>CM024703.1:27035005-27710496 GCA_014182845.1 Corymbia calophylla | reverse complement strand
AAAAAAAAAAAAAAAAGGCCAAAAAAAATTTAAAAAGGAAATCTGAAAAATTGGAAAAATTAAAACAAAACAAAAAAAAATTAGGAAAAGGATGAAGTTACAATGTCGTAAGTTAGTTCGATTCTGCATAGTATATACAACTTAGAAAGTAGTCTGATTCTTTTTTGTCCAATTGAAAAGACTTACCGACCAAAAAAAAAAACAAAACATTTGAAGAGACTTACTTAAATTTATTTGGATATTTCAACTGGGCCAATATGGGCCAAAAGGAAAAGGCTCAAAAACAAAAGCTGATCCAAACTTATCGCCTAGAATGGCTTATTCGCCTTCCCGCTCAAAATCACAAGCTGGATCAACAAATTAGTCTCATCCTCCCCATCCCCATTTCGCCCCTCCTCCGCCGCTAGCGGAAGCTCCCGGACCGCCGCCATCGCCACCCAGTAGCATGCCGCCATTTGGGGCCGGAGCGCTAGCACCTGCCGGGTCCTTGCTCAGACGGATATAGAGTAGGGTGGAGCATGTCCACGTCGGCATCGAATCGGAGAACAAAGGATGGCGGCGGCGCTCGATCGACGAGCAACAGTAGCAAGACAAGCGATGGTAGTGAAGAACAATGGCAATCAGACGAGCAATGGCGGGGAGTCGTGTTGCCCGCCCAAAGCTTTGAAAGCTATGTTGGAGTTGGACTTCCATAATTACATTTTGGGCTTGAACTAATAATCTAAATGGGGCCGAGTATGAATTTTGGTAGAATTTTGTACCACGTCCAACTCAAATCCTCTCTCGAGTCATCTCAACATATTGAGGTTGAGCTATCGATTATTCAAAGCCAACACATTCATCCTCCTAAAATGAACTAATATTGAAGCATGATCATAATAAGATGACGACCACTTATTGCAATTACAACTCTTGATAAGATGAGAAAACTTAAGAAACCATTGAAAAGGGGCGATCGTAAAAATTATTCATTTTTCAGTTCTAAAGTACGGCGATTGAAATTATTACATCAAAACAAGGTCCAGGGGCCTTCATAAGTTGTCATGGCCAATACGATCAAAACAAGTAGAGTATGTATTGAACATCATTCGACAGCAAAAGGTGAACAAGGATTGACCGAGCATAGATAGAATGAGCAGAAAGATGGTCTAAGGATAGACCTCGATGAGGGATCGAAGGCCCAAGCGAGAGATTATCTTGTACTCGCTAAAGCTAGCACCGATGAACAGCTTCTCCCATTACTCTTCGCCCCCTCTCTTTCGCATCGAAGATCGCCATCATTATCATGTCCCAAAAGAGTTGCATCTTGGTGGATTGATGGTCGTCCACTTGATTTCCTACTACTATATCGATTATGATTACTTTTTCGACCCCGTCCCGACCCAACACTACCTCTTTGTTCCGCTTCAGTATGTCGATGCATTTTTCGTTGCTCCAATTGTGCAATGTCCACTGCATTCGAACAAGTTTTTCTTTAAATTCAAAGTAATTGCTTCACAAAATCTCTAGAATATCATCTTATCATGTAATATGCATATATTATGACGTATAAAAAAGAAATTGCTTTAAGTATGTCAAGATTAATTGGTCTATAAATTAGTATACCAAATGATCTAAACAAATATAAGTAGTCGTTAAAACAAGCGGGCCATAATCAACATATGTGTAAGACTTTGTCCCATCATTTAGCACGTTAGTTTTGTAGATTAATCTTAACACATTTTTTTTTCATCAGTTCTACTCTACACCCATTCTAATTCTTTAACTTCTAGATTTTTTCCCTATCTCCTTACAGGGTATGGAAATCGAAATCCACACCGAAAACTAAATTATCCCTAGAATGTGGGGATTCAAACCCCTTACCTTACATTAGTTAATTAATTATAGAAGAGATTAGACTTGAGTAAATCCATAAACTACTTCATCTGTACTCTAAGACGTAAAATTCAAGGGTATTTCCAAGTTAAAAGGGAATAAAAATATTCTCTTACTAATGAGGAGTGTGAGACATGCGGGTACTGACATGTTAAAATAAGAAACATAACCTAACTATGCACCATCACTAGTAAAATTACCATAATCGACCCTCGTAGGTGGCAATACCATTGGAAGATGATAAGTCGGTGGAGAAGCCTTCAATTGTTTTTCACTATGTGCTCATGACCCTCTAATAGACCTCGAGTTAAATTCATGTTACAAAATTAAACATGTAGGCTTATGACTTTTTTTTTTTGGTAATTTTCCTAAAATTCTATAGCACCAAAGAAAAAGAGACTTTTTTTTCTCCTCTACGGAAAAATGGAAAAGGAAAAAAAAAAATTCAAAATCCAAGCCATTTGTGTTATTAGATCTAGGCAAAGTTGCCTTGCTGGTGGCTAGCAAGGACTTTGCGGCCCTCGCCTAGTGGCCGATGAGCGGGGAAAAAAAGAAAAAGAAGGAAGAAGAGAAAATAAAAATAAAAAATAAAAAAATTTGAAAAAAATATTATTAAAAATTATTTACGTCAGCACTGACTGATCAAAATTGATTAGATGGATTAAATTGATACGATTACAAAATATTTAAAATCGAATTGACATAATTTTAATAGGTTTATAACATTTTTCGATAATTTTCTTCAAATGAAGTGTATGGTCCTACTTTTACCTTGATCAAGATTGCATCAGCTAGGGGAATTTCCACAAACATGTCGCCACCAACGAACTTCAACCACTCGCTTTCGACCAAACCATCAACTACGTACGGCAGATCCAAAACCATGTCCTCCAAGTAGGGGAACGCATCCATGATGGCCCTGCCCATCGTCCTCGAAACCCCCCTAAAATCAACCACCGAGCTCAGCCCGTCGAACACTCCCCCCACACATTTCCATCGCTTCCTTCGCCATCAGTCTCCAGTCATTCTCCACTCCATCACCTCGCTGAACAGGCCGACGACCTTGGGATAACGCCCCATGACCCTCCCACATGCGCCCGCCTTGCGCCATCTCGAACACGGTCGGTTTAACGCCTTCTCTGTCCCCTAACCACGCGAATAGATACTGCCACAGCCCCATGAAGAAAGGATGGAATGCGCTGAGCACGAGGGGTGCCGGGCCTAAAGGGGTCACGCTTCAAGAGGAGCCGGGATGCAGTGGCGAGTGCATACCCACTCCGGTGACCGGCAGCTTCTTCTGTGAGGTTCCCTAGCTTGAAGAAGAAGCTAGAGTGGACGAGGACGCGCATGAGGCGATGGAGGCAATGAGCTTTCGGCAGGATGGATGTAGAGGGCGGAGATGAGGTCGGGATGCCTAGTCGAAGGGCGCACATGAGGCCCATGAGCTATATAGGTGGTTCCATACGTGGGCTTCAGCTTGGAGGAGCTCCCTAGCAGTTGCGCTCCCTGGTAGCCAATTCCATATCGATAGCATGTTCTTCTTTAGTGTTGGAACTTGGAACCTCTCATCAGCCCCAAAATTGTAATTGTGGGGTGATGACAGCCCTAGAGGTAAACATAGGCCCGGATTCATTGTAACCTGGCTCTGATACCAACTAAGGTTCTTAGCCCCAAAACTGCAGTCGTGGGGTGAGGGTAGCCTTGGAGGTTATCAAGTAGGTTAGCGGGCTTCTCTCAAGTGATGTGAGACTCTCTTCCGCAAGAAATAAAATAGAGAAGTAAGAAGAAGATGAAGGAAAGCAGGACCAATTATTTGTTATTTGATTTTTTATAGCCCAAAATAGACTACTATTCTAACAATAGGTTAAATACTATTACACAATCATTTCTCCATATTAAATCTTACAAGCTGATTGCAAAAAAAAAACACACACACACAAATTTTAGGTCAAGTGTCAAATTTGGCCCGAATTTTTTTCATCTCGTAAAAAAGCATCAACTTTAGGTTAAGTGCTAAATTTGGCCTAAACTCTTTTTTGTCTCATAAAAAACACAAATGTTAGGTTGAGTGCCAAATTTGATATAAACTTTTTTTTGTCTTGTAAAAAAGCATCAACTTTAGGTTAAGTAATAATTCTAGCCCCAATTTTTTTTGTCTTGTGTAAAAATCACAAACTTTCATCCTTATCCCAAATGTGACTCCTACTGTTAACTCTCTAGTTGTGAGCTTGACGAATCTCGTCCATGGTGTCTTTCAATGAGCGGTGGTCTACACTTTATATTATGACAAAATGGCAAAGTTTGGCTAGAGAAATTTAATCTAGAGACTTTTTTGATTTGCCCAATGAAGTATAGGAGATGATAAATAGTTTCACCGTTATTCTCTAAATTGTGACTCAAATAAGAAAACAATGAATAATGCTTTAAATCTAGCCAGCAAATGCATATGGATTTATTACTAAGGTGAATCAATGAAGACGCAAGTGGGATGGGAGTTGCAAGGAGTAATAGAAGAAATGCAGAAGTACCTGGCCCATTATCAATCTCTCTCCTTGGCCCATTGTCCTCGATCCGCGAATAAGGTGGCTGATTGGGTAGTAAAAGCCCAACGATTAAACCTTCGTCCTTCTTCTTGGGTAACCCGTCCCTCCAAGCTTTGCGGGATCTTTTATGTCTTGATGCTCCTAAGTTGGGTTTAGTTGTAAAGACTTTTTAAGTATTGTCAATTTCATGAAGTATTTTGACCCCAAAAAAATGAATCTAAATTAAGGGGGTAGATTTGGGATTTAAGTGAAAGGTGGTGTTTTTTTTTGGACAAAAAAAAGTTTGGCCCAGATTTTATACTTTACCTAAAGTTGGTATTTTTTTATGAGACAAAAAAAAAGCTTGGGCTAAATTTGGCATTCGACCTAAAGTTGGTACTTTTTATGAGACAAAAAAATGTTTAAGTTAGATTTGGTACTCACTGTAAAGTTTGTGCTTTCGTATTTTTTTAGAAATTAACCTTTATATCTTATGTAGGCACGCTCCTGCCCCCCTATCTATTGGTGGAGTCGCCGGCGTTGCATCCTTAGCATCAAAAACCGAGCCATCCCTTACTGCATCATCGGCAGTCGGCCCGAGCCACTCCTCCACTGTCTTGAGTCCAGTTCTGGATTTGGAGTCGTACTCGTCCGGAGCTGTGACTTGAAGCTGTGCCTCCATCCTTGCTCCTCCGTGGCCCGTTAGCGGTAGGTAGGCATGGACTCTTATCGAGCTGCTCTATTTCATTTGATTACTCATATTTATTCGAAAGCATTGTTGTTGTTAGGATCCAGATCAATTATCCGTTTGATGGAAGTTATCATTGAATATTCTCCGAACAAAAAGTCAAAAGCATGTACCGATTAAAAAAAGAAAAAGAAAAATACAAAAAATAAAGGGTTAAGCCTCCGAAATCAACCCGAAGAAGAAGACGACTACCCCAGAAAGAATCATAAAGATTGCTGGGAAAGTCTTCTTCTTTGTTGCTGGGAAAGTCTTCTTCTTTGTAGATCGCAGGGAGAAGATTGAATAACGATGCCTCCTCCCTTTCACTTCTCCTCCAGCAATGGAGGCGGCTGCGACTAAGAAGGAAGAAACATCGGAAGATCGGCCCAAAAAATAAAAATAAAGAAACGTCGTGACGAGGTGAGAAAATTGCGAAAACATTGAAAAAGGATATCCTAAGGAACGGAGTTACTTCACGGTTGGCCAAGGGAGGGATGGAGAGATTGAATTTGAGAGAGAAAAATTGTTCAAAAAATCACTTATTTCACTTTTGTTATTCAGTCATAAACTTTTTTATTTATGTATTGCTAGTAAAGTTTATCCGGTCAATTTTGACTGAAAATTACTAATATGGATGTCAGTAATCTTACATGGCACCATCAGCGTTAATATCGATATTTTTTAATATTTCATTGATTTTTTTAATTATTTTTTTCCCTTTTCTTTTCTTCTTGCTTCCTTCTTTACTTTTTCCTTTACTTTTTTTTTTTGTTTTCCTTTTCTCCTTTTCCCTTTTTCCCCCGCCGGCCATCGATGAACCTCGTCGATGTCTCCTGTGACTTATCCATGTTGCCTGTGAACTTCTTCGAGGGAAAGTAACTTCCAAACTATATGAAAATTAGTAACCTATTTTTGTGTAGGAAGTGGGTTCTCATCGAGCAAAGTAACTATTAATAGATTAACCATGTTAACAATAGCATTAAAAAGTGTTCAGCAACTTTTTTTTTTGTCAGAAGTGTTTAGCAACTTTGAATACATATAACTAATGAGCATTGATGCTAGATGCGAGATACCAAGATTTATTCATGTGGTCAGTGACGTCCCACTCGCGGAAGTAAGAATCAACATGTCGTGTTTTTATATAATTATTTTACTTTATGTGGCAAAAAAAACCAAGTGAAGCACGAAAGAGATAAAAAAAAAAAAGCCGAACTTTTTTCATTTGCTTTTTATTAAGAAAAACATCGGAGATACGATGGAGTAAAAAAGACTTAGTTTTAGCATTTTTGCAGATGGATTTCCTACGAACGAATGGGAATAAACGAGCTAAGTCGAAGGCCCAAATTATGACCAAAAATGTCGAAGGCCCAATTTCAGATCCACTCCAGGAAGCCCATAAGAAGTCTCGAGTTTCAACCCGGCAGCACAAGCGCATAGAGAGAGGAGAGAGAGAGAGAGAGAGAGAGAGATGAAGTTCACGGACTCGCCGGTGATCGAGCTGCCGGTGGGCGACGGGCGACTCTCCCTCCAGCAAGACAATGGCTCCATGCACGTCGGCACCTCCGTCTGGCCCTGCTCCCTCGTTCTCGTCAAGTTCCTCGACCGCTGGGCCCGCCCCGACCCGGCCCGCGACCCGGAAAACCCCTACGCCCACCTCCTCGACTTCCGCGGCAAGCGCGCCGTCGAGCTCGGCACCGGCTGCGGAGCCGCCGGCATGGGGCTCTACCTCCTCGGCCTCACCGACATCGTCCTCACCGACATCGCCCCCGTCATGCCGGCGCTCCGCCACAACCTCAAGCGCAACAAGCCCGTCCTCAACAAGACCCTGAAGACCGCCATCCTCTACTGGAACAACAGTGACCAGATCAAATCCCTGAACCCGCCCTTCGACATCGTGGTCGCCACCGACGTGGTGTACATCGAAGAGTCGGTGGGGCACCTGGTGGAGGCGATGGCGGCGCTGGTGAAGAGCGACGGCTTGGTGCTGCTGGGTTACCAGTTGAGGTCGCCGGAGGCCGATAAGCGGTTCTGGGAGCTGTGTGAGGAGGTGTTCGTGAAGGAGAAGGTGCGGCACGAGGATTTGCATCACGACTACGCGTACGAAGAGGCTGATGTTTTCATCCTTAGGAAGAAGAAGGACAAGGATAATGAGGGCGAGTTGTAAGTTCTTTTTGTTCTTTCGGAGATTCTGATACTTTTGTACTTTGCTTGTCGTCACGATTTTCCATTAGTAATACGCGATTGTATGTCGTCGGCTGGAAATATTGCAATGGTGTGTAACCATTCATAGATGATTAAAAAAGAAGTAGACTTTCTTCTGACAAATCTTGTTCTCATGAATTTTTGGATTTTCTATTCTCTTAGTTCTTCTTGGGGACTTGTCTGGTGGTTTCAATCCGTCCTTTAATTGAAAAGAATCTGTAGGAGTTCGGTGAGTGCCGAGTGTAGTTTGGCAAGTGACATGAATCCATGTAGATTGCGCAATGCCCATCATGTCTGATTCTTGAAGCCACATCCTTCGATCTCATTATGCTTGCTTCATAGTCCTTTGTTATGGTTGATTCTTTTAATGAGATACAAAGATATAGAGTAAGGTAGATTGTATAATAGTAGCTAGTACATGCCTGCCAGTTTTGCTGACTGCACATGCAAGTCTGGAACGACTTAGCATTCAAATCATCCTGTGCTTCAGAGAGATTGATGGATCCTTTATATTAGCTATCTTGTATTTCCCTGATATTTTAGATTCTATGAGTGAATAAAACATATTCCAATCAGTAGTTTGGTGCATCGAGCTCTGGATTGCTTGTGTTTACTTTGGTGGTGAATGGTTATCACAGGATTGATTGTGGCCAGCGGAAGGCAGTGAAAATGTAGTGCCTGGATGAACTATTAATATTTCGGTACGAAGGTCTCCTTTGGAATTTTCATGTCAAGTTCTGAAAAGTGAAAGTGCAGATAGAATATTATCTGGTCATGGTGCTTGTGCTGCCAATTTGATGTGATGAATTGTGGACTGTCTATTGTAAGGTCCTAGTGCCAACTAAAGCTAGCATTCATGTGATGCCTTAGTATGGATGGAGGTAGTACCAGAATAGAGATGCACAGATGAACCTATGGGGTGCTCTCCCTTGGTGTCTAGATCAATGTCGATTGATGATGAAAGTCATGAGATTATGAATGTCATGTCAAATTTTACTAATGAAATGGCAGAAATGATAAATTAATGGCTTCTTATCTGTGGTGAGCCAGTGATGTCATCCTACTATCACAATATCTTCAACTTTTCCTGAATGTACTTTTTCATTCTTTCTCAAGTAACACTGATCACTTTCATGGGGGAAGATGAACATTGAAAGTGCTGAAAGAGTAGAACGGGATGTAAATCTTGATTTTTGAACAAAAGAAAAACAAAATGCTCTCATAGGAATTTGCTCCTGATTCAGGCCCAAAACTAAAAGTTAGTTGGGACTAAAAGCATATTGACCCTAGAAAATGTGAATGCTTGGACGTTCAGCTTGGGGTTGGGCTGGTAGCTTGGTCCATTGCCACTGCATTACCATGATACCCCCACTATAACCCCTACTATTCTTTTTGGCATCACCATGAGCTAAGACCACGTCTGTGGCTTTTTGCTCTGAAACAATCATAAAAATGTCAAGCCCACCATCCAAGGGGACATTGTGGGGAAGAAAAATGACGTCAGATAAACATTGGAATTGATATTCCTTTTCTGAATTCAGTTATATAACTGTCTGTCTGTTGTTGTAAGCTACCATTCAGCTGCAGTCATTACCACAGCCTTCATATTTCTAAGTGAGATTAAATCACCCTGTGTCTCTGTGAGAAGGTCTGGAAAGAGTAGTGTTAAACTAGTCATATCAGAAGTCATGAAGAGCAACCTTGGGGATTTCATTATGAAGTAGTTATGGACATCTCCATGTGCTAGTGCTAATGGCTTCCTTTACAAAAGTTGACCTGCAGCTTAGTCTCATCCAGGACAATATGGGGACTGATGCGCAAATAAAATCATTAGGATTCCTAAGTCAGTAACGCTTCAGAAACGCTTAGATGTCCACTATGAAAATACATTTTGATGTTGCACAGAGGAAGTTCGTTACAAAAAATAATAGTCAATTGTTTTTTGTAATAACTCGAGTTATTGGGTAGCCTAACCTGGGCTTATGTGCTGCTTCATTTCTTTGTTTACTACTACTGTATTTCTTTGTTAAATAGGAAAGACGCATCAAGTCCTCAGATTAGTCAAGCATGTCATCTATCGGACATAAAAGATTGATCAGGTTCCCTTCAATTTGATCCATTATCATGCCTATCAATTTTGCTTCACCTGTCTTATCCCATTCCCCACATGAGTCTCTGTCGAAGTAATTTTTCTTTTCCTTTTATGCCCAGGTAAGAGAATGATGAACTCATCTCATCATGTTGCATTCATCAAATTGTTATAGCTTCTGTGCATCACTTACATCATATGTGCTTTTCTTTATGTATATATAGGTATAGTAGTAAGCAAGTTCTTCGATATATCAACTATTCCCATACACAGGACTGAAAAATTATACCTAGACCAACTATGCCAGAAGGGCAAGATCATTTGCTACCCCTCCTCAAACAACCAAAAACTCGGACCTTGAAGGCCTTGAGAAAAACCCTAAAAGGCACAATCTTTGTCTTCTCGCTTCTCTCCAGTTTTTGATAACAGAGGCCAATGCACCAGCTCTCTCACCCACATCCTCTCCATATGCCTTCTCGCAGTCTCTGCAATTGCATGTTCCCTTTATGCTTAACCAACAGTGTCTGGGGCAGAAAAGGCAAGCTCCGGTATGGATTTGCCACACATAAAGGGTTGTGGGTGATTGCTGCGTCAGTGAAGCTCTCGCATGCTGATGCAGAGAAACATAAGTTGAAGGTCATAAGACTTTTTTCACGCATTCATGTTGACACTGGTCTTTGCGGTGGTTGCGTTTTTAAATCAGTATGGGATCAAGTCCTTCCCTCCAGTGGAGTCGGTGCTGGCCAAATGGCTCCTAGAGGTGGTGCCTTTGGCGGTTGGAGCTGTTCGTGCCATTTTCTTTTGGCTGTATCCAACCGCAAGGCATGGAATTGGCTTTCCTCTTTCTCGTGAATGGTAGAACCAATAACAATAATATCGTAGTACATTCAACGCCTCACGGTGTGTGCATGTCTTGTGCCTTTTCCGTGGTTCATTTGGGATGTATGTACCTCCTAAAATATAGATGTATCTCTTCGAAAATTTGGTGCTTCTCTTTTATATGTACAATCCAATACAGCAGAGGACAGATGAAGTTGGAGAGTATACTTGGCCACAGCTGAGACACCATATCTAATCTTCATTGATTCTCTGCGGAAATTTTACGATGACAAACCGAATACCCATCTATTTTCTTAAACAAAAATCCCTGAACTCTATGGGTTGAAATTTGGCTGCGTATAAATTAGCGTATCCTGATCATCCATTTGATCTTATGCTCGTGTCTAATCGTATTTTGATAGAATAAGCCCAACAGAAGCATGATGTGCAACTTGACCATACATGCTAAAATGGAAAAAGAAAATGAGCAAACTTCTAAAACTTGTACTGACGTTTGAATTGCTAAAGACAGCGAGAAGACAGCGAGCAAGCATTGAAGTTTGCCGTTTGTCGCTCAAAGTAAAATAAAATGAGCAAGGTAAAGAAGCTTTTAGTTTTCTTGTAATTCTCGTTGCGTTGCTAACAACAGCATCAAGGGTATGAGGACATTCTTCCAATTGATAACCAAAATCCATCTCGATTGCTGCTAGAAGAAACATATCCGACCAACTCAAGGTGTGCTTGCAACATGACATATTCAGTTCATATCATGTAACTATTTGCCAGAGTTCATCTTCATTCCTTGAGTTTGGAACACGACAGTCTCACTAGCAACAGATTGTCTTGGCATTGGAGATTAGTTATACAAAATAAGTTATCCATAGATACATGATACATGGGAGAAGAACAGTGCAAAAGGTATATCTTCCAATCTACTGGAGATTCGATACCTGTTTCCTACAAAATCAGATCTTTGGAAGATAGCTTCGATACCTGTTTCTTACTTTGATACATGATATGGGAGAAGATGATACCACCCACTTGGGTGACGTTGTTGGTTTGCGCTCTCTTCCTCTCGCAAAAGGTCGAGAGTTCGAATCCCAGCTTCGTCATAGAGTGACTTAACTAGTTTCACGTGTGGCCCCCAAGGTTTACTCCCCCGGCTGTCGGCGGGGTGCGGGGTTCCCTGGGTCACCAAAAAAAAAGAAAAGAATAAATGATATCTACATAGTAGATGTTTGAGACACATGACTAGAGATCCAACCAAATTCATCAACTTCACGAGACTCACGAGATTCAATGGAGGAAATGTCGCTTTTCAATAAAGTGAAAAATGAAAGATTATTGACAAAGAAACCATCAAATTGGGAAATTTGGCTATTGAAGATGTTTCTGAGTCAAAAGACTAAATTATAATTTAATCAGCATAATTCAGTTATGTGACAAAGGATTCGGGATCAACTTTGAAGAAAACAAGTGCCGTGGAAGATGATGCCGTTATATCTATCTCTTAGACGTAGAACCTAATTCTATCAAGTGTCTTATTTCCATCAAAGATGATAATACACTATGGCATAGAAAATTGGGTCGTATAAGTAAGAAACAGGTATCGAAGCTATCTTCCAAAGATCTGATTCGAAGATTGAATCCCGACAATAACAACTGTTTTATATAAGTAGTCTAACTATAACTACTAAATTACCAAACTGCTACAGTTAAACCTGTCTAGTAGCAAAGAGAACTACATTAAACCACGTCAAAATAGGAGCAAATGAGAAAACTAAATTATACCACCACAATCATATACATCATACATATAAGCAACATCCGTAGGTACATCTCTCCTGCTGTTAGAATGCTAAGAATTTCTTCTCTATTATCATGATCTGAATCTAATGAAGAAAAAACAGAAATATTAGGTACAAACTGCCGGGTATGATAGCCAAATCATCCAAAACCCTTGTAATATAAGTTTTTTGAACCTATGAAGCTATTTGAAAAAATAATAATATAGGCCTATCATTGAAAAGGGAAGAATCTCACAAATTGTCAATCAATGCATGATTATTGCCGAAAATGCAGAGATGGGGATAAAGGCCTCTAATTGAAATGGAAAGAACCTCTCACAATTCATTGCTAAAAAGACCAAAAATGCACAGATGGGGATAACATCTAGCAATCAATCCATAATTATTGTACAATCAATAAGAGAATGCCAAAACTACTAAGAGAGAGAAAGTGTGACTATTTAGTGCTTCAACTCTCTAACCTCTTTCAAGAAACTTCGATGTGGGAAGAGAGGTACGAAAGAGGAGTTTTGACTCTCTTTACTACTTTAGTGATGTTTCGATGTAAACCAAAAAGTTATAGAGGAGTGGTAGAGCTTCAACGTGAATGGAGAAGAAGGAGAATGAGAGGATAGTTTTTTTCCCACCGCCACACAAGATATTTTTATTCAGATTATATCTATCATTTTTGCGGCCCTATCTAGTCTTGGATATAAACAAAATACATGATAGGATAAAGACCACTCAAACACATTGCTATAGTATTATGTTAGATTAGATTAATGCTGGAATAGTGAATACTTATCGGCCTTGAATTTTCAAATGGAAAGAAACATGTTCATTACTGAGAAGAGTTGCCAATGTTCAGCTCTTTTTGGTGTGAAAATCATTGGTATTCCCTCCTAAGTGGGAAAGAAAAATATACACTTAGGAACATGGAGTGCAGAGCGTAAGGGCACCGGCATATAAAAATAAGGAATGCAACCTAGCTGGACATCCTTACTGAAGGGACTGTCGCAGTCCTATAGGTAACAACACCTCTGTTTGTGTGGATGTTTGTAGAGAGCAGACTCCCTATCAAACAAATGAAATACAAACAGGTCAACAGCCAAATCAAGTTTCAGCAAAAGGAGAAAAAACAACCAAATCAAGTTATTATCCAGAACAACGACGAAGGAAAAGGAAAAGAAAGAACAACCCAACCATCAAGGATAAACCTCAATGAGGGACCGAAAACCTAATACAGGATGCATCTTATAACCACCAAAGCCAGCGTCGGAAAAGAGCTTTGCCCATTCGTTTTCCGTACTCTCTCTTGCCGCATAGGCCATCATCATTGTCATGTCGAGTGCAAGCTCCAATTCCAAAAACTTCTCATCCTTGGCATTTTTATGGTTTTCCATGACTGTTTCCACTATGATAACCTTGCCTGCTTTGTCCTCGGTCGATGTTATCGCTGATATGCATTGCTTCAATATCTGAATGCAGTCTTCCTCGTTCCAATCATGCAAGACCAACTGCAATTTTTGATTTCTATTGATGAGATTCACGAACTCGTTAGGTTACCATTAATGAACCACTGACTGCATTGTAATAACACGCTCGAAAAGAAATGAGAGAACTGTGAGCAGTTCACGTCGATGGCATTAATGGGATTCCGAGAAGAAGAGCTTAACGTAGCTTAACCTCGGGCTTCTGAAGTACGGTCAGATTCATAGGACCGAGAGTATCTCAGCTCATATCGGCTGTCATAAGCCATCTAACGGCGTACCCCACATGTTTAAAACCACTTGCAATAGCCGTATGAGTAATTAAAGAATCTCCATTAAGCTAAATTAAGTGAAGACATCAACGAATTATGAGTTCCTTACTTACCTTCAACATGATCGCGTCAGCCGGTGGAATTCCCTCGAACGTGTCTCCGCCAACATACTTCAAGTCGTGACTTCCTGGTAAGTCGGCCACCACATGTGGAAGATCGAAGACGGTGCATTCCAATGAGGATGCAACGGCAATGGCCTTGGCCATCAGCCCTGTCCCTCCCCCGACATCAACCAGCGAATTTATGCCTTCAAACACGCTGACGCACTCATTAGTCACCACAGTCACCAGCAATCGACTATCGCTAGCCATGGCGTCATTGAACAACTGGTTGAACTTGGGGTCTTGACCAGCGTATTCCCACACCTTCATTCCATACGCTGTCTCAAATGTGGTGCGGTCGTTGTTCAAGAACCAAGCGCTCAGGAAATTGCACGGCTTCGTGCAGCTAGGGTCCAGCATGGCGAGTACCATTGGCGCTGAACTGAAGGGACTGTCCTTGACTAGGAGCTCGGATGCACAGTTCAGCGCGTAATGGGTTTGATCACTCGGTTCAAGCCTTCTCTCTTCAAAGAAGCCGGAGTGAACAAGAACACGCGTGAGATGAGACAGCGGACGCAACCGGACTTTTTCGGTCAAATCTGTAGTGCGGCCACAAGCTCGGACACAGTCATGGGTTGGCCGTGTTTGTGGATAGCGTCTTGTATGTTTAGCTGAACGGCACATTTCAAGAGCATGCCCATGAGGTTGAATGCCGAGTTCCATACGTAAGCTTGAGCTCAGAGAAGCTCTCTAGTGTGCTCTTCGTTACGACAATCCATAGTCACTTCTCTGTTGGTTCAATACTGCGATTCATCCTAGGGGATGCCAATTAAAAAGAGGCACAACAATATCTGACCCTTCGAATATACAGAAGAGATACGACATTTCACAGAGACAAATTCAACAAAACTTGTCGTACTTACAAAAGATATACACTACCTTTGGCCCGTGTAATATAAATAGTAACGGTATTTCGTCTATAACTGATAAGTTCCAGACCTTCATTCGAAAGGTCTTATTCTGGGAAAAGGATTCTAGGTACTTGTTAGAGGGAGAGAGAAAGAGAGTTGATCCTTTTCACTCAAATTTAAGGAAAATAATGTCATTTTAGAACCAAGAAAACACCATCAACTTGTTAACAATTTAATTTTTTATTTTGTTTCAATGTTGAGTTATTCAAACTTAGCATGATCATGTATTTTATTAGGGAAATGATAATGCGACAGTTCTTAATATATTGTATTATTGTTCTCACGTTTGCCCAAAAGCTATTATGCTAACCGGACTTATTTTATCATTTTGAATTGAGATACAAGTTGAAGTTATTTCTTTGGAAGACACCTTTCCTTGAAGACCCAGTACCGTGGCGCTGCGAAGCTGAATCCAGTCTCTAAAATCCAGTTTCACGACTCTTGGCGGGTGAAAGTCGCCTGGGTTTGGGTGGAATGTCCAGAGACGCGCCAAATGTCTACAATGCCAAGGTTTACTTTTGGTGTTTAACAATAATTATCATTATTGTGATGATGAGTAATAGCGATAATAATAAACGCTTGTTCCATAATGATAATGATTGTGATGATAATTACTGATTGATGGACATCCCTTGGCCACACCTTTTTTTCTTTTTTGTGGTTCTCTTGGGGTTTGAACCCCAAATCTAGGCGTCCCACCCTAACCTCCTAGTCTCCGGGTGGGATGCCTCGTTGATATTCCATAACCACACTTGCATGTACACGCATGAGTTTTGCTGGGTTCTATGCTTCATTTGGATTCATGTCAATTCTCTTTGAGACTTCCCATGTCTTAAATTAGTTGGGTCCATCAAATGGGCCGGTTGAGTCTAAATCGAATTGAAATTGGTTCGACCCAAATTACTTCATATATAATACAAATTTGGTGATCCATTGAAATAAGTTGTAGGTTGCCTTAGGAGCTACGGGCTATTTTAGAAAAGTGTGAAGATAAGTTTGGTTGGTCCAAATTTATTGCACAGGCCCATTGCCCATGAGAGTCCAATCGAGTTGTAAATTGGATTGCCAAAGCCCAAAGAATGAAGGCCCTTCCTCAAAATTGGTTGTTAACACCACTTGTACCTTTATGGGATCTCTTATGTTCAAAAATCCATGATCTATGTTTTTCTTATGAACTTTAATGAGTGAAATACTCTGTTTTCCAACAAAAATAAATTGGTGACCCATACCCAACCCACTATCCATTTTAAGCACTTTTTTCTCTTTAACTTGTAGGCTTTGAAGAATGGATTGGCTCATTGAGTTAGTAATGGAGCTCAGAGAAATGGGTAAGGGAGTGAAAGTGACGATAAAAGTCCACCCTAGGCCATCCATAAATCATGAAAGGGGTCTCGGCTTTATTTTTGGGTTAAATATAGATGGGTTTTGAGCCATCCATATTAATGTGCTTAGTGCTCAAAAGTGAACTCGGTAGATCACAAATGGGATAATTATAAAAATGATGCTTGAACTTTGGTCCAATGTGTAATATCATCTATGAACTCTTAATTTGTTTAAAATAATCCCTGAATTTTTGATAAATTTTAATTTAGTTTCTGAACTATAAAAATATCCAATATTATCCTTCTATTAATTCAAGTTCAGGGATTAGAGTGAATATTTACAAAAAAGTTTAGAGACTAAATAGAATATGTACAAAAAGTTCGGAAATCATATTGAACAAGGTCAAAGTTCAGGGGCGACTTGTTTAATGAGCTAAAATTCAATGACTTCATTGTATAAATTAAAATTTAGAGGTTGACATTGCACATTGAACCAAAATTCAGAAATTATTTGCGCCATTTTCTCGTATCTATGTACAGGCAGTGATGTGAAGCAATCGAAGACTGAAAAACATGACGAGGCCAAACTTCTTTCGAGGCATACAGGCAACAACTTTTTCCCTATTGCTTTTTTTGGTCGTATTAGTGATGGAGTTATTCTCTTGACTGGTCTCCCATGCTGCCACAATAGTTTTGGTTACAGGGCGCATCGCGTGCCCCTACAATAGTTGCCCAAGAGGTGTCGGGGTTGTTCCCAGATAGTTCAGAGCCCCCTCGATTATATATTGGTTCGAAACCCTCTCTTGTTTTTTGACCTTAGAAAGCCCAGATTCATGTGCAACGTTGGTTTGACTGTGCCAAGATGTCGGATAACCTCGACTCTACTTTCACTAGCACCGTGATGGGGGCGACAATGATAGAATTGCTAAAAAAAAACTAGTCGCTATAGCTCCTGAGCATTTTATTGCAAGTGTCGAACTCTTAAAGGATAAAGTTTCATTATCGTCTGTTAGTGCAATTTTGCATAGTAATATGCTGAGATAGCTAGCAAGAATCATTTAGAGGGGAGTGAATAAGTGGATAAATAAAATTTGATAAACCAATGCGGAATAAAATAAATCAAGATTAATGTTTGAGTAAAGTTCAAATTCTAGAATGTGATTCATAATCTATTGTGAAATGGAAATACTTTAGAAGCACCTAGCAAGTATGCAATACACAATATAAATGAACTATAAAAGCTTAAGGATAAGAAAAATTGAACACAAGATTTATAGTGGTTTGGTTTAGATCAAGTCTATTTCCATTATCGCACGCTGAGAACGTACTGACTAAATTTCACTATATAATCAGTAAGAGATTACAATTTTGAGTATAACACATACTGAAAATCTCACTAATTCACTCAGTCAATCTTTTGGTATTTCTCTCACAATCACAAATTTGAGGCTTAAGAAAGACAAGTGTGTGTTAAAATATTGCTTAGACTTTGGAATTGTCGATTTTAGGTCTCATCTCATGTTCTACTCATGGACACCTTAGTCTCCTTAGATACTCCCGCACTTCCATATTAGCCGTTGGAGATCTTTAGAGGATAATCCTTCAACCCATCCGTTGAACATATTATATCAAGGAGATTTGGTAGTCGTTGAGTGACATAGGCCAAATCTCCTCTTTGAATTTAGTTGCCTATACAATCAAAATTTTGGGTTTTCATAAGTAGAGTTTATTCGATTTAAAAAGAACTTGTCTACAGTAGTTGATTATCAATCAATTTGATTGAATTAATTAAATTTGTCCAAGTCTGAAATGCAATTAACATCACTAGTCGTTATACAATCTGAGTCTCGTTTTGAACTTATCAACTTCTTGATGATATAAGATCCGGTTCAGTTTAGTTTTGTATTATCTAGTTTCTAGACTAGCTTTGGTCTAGGCATTTTAGGATGAGGATTTTCTTCTTCGTCTGTATTAAGAATGAGATTCACGTGTGTGTCTAAATGAATATTGTCTAAATCCATTTCTCAGACTAGATAGTTTTGTCAATTTCAAAATTAGTTGGGAGTTTTCTTCAACATATATGTCTAAATTTTTTCTGTTTAATTAAAAAGACTTACCTAAATTTATTTAGATATTTGGACTGGGCCGAAACGAGCCAAGAAAAAGACCCAATAATAAAAGTTGATCTAAACTTATCGCTTAGAACGGCTTCTTCGCCTTCCTATTCAAAATCAGCTCCTGGATCCACAGATTAGTCTCATCCTCCCCCTACCCATTTCACCCCTCCGCCGCTGCTAGCGGTAGCCCTTGGAACAGCGTGGCCACCGCCACCGCCACCCAGTAGCATGGTGCCATCTTGAGCCGGAGCGCTAGCTTCCACCGGGTCCTTGCTTAGACAGCATAGACTGGGGTGGAACAGGTCCATGTCGGCATCGAATCTGAGAACTAAGGATGGCCACGGTGCTCAATTGACGAGCAACAGTTGCGAGATGAGCGATGGCAGTGAAGAACAATGGCGATCGGACGAGCAATGGCGGCAAGTCGTGTCGCCCGCCCAACACTTTAAAAGCAACGTTGAAGTTGGACTTCCATAATTACATTTTGGGCTTCAATTAATAATCTAAATGGGGTCGAGTATGAATTTTGGTACAATTTTGTACCACGTCCAAGTCAAGGCCTTCCTCGAGTTATCTCAACATATTGAGATTGAGCTATGGCTCATTCAAGCCCAACACATTCACTCTCTAATATTGAAGCATAATCATCATAAGATGACAGCCGCTTATCATTATTACAACCCCCAATAAGATGAGAAAGTTAAAAAAAACCATTGATAAAGGCAACCGTAAAAATTATTCATTTTCAATTAGGCGTGAATCTACGAATAAAGTAATGGCATCATCGACGGAGAGATGGAGCGAACGATAAATGTTATTAGATTACTCAAATACTAAACTACGTGGAATGAAATTATTACATCAACATAAGGTCCAAGACCTTCATAAGTTGTCATGGCCAATACGATCTAAACAAGGAAAGTATGTATCGAACATCGTTCGATAGCAATAGCTGAACAAGGATTGATCGAGCACTGATCGAATGAGCAGAAAGATAGTCTAAGGATAAACCTCAATAAGGGATCGAATGCCCAAGTGAGAGATTATCTTGTACCCGCTAAAGCCAGCATCGACGAATAGCTTCTCCCACTCCTCTTCGCCCCTCTCTTTCGCATCGACGGTTGCCATCATCAGCATGTCCCAGAAGAGTTGCGTCTCAGTGGATCGATGGTCATCTGCTTGATTCCCTATTACAATATCGATTATAATCACTTTTTCGACCCCACCCGCCCCTGACACCGCTTCCTTGCTCCGTTTCAGTAAGTCAATGCATTTTTCGTCGCTCCAGTTGTGCAATACCCACTGCATTTGAATAGTTTTTTTTTAAAAAAATTGGTTGGAGCTCATAGTTCTTTTCTGGAACGGTAATGCGAAAACAGAAATAATGTCCATATGTAAAGGTTTGTCCTTTTTTACTCGGTTCACGTAGGTTACCAAGGTTTGCACTAAAATAGAGTCCTGTCCATGCAAGAGTTGCTCGTAGAAACACTTCGAAACACAAAAATCTAATCAAATTTAGTCGTATTCATCTATACTATTAGTGGAACAAGTTTTAATAGCCACTTCAAACTTGAATTTCTGCAAAAATATTCCATGAAAAAAACGCATAACATATATTCTGACCACATGTAATTATAAATGGAAATTAATAAGATGATTGATAAGTCATGAATTCATCTGTACTTTCTATATTTATATCTAGAACGATTGTAAAGGAATCATCCATGAATCTCTTACCTTTTCCTTTACGACAATTGAAATGATATTTTAATAAATGGACCAGAATCCTTACATACTCTTTTATTTTATCAATATAATCTTTTCCCACAATTTTCATCACATTTAATTCGTGCGCTTTTAGTATTTAATTATAAGCTCAAAAATAGGGAAGCGCTTTATGCACTTTTCCATTTTTGACAATTTTTTTTTCTCTTCGCTGCATATATATATGCACATTTAATAATCAATAGTTTATCCGTTTAATTAGGGAACGTGAGAAACCTTTCATGTTATCCCAAAACAAATTTTCCTCAAACACAAGACCGTCTGCCAGAAAAGCCTACCAAAGAACTCTTAATTAAGTAACTGTAAATTCAAAAATAATTGTTTCATAAAATCTCTAGAATATCATTTTTTTTTTTTAAGATGAAGACCCATGAGACGGCAGGTTAGCAACGACAGTGTAAGATTGTAAGTAGGCTCTGCACAAGCTATTATAATGTAATATGCATAAATTACGAAGTATTGAAAAGAGAGTCATGTTAAGTATATCAAGATTAATTGGTCCATAAATTAGCATACCAAATGATTTAAACAAATATATGTAGTCATCAAGACATGCGGACCATAGTCAACATATAAGTACGACTTTGTCTCATCGTTTAGTACATTAGTTTGGTAGATCAATCTTAACATACCTTACATCCATTTACTTAATTATAGAAGAGTCAATACGTGTCCCAAAAATACACATAAAAAGGACATAATACACACACATCCAACATAATCTAAGAGAATACTAGCATTACACTAGAAATTTTTTGTAAATTATCAAAAAAAGTCATAACCCTATTGTATGGATGATAATGCAATCTTAAATCTTTCAATTTGGCAAATTTAATCATAAATCTTTTGGCAATTTGTCAATTTAAGCCTTATTGCTAATTTTGGCTTGAAATCATTGATATTTTAGCTAGCCATGCCATGTAAAATGGCCTACGTTGACATAGACGACTTTTACAATTATTTTAATTTATTATTAATTTATAATTTTTTTTATTTCTTTTTCATTATGGTTAGCAAGGGTACAAAGGCCCTTACTAGATTTGACAAAGCCCTCACCAGCCACAGTGACCAAAGAAAATAAAACAATTTTTATAAAAATTTTAAAATTACAAAATTTCATGTTAGTGCCAGTTCTATCACATAGGATATTCAGTTTTAATGTCAGCGATTTCCGGTTTAAAAATTGGCTCGGAGGACTAAATTGACAACTTATCAAAATATTTAGGATCAATTTGACTAAATCTAAAGGTTTATGACTGAATATGCATATGTACAGTATGCTTATGACTTTTTTGGGATAATTTCCTTAAAACTCTACAGGACCAATAGAAAAGGAGACTCTTTTGAAAAGGAAAAAACCCTTTTTTAAAATCCAAGTTATTTGTATTATTAGAATCGAATTAATCGGTAAATAGATTTGAACTGCCATAATGAACTCCCTATATCTTTTGACTCTCTAGGGGGAAAATGAAAAACTCTGACCATGCGGTAAACTCAACTGCAACCAAGTTTCTATGATCCACGACCCAAACGGAGGAGACGTAAGGTACCACTTTTACCTTGAGTAAGATTGCATCCGCCGGAGGAATCTCCACAAACATGTCGCCTCCGACGAACTTCAACCTCTCGCTTCCGACCAAACCATCCACTACGTTCGGCAGATCCAGCACCGTGCACTCCAAGCTGGGGAACGCGTCCGTTATGGCCCTGCCCATCGTCCCCGACCCACCTCCCACGTCGATCACCGAGCTCAGCCCGTCGAACACTCCCCCGCACGTTTCCACCACCGCCTTCGCCATCAGCTTCGAGTCATTATCCATCCCCCCACTGAACAGGCCATCGACCTCAGGATCGCGCCTCGTGACCTCCCACACGGGGCCGCCGTGCGCCATCTCGAACATTGTCGGGGCGGCGCCTTCTCCGTCCTCCAGCCACGTGGTAAGATGATGCCACGGCCCCGTGAAGAAAGGATGTAACGAGCTGAGCACGAAGGGCGCTGGGCTCCAGGGGTTGTGCTTCAGGAGGAGCCGGGAAGTGGCGGTGAGCGTGTACCCGCTCCGGCAATCCTCTTCCTCGAGATCCTGTAGCTCGAAGAAGCCGGAGTGGACAAGGACGCGCATGAGGCGACCGATGCAGTGAGCCTTGGTGGGACGGATGTGGAGGGCAGAGACAAGGCCGGGGAGGGTCATGGGTCGGCCATGGTCGTGGATGAGGTCAGGTATGCCTAGTTGAAGGGCACACTTGAGGCACGAAGAGGTGATGTGGCTAAATACGTGGTTCCATACGTGGGCTTGAGCTTGGAGGAACTCGCGAGCGGTCGCGTCCCCGTCTCCATCACCCAAATTCATATCGAAAGCACCTTCCTTCTCTTGTCGTCGAACCCCTCTCTCGGTACATGTATGCCCGCTGGCATGTGTCATGTATATATGGAAATTGGCCAGGAAAGACAACGGAGAAATAAGAAGGCGCCGAAGGAAAGTGGGACCAACGAAAAATGGAAACGAAGAAACGAAACGGAAGCAAGGAAAAATTTGGTTTAACCACTCTTTTTCTTTCCTTTTTTGGGTTCAATCGAAGAACAGTAAAAGGTGGATTAGAGAAGATATGATATGATCAATCAACTGCGATAGGGCGTGTCTAATTGAAAAGATATTCAACGTCCTGCAACTGCTACATCGTCAGCTGACGCGATGGGAGTTTTTTTTTCTTTTAAACCACTCAAATCTTGAAGGTTGTCTGTTGATATGGAATTATATTAAAAAGTACGAAAATTGTGTGCTCAGCCGTGGAAGACTGGAAGTTTCTACGCTTCACTGAAGTCGCCCCCACCGTCCCTATCGGTGGAGTCACCGGCACCGCATTCTTTAGTGTCGAAGCTGATCCATCCCTTACTGGGTCGCTAGTGGTCGGCCTGAGGCACTCCTCCGCGATTGCTTGGCCAGTTTTGGATCTGGAGTCGTGCTCGTCCAAAGCTAGATCTGGAGTTGTGCCTCCGTCGTTGCTCCTCCATGGCCACGAGGCACAGATCAAGCGACCGGAGCTCATCCACAAGTTCTGTTTTTTTTTTTTTTTTTTTGTTCTTTTGTTTGCGAAAAATGAAGGGCTAATCATCCTAGCAACCCGACGAAGAAGAAAAATATATAAGGAAGAATCATATAAAATTGATGGGTAGACTTTAGAGGTGAGCAAGATGGACTCACCAAATCGAGAATCACCCATAACGCACCAAACTTATCAATTTGGTTTGGTTCTCGGTGGGGGTCCAGCTCTCAGTTTACAGTTCATATTTGTTGTAGGTCATTACAGAACCCACCTCCCTCTTGCCTCTCCATTTCGCCTTTCAGAACCACCCACCAACCCTCTCTCAATCACCTCTCATCTCTAGAAGATTATAACCAGAAAGAATCATAAAAAATTTGAATATTGATACTCCCCCTTTCGCTTTCCCTCCAACCCACGCATCAACCTAGAAAAAATTGTTAAAAAGAAAAAATTGCTCCATTTTTCAATCCCTTTCATAATCAAAGAAACCCTAAAGATCGGAAAAACAAAAGAGAACTGAAAGACAAAAGGAGGAGGCATCGACTAAAGAAAAGAAACACTAGAAGATCGACCAAAAAGTTGCTCTATTAGTGTGTGGCTAGGGGAGCAGTTTTAGATTTTTTACAGGTTATGCCTGAAACCTGAAACTTACTCTCAGGTACAAGTTTCTCATTTTTTGGAACCTGAAACCTACTCATCGAAACGTGGAACCTACCCTAATATAGGTTTCAGGGTCGGTTCCAAGTTCCAACATATTCTTTTTCATCTTTAGTTAAACAAAATTAAAATAAACGCAACAATAAAAATGAATAAGGATTTTATTATCGATTGCCTGAGAATGAGTATCTATATGCACATATCGAATAGTATTAAGAAAATTTTATAGTTTTAATACATTGATTGCTTTTGTATTATATCATTATCTTGAAAGAAGTAATTGCCCAACATAATTGCATCAAAGAAGTAATTGGATTTTCCACTAGTCTTATAATCTACAAAAATAAAATTCTCAATCATAAAGTGGAAGTTTAAACTAGTGGTTTCGAATTACACATTTATCATCAAACACCATAGAATACTTTAGAATCGCGTAAAGACAGAGATTAAAAAAAACATAAAAACTTGTATTAGGTTCTAGGTTTCGAATTACAGGTTCTAGGTTCCACCAACTAAGAACCTAGAATCTACCTTCAGATACGGGTTTTCCAAAATTTGGAATCTAAAACATATCATGTATGCTTTAGAACCTCAAACCTATAGGTTCCCACCGGTGTGGTTCTCAAGTTCCAGATTCCACGCTGGAACCATGCTCATCCTTATCTATGGCCAAGCTGTACACAGTTGGGTCGTTAAGATGATGGAAGAGGTGGTGATTGGATGTACCAATGCTCAGCCTGGATTGTGACGTTGGCAACTCTACTGATGGCGATGAGGAGGGGAGTGGAGGTCAACCTGGTTGTGGACAGAGGAGTAAGAGAGAAATGGAAGCTTTTCTATTTTTATTCCACATCAATTTTCTACCGTGACATTTTGTAAATGTATCGAGTTTTCAGTGGTTGTGAGAAAAAAAGATGCCTACAATATCAACTAATATGGACCTGAGCATGTTTTTAAAAGGCTCAAGGAGGAAGAAACAAGCCAGAGATTTGCCATAGAGTGGGAGATTTCGCAATATTACCTTTCGTATTTCCTCTTAATTGAGAAGAAAAAGATTAATTAGGAATTAAAGGAACGTTCAATAGAAAAAGTAGACTTCACGTCAAGATTGCGGTTCTGACTACCACTGGATATGAGAGGTATAGTATCCTCTCGCACTTGGAGTGATAAGAGATGGGTGAAATATTCACTACTTAGCAGGCTACCCTTCAAGCAAATCTTATAACTAATTGCCTATCCAAAATACCCTCAATTATATATCAATTTTCTATCATGACACTTTGTAAATATATCAAGTTTTCAGTAGCTGCGATAAAAAAAAAAAAAAGCTAAAAAATGCCTACCATATTGGCTGATAACGTGATAGTTGCGAATCACTAAACAATTTTATCGGAAGAAGAGAGTGCAAGCGAGTGGACACGGAAAATTAAAGGAGGAGGAGGAGGACTTTATGTTCCGCTTTTGCTGGGGTTGAAGGGCCGCCGTCACGACGTCGACGTGATGGGTGTGCATCATGGAAGTCGACCTTAATCGCTTGTTAAAGGGTTGCCCGTCACATCAATCTAGCACAATTTGCTAAACAAAGTTCCATTTGTTCAAAATCATCATAAAGTGGTTGTATTTGAGTGAATCTTTAAAAGATTTTTAAAAAAAATAGGGAAAAGAATCCCGATGGGTGAAACTTCCTAATGTCATCTCTTGTATTTCCGCTTAACACGAAAGAATAATACTAATAAGGGTGTGCGGACACCAACACATTATAATAAAAAACGTATTCATATGTAAGAGATTCATACTAATTACAATGAGACTTATCAATTATTTAGGGATGAGTGTAGAAACCATCAATCGATTTTTGGTCTCCATACCAACCATGACTACTTGACTAGCTCATCTTAAAAACCATCAACACTGAGCGACAAGGCCTACTACTTAATATACAAATATCTTGTATATTTCGATTTCAAAGAGAAAAAAACAAAACCCTTAAAAGAGCACGACTTGAGATGAGAAAGACTAATCCCAATTACGAGGTGTTGGGATGCGCCGGTGAGCGTGTGCCCTATTCGGTTATCCGCTTCTTTGAGGTCCCGTCGTTCGAAGAAGCCTGAGTGGATGAGGGTGCGTACTGCGTATGAGGCCATGGATGCAGTGAGCCTTGGTGGGTCTGATATGGAGCGCGGAGACGAGCTCGAGGAGAGCCATGGGTCCGGCATGGTCACGGATTAGATCGGGTATGCCTAATTGAATGGCACGCTTTGGACACATTGAGCTGATGTGGTTAAGTATGTGGGCTTGAAGTTGCTATAGCGGCAGCGTCTCCGTCTCCATTAGCCAAATTCATATCGGAAGTACCTTCCTCTGGAGTCGTCGAATCTCTCACAGCCTGTATCCTTTGCCACATGAACAATATACATGGAAGCAAATCAAGAAAAAGGAATCGAGATCCACGTAGGTGAAGTTATAACGAAATAAAATCAGTTATTTTATGATATCGCTAAGGGCAGCTGGGAGTACGAGGGCTGGAGGCACGTGAAAAGATACTCACATTTATCCTACCTCGGTCGATTTCGATGAGTAAATTTATAGAGTTGTTGCTCTGTCCTTTTCTCGCCAAGTTTTTCCTTTTTTTATTCCGCTTTTGCGAAGTTTCTTATGGGGCATTTATAGAGGCACAATGAGCCCTGGACACGGGCTCTATAGGATACCTGTCGTCTAAGTCTAGATGCCCATGTTTCCCTCGCATTCCACCATATAATAATGTGGGTATGAAGGTTTATCCGAGGAATAATCGATCAAAGGTCCTTAAATTATTACAGAATGTTGAATCGTATTCCTCAACTTTATTCCTCAAAACTATATGATACTTTTTTTTCAAGTCAGTTCTTTTATAGAAAGATAAACAAAAATGCTGACTTCGTGTTAAGTTGCCGTTCAATGATGACATACTCTCTTGTCTTAACCCTCTTGAGGTGAGATCCCTAAGGAGCTAACAGGTGTGAATGATTCCTCTCATGAGGTAGCACCTACACCTAGAACAAGCCCTCCCAAGTTCTAATTGATCACAACTTACTTTTCTCTTTCATTAATTAATTGGATTTGCCTTGGAGTCTCCACTGATTTATTATGGCCAGTTAAGAGTCTGAGTAAAATGCAGAAGTTTGCCTTACTCTCATGCAGAGATTCGCAAGTCCGGGACTTGATTATGCTAGATGAAAACATCTTTTCAATACTTTATCTCTTTTATCTAAACAATTTGCATGTGATCTTCACAAATTTTATTTTCCTTAAATCCTCTAAACATGTAAGAGATTACAAGAAATAAAAAATCTAAATTAAGCAACAATCGGGCAATATCAAAGAAAATAGATAAGGGCGCAGAAAAATAAATAACCCAAGTCGTATTGAGCAAAATAAACAAGCCTTGTCATCGAGCCCTAGGATAGGACCTCATGAGATATAATATATATATGCACTAATTTAAACTAGACTTGCATTATTAGACTATGTGATAATATTAAATAATGATGAATTAATTAACCCTATAACGTGATAATTGCCTAGATGTTACCTAAATGCAACCCTAACCTAATTTTCATGTCTTTTCAATTTTCTATCAAAATTGAAATTAACCCTAAACTACTCTAAATGTTGAAATTAATTAATTAACTAAATAAACCTTAATCAAAATCATCATGTTCTAACATGCAAAGTAATCTGATATGCTTCTACAACATCTTTTTAAATCCATTTCTTTTAATTACTTCATAAAAAATGAATAAAACACCAAAAAACACATGCCAATGATAAAATTAATCATATGGTGATGATTAGCTAATAAGAAAGTATTAACCATGAACTAATCCAAATCACCTAAGCTAAGATGCAAAATTATCTAATATAACCTAGATGACATACTTGATTAAAACAATTAGAGATGTAATCTTTGAAACGTTTCTCATTAATCTACATGTAATAAAACTAATATGCAAAAAACAAAATAGTAAAGGTTCGAACTTTCTCTAGAAGATCCAATCTTAGAGCGTGGACAAGAGCATCGCTCGAAGATTGAAAGTCTAATCTAATTCTCACGATTGTCTCCAACAAAGGGTTAGAATCATGGCCTTTGTTGGTTGAATGATGATCGGGTTTCTTTGTCTATATTACCAAGGACTTGATATTTACGATGCATTCACTTGTATTTCCAATCCTTTGATAGACGCATTGAATTTCAGCCTTGTTCCTCCCTAGGCATATCATGGCTGATGGAGGCAGGTGCTTCTACCCATTGAACAAGTTCCTCTTCTTTAGTATTCTTCGTTGGTTGCTAACCTGATGTCGATCGATTCCTCTACTACCTGTAAGTTATTGTGAAATACTTTTTATGCTTTATTAAATTATACCTTCATCTGTCGTTAGATCAAGCTTCTTGATATTATCATTTGCATATTTAAGAATATGGAGTTTGCATCAAAATACATGTAAGTAAGAAATATTTGACATTTTATTTTTTATCAACTCATAGGGGCTTTTCTTTAATAATAGTTTTAGAAAGACTTGAACCGGGCCGAAAGGAGCAAAGAAAGAGACCCAATAATAAAAGCTGATCCAAACTTATCGCCCAAAACAACTTGTTCGCCTTCCTATTCAAAATCAGCTCCTGGATCCACAAATTAGTCTCATTCTCCCCATACCCATTTCACCCCTCCGCCGCTAGCGGCAGCCCTCGAAACAGCGTGGCCATTGCCGCCGCCACCCAGTAGCATGGTGCCATCGGGAGCCGGAGCGCTACCGCCCACTAGGTCCTTGCCAAGACAGCATAGACTCGAGTGGAACACATCGACGTCAGCATCGAATCTGAGAACAAAGGATGGCCATGGTGCTCAATTGACGAGCAACAGTAGCAAGACGAGCGATGGCAGTGAAGAACAATGGCAATCGGGCGAGCAATGGCGGCGAGTCATTTCGCCCACCCAACGCTTTGAAAGCAACCTTGGAGTTGGACTTCCATAATTACATTTTGGGCTTGAACTAATAATCTAAATGGGGTCGAGTATGAGTTTTGGTACAATTTTGTCCAACGTCCAAGTCAAATCCTTCCTCAAGTTATCTCAACATATTGAGGTCGAGCTATCGCTTATTCAAGCCCAACAAATTCATTCTCCTAAAATGAACTAATATTGAAGCATAATCATCATAAGATGGCGACCGCTTATCATTATTACAACCCCTAATATTATGAGAAAATTAAAATAAAAAAAAACCATTGATAAATGCAACTGTAAAAATTATTCATTTTCAATTAGGCATGAATCTAAGAATAAAATAAAGGCATAATCGAAGGAGAGATGGAGGTAATGATAAGTGTTATTAGATTACTCAAATACTAAAGTACGGGGAATGAAATTATTACATCAACATAAGGTCCAGGACCTTCATAAGTTGTCATGGCCAATACGATCTAAACAAGGAAAAGTATGTATCGAACATCGTTCGATAGCAATAGCTAAATAAGGATTGATCGAGCACTGATCGAATGAGCAGAAAGATAGTCTAAGGATAAACCTCAATAAGGGATCGAATGCCCAGGCGAGAGATTATCTTGTACCCGCTAAAGCCGGCATCGGCGAATAGCTTCTCCCACTCCTCTTCGCCCCTCTCTTTCGCATCGACGGTTGCCATCATCAGCATGTCCCAGAAGAGTTGCGTCTCAGTGGATCGATGGTCATCTGCTTGATTCCCTACCACAATATCGATTATGATCACTTTTCCGACCCTACCCGCCCCTGACACTGCTTCCTTGCTCCGTTTCAGTATGTCGATGCATTTTTCGTCGCTCCAGTTGTGCAATATCCACTGCATTTGAACATTTTTTTTTCAATTGGTTAGAGCTCCTAGTTCTTTTCTGGAACGGTAATGTGAAAATAGAAGTAACGTCCATATGCAAAGGTTTGTCCTTTTTTTCTGGGTTCACGTGGTTACCAAGGTTTGCACAAAAATAGAGTCCTGTCCATGCAAGAGTTGCTCGTAGAAACACTTCGAAACACAAAAATATAATCAAATTTAGTCGTATTCATCTATACTATTAATGGAAAAAGTTTTAATAGCCACTTCAAACTTGTATTTCTGCACAAATTTCCATGAAAAAAAAAATGCATAATGTACATCCTGACCACACATAATTATAAATGGACAAAATCTTAATTTACAATGATTAAGATGATTGATAAGTAATGAATTCATCTTTACCTTCTATATTTATATCTAGAACGATTATAAAGGAATCATCCATAAATCTCTTACCTTTTTCTTTTATGACAATTGAAATGATATTTTAATAAATGGACAAAATCCTTGCATACTCTTTTTTTTAATCAATATAATATTTTCCCACAATTTTCATCACATTTAATTCGTGTGCTTTTAGTATCTAATTATAACCTCAAAAATAGGGAAACGCTTTATGCACTTTTCCATTTTTGAGAAAAATATTTTCTCTTCACTGCATATATATGCACTTTTAATAATTAATTGTTTATCCGTTTAATTAGGGAACGTGAGAAACCCTTCATATTATCCCAAAACAAGTTTTCCTCAAATACAAGACCGTCTGCCACAAAAGCCTACTATAAAATTCTTAATTAACTGTAAACTCAAAAGTAATTGTTTCATAAAATCTCTAAAATATGATTTTGCTTTTTTAGATGATGACCCATGAGAAGGCACGATAGCAACGACAGTGTAAGATTGTAAGTAGGCTCTGCACAAGCTATTATAATGTAATATGCATATATTACGAAGTATTAAAGAGAGTCATGTTAAGTATATCGAGATTAATTGGTCCATAAATTAGCATAACAAATGATTTAAACAAATATATGTAGTCATCAAAACATGCCGACCATAATCAACATATAAGTAAGACTTTGTCTCATCGTTTAGCACGTTAATTTGGTAGATCAATCTTAACACACCTCATATCCATTTACTTAATTATGGAAGAGTCAATTCGTCTTTTAAATATACACATAAAAAGGACATAATACACACACATCCAACGCAATCTAAGAGAATACTAGCATCACACTAAAACAATTTCATAAAAAAATTATCAAAAAAAGTCATGACTCTATTGAAATGGATGATAATGCAGTCTTAAACCTTTCAATTTGATAAATTTAGTTGTACATTTTTCGACAATTTATCAATATAAGCCTTCTGGCTAATCTTGGTCTAAAATCGTTGATATTTTAGCTAGCCATGCCATATAGGATGGCCCACCCCAACGTGAATCACTTTTACAAGTTTTTAAAGTTCTTATTATTATATAATTTTTTATTTTTTTCATTTCATTATGGTTGGCAAGGGCACAAAGGCCTTCATTAGATCTGGCAAAGTCCTTACTAGCCACAATGACCAAAAAAAATTTATAAATTTTTTAAAATTATAAAAATGGTCTACGTTAGTGCTAGCCCTATCACATATGATATTTAGCCTTAATGTTAATGATTTCCTATTTAAAAATTGACTTGGAGGACTAAATAACAACTTGTAAAAAAGTTTAGGGCCAAATTAAAAGGTTCATGACTCAATATGCATCGACACAATAGGCTTATGACTTTTTTGGAGTAATTTCCGTGAAGCTCTATAGGGCCAATAGAAAAGGAGACACTTTTGAAAAGGAAAAAACCCTTTTTAAAACCCAAGTTATTTGTTTTATTAACTCCAACAATGAACTCCCTTTATTATTTAACTCCCTAGGGGGAAATATAAAAATCTGACCATGCGGTAAATTCAACTGCAACCAAGTTTCTATGATCTTCGACCCAAACGGAGGAGACGTAAGGTACCACTTTTACCTTGAGTAAGACTGCATCCGCCGGAGGAATCGCCACAAACATGTCGCCTCCGACGAACTTCAACCTCTCGCTTCCAACCAAACCATCCACTACGTTCGGCAGATCCAGCACCGTGCACTCCAAGCGGGGGAACGCGTCCGTAATGGCCCTGCCCATCGTCCCCGACTCGCCTCCCACGTCGACCACCGAGCTCAGCCCATCGAACACTCCCCTGCATGTTTCCACCACCGCCTTCGCCACCAGCCTCGAGTCGTTGTCCATCGCCCTGCTAAGCAGGCCGTTGACCTCGGGGTCGCGCCTGATGACCTCCCACGTGGGCCCGCCGTGCGCCATTTCGAATATCGTCGGGCCGGCGCCTTCTCCGTCCTCCAGCCACGTGGTCAGATGGTGCCACGGCTCCGTGAAGAAAGGATGGAACGTGCCGAGCACGAAGGGCGCTGGGCTCGCAGGGTCGTTCTTCAAGAGGAGCCGGGACACGGTGGTGAGCATGTACCCGCTCCGGCGATCCTCTTCCTTGAGATCCCGGAGCTGGAAGAAGCCGGAGTGGGCAAGGACGCGCATGAGGCGACCGATGCAGTGAGCCTTGGCGGGACGGATGTGGAGGGCGGAAACGAGGTCGGGGAGGGTCATGGGTCGGCCATGGTCGTGGATGAGGTCGGGTATGCCTAGCTGAAGGGCGCACTTGAGACACCAGGAGGTGATGTAGCTAAATATGTGGTTCCATACGTGGGCTTGAGCTTGGAGGAGCTCCCCAGCGGTCGCGTCCCCGTCTCCATCTCCCAAATTCATATCGAAAGCACCTTCCTTCTCTCGTCGTCTAACCTCTCTCTCGGTACATGTATGCTCGCTGCATGAGTCATGTATATATGGAGATTGGCCGCCAAAGACGACGGAGAAATAAGATGGAAACGAAGAAACGAAACGGAAGCCATTAATAGGCTACTGCTGTGGATGTTGATTGTAGTGTACTCTTGACAACTATGGGACTGCCGTGGAGGTCTTCCCCGCCACCCGACATTTGCCGATAACTATTTCCACTGTTGAGATGAAAATGAAAACAAGAAAGGGCTGGCTGCTTTGCTTTTGTCGTATCTTTTTGGGAGGTCCCTTCATCTTCATCTCCTTTTCTGGACCGCACGCGTCTTTATTTGACACCACCTAACATTTGCACTCGCCATAATTTCATTGCCTCCCATAACGCGGCATCAATTCCCTGACATAAGTTCGCCCACGAACTTGGTCATGAGGAAGCACCCAACCATTGTGTCGCAACATAAGCATCATCTCTACAACCTCCTCTCGAACACTCCTCAACCCCAGCTATTTTCCTTTGGTTATGGCGGAATCAGGGCTCTTTAGCATTGCCACTGCCATACTAAAAAGCTTCGCCTCCGAAATTGTAAAACCTGGAAGCGCCTACGCTTCTCAAATGATCCAGTTGCTGTGCTGTGCCGAGGGCGATCTCCATAGTCTTATGGGTACCGTCGACACCATCAGAAAAGGCCTTTCATAGCCCACCAACCCTCTCCCTATCACCTCTCATCTCTAGAAGATTATAACCAGAAAGAATCATAAAAAAAATTGAATATTGATACTCCCCCTTTCACTTTCCCTCCAACCCCAAGCATCAACCTAGAAAAAATCGTAAAAAAAAAAAAAAAAAAAAAATGCTCCTTTTGTCAATCCCTTTCATAATCGAAGAAACCCAAAAGGTCCCAAAAAAAACGAAAAAACAAAACAAAACAAAAGAGAACTGAAAGACTAAGGAGGCGGCATCGACTAAAGAAAAGAAACACTAGAAGATCGACCAAAATATTGCTCCTTTAGTCCATGGCTGAGCCGCTCACAGTTGGGTCGCAAAGATGATGGAGAAGGTGGCAATTGGACGTAGCAGCGCTCGGCCTGGACTGCGACGCTGGCAACTCCACCGATGGCGACGAGGAGGGAAGCGGAGGTCAGCCTGGTTGTATGAGCAAGAGAGAAATTGAAGGTTTTCTATTTTTATTCCACATCAATTTGCTACCGTGACACTCTGTAAACATATTGAGTTTTTAGTAGCTGTGGGAAAAAAAATTCCTATTATATCAGCTGATTGGATTTGAATAAACCCTTAAACTGCTTCATTTAAACTTTGGAATGATTCGATCAAAAAAAAAAACTTTGGAATGTAAGTCACAAGAGTATTTCCACCATGTTGGGGAAGAAAAGTACACAACTTACAGAAAATTAAAGAATGTAGCCAAACAAGGTGTGCTCGTTGGATGAACTACCATTGGTAGCCCTCATAAGTGAGAACACCCATGGAAAAGGATATGCCAGTGAAGACAACCTCAACTCCACTTCACCGAGGGTCCATGATCTTCCAATAGGCCTCAAAGTAAGGTCAAGAACGTACTAGGTGCGAATCACTAAATAATTTGATCGGAAGAAGAGAGTGCAAGTGAGTGGAAACAGAGAAGTAAAGAAGGAGGAGGACTCTCTGTTCCGCTTTCGCCAGAGTTGCAGGGCCGTCGTCATGACATCGCTCGAATCGGGATCAAACCAGACCAGACTGATCGGTTTTGGGTGGTCCTAAGGGGTGTCGGTTCATTCCCCTGTTCCCATTTTTGGAACAAGTGGCCAGTCAATCTGGTTCCCGGTTCCAAGGTGGGAACCAGACTAACCAGATCAATCATTTTTTTTTTTTGAATTTCTAAACAACTTACTAAATTTATTTGACAAAAAAAAAACTATAAATTCTACCGTTACTTCACTTTCCCAATTCTCTTCCTCTTCATCTTGCTAACCCTAACTTGACCGAAACTAAGGGAGAAGTGTGAATTGAACTTTTGTTAATTTGGGGTTCTACTTTGTTCTTTTTTTGCTTCTTTAATAACACGTGTTTGAACTAGGGAATATATATTTTTGGGAGCCCACATAGACGTATTTTTTTTTTCAATGCAATGATAATAAGTGGTTTGGTACTGGACTGGGCCAATCAATCCAGTCGGTCCTTGGTTCTAGAATTAATTGGTCTAGTCCATGTTCCAAGAAATTGGGAACCGGTTGTTCCGGTCCGGATCTCGGTTCTTAGGCGGGACCGGACCGGACCGGAAACTGATCACCCCTAGTTTTTGATGTCAAAAAAATAGTTTGGAGTAAATTTATCACAAATATATAAATTTGAGATTTTTCGTGATGTTAATCCTTTTTTCTTATTTGTACCTAAATTGAATTAGTCCTTTTAACAGTGAATAAGCAGCCACCCTCAAAGTTACGCCAAGGAAGTCTCCTTTTAATAATCGAGCTTGCTTCAATCAAACACGCGAAGCAGTGAAAGCACTCAAAGTCAATATTATCATTTTTTTTCCTGAAAGGAGGAAATACGTGGAACAACGTTTGTAGCCCGGAAAGAGTTTTATCGGTTCCTTTGTGCCTTACAAAAAAAAAAAAAAAAAAAAAATCGAACCAACCTAGAATTAACACCAAGTCTTTCATAGTCAGTTTAGCTAAAAAATTTATGTCAACGGTGGAGCTCGACAAAGCTCTTTGCGGCCATGGCTGCAAGCTCGATGAAGCTTTCACGGCCCTGGTGAAGCTCGATTGGCCATGACTGCGAGCTTGAAAAATCCTGAAAGCTAGAGTGCCCATGGTTGAGCTTGACAAAACTCGAGCAGCTATGACCCAAGGCTAAGAGCTCGAAGAAGCTTGAGCGGCCATGGCTGAGCTTGACGAATCTTGAGCAGCCACGACTGCGACCTCAACGAAACTCCAATGGCCGTGGCCACCAACTTGAAGAAGCCTAGAAGCTGAAGCGGCAGCAATGGTTGCAAGCTTGATGAAACTCAAGTAGCCATGGCCAAAAGCTTGAAGAATCCTGAGAATTGGCAGTTATGGCCTAGCTCCAAGAAACTCGAGCAACAAGGTTTTGCCTTTTTTCCCCTTAATTTTTTTTTTTTCAATTCTTATCCTTTTTCCCTTTTCCTTTTATCCTATTTTTATTTTTTAAAATCTTGTTATCCTTTTTTCTTTTAAATTTTTGAGATCTTTTATGTAGTGATTAATGAAATTTATATCGACACCATATGCTTTAAGAAAGTCATAGAACGATGATCACGTCCGCATTTTCTATTAGTTAAATTGGAAGGAGTTTATTGAAGGATATTTTTGGGGGGGTCTAAGTTAATTAAATGAATTGATTGCATCAATTTAATTGTATTTTTTAAAATAGGAACTAAATTGTACTTTCTAATGCCTTTATTTCTATTTGTAGATTTTGCAAATAGACCTGAAACATATAAAGTCAATGCAATCTAATTGATAAGACAAGTGATTCAATATAGAATCCATACAATGTAACGGATCATGTATATTGAGCATATATGTATGTGGACCACACAATAAACTAAATAAATATCCACATATGCTCTTATGCTCCATCGTTATCATTGAACATTCAATTTCCATGAAATATTTGATTAGTTTTATGTCATGCCGGTGCCTGGCTTCTTCTCTATCGCTATCATGTCCTTAATTGTCAACTAACTTGAAATGGTTTACGTACTTTTCCTCGGAAAATTTCTGGGTCATGACAAGCTTTAATGACCGCAGATAAGATGCGTCGCTTATTTGACTTGAAGAGGGCCCCAGCAGAAAATTAAAGTGTCCTCCATTTGTATTCTACTGCACGTGCATGTGGACTTCGGAGGTGTCGATATTGGAGGGAGGTGGAATGGCATTGGTAGTTAAGGATGCGAATAGTAATTATTTTATTTTCAGAAATAATTTTTGATAAAAAATTATTTTTTTATTTTGTTCCCAAAAATAATTTCTGAATATTTGAAGGCATTTGATAACTGTCCAAATTTTTTTTTTTTATTCTGTTTCATAATAATAATGATTGAGGTTTGAACCCCAAACCTGGGTGTTCCCACCCTAACCGCCTAGTCTTGGGGCCGAATGCCTCATTGACATCCAATAACCACACTTGCATATACACGCATGAGTTTTGCTGGGTTCTGTGCTTCATTTGGATTCATGTCAATTCTCTTCATGACTTCACATGTCTTAAATCAGTTGGGCACATCAAATGGGCCGGTTGAGTCTAAATCGAATTGAAAATGGTTTAACCCAAATTACTTCATTTATGTACAATACAAATTTGGTCACCCATCAAAGTAAGTTGCAGGCTGCCTTGGGAGTTGCGTGCTATCTTAGACGAGTGTGAAGATAAGCTTGGTTCGTCCAAATCTATTGCATTGGCCCATTGCCACGGGAGTCCAATCGAGTTGCAAATTGGATTACCAAAGCCCAAAGAATGAAGACCCTTCCCCAAAATTGATTGTTAACACCACCTACACCTTTATGGGATCTCTTATGTTCAAAAACCCATTATCTATGTTTTTCTTATGAACTTTAATGAATGAAATACTTTGTTTTCGACCAAAAAAAAAAAATAGTGATCCATACCCGACCCACAATCCATTTTAAGCATTTTTGTTTTTTTGTTTTTAACTTGTGGTCTCCGAAGAATGGATTGGCTCATTGAGTTAGTAATGAAGCTCTAAGAAGTGGGTAAGGGGGAGGGGGCGGGGGAAATGACTATAAAAGTCTGCCCTGGGCCATCCATAAATCATGAAACGGGTCTTGGCTTTGTTTTTGGGTTAAATATAGACAAGTTTCGAGCCATCCATTCTAATGCACTAAGTGCTCAAAAGCGAACTTGGTAGATCACAAAGGTAGATCACAAAGGATAATTACAAAAATTGTGCTTGAACTTTGGTCCAATGTGCAATATCATCCGTGAATTCTTCATTTGTTCAATATAATTCCTGAACTTTTGATAAATAACTATATAAAAATATCTAATATTATCCTTCCATCAATTCAAGTTTAGGGATTAGAGTGAATATTTACGAAAAGTTTAGGGACTAAATAGAAAATGTACAAAAAGTTCGAAAACCATATTGAACGAGGTCAAAGTTCAAGGATGACTTGCACAATGAGCCAAAATTCAAGGACTTCATTGTATAAACTAAAATTTCGAGAACGACATTACATATTGAACCAAAATTGAGAAATTATTTGTATCATTTTCTCATCATAGATTGTAGATACAAGCAGTGATGTGAAGCAATTGAAGACTGGAAAACATGACAAGGCCAAACTTCTTTCGGGGCATACAAGCAACAACTTTTTTCCTATTATGTGATGGAGTTATTCTCTTGACTGGTCTCCCATGCCGCCACAATAGTTTTGGTTAAAGGGCGCATCGCGTGCCCCTACAATAGTTGGCCAAGAGGTGTACCCCGTCGATTATTTATCGGTTCGAAGCCCTCTCTTGTTTCTTGACCTTAGAAAGCCCAGATTCATGTGCAACGTTGGTTTGACTATGCCGTGACGTAGGATAACCTCGACTCTACTTTCACTAGCACCGTGATGGGGGCAACAATGATAGAATTGCTAGAAATAAGTGGTCGCTATAGCTCTAGACTGAGTATTTTATTGCAGGTGTCAAACTCTTAAAGGATGAAGTTTCATTTTCGTATGTTTGTTCTAGGAGGGTGCAACGGGAACCGCCCAACCCAGACCGGACCGATCGGTTTTGGGTGGTTTCCATAGCCAGTGGTCCGGTTCCCGGTTCCCATTCTCATAACCGGTGGTCGGTTGGTCCGGTTCCCGGTTCCAAGGTGGGAACCGGACCGACCGGACCAATCGGATCAACCAGTAGTTTTTAAATATATATATTTTAAAAAATTCTTAAGAATTAAAAAAAATTATTCTTTTCAATTTGTTTGTATGCTTTTGCTTGTACTTCTTAAGGTAATGGTTATATTTTATGGGATAATCTTTGTTCAGGATAATCTTGTCATGTTAGAGTTGTTTGCTCTACTATTATATGGATGATTCTGAATAATCTTGTCATGATGTAGTAGCATAGAGCAAAAGGAGATCTCAACTTCGTTATCACAGGAAACTTTTGTGTAGCCTATCAATACAACTTTTGTTAGAATTTTCCTTTTGAAAGTTTATATCTTGTAAAAGATTTGCCAATTGCAAAGTTACCGGTCCCATCGAACCGGACCGGTCGGTCGGTCCGGTTCCTGGTTCCAGGAATTGCCGGTCCGGTCCACGGTCCCAAAATTTGGAAACTGGTCCTTCTGGTCTAGTTCCCGGTTCCACCTTGGAATTGGACCAGACCGAGAACCAATCACCCCTAGTTAGTGCAATTTTGCATAGTAATATATTGAGATAGCCAGCAAAAATCACAGAGGGGGGTGAGTAGGTGGATAAATAAAATTTGATAAACCAATGCGGAATAAAATAAATCAAGATTACTATAGTAAAGTTCATATTCTAGAACGTGATTAAGAATCTATTGTGCATTGGAAATACCATAGAAGCACCTAGCAAGTGTGCAATACACAATATAAATGAACTATAAAAGCTTAAGGATAAGAAAAATTGCACACCCGATTTATAGTAGTTCGGCTTAAATCAAGCCTACATCCATTATTCCATGTTGAGAGCCTATTGGCTGGATTTCATTAAATGATCAATAAGATATTACAACTTTGAGTGTAACACTTAGTGAAAAATCTCACTAATTCACTCAGTCACTCTTTTGTTATTTGTGGACATCAAGCAATTTTACGCTCTCCAACCAGCCATGTGTGTTCAAATATTGTTCAGACTTTGGAATTGTAGATTTTAGGTCTTGTCTCCTGTTCTACTCATGGACACCTTGGTCTTCTTAAATACTCCTCCACTTCCATATTAGCCATTAGAGATCTTCAAAGGATAATCCTACAACCCATCCGTTGAACAAGTTATATCAAGTAGATTCGGTAGCAATTGAGTGACATAAACCGAATCTACTCTTTGAATTTGGTTGCCCACACAATCAAATTTTGGATTTCCATAAGTAGAGTTTATCTAATTTAGAAAGAACTTGTCTACAGTAGTTGATTATCAATCAACTTAATTGAATTAATTAAATTTGTATAAGTGTCAAATCCAAATAATATCACTAGTCGTTATAGAATCTTAGTCTTGTTCTGGACTTGTCAACTTCTTGATGATCTACAATCTGGTTCAGTTTAGTTCTAAACTATCTAGATTCTAGACTAGCTTCAGTCTAGGCATGTCAGGATGAGGATTGTCTTCTTCGTCTAATTAAGAATAAGGTTTGCGTGCGTGTGTCTGAATGAATGCTATCTAAAGATATATTACCATTTCTCAAACTAAGTACCTGTCTTAATATTCTTCAAGATAAATAATAGGTTGAATAGTTTTGTCAACTTCAAAATTAGTTGGGAGTTTTCTCCAACATATAAGTCTAAATTTTTTCTGCTCAATTGAAAAGACTTACTTAAATTTATTGAGATATTTTTTAACCGGGCCGAAACGAGCCCAGAAAAAGACCCAATAATAAAAGCTGATCCAAACTTATTGCCCAAAACAGCCTGTTCGCCTTCCTATTCAAAATCAGCTCCTGGATCCACAAATTAGTCTCATTCTCCGCATACCCATTTCACCCCTCCACCGCTAGCAATAGCCCTCGAAACAGCGTGGCCATCGCCGCCGCCACCCAGTAGCATGGTGCCATAGGGAGCCGGAGCGCTAGCGCCCACTGGGTCCTTGCTAAGACAGCATAGACTCGAGTGGAACACATCGATGTCGGCATCGAATCTGAGAACAAAGGATGGCCATGGTGCTCAATTGACGAGCAACAGTTGCAAGACGAGCGATGGCAGTGAAGAACAATGGCAATCGGACGAGCAAATGGCGGCAAGTCATTTCGCCCGCCCAACGCTTTGAAAGCAACCTTGGAGTTGGACTTCCATAATTACATTTTGGGCTTGAAATAATAATCTAAATGGGGTCGAGTATGAATTTTGGTACAATTTTGTCCCACGTCCAAGTCAAATCCTTCCTCGAGTTATCTCAACATATTAAGGTCGAGCTATCGCTTATTCAAGCCCAAGACATTCATTCTCCTAAAATGAACTAATATTGAAGCATAATCATCATAAGATGGCGACCGCTTATCATTATTACAACCCCTAATAAGATGAGAAAATTAAAATAAAAAAACCATTGATAAATGCAACGGTAAAAATTATTCATTTTCAATTAGGCATGAATCTAAGAATAAAATAAAGGCATAATCGAAGGAGAAATGGAGGTAACGATAACTATTATTAGATTACTCAAATACTAAAGTACGTGGAATGAAATTATTACATCAACATAAGGTCCAAGACCTTCATAAGTTGTCGTGGCCAATACGATCTAAACAAGGAAAGTATATATCGAACATCGTTCGATAGCAATAGCTGAACAAGGATTGATCGAGCACTGATCGAATGAGCAGAAAGATAGTTTAAGGATAAACCTCAATAAGGGATCGAACGCCCAGGCGAGAGATTATCTTGTACCCGCTAAAGCCGGCATCGATGAATAGCTTCTCCCACTCCTCTTCGCCCCTCTCTTTCGCATCGACGGTTGCCATCATCAGCATGTCCCAGAAGAGTTGCGTCTCAGTGGATTGATGGTCATTTGCTTGATTCCCTACTACAATATCGATTATGATCACTTTTCCGACCCTACCCGCCCCTGACACTGCTTCCTTGCTCCGTTTCAGTATGTCAATGCATTTTTCGTCGCTCCAGTTGTGCAATATCCACTGCATTTGAATAGGTTTTTTTTTTTTCAATTGGTTGGAGCTCATAGTTCTTTTCTGGAACGGTAATGTGAAAACAGAAGTAATGTCCATATGTAAAGGTTTGTCCTTTTTTACTTGGTTCACGTAGGTTACCAATGTTTGCACTAAAATAGAGTCTTGTACATGCAAGAGTTGCTTGTAGAAACACTTCGTACCACAAAAATCTAATCAAATTTAGTCGTATTCATCTATACTATTAATGGAACAAGTTTTAATAGCCACTTCAAACTTATATGCAAAAATATTCCATGAAAAAAAACGCATAACGTACATCCTGACCACACATAATTATAAATGGACAAAATCTTAATTTACAATGATTAAGATGATTGATAAGTAATGAATTCATCTTTACCTTCTATCTTTATATCTAGAACGATTATAAAGGAATCATCCATAAATCTCTTACCTTTTTTCTTTTATGACAATTGAAATGATATTTTAATAAATGGACAAAATCCTTGCATACTCTTTTTTTAATCAATATAATATTTTCCCACAATTTTCATCACATTTAATTCGTGTGCTTTTAGTATTTAATTATAACCTCAAAAATAGGGAAACGCTTTATGCACTTTTCCATTTTTGAGAAAAATATTTTCTCTTCACTGCATATATATGCACTTTTAATAATCAATTGTTTATCCGTTTAATTAGGGAACGTGAGAAACCCTTCATATTATCCCAAAACAAGTTTTCCTCAAATACAAGACCGTCTGCCACAAAAGCCTACTATAAAATTCTTAATTAAGTAACTGTAAACTCAAAAGTAATTGTTTCATAAAATCTCTAAAATATGATTTTGTTTTTTTAGATGATGACACATGAGACGGCACGTTAGCAACGACAGTGTAAGATTGTAAGTAGGCTTTGCACAAGCTATTATAATGTAATATGCATATATTTCGAAGTATTAAAGAGAGTCATGTTAAGTATATCAAGATTAATTGGTCCATAAATTAGCATAACAAATGATTTAAACAAATATATGTAGTCATCAAAACATGCCGACCATAATCAACATATAAGTAAGACTTCGTCTCATCGTTTAGCACGTTAATTTGGTAGATCAATCTTAACACACCTCATATCCATTTACTTAATTATGGAAGAGTCAATTCGTCTTTTAAATATACACATAAAAAAGGACATAATACACACACACATCCAACGCAATCTAAGAGAATACTAGCATCACACTAAACAATTTCATAAAAAAATTATCAAAAAAAGTCATGACTCTATTGAATGGATGATAATGTAGTCTTAAACCTTTCAATTTGATAAATTTAGTCATACATTTTTCGACAATTTATCAATATAAGCCTTCTGGCTAATCTTGGTCTAAAATCGTTGATATTTTAGCTAGCCATGCCATATAGGATGGCCCACCCCAACGTGAATCACTTTTACAAGTTTTTAAAGTTCTTATTATTATATAATTTTTTATTTTTTTTCATTTCATTATGGCTGGCAAGGGCACAAAGGCCTTCACTAGATCTGGCAAAGTCCTCACTAGCCACAGTGACCAAACAAAATTTATAAATTTTTTAAAATTATAAAAATGGTCTACGTTAATGCCAGCTCTACCACATATGATATTTAGCCTTAATGTTAACGATTTCCTATTTAAAAATTGACTTGGAGGACTAAATTAACAACTTGTAAAAAGGTTTAGGGCCAAATTAAAAGGTTCATGACTCAATATGCATCGACACAATAGGCTTATGACTTTTTTGGAGTAATTTCCGTGAAGCTCTATAGGGCCAATAGAAAAGGAGACACTTTTGAAAAGGAAAAAACCCTTTTTAAAACCCAAGTTATTTGTTTTATTAACTCCAACAATGAACTCCCTTTATCATTTAACTCCCTAGGGGGAAATATAAAAATCTGACCATGCGGTAAATTCAACTGCCACCAAGTTTCTATGATCTTCGACCCAAACAGAGGAGACGTAAGGTACCACTTTTACCTTGAGTAAGACTGCATCCGCCGGAGGAATCGCCACAAACATGTCGCCTCCGACGAACTTCAACCTCTCGCTTCCAACCAAACCATCCACTACGTTCGGCAGATCCAGCACCGTGCACTCCAAGCGGGGGAACGCGTCCGTAATGGCCCTGCCCATCGTCCCCGACTCGCCTCCCACGTCGACCACCGAGCTCAGCCCATCGAACACTCCCCTGCATGTTTCCACCACCGCCTTCGCCACCAGCCTCGAGTCGTTGTCCATCGCCCTGCTAAGCAGGCCGTTGACCTCGGGGTCGCGCCTGATGACCTCCCACGTGGGCCCGCCGTGCGCCATCTCGAATATCGTCGGGCCGGCGCCTTCTCCGTCCTCCAGCCACGTGGTCAGATGGTGCCATGGCTCCGTGAAGAAAGGATGGAACGTGCCGAGCACGAAGGGCGCTGGGCTCGCAGGGTCGTTCTTCAAGAGGAGCCGGGACACGGTGGTGAGCATGTACCCGCTCCGGCGATCCTCTTCCTTGAGATCCCGGAGCTGGAAGAAGCCGGAGTGGGCAAGGACGCGCATGAGGCGACCGATGCAGTGAGCCTTGGCGGGACGGATGTGGAGGGCGGAAACGAGGTCGGGGAGGGTCATGGGTCGGCCATGGTCGTGGATGAGGTCGGGTATGCCTAGCTGAAGGGCGCACTTGAGACACCAGGAGGTGATGTAGCTAAATATGTGGTTCCATACGTGGGCTTGAGCTTGGAGGAGCTCCCCAGCGGTCGCGTCCCCGTCTCCATCTCCCAAATTCATATCGAAAGCACCTTCCTTCTCTCGTCGTCTAACCTCTCTCTCGGTACATGTATGCTCGCTGCATGTGTCATGTATATATGGAGATTGGCCGCCAAGGACGACGGAGAAATAAGATGGAAACGAAGAAACGAAACGGAAGCCATTAATAGGCTACTGCTGTGGATGTTGATTGTAGTGTACTCTTGACAACTATGGGACTGCCGTGGAGGTCTTCCCCGCCACCCGACATTTGCCGATAACTATTTCCACTGTTGAGATGAAAATGAAAACAAGAAAGGGCTGGCTGCTTTGCTTTTGTCGTATCTTTTGGGAGGTCCCTTCATCTTCATCTCCTTTTCTGGACCGCACGCGTCTTTATTTGACACCACCTAACATTTGCACTCGCCATAATTTCATTGCCTCCCATAACGCGGCATCAATTCCCTGACATAAGTTCGCCCACGAACTTGGTCATGAGGAAGCACCCAACCATTGTGTCGCAACATAAGCATCATCTCTACAACCTCCTCTCGAACACTCCTCAACCCCAGCTTTTTCCTTTGGTTATGGCGGAATCAGGGCTCTTTAGCATTGCCACTGCCATACTAAAAAGCTTCGCCTCCGAAATTGTAAAACCTGGAAGCGCCTACGCTTCTCAGATGATCCAGTTGCTCTGCTGTGCCGAGGGCGAGCTCCATAGTCTTATGGGTACCATCGACACCATCAGAAAAGGCCTTTCATAGCCCACCAACCCTCTCCCTATCACCTCTCTTCTCTAGAAGATTATAACCAGAAAGAATCATAAAAAAAATTGAATATTGATACTCCCCCTTTCACTTTCCCTCCAACCCCAAGCATCAACCTAGAAAAAATCGTAAAAAAAAAAAAAATGCTCCTTTTGTCAATCCCTTTCATAATCGAAGAAACCCAAAAGGTCCCAAAAAAAACGAAAAAACAAAACAAAACAAAAGAGAACTGAAAGACTAAGGAGGCGGCATCGACTAAAGAAAAGAAAGACTAGAAGATCGACCAAAATATTGCTCCTTTAGTCCATGGCTGAGCCGCTCACAGTTGGGTCGCAAAGATGATGGAGGAGGTGGCAATTGGACGTAGCAGTGCTCGGCCTGGACTGCGACGCTGGCAACTCCACCGATGGCGACGAGGAGGGAAGCGGAGGTCAGCCTGGTTGTATGAGCAAGAGAGAAATTGAAGGTTTTCTATTTTTATTCCACATCAATTTGCTACCGTGACACTCTGTAAACATATCGAATTTTTAGTAGTTGTGGGAAAAAAAATTCTTATCATGTCAGTTGATTGGACTTGAATAAACTCTTAAACTGCTTCGTTTAAACTTTGGAATGTAAGTCACAAGAGTATTTCCACCATGTTAGGAAAGAAAAATACACAACTTACATAAAATTAAAGAACGCAACCAAACAAGGTGTGCTCGTTGGATGAACTACCATTGGTAGTTCTCATAAGTGAGAACACCCATAGAAAATGATATGTCAGTGAAGACAACCTCAACTCCACTTCACCGAGAGTCCATGATCTTTCAATAGGCGTCAAAGTAACGTCAAGAACGTACTAGGTGCGAATGACTAAATAATTTGATCGGAAGAAGAGAGTGCAAGCGAGTGGACACGGAGAAGTAAAGAAGGAGGAGGACTTTCTGTTCCGCTTTCGCCAGAGTTGTAGGGCCGCCGTCATGATATCGGCGTGATGGGTGTGCATCATGAGTGTTAACCTTCTTGGGATCGAGCAATCGCTTGTCAAAGGATTCCCCATCACATCAACCTAACACAATTTCATTCTCGTCAAACAAAGTTTCATTTATTCAAAATCATAATAAAATGATGAATTAATACTGTGGAAAACTTCAAATTTATACATTTATTTTAAATTTACGTTAAACTAAATTTTTGAATACAAAATACCTCAAACTAATATACATGTAACAAATTTACTCAAATGACCACAAAAACCTCAAATTAGTACACTCATGACAAATTTACTTCAATCTCATCTTTTTTACTGTAAAAACCTATAAACTAGTACATTTGTGATAAATATACCATTTGTATAATTGGATTAATAACACAAAAAAACACCAAAACTAATACAAATGTGACAAACAGAGCATAAAATGCCCAAATTTTTATATAAGCCAATTGTCATATATCATTTAACTCAGCAATTTGATAATAAAATTAAAAGTAAACTAATAGATAATAAGTGTATCAATTTGAGGTAAATTTGTCAAAGGTATACCAATTTAAGGTTTTTGATAGGGGTGTGCAACGAGAACCACCTAAACCAGGACCAAACCAATACAGTCAGTTTTGGGTGGTCCTTAGGAGTGTCGATCCGATCCCCTATTCCCATTTTTGGAACCAGTGACTAGTTGGTCCGGTTCTCTATTCTAAGGTGGGAACCAGACCAATATTCTTTTTTTAATTTATGGACAACTTTCTAAATTTATTAGACAAAAAAAAAACTCTAAATTCTACCATTACTTTACTTTACCAATTCTTTTTCCATTCCTCTTGCTAGCCCTAACTTGACCGAAACTAAGGTAGAAGTGTGAATTGAACTATTGTTGATTTGGGGTTCTACTTTTTTCCTTTTTTTCTTTTTTAATAAGACGTGTTTGAACTAGGGAGTGTATATTTTTGGAAGCCCACATAGACATATATATATATATATATATATATATATATATTTTTTTTTTTTTCAATGTAATGATAATAAGTGATTTGGTTCATTGGAACCGGACCGATCAGTCTGGTCGATCTGGTCCACGGTCCCAGAAATTGGGAACTGATCGTTCCGATCTAGTTCCCGGTTCTTGGGTGGGACCAGACCAAATTGGGAACCGATCACCCCTAGTTTTTTATGTCAAAAAAATAATTTAGAGTAAATTTATCACAGATATACCAATTTGGGATTTTTCGTCGTGTTAATTCTTTTTCTTATTGGAACCTAAACTGAATTAGTCCTTTTAACAGTGAATAAGCAACCACCCCCAAAGTTACGCCAAGCAAGTCTCCTTTCACTAATCGACCTTTCTTCAATCAAACATGCGAAGCATTGGAAGCACTTAAAGGCAATACTATCATTTTTTTTGGAGAAAATGCGTGGAACAGCATTTGTAGCCCGGAAAGAGCTTTATCAGTTCCTTTGTGCCTTACCGAAAAAAAAAATCAAACCAACCTAGAATTAACACCAAGTCTTTCATAATCAGTTTAGCTAAAAAATTTATGTCAACGGTGGAGCTCGATGAAGCTTTCACGACCCTGGTGAAGCTCCATTGGCCATGACTGCGAGCTTGAAAAATCCTGAAAGCTGGAGTGCCCATGGTTAAGCTTGACAAAACTCGAGCAGCTATAACCCAAGGCTAGGAGCTTGAAGAAGCTTGAGCGGCCTTGGCTGAGCTTGACGAATCTTGAGCAGCCATGACGGGCTCAACAAAACTCCAATGGCCGTGGCCACCAACTTGAAGAACCCTAGAAGCTGAAGCAGCGGCAATGATTGCAAGCTTGATGAAACTCAAGTAGCCATAGCCAAAAGCTTGAAGAAGCCTGACAATTGGCAGTTATGGCCAAGCCCCACGAAACTCGAGTAACAAGGTTTTGCCTTTTTTCCTCTTAAATTCTTTTTTTTTTCAATTCTTATCCTTTTTCCCTTTTCCTTTTATCCTATTTTTATTTTTTAAAATCTTGTTATCCTTTTTTCTTTTAAATTTTCGAGATTTTTTATGTAGTGATTAATGAAATCTGTATTGACACCATGTACTTTAAGAAAGTAATAGAACAAACATATAAATCAATGCATTCTAATTAATAAGACAAGTGATTCAATATATGATCCATACAATGTAATGGATCACGTCTATTGAGCGTATGTGTTCTGTGAACCACATAATAAACTTAATAAATATCCACATACGCTCTTGTAGTCCATTGTTATCATTGAGCATTCAATTTCCATCAAACATTTGATTAGTTTTATGTCATGGTGATTGAATTAGCTCCGGTGCCTGCTTCTCTACCACTATCATGTCATTAATTCTCAACTAACTTGAAAATGGTTTATATACTTTTCCTCGGAAAATTTCTGGTCATGACAAGCTTTAATGACCGCAGGATAAGATGCGTAGCATATTTGACTTGAAGGGGGCCCCAGCAAAAAGTCGAAGTGTCCTCCATTTGTATTCTACCGAACATGTGCACGTGGACTTCGGAGGGGTCGATGTTGGAGGTAAGTTGAAGTGGTATTTGTTTAAGTATGCGAATGATAATCATTTTATCCTCAAAAATAATTTATGATTAGAAATGATTATTTTTTATTATATTCCTGAAAATAATTTCTAAACATTTAAAGGCGTTTGGTAACTTTACAATATTTTTATTCCCGGAATAGAAATATATTTGATAAAACTCTTAATTTTTTTGTTTCTTCTAATTTTAAATACTTTTATTATCATTTTCTTTTATTTTTCTTATTCTTTTTTTTTCTCCTTTTCTTCCTTCTTTCGTGGTTGGTCATCGCCGCCGCCATTGACCAGCAAGCAACTGGGCAATGTCTAATGAGCTTGTCAAGTCATCGCAAGTAGGGGTGTCAAATGGGTGGGTCGGGTTGGGTCGGGTTTGGATCGGGTCGAAAATGGTCCGACCCACATCGACCCATTTAACCCATTTTGACCCATTTTCATGCAATGTAAATTTGATGACTCATACCCGACCCGACCCATAGCCAACACATACCCAACCCATATTACCAACACATACTAATATTTAACTTAATTTAAGAAAATCTACTCCCACTTAGGGTGCGTTTGTTTTAATGAAAGTAGTTTCCTGAAAAGTGTTTTCTGGACTTTCCGCCATTTGTTTTTCCAAAAACAATTTGGTCAGTGGAAAATACTTTCCAGTCAACATAAATATTATGTATTATTTTAGGAAAATGAATTCATATGCATGGGAATGGGAAAACACTTTCCTTCTTTATGATTTCTTTAGGTCCTTCCATTTTTGTTAGTTCAAATATTATTCAATCATTTTCCAAATACGATCCAAACGCTTGAAAATATTTTCAATCACATATCATCAAACATAAGAAAACTAATCATTTTCATGGAAAATGATTTCTTGGAAAACATTTTCCAAAAATGGTACGATTTCCGCGAAACAAACGCACCCTTATTTAGTCCACTTTAAACTTTTCACATATAAATTATTTGAATAAAAATTTCACATCAAATTTATAAAGTAAATTAAATAATAAAAAATTAGTAAATAAAAAAATGTGGATACCTCTAAATTGAAATAGTTTAAGGAAAATAATTTTTTTAAAAAAATTGATTTTTTAATTATTGTTAAGTGAACCTCATCGGATTGGCAACGGATGACGAAAACGCATAGAGGAGGGAGATGGAAGGAGAGAGATGATGGCTCTACCTAATAACTCACTCAACCCATATTTGACCTATATTTAACTTTCACTTGACCCATATTTGACCCATTTAACTAAAAGTGGGTCATAATATGGGTTTATGACCCATATTGACACATCTATCAGCAAGGCTCCACCTCACCCAAGCAGTGTAGGGTTAACCTCACCTTGGCCTGGCAAGGCTTAGCCTTGCGCTAGCTAGGGAGGCCTAGCCTTGCCAGTGGTTGGGCGAGGTTTGCCTCACCAGATCTAATCAAGGAGAGTCTCGCCTAGCAACCGATGAGGCTCGGCCTTATCAGCCAGCACGAGAAGAAGAAGACGACTTAATAGTGAATAAGCAACCACCCCCAAAGTTACGCCAAGGAAGTCTCCTTTTAATAATCGACCTTTCTTCAATTAAACATGCGAAGCAGTGGAAGCACTCAAAGGCAATATTATCATTTTTTTTCCTAAAAATTGGAGAAAATACGTGGAACAACGTTTGTAGCCCGGAAAGAGCTTTATCGGTTCCTTTGTGCCTTACCGAAAAAAAAAAAAATCGAACCAACCTAGAATTAACATCAAGTCTTTCATAATCAGTTTAGCTAAAAAATTTATGTCAATGGCGGAGCTTGATGAAGCTTTCACAGCCCTGGTGAAGCTCCATTGGCCGTGACTGCAAGCTTGAAAAATCCTGAAAGCTGGAGTGCCCATGGTTGAGCTTGACAAAACTCGAGCAGCTATAACCCAAGGCTAGGCGCTCGATGAAGCTTGAGCGGCCTTGGCTAAGCTTGACGAATCTTGAGCAGCCATGACTGCGAGATCAACGAAACTCCAATGGCTGTGGCCACCAACTTGAAGAACCCTAGAAGCTGAAGCGGCAGCAATGGTTGCAAGCTTGATGAAACTCAAATAGCCATGGCCAAAAGCTTGAAGAAGCCTGACAATTGGCAGTTATGGCCGAGCCCCACGAAACTCGCGCAACAAGGTTTTGCCTTTTTTCCCCTTAAATTCTTTATTCTTTTCAATTCTTATCCTTTTTCCCTTTTCCTTTTATCCTATTTTTATTTTTTTAAAATCTCATTATCTTTTTTTTTTTGATGACCTAGGGAACCCCACACCCCGCCGACAGCCGGGGGAGTAAACCCTGGGGGCCACACGTGCTAGTCACCACACACGTGCAACTAGGTAAGTCACCCTATGATGAAACTGGGATTCGAACTCTTTTTTTTTCTTTTAAATTTTTGAGATTTTTTATGTAGTGATTAATGAAATCTATATTGACACCATGTACTTTAAGAAAGTAATAGAACGAAGATCACGTCTACATTTTCTATAAGTTAAATTGGCCAAAGTTTATTGGAGGATTTTTTGGGGTTTAAGTTAATTAAATGATTTGATTGCACCAATTTAATTAAAATTTAATTATATTTTTTTAAAATAGGAACTCGATTGTACTTTCTAATGCCTTTATTTCTATTCGTAGATTTTGCAAATGGACCTGAAATATATAAAAAAATCAATGCATTCTAATTAATAAGACAAGTGATTCAATATAGGATCCATACAATGTGAACCACATAATAAACTTAATAAATATCCACATACGCTCTTGCAGTCCATCGTTATCATTGAACATTCAATTTCCATGAAACATTTGATTAGTTTTATGTCATGGTGATTGAATTAGCTCCGGTGCCTGCCTTCTTCTCTACCGCTATCATGTCGTTTATTCTCAACTAACTTGAAAATGGTTTATATACTTTTCCTCGGAAAATTTCTGGGTCATGACAAGCTTTAATGGCCGCAGGATAAGATGCGTAGCATATTTGACTTGAAGAGGGCCTCGGCAGAAAGTTAAAGTGTCCTCCATTTGCATTCTACTGAACATGTGCACATGGACTTCGGAGGTGTCGATGTTGGAGGGAAGTGGTAGTTGTTTAAGTGTGCAAAAGGTAACCATTTTATTCTTGAAAATAATTTCTGATCAGAAATGATTTTTTTTATTCTATTCCAGAAAATAATTTCCGAGCATTTAAATGTGTTTAGTAATTGTACAAAAATTTTATTCTCGGGATAGAAATGTATTTGATAATACTCTTAATTTTTTTTGTTTCTTCTAATTTTTAAATACTTTTATCAACATTTTTCTTATTCTTTTTTTTCTCCTTTTCTTCCTCCTTTTGTGGCAGGTCACCACTACTACCACCGACCAACGAGCAACTGGGCAATGTCTAGTGAGCTCGTTGGGCCATCGGCATGGCTCCACCTCTCCCAGGCGGTGTAGGGTTGGCCTCACCTTGGCCTGGCAAGGCCTAGCCTTGTGTCAATTAGGGAGGCCTAGCCTTACTAGTGGCTGGGCAAAGCTTGCCTCACCAGATTTGATCGAGGAGAGCCTCCCCCAGCAACCGACGAGGCTCGGCCTTACTAACCAGTGCAAGGTTGAGCCTCACCAAGATATGGCAAGGTCAACCCTGTGCTACCTGGGCGAGGCTTGCCTGGCCACCGGCGAGGCTTGGCCTCACTTAGACCTACAAGGCCGAGCCTCCTTGATGACCAGGCGAGCCTCCAGTGAGTTCGCTAGACCTTGCCCAATCGTTGGCTAATCACCATTGACAACAGCAGCAGCAGTCGGCAGGTAGTAATGGGATAGCAATAGCCAGTGATGAGTTAGGAGGAGGAAGAAGAAGAAGAAAATGAAATAGAAGAGAGGAAAAGAGAAGAAAATTATAGTTGATTATTGGAATTGTTTCTGGGAATAAAAAGCAACTATTTTTTTTTTTTATTCTTGATTCTGCTCAAAATCTATTCCTGAGAAAAAAAAAATTTACTAAACGGATTTTTGTGCCAATCTCGAAAATAAAAGAACAAAATCAAACACTATCTAGGCAAGGCTCGCCTGGCCACCAACGAGGCTTGGCCTCACTTAGACCTGCAAGGTCGAGCCTCATCGGTAGCCAAGCGAGCCTCTAGTGAGCTCGCTAGACCTTGCCTAGTCGCTGGCTAATCACCATTGATAGCGGCGGCAGCAGTCGACAAGCAGTAATGGGATAGTGATAGCCAGTGATGAGTTAGGAGGAGGAAGAGGAAGAAGAAGAAGAAGAAGAAGAAGAAAATGAAATAGAAGAGAGGAAAAGAGAAGAAAATTAGAGTTGATTATTGGAATTGTTTCTGGGAATAAAAAGTAAAGGCATGTTTGTTAACTAACAAACATTCCTGGGAACAACTGATTCTATTCTTTTGTTCCCGAGAGTAGATTTGAAATAGAAATTCTTTTGGTAAATTTTTTGTTCCTGGAAATAAATTTGTTCCGGGGAATAGATTTGGAGTACAATCAAGAAGCCAAAAAAAGCTTCTTCTCACTCCTGGGAACAATTTTGAGAATCAATTTTTTTTTTCTCTTTTCTTTCCTCTTTTTTTCCCTTCCCTTTCTTCTTCTTCTTCCTCTTCCTCTTCCTCCTCCCACCCCATCACCGCCCCATCGCCACCCCTGGGTCGCCGCTGGCGAGCGGCCAGGCAAGGTTCGGCGAGCTCGCCGGAGCCTCATTCGGCCATCGACGAGGCTCGGCCTCACAAATCTGGGTGAGGCTAGGCCTCATCGGTGGCTGGGCGAGGCTTGAGCTCGCCCAGGCGGCACGAGGCCAAGCTTTGCCCTAGCCTGGCAAGGTTAAGCCTCGCCGGTGGCCGGGTGAGCCTCATCTTGCCCAGATCTTGGGAGGCGAGCTCGCTCGGCCACTGGTGAGGCTCGGCCTCACTAGCCGATGTGAGGCCCAACCTCGCCAGGCCAGGGCGAGGCTCGGCCTTGTGCCGCCTAGGCCAGCTCGAGCCTTGCCAGGCTGGGCGAGCCTCACCGAACCTCGCCGGCCACCACCGGTGGTGGTGGCCAAGAAGAAGAAGGGGAGAAAAAAGAAAAAGAAAAAAAGAAAATTATAACAAGTAGTATTAAAAATTAAAAGAATCAAAATATCAAAAAATTTTACCAAACGTATTTCTATTCCTGAAATAAAAATTTTAAACAGTTTATCAAATACCTTAAATATTCAGAAATTGTTCTCGGAAGCAGAATAAAAAAAAATCATTTTTGATCAGAAATTATTCCTAGGAGTAGAATTGTTGCCAAACACACCCTAATTATTTAGAATTGTTGCCAAACACACCCTAATTATTTTTTTTATTCTTGATTCTACTCCAAATCTTTTCCTGAAACAAAAATTTTATCAAACGAATTTTTGTGCCAATCTCGAAAATAAAATAACATAATCAAATACTATTTAGCCAGTAATAGGCCTTAAATTTCCCTTAAACAACCCGAATGGGTCCGCTCCTGTTGGGGATTCTTATAATACGAGCAAGATATTTGAGCATCATAGGAGTTTAAGACTATTTTTTAATATTATTCATGGCCATCGTCATCATCATGTCGAGTGCAAGCTCCAATTCCAAAAACTTCTCATCCTTGGCATCTTCATGGCTTTCCATGACTGTTTCCACGATGAGCACCTTGCCTGCTTTGTCCTCGGTCGATGATATCGCTGACTTGCATTGCGTCAATATCTTAATGCAGTCTTCATCGCTTCAATCATGCAAGATCAACTGCAATTAATCATTTTTATTGATGAGACTTACAAACTCGTCAGGATTTTTTTTAATGAACTGGTGACTACCTTGTAATAACGTGCTTACTATTTTCATACAAGAAAAGAAATGAGAAAAACCGTCAGCAATTCGTATTGACGGCAGTAACTGGATTCCGAAAAGAAGGAGCTTAACTCGGCTTGACCCTCAAGCTGGGGACTATGGTTAGATTCATGGGACCGAGACTATCTCAGCTCATATTGGCCGTTGTAAACCAAATGGAAACGCTTTGAAACCGTGATGCCTATACATCCTAACGGAGTACCCCACATATTTAAAACCATTTGCAGTAGCCGTACAATGTAATTAAAGAATCTCAACTAAGATAATTTAAATGAAGATATCAACAAACCACGAGTTCCTTATTTGCCTTCAACATGATCGCGCCAGCAGTTGGAATTCCCTTGAACATGTATCCTCCAACATACTTCAAGTTGTTACTTCCTGGTAAGTCGGCCACCACATGTGGAAGGTCGAAGACGGTGCATTCCAATGAGAATGCATTGGCAATGGCCTTGGCCATCAGCCCCGTCCCTCCCCCAACGTCGACCCACGAATTTATGCCCTCAAACACGCCGGCACACTCCCTAATCACCACAGTCGCCAGCAGTCGACTATCACTAGCCATGGCGTCATTGAACAACTGGCTGAACTTGGGGTCTTGAGCAGCGTATTCCCACACGTTCATTCCATACGTCGTCTCAAATGCGGTACGGTTGTCGTTCAAGAACCAAGTGCTCAGGCAATCGTACGGCTTCGTGAAGCTAGCATCGAGCATGGCCAGTACCATAGGCGCTGAACTGATGGGACTGTTTTTAACTAGGAGCTCGGATGCACGGTTCAGCGCGTAACCAATCTGATCACTCGGTTCAGCCTTCTCTCTTCAAAGAAGCCGTAGCGAACAAGAAGACGCATGAGACGGTGGATGCAACCGGACTTTATCGGTTCAATCCGAAGTGCCGCAACGAGCTTGGACACAGTCATGGGTTGGCCGTGTTTGTGGATAGCGTCTGTATGTTTAGCTGAACGGCACAATTCAAGAACATGCCCGTGAGGTTTAATACCGAGTTCCATACGCGAGCTTGAGCTTTGAGAAGCTCTCCGGTGTGCTCTTCAGAAGGACAATCCATGTTCACCTCTCTCCTGGGTTTGCACCTAATTCAGACACTGTCCAGGTCTGAAGAAAGCATGATGTTAAATACTGAAAGTCAACGCTAAACAAGAAAAGTCTATAATTGAAAAAAAAAAAAAAAAGGTTGAAACTGTTCGAGCTCCATCAGAATAACATGGGTACTAGGCTGTCACGTTTTCTCTTCCCCATTTATGGCTGGATCTACACATATTTTGTCAGCGGTTGAAAAGGCCAATGTTCAAATGAAAATTCGACTTCTTTGACATTGCTAGTAGGGGTGGATAATTTCATCAAGAGAAATGATTGGGTGGTGATTTTAAATCTTTCGTGAGAATAACGGTCTATTCTGGACTAAAAAAAACCGAATAAATTATTGTGGAGTCAACCATTGAGGTTTGCCCCAGTAGCCACTCTCCCCATATGAAAAAGGGGAGGTGAGGGTTCGAATCCCTACCTTCTTAAAGGGGTTGGGGTGTGGATGATTTAGTTTCAGATATGGATTCCAACTCTCACACTTTGTGAGGAAGCAGGATAAGTGTGGGTTTCGACTCCAACATCTTATAAGGAGGTAGAACAAAAGTATGAGAATGAGAGTTAGATTAGAAGTAGAATAGAATCGACCATTGTTGAGTCTATTTCTTCAAGAATTTGTTGAGAAGAGTAGGACCAATACAAAAAAATTATTGTGAGGTAAAGTCCTCTCATTAAATGTCATCCGCTAAATACCGCGGTTAACCCCCAACACCCCCCCCAACAAATGATTTTCCCCCCTCATGTTTAGAGAAAATGATGCATTTTAGTATCGAAAAAATCATGTGTTTTTTATATTTTGAATTGAGATACAAGCCGAAGTTAATTCTTTGGGAAGACCGACATTTTTCGTCGAAGACCAAGTCATAGTGGCTCTGCAGATACTAAATCGAGTCCCTAAAATACAGTTTCCCGAGTCTCGGCAGGGGAAATGTCGCACAGTTGGGGTGGAATGTGTTAGACATGCGCAATTACGATCAAGATCCAATCAAAGTTGACTTTCGCCTTTTCTATTCCGAAAAAAAAAAATTACCATCCATGTTGGTTATATATATATATTATATTTAGTCACACGCATTCATAGTAAGAGATTGATACTAATTACAATGATGCTTATCAATTATTTAGGGATAAGTGTAGAAACCATCAATCGATTTTTGCTCTCCATACCAAACATGACTACTTGACTAATTCATTTTATATATCATCAACACTGAATAACAAGGCCAACTACTTAATATACAAATATCTTGTATATTTCAATTTCAAAGCGAAAAAAACAAAACCCTTAAAACAGCACGACTTGAGATGAGAAAGAGTAATCCCAATTACAAGGAGTTGGGATGCGCCGGTGAGGGCGTGCCCTGTTTGGTTATCCGCTTCTTCGAGGTCCCATCGTTCGAAGAAGCCGGAGTGGACGAGAGCACGCATGAGGCAATGGATCCAGTGAGCCTTGGTGGGTCGGATATGGAGTGCGGAGACGAGCTCGAGGAGAGCCATGGGTCAGCCATGGTCACAGATTAGAACGGGTATGCCTAGTTGAATGGCACGCTCTAGACACATTGAGCTGTGTGATTAAGTACATGGGCTTGAAGTCGCTATAGCGGTGGCGTCTCCGTAACCATTAGCCAAATTCATATCGGAAGTACCTTCCTCTGGAGTCGCTGAATCTCTCACAGCCTGTATCTTTGCTACATAGACTATATACATGGATCGAGACATTGACCTTTTAAGCTTCCACGGGGGTGAAATTATAACGAAATAAAGTCAGGTATTATATGATATAGCTAAGGGCAGCTGGAAGTGCGAAGGCTGGAGGCTCGTGAGAAGATACTCAGATTTATCCTATGTCGGTCGATTTCGTTGAGTAATTTTATAGAGGTGTTGACTTTTCAACGACTTGGACACGTGCTCTAAGGGATACCTGTTGTCTAAGTCTAGATGCCTATGCTTGCCTTGCACTCCACCATATAACAATATGGGTATGAAGGTTTGTCCGAGGAATAATTGATCAAAGGTCCTTAAATTATTACAAAATATTGCATCATATTCCTAAATTTTTTTCCCCAAGACTAGGGGTAAGCATGGTTTCAAGTAGAACCTGGAACCTGAGAACCTGAGAACCGCACTAGTGGGAACCTATAAGTTCCAAATTCTAAGGTATGCATAGTAGGTTCCAGGTTCCAAAATTTGGAGAATTTGTACCCGAGAGTAAGTTCTAAGTTCTCGATTAGTGAAACTTGGAACATGGAACTCGGAACCTAGAACCTAGTACAGTTTTAATATTTTTCTTAATCTATGTCTTCATACGATTCTAAGATATTCCATGGTATTTGATGATAAGTGTATAATCCAAAATCACTAGTTTAAACTTTCATTATATGATTGAGAATTTTATTTTCGTAAACTATGAGACTAGTAAAAACTCCAATTGCTTATTTGATGCGGTTATGTTAGGCAATTACTTCTTTAAAAATAATGATTCTATATAATATAAGAACAATCAATGTATTAAAACCATAAAATTTATTTAATATTATTCGACATGTGCATATAAACACTCATTCTCATGCAATCGATAATAAAATCCCTATTTATTTTTATTATTGTGTTTATTTTCATGTTACTTAACTAAATATGAAAAAAAGAACTTGTTGGAACCATGAACCGATCCCGGAACCTGTAACAGGATAGGTTCCAGGTTCCACATTCCAATGAATAAGTTTTAGGTTTCAAAAAATGAGGAACCTATACTCGAGAATAGGTTTTACATTTTAGGCGAAACTTATAAGAAATCTGAAATCGCTTATCCCTACTCAAAATTATATGATTTTTTTTTCTTTTCAAGTCGGTTCACAAAAATGCTGACTTCGTGTTAAGTTGCCATTCGATGATGACATATTCTCTTATCCTAACCCTCCTGAGGTGAGATCCCTAAGGAGCTAGCGGGTTACTAGGCGGGCGTGAATTGCAAGGTAGCACCTACACCTAAAACAAGCGCTCCCAAGTTCTAACTGATCCCAACTGACTTCTCTTTCATCAATTAACTAGATTTACTTTGGAGTCTCCATTAACTTATTATAGACCGATTAAGAGTATGAGTAAGATGTAGAAGTTTGCCTTACTCTCATGCACTAGAGATTTGCGAGTTCAGGTACTTGATTATGTTGGATGAATCCAACGCCCTTTCAATACTTTATTTCTTTTGTCTAAACAATTTACATGTGATCTTTACAAAATTTATTTTCCTTAAATCCTCTGAACATGTAAAAGATTACAAGAAGTAAAAAATCTAAATCAAGCAACAATCTAGCAATATCAAATAAAGTAGATAAGGGTACTGAAAAATAAATAACCTAAGTCGTGTTGAGCAAAATAAACAAGCCTTGTCATTGAGCCTTCGAATAGGACCTCATGAGATATAATTTATATATATACGCACTAATTTAAACTACACTTGCATTATTAGACTTATGATAATATTGAATAATGATGAATTAATTAACCCTATAACTGGTTAATTGCCTAGATGTGACCTAAATGCAACCCTAACCTAATTTGCGTGTCTTTTCAATTTTCTATCAAAATCAAAATTAACCCTAAACTACTCTAAATGTCGAAATTAATTAAGTAACTAAATAAACCTTAATCAAAACCTTCATGTTCCAACATGCAAAGTCATCTGATATGCTTCTACAACATCTTTTTAAATCCATTTCTTTTTATTACTTCATCGAAAATGAATAAAACACCAAAAAACACATGCCAATGACGAAATTAATTGTACGGTGATGATTTAGCTAATAAGCAAGTATTAACCATGAACTAATCCAAATCACCTAAGCTAAGATGCAAAATTATCTAATATAACCTAGATGACATACTTGATTAAAACGATTAGAGATGTAATCTTTTGAAACGTTTCTCATTAATCTACATGCAATAAAACTAATATGCAAAAAACATAATAGTAAAGGTTCGATCTTTCTCTAGAAGATCCAATCTTAAAGCGTGGAAAGGAGCGTCGTTCGAAGATTGAAAGTCTAATCTACTTCTCAGGATTGTCTAGAACAAAGGGTTAGAATTGTGGCCTTTGTTGGTTGAATGATCAGATTTTTTTGTCTATATTACCAAGGATTTGCTATTTACGATGCATTCACTTGTATTTCCAATCCTTTGATAGATGCATTGAATCTCAGCCTTGTTCCTCCCTAGGCAAATCATGGCTGATAGAGGCAGGTGCTTCTACCCATTGAACAAATTCCTCTTCTTTAGGATCCTTCGTTAGTTGTTGATTTTCTTCAAACCTGACATTTATTGATTCCTCTACTACCTGTAAGTTCTTGTTAAATATTTTTATACTTTATTAGTAGTAGAATAATGAAAAATTATACCTTCATTTGTCGTTAGATCAAACTTCTTGATATTATCATTTGCATTTTTAAGAATGTGGAGTTTGCATCCAAATACATAAAAAGTAAGAAATATTTGACATTTTATTTTTGATTAACTCATAGGGGTTTTTCTCTAATAATGGTTTTGGGAAGACTTGATTAATGATATAAAACGCAGTTTCCATTACTTCAGTCCAGAAGAAATATAGCATATTTACCCTTTTATTTTTGGAAAACTCATATAACAAAAAACTTGATTAATGATATAACACATAGTTTCCACAAGTTCAGTCCAAAAATATGACGCAATACCTCTTTCTATCAATATGATTCTTGTCATGTCTTGAAAAGATCTATTTTTCCTTTCTACGACTAAATTTAGTTGTGGAGTATAAGGATAAGAAAGATTGTGCTCAAAACTATTTTCATCACAAAAGTTAGAAAAGTTGTGATTTTCACATTATCTCCCATTATCAAAACCCTTTTCGGTTTGAACCCTTTTCACAAATTTTACAAAGGATTACAATGCTTCATTTTATTTTATTTTTGGTTGGTAAAATGCTTCATGTTTACGAGCTAGGAAAAGCACCCATGAAAATTTAGAATAATCATCTACAATTACCTAGCAAAACTTTTTACAACAGAGGCTTAAGCTGCCAGTTGATCCAAACAAGTACATATGTAAAAGCTGCAAAGCTTGGTTAGTAAATAAAGTTTTAATAGATTTATATGAGATTTTAACATAATTTCCTATTGAGCATGCATTGCATAGATCAAACTTTTCATCTTTTGATTTTGGCAAACCTTGCACTAATTCTTTGATTGATAGCTTTAAGATTTGTTTTATGCTGATATAAGACCCTTGAGAGTGATAAGACATTGATAGAACCAGATTCTTCATCTAATACATAAACATTACCCTGACATCTTCTTGTAAATGTTTGAGTTTTGTCTTTAGTTACTCCACCGCATGTACCTTCTTCAAGTTTGATCTTTAAACCTTTATTTCATGGTTGACTTATACTCAAAGCACATCTGTCCAAAATAATAATAATAATAAGTGAGTAAGAGAGAGGGATCTGAATAAACGGGGGTTGCATCAATACACTTAAGAATTGAAATATTTAATTACAATCAATTAGCTAAAAACATCTATATTCAACTATATTTTCAGGAATAGATTCGCACTAGTGCAATAAGTAGAATGTTTTTCGGTGATTTTCCTCATTATTGGCTGAAAACTTGAGTTCAGCATTTGGGAGTGCAATTCCTATGAACGAATGGGAATCGAAGGTCCAAGTCGAAGGCCCAATTTCAGATCCCCTCCAGGAAGCCCATAACAAACTCTCGAGTCTCAACCCGACAACATACGCGCGCGCAGAGAGAGAGAGAGAGAGAGAGAGAGAGATGAAGTTCGCGGACTCGCCGGTGATCGAGCTCCCGGTGGGCGACGGGCGTCTCTCCCTCCGGCAAGACAACGGCTCCATGCACGTCGGCCCTGCTTACTCGACCGCTAGGCCCGCCCCGACCCGGCCCGCGACCCGGAAAACCCCTACGCCCACCTCCTCGACTACCGCGGCAAGCGCGCCGTCGAGCTCGGCACCGGCTGCGGAGCCGCCGGCATGGGGCTCTACCTCCTCGGCCTCACCGACATCGCCCCCGTCATGCCGGCGCTCCGCCACAACCTCAAGCGCAACAAGCCCGTCCTCAACAAGACCCTGAAGACCGCCGTCCTCTACCGGAACAACAGTGACCATATCAAATCCCTGAACCCGCCCTTCGACATCGTGGTCGTCACCGACGTGGTGTACATCGAAGAGTCAGTGGGGCACCTGGTGGAGGCGATGGCAGCGCTGGTGAAGAGCGACGGCTTGGTGCTGCTGGGGTACCAGTTGAGGTCGCCGGAGGCCGATAAGCGGTTCTGGAAGCTGTGTGAGGAGGTGTTCGTGAAGGAGAGGTGCGGCACGAGGATTTGAATCCCGAGTATGCGTACGAGGAGGCTGATGTTTACATAGAAGAAGAAGGACAAGGAGGACGAGTTGTAAGTTCTTTTTGTTCTTTCGGAGATTCTGATACTTTTGTACTTTGCTTGTTACTGCCATTTTCCATTTAGTAATACGCGATTGTATGTCGTCGGCTAGAAATATCGCAATGGTGTGTAATCATTCATAGATGGATAAAAAAAAATTAGACTTTCTTCTGACAAATCTTGTTCTCATGAATTTTTTGATTGCCTATTCTCTTAGTTTTTCTTGAGAACTTGTCTTGCAGTTTGGTCTGGTTACTGAACCGTCCAAATTGAAATGCTGGGTTCGTTAAGTTGATTCAGATGAGTCGATGGCTTCATTCCCTTGTCGCTTCAAAAAACAAAGACCAACCTATGTTTAAATGTATAGCATTTGACATGGTTACTCCATTCTTGGTTCGTAGTACTCCATTCGAACAATCTGTGCTCTAGTTGAAAAGAGTCTGGAGGACTTCCGTGAGTGTAGAGTGTAGAATGGCAAGTGACATAAATCCATGTAGATTTGGAACTCTTTCCTGATTGGGCAATGCCCATTATGTCTGATTCTTGAAGCCACATCCTTCAATCTCGTAATACTTGCTCCATAGTCGTTTTTGTTATGGTTGATCCTTTTAGTGAGATATAAAGATATAGAGCAAGCTAGGTTGTATAAAATTAGCTAGTACATGCCTGCCAATTTTGCAGACTGCACATGCAAGTCTGGAACAACTTTCCCGTTCAAAACATCCTGTGCCGGTTGAACTATCCATATTTTGGTAGGAATGTCTCCTTTGGAATTTTCAGGTGAAGTTCTGAAAAGTGAAGAGGCAGATAGAATATCATCTGGTGATGGTGTTCATACTGCCAATTTGCTGCGATAAAACTTCAATTCTTACAGGTCGTTTATTATAAGTCCTAGTGCCAACTAGAGCTACTAAATCAATGTCAATCAATGATGAAAGTCATGAGATCATGAATGTCATGTCAACATTTACTGATAAAATAGCAGAAATGATAATGCAATGTCTTATTATCCGTGGTGAGTCAATGATGTCATCCTGGTACTGCAATATTTTCACCTTTTCTTGAATGTACTTTTTCATTCTTTCTCATAAAACTAAACTCTGCTTAAGTAACACTGATCACGTTCAAGGGGGAAGACGAACATTGAAAGGGCTGAAAGAGTGGTGACGGGATGTAAATGTTGATTTTTAAACTAAAGAAAAACGAAAGCTCTTGCAAGAATTTACTCTTGATTCAGGCCCAAAAATAAAAGTTAGATGGGACTAAAAGAATATTGACCCCAGAAAAAGTGAAGGTATGGACGTTCAGCTTGGGGTAGGGCTGGTAGTTGGTCCATTGCCCCTCTCACTAGTGCTGCATTACCATGATACCCCCACTAAAACACCCACTATTCTTTTCGGCATCACCATGAACTAAGATCATGTCTGTGGCTTTTTGCTCTGAAACAATAGTAAAAATGTCAAGACCACCATCCAGGAGAACATTGGGGAAAAAAAATTATGATGATTCTGATTTTGAATGCTCTGCCCATCACAAAGACAGGTGACCATTGTGGGAAGAAAAATGATGTCTGATAAACAATAGAATTGACTATGATTGCTTCCTGAACTCAGTTACATAACTGTCTGTCTGTTTTTGTAAGCTACCATTCATTTGCGGTCATTTCCACAGCTTTCATATTTCTAAGTGACATTAAATCATTCTGTGTCTCTGTGAGAAGGTCTGGAAAGCGTAGTGTTAAACTAGCCATAGTCACGAAGAGCAACCAAAGGGGATTTCGTTATGAAGTAGGTATGGACATTTGCATGTGCTAGTGCTAATGGCTTCCTTCAAAAAAGTCGACCTGCAGCTTGGTCTTGTACAGGACAATTTGGGGACCAACGCACAAATGAAATCATTAGTAGTTATGAGTCAGAAAAGCATAAACCTCCACTATGAAAAACACATCCTGATATTGCGCAGAGGAAGTTCGTTGCAATGGTTAATAATGTTCAATTGTTTTGTGTAATAACTCAGAGTTAGGCTTATGTGCTGCTCCATTTCTTTGTTAATTACTACTATATTTCTTTGTTAAATATTTCTTTTGTTAAATAAGAAAGACGCATCAAGTCCTCAGATAGATTAGTGGAGCATGTCATCTATGTACATGAAAGATTGATCGGGTTCCCTTCAATCTAATCCATTATCATGCCTATCAATTTTGCTTCACTCTGTCTTATCCTGTTCCACGTGCTAGTCTTTGTCGAAGTAATTTTTCTTTTCCTTTGATGCCCAGGTAAGAGAATGATGAACTCATTCCATCATGTTGCATTCATCAAATTGTTATTGCTTTTGTGCATCACATACATCATATATGTGCTTTTCTTTATGTTTATATAGGTATAGTAGTAAGCAAGTTCTTCAAATTATCAACTATTCCCATACACCGGACTTGAAAAAAAAATTTAATATAATTATCCCCCAACAACATCAAGGGGGATGAGTGTCATGTATCAAAGAGCACCGCGTCATTAATTCAAAGGAATGCCATGTCATCAATCTAAGAAGGTTCATCAAAGTGTAGATCGCAAAGGGACTTAGTCTCTACCATCGGATTTGCTTGACAAGGATGAATATCCTCAATTGTTTGATAGAACCAATCTCGACCATCAGATTCATAGGATGAGATCAATATCCCCCACCATTAGATCAAGTGGATTTCGACTTTTAGATTGATTAGACAAGAATTGATATCCTCTACTATTAAATCATGTAGAAGATCAATGATAGTAATTAGAGAGATTTTTTTTTTTTTTTTTATAAATAGGAACATTCCCTCTTATTTGTATCATCCACTTTATTTGAGCAATACAAGCATTTTAGAGCGCCTCTCACTACTTTATATCTCTAGGAATTCCCTTCTTGAGTGTAAGAATGAGAGCAAGGCTTACTTAAGCCACCATTCAAGCTTGAGTGCCACATGGTTCACAATCAAAAGAATGGTCCGGTGACTTGAGGACATTCTTCCGATTGATAACCAAAATCCATCTCGATTGCTATTATAAGAAACATATATCTATTGCTATTATCAAAAACATATCCAACTAACTGAGGTGTGCTCACAACACTACATATTCAGTTCGTGTCATGTAATCATTTACCGGTGTCCATCTTCTTTCCTCAAATTTTGATTCAGACCGATACCTCTCTTTGTGCTAAACACGAAAACTAATAAAATTGAAAGGAACATGATAACCTCACTATCACCATATTGTCTTGGCATCAATGATTGAGTTATACAAAACAAGTCATGCATAGACACATCATACATTATTATATATATATATATATATAGACGTAGCAGCATCAACCGATGGGATGCTAGTCTGCTTGAAACTGCAGAAATTGCCTCTTACACAACCGAAACTATCATTTTTCATGTTGAAAGAACCAGTCCGTAACTCTCACTTAGGATCACAACCTAAATATGCCAACAAACTAAACCCCAAATTGCTGTCAGAAAGAACATCCCATTTAATTTCTCTGACCTTACAATACCAAGCAACTTGACCTAATATTCACATTAGCTGTTTGTACTCATCAACATCTTCTCAAGCCCCCAAAAGTTTCTTGATTCCAGCCTTCTGATCTGATGTTAGCGTGGTTGGGAACTTGATGTTGAACTTGATCCTCAAGTCACCCTTCTTTGTCAAGTCCTTCTGGAGAGGCATCCCCTCCCTCGGAACCACCTCCTCATAATTCGGATGGACCACATTGTTTATTGGGATGGTCAAACTCCGGTCATCCAAGGTTGTGAGATGGACCGTGATACCTGTTAAGGCTTCTGCCAAAGATATGGTTTTCGTGACAATCAAGTCGTTTCCATCGCGGGTGAACACATTGTGAGGCTTTTGGTCAATTATGAAGACGAGATCGGACGGTATGATGTTTGGTTGCCCATTGCCTTTCTCAAAGAAGGTAATTTTGGTTCCCTCCTTCCAACCCGGCTTTATGTCAATGGTTAAGATCTCCTCTACCTCCGTAGTTCTTCTGCATCAATCCACAACATGCAAAAAGTAAAAGGATAGATTAGAAGAAAAGCACAGAGGGAAAGTGGATGCTGGATGCCTAAGTTCAAGACCTTCATACAATGAAAGGCCACCTGAAAAATCATCACCTTACACATTTCCAATATCACATGGTCTACATTTAAAAACGTAAGAAGACATTATTTTTTGAGAAATCATGCAACGACACCTATTTGAAGCTGAACCTGTCGCATAAATTTATCCTTATAGACTCAACATGTGATGCGATGATCTTGCAAATTTAGATCAGGAGTTGATAAGTTGCCAGCTTTTAAAATTCATAGTCCCAGACATGGAGTATGAGCCTCTAGCAGAGGAAACAAAAAGTAATACTTTCTTGCAAACATTCCCAAACAAATCCTCATGCATCTGTATGCACAAATGCTCGTCAGTAACTCCTCCCGCACAAATTCTGGTTTATTCAGGATATGCAAATATATGGAGACAACAAACAGATGCAGAGTTTCTTGTTTGTGAATAACGTGCCATATTTGCATTATATAATTGCAGAAAATACAGTTATTCCCGTAGAAAGTTAAGAGTGGCAATAAGAACATGTGCCGCTCAGCAACAGCCGTTTTATTCTTTTCAATGATGCATGTTCATTCGTAAAGGCAGGAATGTCCCTTCCTACAGACACCTATTTAACTAGTTCTCAACTATGTGGAATCATATTGGCCGCCTGTTCAATACCAATCCACAACAAAAAGTTCATCGACACCAAGAGATTGCGGCACCATGCTAACATGATGACAATAAACACCAAAACCTACACGTCCACTCTACATATCCATGAACAAAGCACCTGCAGGAAATGTGTTTTTAAATGTATATTGACTAGTAAATACAACTCTGTATAGTGGCATAGAAAACATGAACTATTTCCAGAAGGTGCATAAACCAATTACAGCAGTATTTCAATTTATAGCAAAACTATAGCTATTCAGCCAAAAACTTCTTTATGATGTTAACGAAGACAAAATCTTACAACTCAAAGATCAACCCTCCCAAGATCCCAGTCACCCAATATGTAAGTTAATATTTAACAAAAAATGCTAATGAACCCAAGCAATCATTTGTGGGTTGCACCAAGGTGCGTTGTCTCAGCTACGAAGAAGGAAAACAGTAGGCTAACCAACAAAATGATCAGCCTCAGACACAACCACATATTTGAGGAGATGAAAATAAGGAAAGTATCATAACTTTTATACGGCACTCACTTAAGTATTATAATTTTTTTTTCATTAATTGTCACATCAAAGCAAAATCAATCATTTAAGTGTCATTTCCAACAAATCATTCTACGTGAATTTTTAATTAATTTTTCATCCAATGTGAATTTTTTTAATTTTTTATATATATTTATTGAATTTTTATTTATTTCTTTTCTTTATTATTTTTCCTTTTCTTTTTTTGGGGGCTGGCTAGGGTCATCGCCGGTGACCCTCGCCAGCCTTATAAAAAGGAAAATAAAAAAGAAAATAAAAATATTTTAAAATTATTCATGTCAACACTAACAAAGCCACATGAGACGACTGGTGTTCATGTTGGATTTTCTGGTGAGACGAATCGCCGATGACACTCAAGTGATTGATTAATCAAATTTGTGGCACTTAAGTAAATGAAAAAATAGTTATGACATTTAAGTGAGCGTCATACGAAAGTTGTGGTTCTTACTTTATATACAACTATATGAATTTGAGGTACCTCAAGTGCATGAGGCTAACAAGGGCACTGGCACAAAATTGTCTTCATTATTAATACTTTCCTTATTAAGCCCGTTGTCTAGTTCTTAGTTCTATCCAAAAAGACGAACGAGTAGCATTAGACATATATACATTTTTGACAAACTCACAAGTAACTTATTGAAATGAAAAAGCCTCTCAGACTTACCCGCTCGTGTCTACTATCTCTCGGGTAAGCTTCATCTTCTTGGTAGCCCCTTTATAGAGCTCTTCTAGACTACAGGGCAACCTCCACTCAATAGGGGGAGCTTTCCAGGGAGCTGCTTGGTGCGTCGAGGAGCCAAGCATACTATCCCCAGGAAAACTCCTCGAGGACCTTGACCCTCTAATTCCACCAAAGCTGCCGCCACCCAACCCTCCCATGCCACCGAAGGGGCTCGACAACCCGAACACGTCGGGGAAGATATCGTCCACGTTTCTGAGTTTGAACATGTCGGGGAAGATATCGTCCGCATTTCGGGGGTTGAACATGTCGGGGAAGATATCTCCTGTCAAGGAGTAGGTAGCGCCGCCGGAACCACCAGCACCACGTCGCAGCATTCGACCCTTTAGACCCTCCTCGCCGTTCTTATCATACGCTGCTCTCTTCTTGGGGTCACTAAGGACCTACAAGCAATTCAATTGAAACAACACTACCATTCATCACAAGCTCAAACCGGTCATTAATGTGCAAAACCATCAGAAGCCACAACATCAATTGTCCAGGTGCATGAATCATACTGTCGGATTTTCAATCTAGAACGACTTCAAATTCCAACTTCAATCAATCCCAACAGAGAAGCATACAAGATCAACTTTGAATCAATCTCATCCAAAAACATGAGAGCTCCCGACTGACGCTGACACAAATAAAAACGAATCGACCAATCAAATAGGGGGAAAAAACTTGCTGGAATTGAAACAAGCAAACAAAGCAAGAATGGCGATGCTGCAAGAACGACGTTTGTCACCTTATAAGCCTCAGAGATCTTTCTGTAGGCCTTCTTCAAGTCGTAGTCTTTGGCGCTCCTATTCACCCCCCAACATCTTGTAATAATCCACCCCCATCTCTCTAACCCACTAATCCCCTTGTCTTGAAGTTGAGAGCTATTTCAGGCGGTTCTTATATCCGAACGATTTGGGGAAAAAAACATTATTGGTGCCAAAACTCACACTTTAATGTTAAACTTTTATTTTTGCAGTGTCATAACTTTAAAAAACAATTATTTGAGTGAAACTTTTAATTTGCCCACCAAAAAAACTGATATGGCTGTCAGAAAACTAACGTGACGGTCAATGAATAATATTTTAATATTTTAATAATATTTTTAAATATCATTATGTTTTTTAATTCTTTTTCATTTTTTTTTAGGGTTGACAAGGGTCATTGATGACCCTCATCGGCCGCAGAACTCTCACACACCCTCGCCCTTGGCTGTGAAGGCCCTAAGCAAAGCCGTCGAGGTCACACCAGCTCTAGGCAACTGCAAGCGACAACCCCCAAAGTCGACGAGGGCCCTTGCGGCCTCACCCACAATTGACAAGGTCACAAGGACCATCGCTCACAGCCGCCTAGAGCTTGCAAGGGCTATCGTGGCTTGCCAACGGTCGGTGAGGCCCTAACGGCCTTGCTTGAGGCACCTGCAACAAGTGCAAGGCAGCCCCTTGCCCAGATTTAGCCATAAAGACCCTGGGTGAGGCCATTATGACCTTGCCAACCGTGGGCAAGGCTACAACGGCCCTCGCTAGTGGACGGCGAGGCTCCGACAACCTTCGTAGCCAAGGGTGAGAGTTCCGCAGTCAACAAGGGTCACCGGTGACCCTCGTTGGCCCTAAAAAAATAAAAATAATAAAATTCAAAAATAAAAATATTTACAAAATATTAAAATATTATTCACGGACAGGCACATTAGCTTTTTTGGCGGGCAAATCGGAGGTGACACTTAAGTGATTGATTTTTCAAAGTTGTAGTATTTAAATGAATAAAAAAATTTTGATATCAAAATAAGCGTCATGTGAAAGTTTTGACATCTATGGTATTCTTACCCTAATAATCTGTGAAGCTAGCCTCATAGAAACAAAAAGAGAGAGAAACGAAACAAAGAAACTATGGTTTGGAACATTGAAATTTATTATGAAGGTGTAAATATTTCAAGTGCCAAAACTTGATATGAATAGACATATAAGTATAAAAACTTACAACAACAACAAAAATCTACTAATGCTACTTCTTTTCCTTTCTTGTTTCTTTCTTTCCCTCTCTCTTTTCCCCCGTTGCTTTCGGTCTTCTCTCTCTTCCTTTTATCTCACTATGGTATCTTTCTTTCTTTCCCGCATTGCTCTCTTCCTTTTATCTCACGATGGTCTCCTTTTTCCTTTTTCTTTTTTTTTGGTGGGCCCCACCCTTTAAAAGGTCAAAATAATTATTGTCCCAACTTTTGAATTCAGTGTGAAACCGATACTAGTTTTGTAATGGTCGTAGGGTGGAGCTCATAATTGCGACCAGTGATGAATTAAAAACCCATTCCTTGTTCTCTTTATGTTTATTGCGTTTTATCTCAAAGTATCACACCATGTTGTTCCATATTTGAAAAGAAGTTCTTCCAAAAGAAGCTACTTCCTAGAGAAGTTACTTCCAAGAGAGGGTTAGAGGAGAGACCTTTAACGTTATTTATAGAGTTTCTGGCCAGGCCCTCTCATCATAGGCTTGGTCCAACTCGACCAACACAAGTCAGGCCCACATTGACGTATTAAGAAAAATTTATATCTCATTTCAACAAACTAACCTCATGAAACGGCAAATTACAATTTCAATTAATGTAGTTTACATCAAGAAAACTCTTACACAAGCTTCCTTGACCCACCTCCCCAATTGTTTATCGTCACCAGGGTCTCTCAATCTTATGGGTGACCGTCCAATGGTGCTCTGATTTCCCCTCCGTCCTCACCTGTCTTCGCATTCCTCTAACCACAAATGTTCAAGCGAGAAGAAGCAGTACACGTGGCTCTCACTTCCAGTGATCAATCTTCACGACCTCCCCTTGATCGCATGGAATGGGATCGAAGAGCCATCCATGTCCGAGAAGAAAGCCACTGATTTTGCCTTTTTCTTTCACAAAAGAGGGCAGTAAAGGTCATGTCAGCTCATATCCCACTAGTCCGCATGTTTCCTTACATGAATTTTTGTCCTACCTTCAGCTGATGATCTCTTTGTAGGTCGATCATCATCTTCGTTGCGATTTCTCGAAAAACTCTACTGAAGATGCAGCAAAAAGAGCAAATTCTGAACCGTCGCACCACTCAAGGAATCCTTGTACTTTTTCTACTTCTCCTTCTACCATTTTTGTTCATGTAGATATGTTATTGACAGACTCCAAAAGGGGAAAAACTAGCAGACATTGTCACAAACATGTCCATAACTTCATAGGTCCTCTTCGCAATTTACTGCACTGATCTGTACTATACATGCACGCAAATCCAACTTTTTCATGAGAATGAAGTTTTTTGGTGCTCTCGAAAAAATCACGTGGTCCATCCACCTAATTAATTACTAGGTATAAAATGTCAAACCCATGACACTTATTGGGTGGAGGACACTACAATGCATAACGTTTTGAGTAGGTGGATAGATGACATGTATAACATGCTCGTAGCATTTAAATATCTCTATGAAATTTAGATTTCAATGTAGCTCTCGTTACGAAGCATTATTTCTTAGCCGAAGTCAGCGGGGCATTATTTTTTTATATGGATGATATCATCATTACAAGAGATGATATTATAGGAATTACGGATCTGAAATGATATTTCCGTTGACAATTTGAGATGAAAAATCTGGCTTGCCTTGTTATTTCTTAGGCATCGAAATGTCTTTGGTTCATATATTTATTATCTCGCTCAAGCCAAATATGCCTCAGCTATTACCTCTTGAGTAGGTTCGACTGACGAAAGAGACAGCGGATGAAAGGTGTTATGGTGGTGCTACTCACGGGAGAGATGACACAGGTAATGGACACGACTCTACACGAGCAAGAATGTGAACCAAGATCCCACATTAGAACTTGAGTTTGCAGGAACATTGACAACAACAGAATTGGCACCGATACTGGGTGTTGAACTTGTCTGGGTTTGTTGGCATTTGGAAAACTGGGTGTTCCCAATCCGAATCCGGACAACTAAACACAATATAAGAATGTGTTTGTTTCACAAAAAATGAGTGATTTGAAAAAAAAATTTCCCAAAAATAAATATTTATATCATTTATAGAAATAGATAAATGGAAAAAAATTTCATTATTTACGAACATAGTAAGACATAAATTATTACTGGTGATAAAAATAATTTCGGTTGACTAATTTCACTTAATGATATAAGCAATAATTTTTCGGAGAATATTCTCTAAATCGCTCATTTTTCCGTAAACTGAACGTGCCCTGAGATCTTATCAAGCTTTACATAATTAAGAGATAATCGACATTCTTCACTAGAAATGGAGTGCTCATTCTGTGAACAAAACAAGTGCCGGGATTTTACAATAGCCTTCCCTCGAAAATCGTTTTCGTCTGTCCTATGACTCATTTCACCTCCAGATAGTGTGAATACAATCATTCGTTAGAAAAATTTATGATCAAATGCTTCGCCACGTGACAACTTTCCATCAACGAGAAAGGAACCCATCATATGCTATGTGGGATAAAGGCATCAATCATCCATTTACTTTTCCAAGATCTCTTTCGAGAAACTCAACTGCGAGATGGCGATTGGATATTCGGGGATTCCAATTTCTTGTTGTTGTTGATGTTTGAGGATGATGCCTGTGGTTGTTCTTGTGTGTGGGGTTTCTTGCGAAATGCAAACGCAATTGCAAGAAGGGTGTTGGTAGAGCGATGGATTTGTAACTAGATTTTCCCTTCTGTCTTTTTAGCTTCACATCCTCCAATTTAATTGTAGGTGTGGCGAGGCTGCTCTTCCCCTGCTTTAAGGAGAGGACCGCGGCCCTCGCGTGCTCACTTGTGACACACTCCATTTCTCATGAGACAACTTAAGTCGAGCTATCTTATAGGCTTGTGGGATCAAAGATGAACCAAAGGTGGGAAAATAGCTATATATGCTCTCGATGTACCTTGTAAAGTTTGTTATGTATAAACTTGTGAGAAAACATCAAGCACAATTATCTATCTTGCCCCCACACAACTTTGTTTTTTTTTTCCCTTTTTGTCGATACCCCGCTCAACTTGTCCTACCTCAATCTAAAGAGCTTTACTAGCATAGCAGTCTTCGGGTTACTATGAGCAATAAATTCTTGAAGGAATGAGCCCCACAATAATTTATAATTATTTGTTATCTAATTTTTTATAGTTCTTAACAAACTGTTATTCTCACAGTAGATCAAAAACTGTCACATAATCATTTTTTTGATCTAAACCTTGCATCTGCCATTGTATAGTATCAAGCATCAACCACGAAGATATCTATGTCAAGTATGAAACGACATGAGTCCACAACAAAATTAATTAAGGGTGATCTGTTCAAGAGTGGACCGATTCCCACCCTAGAATCGGGAATCGGACCAGAAAGATCGGTTTCTAGTTCATGGAACTAGGAATTAGTCCATGGTCTTGGACTGATTGGTCCAGTTCGGCTCCCAGGTGGGTCCCAAAACCCACATTCGGCAACCACATCAAAGTGATGGCTGAAGGCAAAGCTACGAAAGTGAGATCCTTAGCTCCTTACCGCAAAATTGATGGACAAATGTGAGGCCGCGACTATGAGGAGGATCAGAGGCATCTGGCGAGGACGTGACTGCGAGAGAAGGCTAGAGGAAGAGCAGAGATTGAGCTAACCGAGTTGACTAGGACTGTAATGCCGCGATGGAGGGCTGAAGGCAAGCTACAATTAGAGGTGTCAATATGGCATAAACCCATATTATGACCCACTTTTAGTTAAATGGGTCAAATATGAGTCAAGTGAAAGTTAAATATTGATCAAATATGGGTTAAGTGAAAGTTAAATATGGGTCAAATATGGGTCAAATGAAAGTTAAATATGGGTCAAATATGGATTGAGTGAGTTATTAGGTAAACCCATCATCTCTCTCCTTCCATCCCCTCCTCTATGCGTTCTCGACCTCTGTTGCCAATCCGATGAGGTTCACTCAACAATAATTAAAAAATCGATTTTTTTTTAAATTATTTTCCTCAAACTATTTCAATTTAGAGGTATCCACATTTTTTTATTTACTAATTTTTTATTATTTAATTTACTTTATAAATTTGATGTGAAATTTTTATTCAAATAATTTATATGTTAAAAGTTTAAAGTGGATTAAATAAATTGGAGTAGATTTTCTTAAATTAAGTTAAATATTAATATGTGTTGGTAATATGGGTCGGGTATGAGTGGGGTATGGGTCGGGTCGGGTATGGGTCATCAAATTTACATTGCATGAAAATGGGTCAAAACGGATTAAATGGGTCGATTTGGGTTGGACCATTTTCGACCCGACCCGACCCACCCATTTGACACCCCTAGCTACAATTGCAAGGAACAGCCAAAGGCGAGACCACAATTGGCAAGGCCGTGAGTGACTGCGATGAGGTGACTGAGAGAGAGTAGAGATTGAGAGGAAGAGAATCATGAGTGCAAAAGAGGAGGAGGAGGCTAGGCCTTATGAGGTGCAAGAGAGAAGGAAAAGGCTAGGGTTTATGAGGTTACTCTTTTACTTTTAGAAAGAAGAGCAAAAAATTAAGATAAAAAAAAGGTATCCCGACTCGTCCATATGGGTGGATCCACACTTGGAATTGGAAACTAAATTGATATTCATCATTTACAAATTTTAGGAACCGGGAACCATTAGAACCGGCCCATTTGGTCCTATTTGAATGATTCCCAGTTTGAGCAGTTCCTTTTATTCAACCCTAACATCTATATCATTTTAACAACTAATAATGGGGAGAATTGCCAAAAAAGTCCTAAACCTATTGGGGTTGTGCCAATTCAGTCCTAAACCTTTTTTTTTTACCAATTCAATTCTAAACATTTTGCGATTGTGCCAATTGAGTCCATCCGGCCAAATTTGGCCGGCCGGAGCCGACGTGGGCGCTGGCGGCGCGCCGGCGATAATATTTTAATAATTTTTTATTATTTTCTGAATTTTTTTTTTTTTTTCCGAATTTTTTATTGTTTTTTTAAATTTTTCTGTTTTTTTCTCTCCCTCCCCTCCCCCCGGCGGCGCAGTGGCCGGCCAGCTCCGACGAGGTTGCCGACCACCGCACGAGGGCCGCGAAGCCCGCCGGCGGCAGCAAGGGTCGTGGCCCCGTCGGACCGCCACCCTCGCCCAAACCGGGCGAGGCTTGGGGGCCGCGGCGAGGCGGCCTCGCCATGGCCTAGCCCCCGGCGAAGGCGGCCTCGCCATGGCCCGGCCCGGGCGAAGGCGGCCGCCATGGCTCGGCCCGGCGAAGCGCGGCCTCGCCGCGGCCGGCGAGGCCATGGCGACCTTCGCCCGAGCCCGCCATGGCCTCGTCGGCCGCGGGCAAGGCCGCCTCGCCGCGGCGAGGCCATGGCGAGGCCGGCCTCGCCCGATCCGGGCGAAGCCGGGCCGCGACCCTCGCCGGCAGCCCCCGGTGTCTAGGCGAGGTCGCCGGCAAGGGCTTCGCGGCCCTCGCGCAGTGGCCGGCAGCCTCGTCGGCGGTGGCCGGCCATTGCTGGCAGCAGGGGGGGAGGGGAGAAAAGAAACATAAAAATTAAAAAATAATAAAAAATTCGGAAAATAATAAAAAAATCAAAAAAATCAAAAAAAATCAAAAAATTATTGTCGCCGGCGCCGGCCGGTGTCCACGTTAGCTCCGGCTGGCCAAATTTGGCCGGATGGACTCAATTGGCACAATTACAAAAGGTTTAGGACTGAATCGGTCAAAAAAAAGGTTTATGACTGAATTGGCACAACCCCAATAGGTTTAGGACTTTTTTGGCAATTCTCCCGCTAATAATGCAATATAATGTCCCATACAATCTCAACAGCATCTGCACTACGTAATCAATCAACATTAAACACTACAGTCATCAAAAAACAGCATCAATTATGCTCAAGCCGAAGTATTGAATCGACCATCCCCAAAACAGATTACAAGACTAGGACATTTATCATGTCTCAAAATTGAAATTACAAAATGTAGGTTGATCATGATCATTTTAAACCCATATGCTTGATATATACATTTGTTGTTACAACAATCAAATCATGATCACAATTTGTAAAATAGTAGTCTTTTTCTAAATTGTTCCGAAGATCGAATAGCAGTATTGAACGGTATGCATGTGTTCGATTTCGTAATTTCTAAAAATTTATCATTTTTGAATGGATACCACCAACATTTACAACTTTAGTTAATTGATAATTTTAGGAGGATGGACCTTTTTAACTCGAGCTCTCAGCTCTAGATGGTCATTTCTCTTTCCATGGACAATTTTTGATAACAGTGCTCCCCCCTCAATAGCAGCCCAAGGCCTTCTTACTTGTGTTTTTATCAAGTCGTGATCGCCAGAAGCTCTACGGTTTTGATTATTAAAGCCTAATTGACGATGATTGATAGCCAATTAAAGTACCAAATCTGACTTCAAAACAAAAGCATATGGATTTTAATATCCCGTGAAGTGTCAAGTATTTTATGAAATTCGAATTACTTTACAAGGAACTTTTATTAAATCAGAATAAATGGCTGATATTGTCCAATGCTATGCTTGCTCGGTGATCGAATTTGAAAATAAACTTCTCAATGGAAATCAATGAAGTGCATAAATAAAGTAAAATGTTTACAAGACATGGTTGGAAAGCTTTTATACTTGAAGAGAAGTACTGGAATTAAAAACCTAATCTAATTCGAATTTGAGAGTTAAGTTTAAGCAAAATCTAATACGAATGATCTTTTTCAAAATCCAATGAGCTTTGTGATTTTTCTTGCTGGTACAGTATTGTCTACATTGAATGTGCTAGGAGCTGTCTAGACATTCTTCCTATATCTTTTATGAGCCGCTCCGTTATGCATCCTAATTTTCTTCCTTAAGAATCTCTAAATGTCTCTTAATTTGCGCTCTACTCTAGGGATTTGTGACTGCTCCCGATCCTTTAGCTACAGTTCTCCTTTGGTCAATGGACCCTCCTTGACTCAGTCTTCAACACCCTTTCCTGTTTCTAGTCAATTAATTGGGATGACGTATCCTATACTCCACTTAAACTATATCTATTGGAAGCTCGTGAACGATGGACTCAGACATGTCATTGATGAAATATTTGGATTGCACTATTGTGACCCTTATGATCGATAAGTTCTTCAGGCATTCTATCGATGGATTTTGTAAATTGTATTGTATCGTCGTGCTTTAATTTGAGTTATTAACTTCACTACAATGGGGCCCAAATTATTATCAATTGCTTTAATGTGTAATGAATTCTTATTGTGACTTGACATCTCCATCCAAAGCATATCAAATTCGGATAGAGTTTATTTGCGGTATTCCAATGGCCAAGATTCTCAAGTTAATTCCAGCAATTTTCATCATGAGCTTCACAGTTACGTTATATGACTAATTATAGATAAATGTGACAACTCCTTTACAGACATTACTTCTAACAACGGGTCGCTTCTATAACAAGCTTCTCCTATAGTCGGATGCATCAACGCTATGCTTAATAAATGGCCTAGTTTTAGCACACTATTACACATAAACGACTTGTCTTTGACCCAGTAGTTGCTAGTCAGACGATTGAGCAAAGCCATAGCTAGGGTATCGGCTTAAGGACTCGCGCCAAGAAGTCCCCAGATGTCGGCATCGAAAGAGAGCTCGTTCCAACCATTTTGTCTCTCTTCCATGGCAAATTCCCGAGGCCAAGAATTCGCGTCTGGCTGTCCTTCTAAGCCGCTTCTTGAGGTGAGGAGTCCTTCGTCGGCGCCACTGTCGTTGAACAGATTTTCCCACCACGCACTCTCTTTGTACTGACGAGACAATAACAATGGAGATGGTTGTCCCGGGTATTCACCCGGTAGTGTTCTTGAAGCCACCAGAGTAGCTTTTCCCTTGAACCATGCCGAGCTCTTCGAGAAGGTCCAAGGACGAGGCCGTATGGCGCTCACTTTGATGGCACATTTGCTGGGCTGGTTGTCTTCCTTCGGCTTGTGATGGACAACCCTTTTAGCCAAGTGCGTGTTCCAATAGTTCTTCACGTCGTTCGCAGTTCTTCCCGGAAGTCTCCCTGCAATCAGCGACCATCTGCATGAACTTGGACAGATCATTATCTTGAATATGAGAATTAGGGAAGAATGACTCATTAGTTCAACATTGGTTACAATCAAAAGCAATATGTAACACTTACTTTCAGTTGACATTCACATGAATTGGAATTAATAATTCTGCATACCCTCTTGCATCTTAAATTATAATATCATCTGATATATCTACATGCTTACTCTTGTCTCGCCTGTTTCAGTTATCCGTGGCGGGCATAGACTGATTTTGATTCCCATATCGCCAATTAACTCAATTAACATTAGTAGAGAGTTAAATGACATCATACATGCTGATATTGGTTAAGAAAGGGACATGCACGTCCCTTGTAATTTCAGCTTAATATATTGATAATTGATTGTGTATTTCTAATTTGAGATTGATTCACCTGTCCAGAAACTTTGACTACGACATCAATATTCCATCTTTTTTTTTTATCCATTTCTCAGTTGAATTCAAAACATCGAATCACTTTGATTTTGTGTTTCTTCATTTTGTTTACCTCAGAATCCCCGACTTCACATCATAACTTTAAATATCATGTCAACCGTCTTATGCATGCCACCTCTTTCTTTCCATTTTTCCCCTAATCGAAAATGCGCGCATGGACAACCAGATTGCTTGCTCCCTCTGAGCACAACGTAGAGAATTCCACGCCTTGCTACATGATGTTCAGACTTAAGACTGAAACGGCTTTCATTCTGCGGGACTCAAGACCCGTTGGTTAGAGGTAGGCGAGCCATGTCACCATAATTTCTCACTGAAGTGCCAGAAGTCTATAAATCATTCCCCAAAGTGAGGTTCATGAACTACTATTGCAAGTAGGTTTGAACTCGTGCCTTTGCATTTGGAAAATGGAAATGTCAACGAGTATTACTAGACCATCTCTCACCTCTAAACCAAGTTACTCATCTATTCTTAAGAGTTCTATTATTTAGTGTTTCAGGGTACTTGTTTAGCATACAATTCTGATTAGATATTTAATTTTAAAGAAATTGATTTACAAAGGCAGCTAGTGCATTGAAAATTACAATATTTTTTTATTTAATTGTTTATCAAGCATCATTGAAATTTATATTTTTAACAAAACCCTCATATTAAATGAGAGTAGTCAAATTTTTTGTTAGAATTGTTCGTGAAGTTTCACTAAAAGCCCTTTAGGTAAGCTTGACTTTTTCCCTATAAATTTTTCAACCTCAAGGGCCATATAATAAATTGGACACGATACTTGCTTCTCCGTCAATTGAATCTAGCGGTCCAACCGTCTCTATTAGACAAGAAAGCTCTACAAGGAGAATTCAAAGACGCATATCTGGACTTTTTGGCTAAATTGATGGCACATATTCATTTTATATAAAAAGTCTATACGTTTGCCAAAACAAAGAAAAAATTGTGATGCAGTACATCTTCCTCGTCATGTACAATAAATTGAGAGACTGTTTGGGTTAAGCAATAGGCAATGTTATCAATCGCATCCACAGTTAGAGTTTCCTCTTCACGTTGTCTTATTTGTAATTGGTGACTAACCCTAAACTACTTATAACCTTTACTCAGATGGAGAATATGATATTTTTAGCTTTCAACAAGCAATTAATATTAAAACAATAACCAATGAACCATTAGATATTCGGTTACCACATGACATCGACATGATGTCCACTTAAATTTTATATCAACTTCATGTGACTATCACATCTACACTTTGTCGATGAACTATAATCATATTTTGGTGAAATTGTATTAATTTGATGAATGTGAAAATAGTAATTTGTACATAAAAATCATCATGGCAATGTAATTGCTCCCTTAAGTATTTTAAGGGGGAAAAAATAACTCTACGAAATGTAGCTTTCACCATAAAGTTCACGGTACAAAAGCTTAGTCTTCCTTCCTTATATTATCGTATATTCACGTTGGTTGTGTGGTAGGCTATAGTGCGGGCCTCTAAATATCTGTAGATTCGTCTTCACGAAGTTTCTTTCATTTTCCAAAACAAGATGGGGCTCTCTGCCCTTTGCCGACGCCACTTGCCCTAGCTACCAAGTTTATGTCCTTTTCAGTTTCTCTGCCTCCTCATTTGTCACTAGTTCATTTCTTGTAAAAGGTTCTTAAACAAGTTTATTAAATAAAATAAAATAAAATAAAAGGTTGGATTCCTCTTACTTGCTCGACTAGACACGTGATGCTAGATTTCATGTGGGGTTTGCTTGATCGAAACGAGACACATGTTCACTGACCCAATATTTACTTATTCATCCGACAAACATTTTAAGCTTGCTCTACCAATTTGGGAGTTGAATTATCTTCATCTACGATAATTGACATATATGTGGTTTGAGATTATTTTTGTATTGCCCCAACCACTCATATTTGGTTTTGTGATGAGTTTTAATATGATGGAAGTGTTCTGGAAAACATCTGCACATCTCATTTTAAGCAACTAGTGCCTTGGTGCTTCCAAAATCATCAATGTTCTAGTGACTAATGATAGCCAAACGACAAGCTAGTCGAGTTCATGTAAAGAGAGCTTTTTCCACACTCAAGCTCGTTGAATTGATCCTTAAACAATGTCGAATATAGAGAGCACTATGTTTTCTTGCTTTTGAAGTTTACTGAAGGGCATTGATTTCAAATTTTAAGAAAAGGTTAAACATGAAGCTTGACATTCTTACAATTACAAAACTCAGTTCTTGCATTTTAGCAAGTGGCTCAACCTAAGGTTATTCATACCCTATTTCCACACTCCGTAAGACTAAGATGCTCCTTAACTAATCGAGTTGATGAAAATGATCTCAAGAAAACTAGTAAATCAAGTCGCCAACGGAAAGAGTGAAAATTACTATTTTATTGAAAATGAAAAGTCAAACATTATCATCAAAATACAAGATTGTTCGTATTAGTCCAACCAATCTTATTTTATTCCACCACCTTATGTCATTTTCCATTCATGTTTATAAAAATTTTCATTCCCCTTTTGCACTTACCAACGTGTTTAAACTGATTTCTATAAAAGTTTTTCTATATGATTGTCAGTAATCGTTGTTAACTAGCATATGTTAAATATAAATTATAATTTTAAAGAGTTCACAGCTCTAACCAAAGAATTCCACTAAAAACTCTTGAACAAAATAATTGTATATTACGAGGAATTATTAGAGATTTGACTTTGGGGAGACAATGTAAAACAAACAAACGCTTGGGTTGCACGACCTCAAGCGGTCGCACGCCTAGGTCGCGAACCCAATGACGGAGGTGACCGTCGCGACTCAAGCGACTGTCCGCTGGGGCCACGTGAACCTAGGCGACGGAGGCGTCCGCGGACGGTCACCCGACCTCAGGCAAGGTATGTACGTACTGATGGGAGAACGGTAACAATTCGAACAATATCGAATTAACGCAGCGGAATAAAATAATCTCCCCTCTTGTGTAAACCTAATAGGAACTGATATAGTAGAGCAAAATAAATACCAAGCACGCAAACACAAGACGATTTTTTTTACGTGGAAAACCCCCTCGATGTGAGGAGATCAAAAACCACGGGACCGGAGTCCACCCGAAAATCTTCACTATCAGCAAAATTGGGTGAACAATGTTCTTCTCTAGCAAATACTAGAGGTACATAGCAGCAAAGATCTCAAGAACATAATTCTTGGCAATACACATAAACTTAACAAGAGATCAAGGATAAATCTGACAAAAACGCAGGTTTTGATCAATCCACGAAAAACCTGATGTAGGGAGCTTCAAACGAAAATCAAACCGTTCAGATTCGAGGAGATTGCACCACGAACACACTGACAAAATTTCAGCTCAATCGGACCTCGAATCGACCTCCGATGCTAGCTTGATGTAAATCAGACTTCGCTCCAGACCCCTGATTTTCTGCTTCCTCTTTTTCTCTTGTTACTATGTCTTTTGCAGCTACCACTTCTACGATAGTGAGAAACCCTATTTCTCCATATAACTCATTATATGGGCTGCCCCTTTTGGAACTCATCTCACGCTTCCTCCACATGTAGAAGTGAACCCAGCTAACAAATCTCCCCCTCACGACAATGTGGAGGGATTCTCCATCCCTGCACTCTGATGGGAGAACGGTAACAATTCGAACAATATCGAATTAACGCAGCGGAATAAAATAATCTCCCCTCTTGTATAAACCTAATAGGAACTGATATAGTAGAGCAAAATAAATACCAAGCACGCAAACACAAGACGATTTTTATGTGGAAAACCCCCTCGATGTGAGAAGATCAAAAACCACGGGACCGGAGTCCACTCGAAAATCTTCACTATCAGCAAAATTGGGTGAACAATGTTCTTCTCTAGCAAATACTAGAGGTACATAGTAGCAAAGATCTCAAGAACATAATTCTTGGCAATACACATAAGCTTAACAAGAGATCAAGGATAAATCTGACAAAAACGCAGGTTTTGATCAATTCATGAAAAACCTAATGTAGGGAGCTTCAAACGAAAATCAAACCGTTCAGATTCGAGGAGATTGCACCACGAACACGCTGACAAAATTTCAGCTCAATCGGACCTCGAATCGACCTCCGATGCTAGCTTGACGTAAATCGACTTCGCCCCTGATCCTAGATTTTCTCGCTTCCTCTTTTTCTCTCATTCTTACTTTTCATTTCTGCTACCACTTCTACGATAGTGAGAACCCTATTTCTCCATATAACTCATTATATGAGCTGCCCTTTTTGCCAGAACTCATCGCTTCCTCTACATGTGAAATAACCCAGCTAACACGTACGTATGTATGTATTGATGGACGGATTTTTGTTTACGCTAGATTTTAAATGGATATTTAAGCATATGGGCTTCATATTCACGCGCTCAACAAGTCCTTCACGTCTCTCTCTCTCTGTTTTTTTTTTTGGGGGTCAAACTTCGCGTCTCTTTCATATGCGATATTTTCTGAGCCGAGTCTTTTCTGCCTTTTGTAATGATCCCGCGGACGAAACTCATGTCAAAGGATTCAAAAGAAATGGTAGCGTTGACACTTTGACACGATGATGTACATGATATGCGACGAGTTACCCCAACCTGGGAGAGCTTTACTCACCGATTACCAAGAAGCTTATGAAGCCTGATGATCATGTCAACCTCGTCCTCTTGGAATGCCCCTCTCTTGATGTTGGGCTTCAGATAGTTCAACCATCTCAACCTGCAACTTTTCCTGCACCTGTTCAACCCTGCAAACTCAAACCCATCGATACACACTTCAATGATAACAGCGAAAATAGCTCTCTCTCTCTCTCTCTCTCTCTCTCTCTCTCTGGGGTGATCAATGGGATACCTGCTCTGTGAGGGACTTGGTGCCAATTTCCTTCACCATATTTTTCCACGCACTTCTTCAGCAACACGTCCTCTTCCTCAGCCCATGCACCTTTTCTCACTCCTATTGCTCCCTTCATTGTCTCCTCTCTCTGTTTCTCATGTGCGCGCGCTCACACTTTTTTGGTGCAGAAGCAATTCAGGACCAAAGTATGAGGGCGCGTTGAATGAAGGTTCACTTGGAAAAGCCATATATATAAGCAGTGGATCAAAGTTCAGTAAGGCCCACCTATCGGCGTGTATGTCTAACATTCACATACAACCTTCTCCAACTTCTTGCGGCTCCAACGATCGCGATGGCGATAGTTTTCTTTTGTCTCCATTCCAGTCAACTAACGGTCTAATTGAATCCTAGCCGTTGGATGTGCGCTTCTCTGTAGGAGCTTTAACGGGGTTCTTGTCGCCATGTGGAGTAGTCGTTCTCGCTCTTGAATTAATCAAGCCATTTATTTATGACATTTGTCTACAATGCTAGAGAGACTTAAAAAGCTGGAGCTATGCTATTATTATGTTGTTTGTCTCTGAGGTTCTGTCATTACCATTACGTGCGATTATCTACATTATATAAAAAAGAAAAGGAAAGTATTACATTTTCAGGAAAAAGTCTTGATTAATCATTGTATTAGCATAGAGTACAGTAGAAACATTTTACCTAAGGATCTTTTTCATGCATTAAATTACGAATGATCAATTACAACTATTCTCCTAACTTGTCAACACTTAAATTTTGACGATCTAATTTATAGCATAGAAAACTAATGACCGTCATTGACCTCCAAACAAAAATATTGTTGAATCACATATGCATATTAAAAGTATTGCCATTTAGTAGTATTGAGACAACATAAACTCATTATGATTGGATTAAGTTAAACAAGGATGCTCTGAGCTTAATTTTTTTATCTAGACTAAGCTCAAGAGAAAACAAAATTCGGCCAAGTCTATATTAACCGAAATTTCACATATGGGATGCTTTTGAGGAAAGTCAAATTAAGAAAGAATGCATTCTTTAATTGAAGAACAGTAAAGTTTATTAAGCTCAAAATTTTGGTTACTGGATAGGAATTGAAGTAGACATCATATTTTCGTATCTTGAATGGATCACACAATTTTTTTTGTTTCAATTTAGGAAAGAGATATCTCAAGAAAAGCCCTACTATTTGCCTAATTAAGCACATTGTTCTCTTGAAGTTAAAAAGAAAGGTTCACAAGAGGGAGGTTGGCAACACACAATCGAAAAAAAAAAAAAAAAAGATACAGAAGAGAGCAACAACAAAAAAAAAGGTACACAGACTAGCTCTCTCTGTCTCTCCTACGGCCTCCTAGAAACTACCTTGCAGTTTTACGAAATCAATGATAATGCATTCCTTAACCGTTGGATTATGCTCAAATTTTGTGGAGAGTACAGTAATACATTATTCTTGAGTTTGTCCGGTGAAGATGGTGAAATAATATTTGAAACTATAGGAGAAACTCCTACTGGTTGGACTACTAGCGAGTTCAACGCACAGTTGCATAAATACGGTTAGTCTCCATTCGTTTTAAGTTGGAATGCGTTGAAATTTTAAGGAAACCTCTACGACGCCTGGTTCTTCGACTTCACCAAAGGAATCGAGCTAAAAGATCTAGAGATCCCCTTGTAATGTTCACAGACCTTGACATTGTTGCTCGCCACCTCTTGACGTTTGCCGTATTTCTAGCAATTTATTTATTGCTTTAATTTATTGATTACTACAATATTCACTGCATACCCACATGATCATCTCTCACATGTTAGTAGTTTAGAATTAAAATTTGTCAAGATTGCTTGCAAGGTGTTTTGAAATTAAAGAGAAAATTACTGAAATGACATTAGGTTTATCTAACGTAATTAATTCCCCGTATCCATGACACTCTAGTTCACAAAGATAAATTATTCTCACACACTTTATTGGGGTTTTTAATTGACCCATTTTACATTGGTGGTGGCTTCTAATCGAATTGAATAGCATGTTAAGTTGATTATATCAAAACCCAAAAGTTATGATTGATTTGAGTTTGAGAGAGTCACACTAAGTCAATCCATTAAGTTTTCCTTGATGATTAACCTATGGGATGGTGCGACGGTCAATAAATGGAAACAATAATTCCACTGCCTGATCAGATGCTTTTCCTCTATACGGTTCTCATTTCTCTTCCTTGTTAACATCAGAGAGAATATCTCTTTTTCTTGTTCAAACATGACTGGCTAGCTAGTTACCTTGTTATCATTAATTAATATGCATCTCTTGTGAGGCTATTAATTTGTCACGTGTCCCTACTTTAGATTAACGATTGAGACAAAATGTGAAACGGAGCTTTAAGATTAAAGTCTCGTCAGTGTAGGTGTACTACCCGTTTACATCAGAGGAGATTGTCTAAGTTCACTGAAGATTTGTAATTGTTTTGTAAGCATTACTATCAGCAGGAGACAAACACGTCCCCGGGTCATCTTGAAATAGCCAATTAAATCCTAAAGTGGGCAATTTGAATCCGTCACGCAAGGAATCCCATTGCATTAACTTTTATGCATGTTGATTGACTCTGAAAAGGACGACGCCGATGACGTGTCTCATTTTACATAACATGTGTTTATGTAGGCCGTAACTTGTCAGGACAAGTTTTCTACCTTTGGGACCTCTGTTCTGACAATTATTTGTAGCTGCAACTTTTTTGTATTTTTTGGGTCCGTAGTAGCTGCAACTACACAAGGAGAATTTTCTAGGATTTTTTCTACCGTACGACGATTTTGACCCGGCCATCTTGGGATTGAACCACGATGCTTAGTTCCCGTCCATTCTTTTGCATAGAGGAAGAAAATTTCCGGCAGAGGACGAGGTCCAGCGAAAGACAAAGAATTAAATACTTTCCACATATAAAAAGTAAAGTTTGTTAACCCTGCAGTCGATCCTCGATAGACTGCCAAATTCTTTAAGCTGCTTTTTGATTATGTGGGATCAATTGACTGTGTCGATGAGACAATCCAGTTGATTTATGCTCGGATCCATAATTGAGCTGCAATGGGCATAGCAAAATGATAAAGCTGATTCCACTTGTTAGCATAAATCAGTAAGAATTTTGCGGTGGTCCCCTAATGGGGAGCCCTGCCAAACTGCATTTTTTATTTTTACGTGTCAATGTCCACATGTCTCATATCCCTTATTGGTATATAGGTAACTTTATTCCTCACCAACTAAGAAATATGAGAGGTAATATTGCGGGGTCTCTCACCCTAAGGCGGATTTTCTATCTGTTCCTTCCCTCTTAAGCCAAAAGAATCAAATACTTTCCACAAATAAAAAGTATGTTAACCCTATAGGCAATCCTCGATAGACTACTAAAATCTTAAAGTTGTTTGTTCTGATTATGTGGGATCAATTGGACTATGTCAATCTTGATGAGACAATCTAGTTGATTCATGCTCAGATACATAATTGAGCTCCAATGGGCATAACAAAATGATAAAACCAATCCCACTTGATAGGATGAAATCTATAAGGGTTTTTCTAATGTAGGCTATATTAATTGATATTGTATATTACCATTTTAAGGGATTGGTCTAATAAAGTAAGATATAAGACTTTCTTAATTAATCTAATATGGGGTTGACTAGTGTGAGCCAAGTTGAGCTTGGCCTGTGATGAGAGGGCCTCGTTGAAACTTTATAAATAGTACTCAATTCTCTCCTCTAACCTTAATACACACAGTTATCCTCACATAAGGATAAGTCTCTCGTCTAATCTTAATACACATAATTATCCTCACATAAGGACAAGGAGCCTTTGTCAAACGCTAAGGATGAGGGGCAATCTCAGTGTTATAAAGGGTAATAGAGGAAAAGTGCTTGAGTTTGGATTATCACTATTCTACATCAAGAACGATGGGTTCCAAATCAGGTGTAAAAATCTCTTTATTTGACTATGTATATGTTCTTGATTCTAGCTATGGAGATATTGGGTGTACTTTCGTGACTTACAAAATCTAGTTTAGTGTGGTTGTTGTTATTATGGGATAACGTCACTTGTGAGCAAACGTTGCCAATCATCAACCAACCATGATAGCCGTTTCTAACCAAAAAAAAAAAAAAAAAAAAACAATAGATAGATTCATTAGAGAAAATTGTCTAAAAAGTCCTAAACTTATTATACTTTTGCTAATTAAGTCATAAATAGTTTAGTTTGGCTAATTGAGTTTTAAATATTTTCACGTTTCACCAATTGAGCATACTTGGCCAAATTTTGGCTGAAAATTGTTAATGTGTATGCTGGTCATTTTACGTAACGCTATTAGCGTTAACGTGGATAATGTTTAATAATATTATAATATTTTTTTTTTTGCTTCATTTCTTTTTCTTCATTCTTTTCCTTTCATTGGGCCGAAGGTCACCTGCCTCAGGCGAGGGCCACCCTAACTGGATCGGGCGAGGATCGCCCTCACTGGCATGGTGAGGCTGCCCTTGCTAGCCTCAGGCAGTCGCCTTCGCCGGCCGTTGGGTACAATGGGGTCTTTGGATTAGATGCATAATGTACATGCAAGTTAAAGACGCAATCAACGTCATGAGTTTGGAATATTCTCTGCTTAAACGGGGCTTCCACTTCATGACAAGAGAGAATAAGAGGTTTTTCAAGAATGCATACTGCAGACATGGCACACTAGTCCACCCCATATACACCAGTGTGATGCTTTAGGAATTGATTGGCATGCAATAGTTGAACTGCATGAAATAGTTCCCTATTAATTATATAATGAGATAAATCTAAGTAAATATCCAAATAAATGCTCCGCATATGACATTATCTACACTTAATAACATAGATAATCCAATTATAATAAGGATTTTTTTTTTTTTTAACAAATGTTTCCCATGGAATTTGTTAAGTACCTAAGTGAGAAACCTATTTCGTTTCGTTCCTCTTGTATTGTGTGTACTTAAGTGCATTAAAATTGAAAACACCACACCTATTTATTTAGGATATGCTTTCTTGCAGGGAATATGGAATAAATTTTCTTAATTTTGATTATTTATATTACTTGAGCACGAGTTGTTGACTTGTTGTTGGTAATGATATCATTTTTTGTTAACTCATCTTTCTATTCGATGTAAAAGATTACAGTTATGAAAATTATTTTCAGATTGATTTCTCGCTAAATAAATATATCCGAAACATGGTGAACAATTACTCGTACGAGCTCGTTGACAAGATCCTCAGGAGCATTTATGTTGTAATCATTAGATGAGAAGGGTCCCCAAATTTCTAGCAAATATGACGGTCGAGAACGACGCCGGACACCAAGAAACCGACCGCACCATCACTGGTGAAACGTGGCTGCAATCACGGTGTCCCCAGAATTAAAAGAAATATTTCTCAACCACCCTACCTATCAATCATATTTTACTCGAGTGTTTCAAAATGGTAAGGATCTTTTCAAAGTCACAGCAAACATGGTCATGCCGGCTCCAACTCACATAAGTTTCTCGGAGACATTCGGATAACTCCCTACCCCTTTGTCATTCAATCGTGGCATGACAAGGGGACTAAACGACGCAATAAAATTAGTCACCTAGTTCTCTAAAAGACTTGGCACCCAACATCATCTGAAAGAAAGATTAAATAAAACAATGGCACGTGTTGTTTGTGAATGTGCTGTGTCCCTAACATTTATCTTTTGTATACTAGTAAACAATAAGTCCTCTTGCTCCACCATTGTTAAGATGAGCATGTGAATTATGTTGAAGAAATTCCACATTAGAGAATCGATGACGTGTTGAGTAGCTAATATATCTTTATTGATCCATAATTAATTAACTTAAATTTTTGGATAAAGGTGGGTCCGGCTGGATATGTTGATAGATTCGAACTTGGGTTCTCTCTTGATTATCTCCTTGAGCTTTTACTGTGCGGTTTCAATAAATGATATCAGAGCCAATGGTAAATTAATGGACTCGCAATCTAATATGTTGGTGAATATCTAAAGGAAAGAATATGATAACCAAGCAGTTTCCAGAAAGGTTAGTCTTCATGGTTTGGTCGAGAGACTAGATCAGGGATGAAGATGGGCATTGGGGGCTTAGTTGTCTCCCTAGGCAAAGGTATTGGGTTTTTGCTGCCCATTTTTCAAACCACCATAATTTTGTCACATGGCGTGATTTCCAATCATGAATCCTCTTAAATGTTTGGGTCACACTTAATCGACATATTACAATTAATAAATGTGAACTTTGATTGCGAAGAGCACACAGCAATGAAAGGGTACGTTTCAACTTAAAGAGAAAAGTCTAATTATTTCCAGCTCTTTACGCCAACTATGGCTTTCTACATTTGTGTTGAAAAAGAAAGCCAGAGAATGGAAAATATGTCGAATTCAATGGAAGGAAGAATCAGCAAAGAACTAATCTCAAATTTTGAAGCAAATTAGGAGAGTGAGACGGAAGAGTAGATAATGTTAGGAGTCCATGAAATTTCGAGATAAGCTTTATAGCGTCAATTTCTTTTTCTTTTTCTTTTATCATTTCCTCCCTTTAAAGAGCATAGTGAACAGAAAACTATGCGTCAAACCAGCTTTCTTATGCATTAAAGCAAAACTAGTGTGAAGTTAAGTAAAGGGTCATCATTAATTCCTGGCATTTGAGCTTTTGCTCGAGTTACAACCTCTCCAATGAGCTAGCAACTTTTCTAACTCAATCATGTTCTGGAATAAATACCATTGATTGTCAGTTGATAAACTTTTCAATCTGGTCATGGAACTTTGATTTTAATGGTCAAGTAGACTCAATTATAAAATCTCTGCAACTGATACAGTATGACCGTTTTCTGTCTAAATTTCAATCGAAAGATTATATATATGGTCTATTTCCATCATTGTGTACTGTATAGATAATCATCTCACTTCAGCATGATTAGTTGCCTGTGAAGTTACAGAATTTCTATTATACTCCACGTACTATCACCGACAATTTTTTTATCATTATGTTGAATGAAAAGTGGTCAGAAAATTATTATGGTACATTAAAAAGATTTTAGTTCAGCATATTCGTTTATCGAAATCAAAGTTTGATAACTCCATAGCACGATATGTGAAAGCACGATGTCCACAAACTACATCTGCTCATTGGTAATACTACAGAGGATGATCTCAATCTTGTTATATATCTCAAGTCTGCTTTATATTGCTATATTGAATTCACTTTTTGGTGCCCAAGTTTCTTCTTCATAGATGATTTACAGCTTAGGGTGCGTTTGGTAACATTTCTACTTCTGAGAACAGTTTCTTTTGAGAAATAGTTCTTTTTCTATTTCTACTCCCTGAAACAATTTATGAGTAAAATAGGGCGTTTGGTAGAACTACAAAAATTTCTTGTTCTCGGAATAGAAAAAGAATAGAAATGCGTTTGGTATCGACAAAATTTTTTTATTTCTTTCTTCCTTGACAGCGACGGAGACCGGTGGGCAGGGGTGGCGGCCGGCGGCGACGAGATGTGGACGGCAATCGGAGGCGGCGACCGGCAACCGGCGGTCGGTGGGCGGGATACGCCAGCGACCGGTGACCGACGGTCGCCAACCGGCATTCGCGGCCGTCGTCGGTTGCCGTCGTTGGCGTCCCCACCACCGGCCGGCCGGTCGGCGGCCGCCGCCTCTGTTGCCATCCGCATCCCATCGCTATCGGCCGACCGCCGCCCCGCCCACCCGTCGCCGCCGCCGACCACCGCCGGTCGCCGGCCGCTGGGCGAAGGACGGTGGCGATTGGCGGTCGGCCAATGGCCGATGGTGAGCGGTTGGGGGCGGTCGGCAATAGGTGGCGAAGATCGGCGTCCAGCGTCCGGCGTCCGGTGTCCGGCGTCCGGCGTCCGGCCGCCACCGGATGCCGATGAGCGTCCGGCGGCTGCCGGACGCCGATGAGCGGCCAGTGACCGCGGGCGGCGGCTTGCTATAAACGGTGAGTAGTCTCCAAGAAATAGTTTCTAAAAATTGTTCCTAGGAATAAGAAACTACTTTTTTCTACTTTTAATTTCTACTTCAAATCTATTCCCAGGAACAACTTTTTATTCCCGAAAATAAAAAAATCAGTTGGCATTACCAAACGCATTTATGTTCTTTTTCTATTCCAAGAAACAAAAGAACAGAAAAATAGAGAAATAGAATGGTTAACAAACAGAGCCTTAATGGATAACTGAACTTGAGCCTCACCCCGCTTGAGGGCCGAGCTTCCATTCGTGCCTTCTTGCAGTGTCTGCGATTGCATGTTCCCTTTTGTGCTTCACTGACAGTGTCCGGGACGCAAAAGGCAAGGTCCGGTATGGATTCGCCACGACTAAAGGGCTGTGGGTGATTGCTGCGTCGTTGAAGCTCTCACATGCTGATGCAGAGAAATATAAGTTGAAGGCTATTGACTATTTGCACGCATTCATGTCAGCCCTGGTCTTTGCGGTTGTTGCGTTTTGTGATCAGAATGTGATCAAGTGCTTCTTCCCAGTTGAGTCGGAGCTGGCCAAGTGGCTCCTACAGGTGGTGCCTTTGGCGGTCGGAGGTGTTTGTTCCGTCTTCTTTTCGCTGTATCCAACCGCGCGCCATGGAATTGGCTTTCCTCTTTCACGTGAGTAGTAGAAGCAGTAGCAATAAGTACGTGATGCCTCACAGGAATGTGTGCATGTCTCGTATCTTACTCTGTGCTTTGTTTGTGATCTATGTGTATTGCGTATCTGTATCTCATAATGCGTTATGTATCACTTCGAATAATTTGGTCCCTCTCTTTATAAGTACGACGCATTGCAGCAGAGGAAAAATGAAGTTGGAGGGCATACTCAGCAATAACCGAGTCACCGAATCTGATTTTCATCAATTCTCCGTTGGCAATTTTACGACAGCAGAAATAACCGTATGAGTTGAAATTTGGCTGCGTAGAAATTAGTGTGTCCTGGTCGTCCTTGCAATCTCGCTTGTATATCCAGTCACATTTTGATAGATTAAGCCTAACAGAATCATGATCTGCAACTTGACCATACTCGCAGTGTAAACTTGTTTGTTTAGCTAATTCCATCACTTATGCTCAACCAAACTTCTCAAACATGAACTGAGGTTTAAATAGAGCAAGCAACGAAGTTTGCCGCTGTTCGCCCATCTAATAAAGTCGAAGCTTTGAGTTTTCTTGCAATTCTCGTTGTTCCCAACAACATCAAGGGGGACTGAAGGATCTCGCAACTTCCTATCTCCTTATTTGTGGCGAAGTTCTAGGACATCCTTCCAATTAATTAACCAAAATCCATCGTCGCAACATAACATATTCGGTTCGTATCATGTAACCATTTCCCAGAATTTGTCTTCATTCCTTAAATTTTAACTCGGTCCAATACATCTTATTTTTGCTAAACACAGGACTGATACATACCAGCCCCACTATCAACAAATTACAAATTGTTACATACATAAGAGGTAACAACATCAACCAACGCTAATCCACTTGAATCTGCAGATACCGCCTCTAAAACACAACCAAAACTATCATGTTTAAAGAACCTGTAACTCTCCATTAGGACTGTAATTTAAGTATAATAATAAAATAAACCCCAAATTGCTCCCGGAAAGAACATCCATGTAATTTCTTCGACCTTGCAAAACCAAGCAACTTGACCTAATATTCACATTAGCTCGTTTGGACTCCAACGACATCTTCTCAAGCACCCAAAAGTTTCTTAATTCCAGTCTTCTGCTCTGATGTTAGCCTCGTTGGGAACTTGATGTTGAACTTGATCCTCAAGTTACCCTTCTTTGTTGGGTCTTTCTGGAGAGGCATCCCCTCCCTTGAAACTACCTCCTCATAGTTTGGATGGATCACATTGCTTATAGGAATGCTCAGACTCCTGCCATCTAACGTTGTGAGATGGACTGTGAGACCTGTTAAGGCTTCTGCCAAAGATATGGTTTTCGTGATGATCAAGTCGTTTCCATCGCGGGTGAACACATTGTGAGGCTTCTCATCAATTATGAAGACGAGATCGGCCGGTATGACATTTGGCTGCTCATTGCCTTTCTCAGGGAAGGTAATTTTGGTTCCCTTCTTCCAACCTGGCTTTATGTCAATGGTTAAGATCTCCTCTACCTGCATAGTTCTTCTGCATCAATCCATAACATGCACAAGTCAGAAGGATAGAGCAAGGTAACGTGAGTGCCTAGGTCCAAGTCCTTCACAAAATGAAAGCCCAAATCTCTGAAAAATCATCATCCATGGAGCTCATAACCCTCGCACATTTCCAATATTACATGGTTTGCATTTAAAAACCAAAGAAGAAATTTTTTTTTGGGGTGCAGGAGTCGTCATGCAGCAACCCCTATTCAGAGCTGAACATGCGACATGTAGTCTCAGAATATCCATAGACTCAACATGTGATGCAATACTCTTTCATAAGTTCTGATCAAAAGTTGACAAGTTGCCAGCTTTCAAAATTCAAAATGCCAGTTAATCTAACATGGATGTAAGACCCTAGCTGAGGAAAACAGATGGTTATAGTTTCTTTCAAACATTCCCGACAAATGCTCATGCATCTGCATCCACAAATGATTGTCTATCGTGAATATGCCAGTAAACCAAACAACCATCAGTAACTCCTCCCACACAAACTCTGCTTTATTCAGGGTATGCAATCATATTGACACAACTAACAGACAGCAGGGTTTCTTGTTTGCGAAAAACGTGCCAAATTTACATCACATAATTGCAGAATATGCACACATTCCGGCAAAGAGTTAAAGAGTGATAATAGGAGAATGTGGCACTCAGCAATTGCCTTATTATTCTTTTCAATGATGTATGCTCATTCCTAAAGACAGGATGTCTTTGGCTGCATGCCGATTTAACTAGTTCTCAACTATATGGCATCATATTGACAGTAAGTTCGATACCGATACATAAAAAGTTCATCAGACAACAAGAGATTGCGGCTCCATGCTAGAATGATGACCAATAATCATCAAAACCCACATGTCCACACTGCATATCCATGGCAAAGCACCTTTAGGAAATGTGGTTTTACCTGTATTTTACCTCGTAAATACAACTTTGTACAGCGGCATAGAAAACATGGACTATCTACAGAAGGTGCATAAACCAATTACAGTGATATTTCAAATTATATTAAAATTACAGCTTCTCAGCCAAAGACTTCTGTATGATGTCACTGAACTGAAGACAATGTCCTAGAACTCAAGGATTAACCTGGCCAACGTTCCTAGTCACCCAATATGTAGATAGTATTTAACAGAAACAGTTAGATGAACCCAAGCAATCGTTTGTCGGTTACACCAAATTGCATTGTCTCAGCTGTGAAAAAGGAAAAAAGTAGGCTAACCAACAAAATGATCAGCCCAGGTTACAACCACGTAAATTTTAGGTACCCCATGTGGATTAGGCTAACAGGGACAATGGCTCAAAATTGTCTCCGATATCGATTCTTTCCTTGTTATGCCCATTGTCCTTGCTCTTAGATCTATCCGAAAAGACGAACCAGCAGCACTAGACATTTAATGCATTCCTAAAATAGTTTCCAGCTTTCGGTTATATTCTCCCACCCGATACTGACCTAAACCTCGTGGATTTCTGTTGAACAAAGAAATATACATTTTTGACAAACTAAGAAGAAATTTCTTTAAATGTAATAGCCTCAGACTTACCCGCTCATGTCAGCAATCTCCCTGGAGATCTTCATTTTCTTGGTAGTCCCTTTATAGAGATCCTCTAGACTGCAGGGCAACCTGTTCTCAATAGCAGCAGCTTTCCTGGGAGCTGCTTGATGCATTGACCCTCCTCCTTCTGCAAAGGAGCCAAAGAAATCATCCCCAAAAATACTACTTGAATACCTCGACCCTCTCATTCCGCCACCACTGCCACCACCCATCCCTCCCATGCCACCCATCCCCCCCATGCCGCCGAAGGGGCTTGAGTACCCGAAAAACTCAGTGAAGACATCATCCGCGTTTCGGGGGTTGAACCGGAACGATGTTGGCCCCTCTCCTGTCGAGAAGTAGGTAGCCCCGCCAGGGAAGCCGGCATCAGGCGGTGGCACTTGACCCTTTAGACCCTCCTCACCATACTGATCATACACTGCTCTCTTCTGGGGGTCACTGAGGACCTACAAGCAATTCAATTCAAACAACATTATCATTCATCACAAGCTCAAGAGTATCATTAATGTGCAAAACCATCAAAAGCAACAACATCAATAAGTGTCTGGGTGCACGATCATCCTGTCAGATTTTCAATACAGAAGAAATTCACATGGAGAGACTTCAAATCCCAACTTCAATCAATCCCAACAGAGAAGCAAACAAGATTAACTTCGAATCGAATCAGTCTCATCCAACAAAAACATCAGAGCTCCCGACTGACGCCGACACAAATAAAAAAGAATCCACCAATCAAATAGGACTGAAAAGAAGAAAAAAAAGAGCTTGCCCGAATCGTAACAAGGAAACAAACACAAGACCGATGATATTACAAGAACAAAGATGGTCACCTCATAAGCCTCGGAGATCTGCTTGAACTTGGCCTCGGCTTCCTTCTTGCTGTTGGGGTTCTTGTCGGGATGCCATTTCATGGCGAGCTTCCTGTAGGCCTTCTTCAAGTCGTCGTCTTTGGCGCTCCTATCCACCCCCAGCATCTTGTAGTAATCCACCCCCATCTCTCCAACCAACCCACCAATTCGCTATACCAGGCGATTCTTATGTCCAAACAAATCTGCGAAAGCTAGCCCTCCCAAGAACTGAATGAAAAAACAAAAGAAAGAAAAAAAAGAAAAAGATCGCAGCTTTTGAATTCAGTGTGAAATCTGCACTACTTCTGTTATGGTAGCGGTGGTGGCGGAGGAGGTGATTTTGTGCACCGTCTGTGGCTGCGGTGGAGGTCAGGATTCACGTCCGGTGATGAATTGAGAATCCAGTGGAAGCTTCCAGAACACCCCCACCTCCCCCCCAATTGTCTATCCTCACCTGGGTCTTTCAATCTCTGCTGGTGACCCTCCAATGGCGTGCTCCGATTTCCTTTCCTTTTACGACCCGACACTTACTTCCTCACAGACATAATCCTCGTCCATTGATAAAAACTCCCCCTCGCATGTAAAATAAACAGAACTTATTACCGGCTACAAGATTAAAAAAAAAAATTATGTATAAACACCGACATATTAAAATAAGAAATGCAATCGTGGAATTCACCGTCATCATATGTCAATGTCGGTTGTGGATAATCTTGATATGTTAATAAACACTCCCCTTAAGTCAGCACACGTGGCTCTAGGTTCTGGATGATCAATCAGCGATCCGCGATCACTCGTCTTGGTGTATTACCCCGACCACCACCAGCAGCTAGATTCTTCACGACCCTCTCCACTTAAATTGCATGGAATGGGGTCGAAGAGCTATCCATGTCATAGAAGAAAGCCACTGATTTTTTGCCTTTTCTTGCCCAAAACAGGGCAATCAGCCACTGCAGAAGAGAAGCGAACCGAGCAGCGGATTGGGCCGCAAAAGCCCAACGCAACCATATGTTACCGGGAAATTGGGTCCGGCACCCCCCGATGAGCCTTTTGGAAATTTTAAGCTGTGATGTAATTCACCTACTTTCTATGTAATGAAATGTTTCGAACTTTCGACCAAAAATAAAAAATAAAGTTGTGTCAGCTAAGATCCGACGAGTTTGCATGTATCCACATATGAATCTTTGTCTTAGCTTTAGTTGATAACCTCTTTGAAGGTTAATCCTCATCTTAAGGTTTGCAATATCTCGTAAACCCCAATCGAAAATCTAGCAAGAAGAGCAAATCCCGAATTGCCGCACAGCTTTGAATAAGGGAATATTATTAAAAAAAAATCATAAATTATATTTTTACCAATTCAATTATTAACAGTTTAATCGTGTCAATTGAAATATTAAATTTTGTTATATTTTGGCAATTTAATCCATCAAGTTAATTTTGATCAGAAATCGTTAACGTGACACCAATTATTCTAGGTGCCACAATCAACGTCAATTTATTACAATTTTTAATAATTTTTTCTTTTTTTTTTCTTTTTTTTTCTTTTCTTCTATTTTCTTTCTTTACTTTTCCCCTCTCTTTTTTTCCCTTTTTTCTCTTCTTTTCTTTTTTTTTTCTTTTTTCCTTTTTCCGTACGCCAGCCATCATTAAGCCTATGTCGGCCTTGGGCAAGGGCCACTTGAGCTTGGGCTAGCAAGGTAGCCCTTCGCCAAATCAAGTAAGGGTGAGGGATGCCCATAATGAGGCCTGGGGATGACGGAAAAAAGGAAAAGGAGAAAAAGAGAAAAGGAAAAAGTAAAGAAGGAAAGGCAAAAAAGTAATCAAAAATATTAATATATCATTAAAAATTATCAATATCAGTAATATCACGTAAGACAGTTAACATCTAAGTTAGTAATTTATGACCAAAATGGGTAAGATAGATTCAATTGACAAAAAACGAAAATGTTTATGATTTAATTGGCACAATTAAAAAATTTAGGATCGAATTTGTAAAAATACAATAAATATAAGACTTTTTAGATAATTTTTCCCATCAAATAAGGAATCCTTATCCTTGTTCTGCTTCTCTCTACTGTTTGTTCAGAGGATATCAACAATTTTCAAATGGAGAAAAGCTAGCATAGACGTTGTAACAAACATGTGCATAGGTACCCCGTGCAATTTACTATACTGATCTATATATGCATGCAAATCCAACATATTCATGGGAAGGGGGGGGGACATTTTTTGTGCTTTCAAAGATCACATTGTCCATCCACCTAATCAATCACTAAGTATAAAATGTGGAGCCTACAATACTTTCTGGATGGAAGGCACCACGATGCAAAATGTTTTGTGTTCTATCACCAATTAAATAGATAGATGACATGTATGCTACGCTCGGATCATCAAAGTATCTCCCAAAATCCTTCCCTATCCATGTCAACACTTAGGATATCCACACTAATCCCTTTTGACTATGGATGGCATATAGCTTGGACATTAGATATATAAAGGATAACTATCTTTTTCTACTCTTGAGTTTTTAATGAACCCTAATTGTTTTTTCATTTTTATGATGGTCATTTCTCCTTGTAAAGGTAATTATTACTCTATAGTCTAATCTAGCACATCTAGACATGCCTTTGAAGAAGTGAACATTTTATAGACTCTTCTGTAGGTAAACCTTACATAGGCAGAGTTTAATCATAAATAGCACTTTTTAGCAATATAGGTCTCTGGATAATTAACCCTATATGTTCTCATGGAAGGTTGACTGGATCTTTAGTCAAAGAATCTTGATACGTTTAATCTTAAGTTTATTAGCAGCTTCATTAATGGCATTTCGAACCATATAGAGGGCTTAACACACGACAATTCGACCGAAACACATGGATCAAGCCTAATCTTAATAATTACTTTTGGAGGAGCACGCTCTTGTCTTTCTTCCTTTTTCAAATTTTTACCGAGGATGATGTAACGAGTGAGAGATAAACAATTATTTCTAAATAAAATGGGTAAATTTTATTTGTTTTAACGATCCTGCCTCTAGACCAGAGGTTAATTGAAATTGCATAAAGGGAAGCAAAAATATTAATAATATGGATGTTAAGGATGAGTTGCAAGTGGCTGGCGTAGTTGTCGTGCAGACAAAAATGTGTTATCTAAGCGAATGTCTCGACTTCTTTTTTTCTTATGAGTTATATTGGAATTAAAAAGATTAACTTAATTTTTGTTTTGCTTTATTAACTTAATTTTTGTTTTGCTTTACCTTGTTCCGACTAAATCATACTCAAGTTAATCACGAAAAGGAAATGAAATGAATGGCATTTAAATCAAGACACCAGTTGGGCCTGGGTTGGACTGAACTGCTAATGAGATCATGGACCTAGAAATGTTTTGGGCTAAGCCCTAAGCTAGTGAACATTCTATTTCGGAAAAATAATATAAATAGTCTATGAATTTCAGCATAATATATAATGTCATCCTTAAACTTTTAATTAATTTAATGTGATATGCAAAGCCCCTAAACTTTTAATTTTTTCAACGTGATTCTTAAAGTTTTGTTATATTTTTAATTTAGTCTATATTAAAATGTTCAATTGTCCTTTCATTAATTCAAGTTCAGAAACAATATTAAATATTTTTATATAATTTAGAGACTAGATTGAATATGTACCAAAATTTCACGAGACAAATTGAACACATCAAAAGTTCACATATTGGGCTAAAGTTCAAGAATTGGATTGAACAAATTAAAAGTTTATGAACAACATTACATATTGAGCCAAAGTTCATGGACCATTTATATAACTATCCCTTCTATTTTACTCTAAAAACATAGGGCTTTTGTTAGCAATTAACACACCTTAATAACTGTTAATAAAATTTATTTAAGGAAACAAAGCCTGTTAAAAAAACATAATCTAGGATAAACGAAGGATTCCAATGCTTTTTTTTTTTTTTTGGTTGAAAGAAGATATTAATTGGGTATAGACGACTAGTGCTACAGACATAATGTATCTTACAACAATTGCCGATCCACATGAAGAAAAATTAAGTGGCTACGATTAATTTGTCATGGGTATGGAAATTATAAGAATAAATGTTGTGCATTTTCGGTGTATAACCACTCTTTCAAGTGAGCCCAATAATATGTTATGCTACAGAATTAGAACAATTAAAATGACGTGATGGAAATGAAGAGCACGAGTCGCAACCCACAAATACGCATGGATAAAATGTATATGCCCAAAGTGCCAAGAAATCTCCTGATTTTCTATATTGCTCAAAAGAGGCTGAGTGCTAAAAAAAATACCTTACAAATACTGTTGCAACCTTAACCGTGGGAATTACTAAATAAGAGAGTAAAAGGACAAGGAAATAACGAGACAATAATAAAACCTTAGATAAAGCTAAAGAACAACTAGATCCCTCGGGATCTTCCAATCAAAGATAACACGGCTTAACAAATTTGAAAACCTAGAATAACGGAGACAATGAATTGAAATTTCCCATACTATATAAATATATCATAAACTTACTTAAAGAAGAACATAACAAGTTTCCAATATCTTGATTCTATCAAATAAATTAAGGACAGTAAGTTCAATCGGGAAGCACCTCGCATTGCCAAACGTCTCGAGCCGCCTACCAACTTTGAAAGGTCGTCACTTGCTACAGCCCTTCCCAATCCTTATGTCTAAGTAGATTGATTTACAAATTTGACATACTCTTATCTTTACAAATATCGAGTATAACTCGTTTATTAGCATTTACTTACAACTTTTCATGTCAACTTGACAAGCCGCTCGAGTCAAACTGAAGAGAGAGCTTTCACATCTCTTCCTCTGAAACTTCCTTTGCTCAAGAAGAGACGAGCCATGGAAGTCATCTCCGACGGGCCGTGGAGGCCTGCCCCCACACTGACAAGCTAAGAAAAGGAACAGCGTCTGAGGACGACGCCAAAACTAAATCTATCTTCATCTTTTCCTCTTCTGAATCGTCTGAGCTTGTGCAAGATCCAAACAAAAATCAAGTGGCTAATAAATCCCTTTATTTTCCCTATATATATACATATTGATTTTGTTATTGTTATTGTTATTTTATTGCTAGGCACTAGGTTTTTATTATAATGTGTGTCCCACGATTCTCCTAAGGGTCTGACCAAACTGCTGCTGGCCACACAACCTTCTCTCGATTTTTGTTTTATGGGGCGAGAGAGAGACAAAAAAAAGAAAGAAAGGGTTATTGGCATTTTCTTCCTCGGTAAAATATCAGTTCAGTTCGTGCCCTAGCTAGACAATGCTTTTAACTTCGTACTATGTGAAGATGCTGGCAGCAATGTAAGATACCTTAGTCAAGATCTTGAGTTGAGAGAGCTTGGCACGATCAGGCTGAGGACACATGGTAGTCACATCGTCCGACTGCTGTGCCTGTAGTGATGATGGAGCTAGAACTAATGCATATTGCAAAACTGTGCAATAGAGTCATTTCATTTTGTATAGTAAACTGAAATCTAAACAGAGTCTTAGATCGTGAATTGGTGTTTCTTTGTGAAGTTCTTTAAACTTTCCAGACCATAAGGCATTTGGCGCTTCAAATTCTCTTATCAATGCTCCTATTTGGCACTACGCTAGAGTCTAAATTTGGAAAAATGAGGGTCCAGTGTCTACTAACGGTTTCTCACTTTTGTAGGACGACATTCCTTGAGCATATACCGTATAGTATAAGCCTCGGATAATAAATAATTTTGGTCGTGCTAAACCAAAAAGATGGGATGGCGCAACCAACACGTCTACTATTAAATGCTCTAATTTAAGGCTATGGAAGCTCATCGCCCAACATTACTCATGACTCATTGAGTGAAAATAGGCGATTCTCGTCCCCATAACCCCCAAATTAATTAAGACTTAATAGGTGTAGGAAGGACACAAAAGTAGAGGATGCTAAATGGACTGACCAATATGTCCATATGGAAATATGCCGCATAAACTTGAAAATCCTCTTTAGAAAACAATGTGGCATATTCCCGTGAGTGAATCAAACGATGTTGTCCACTTTATTTTGGATCACACATATTAAGAAATCAATCCACGTGCGGTCATGTCACAGTATTTTGTATGTATTCTAGCGAATATCCAATATCCTAACAATGTTCTGCTCTTTTAGATGTTGTTGTCCACTTAATTTAGTACATTAAGCATGTCACATATCAAGACCTACTATATTTATCTATAAAATATATAAATTCTCATATAGTTTATATACCCTAGACAAAGTAGCTAGATAATTTATTTGTAAAACAAAAAAAGAGATGTCATGTCTCACATAAAAGAGATGAGAGTGTGTGAGCTAATATATAAGTGTGAAAGTCTTCTAATCTAACAGTTTAAGACTCTGAGTTAAGTAGGCTAGTCCCTATAATACTCACGTGTGTAGGTGTGTGATCATTAGGCGCATTCATTAACGATTATTTTTTTAAAAGGTAAATACTTATATCCTTTGGAAATAGTGTGTTTGTTCACAAAAGGATTTCGCTATTATATATTCAACATTCTCATTCAATATTTTTTTCACTTCCAATTTCATTTCCTTTTTAAAATATCCAATATTTATTCTTCAATTATTTACCTTTTAAGAATTATTGGAGAAATATCACAATTGTTATATAGTAATCTCATTTTGAAATTTTGTCATCCTAGAGGATTTTTGCTAGTGCCATTAACACCATTGTGGGGGTAAATAATATCTTAAAAATAGTATTTCATGCCTCAAAGTCTAATTCTATTCTTCTTAAAAAAAATTTCTAATAGCTACCGCATTAACTCTAGATTACTTTTTTTTTAAATAAAATAAAATGAGTGATAAGATAGATATTCAACCACTGGGATTTACTCCAGTGACCATCATTCTCCCACGAAAATGGGGAGGTAGATAATTCAAATCCCAATCTTTTCAAGAGGTGAGGTAAGAATGATTTAATTTTAAAAATGGGTCTTGACTCCCACGTCCCGCAAGAAAGTGGAGTAAAAATTTGAGCGTAAAAGTAAAAATACAGTAGAATCAATAAAAAAAGAGAGATGAATATTCTTTCAGTAATATATAGTTGAATGGAGCTCAACCTCCCCGTTATAAATGACTTTGCACACGAAACACTCTCATTTTTCCCCCTTTACTATACATACGTAGGAGTTCTATTGAAGTTAAAATTTTTACTGCACGGCACGGACACAAGAGCTACCCATTTAAGAGGAGAAACTTTCAATTAAGTGGCAGCTAGGGAGCTGTGCTCATCCTATAAATTTGTCTTGGGCGTAGGGTGGGGGACCCCAGTACTGAAAAAGACTGATAGATTCTCTCAGCAAAGAAGCAATTATTGCTATTTTTCGGGAGGACCCGTCTGAAAATAAGACATTCAGTATATGATGCATGTCATTATCTTCTCGCATGGCAGGACCATCGCCGATGACAGCCCCCCGTGTCCTTTCCCGTTGGTGCTAACAAATGCGTCACAAATCGTGTCTTGGATCGGAGAAGATGGTTCCTTTTGATCCACATGGCTGAAGCAAAAGCCCCATTTGTCCTGGCTCTTCGCGAGGTTGCAAAGATTTTGACTCCGGAATCTACATAAACGTTTCGAAAAGTGCCCTCCGACATTGCACGGCGATGAGGGGCCATCCGTTACAACCCAAAAGAGAGAGAGACAGTGTGTACTTTGCACTGTTTCTACCTTGTGCACTCTGCTAGTGCCTCTCTCATGATTTCCGCTCCATAATGAGACGGAGGATGATGTTAATACTTGTTGAGTACTTCCATTGCGAAGACCCTACTCAAGTGAAAAGTTTGATGTTTTGCATACAGCTGTGCTTGTCCTGGCTGTACACTTGTTTAAATGAGATAAAACAGGCAAAAGGATAAAAACAACTCACAATTTTCAAAACCTTTAAAGTCAATGTTGATATCATCTGTATTGAAATTGCAATACCATCCACTTAGAGTAATCTTACTTTTGATGCACATAGGCAAGACAGTTTGTATATGGATCTCTAGGGTTTATCAAGCCGGAAGATTTTGATTGTCCTAATTCTTTGCCTTCATATTTTGGTTCATTTAAAGAAATCTAAAATTCCTCCTACTTTATAGGACCCAATACAAGTAGAATAGATTATATATACATATCATTGTCACTTATCCAGTAAAGTTAGTTTAAAACCAACTCCGACTCTAGCGTTTGTGTGCCAAATTTGTCTAGTTACTCTCGGGTTTAGCCAACACTTAAGTGCAACAAAGTGTCTCCAAGTACTTATCTACCAATTATTTTCAAATCCAAACCTTTCCTACCCTTGTCGTGGCCTCACCTTCGAGAGCGGGTTGGACCACCTAGGGTTTGGTTAATGGATTACTAAGCCTAAACTTAGCTCAAGCTCTCCTAAGCCCATACCATACCAATTCGCGACCTAGAATTCAATCATTCTCAACGAGTCCATAAGAAGTGATCTCATTTTTTTCATCGGGTCCGGGTAGAGACCAAAGGTCTTGAGCGATCCGGCATAACAACTCAAAAAATAAAGAAGTATCGTTAATTTCTTCATGCTCGTTCCAAGTTCGAAGTACCATTTGTACAAATAAGAATCCCATTCGTTACATGATTTCTTCTTCATATAGATAAATATAGGATCTATGGGGCAATTACTTAGAAGTACATTTTGTGCAACAACCTTTCCTATCTGATAGAAAAAGATCCTATGATCCTGAACTGATCTTACTTGGGATCGCAAATCCCAAGTTTGTCTATGAAGAGCAGATCTAATTATATTAGTATCTAAGTTTTTAGTATGTAAATGATTTTCAATTATGAGTCATTACTAATCTGGTTTTGGTGGGTTGATTAGAAATCCAAACAAAGTAACGGGAGAATTACTTTACTCCTACGAACCAAAGACTATGGGATCGGAGACTTGATTACGTTAGATTTCTCTAACACCACGACACATTTTCTCTTTTATTTTAAAAAATTGATTTGTAGGCAATTTGGATTGATTTTAACCTACTCCCTAACATGTGAGGTGATCAAATACATATGCAACCATTATTTAACACTCAATGATCAAAGCATTAAATAAATTGCGAGGAAATGGAGGAAATTACTTACCTTGAAGCTACGAAAGCATTACAAGCAATCACTCGAATTTTTGGATTTTATCTTATTTAATAAAGCCTAAAATGTCTAAAATGACACGGGACATGCAAATTATATGTAATGGACATTAACTATATGACCTATTGAGATGACGAGAACAATGTTAGATTGCAACTATCCTAATGTGGCACACATTTAAATGATTTTAAATGTGCAATGACTAGATGACACGCAAGTGATGGCCTAATTCTACGTGACACACGCATGATTTTTTTATATTTCATTTTTCTTCTTTTTTATTAAATTAAAATTGCCCAATAATTAAACATACAATTAAAGAAAATTTACATCCTAAATTAATGTTTTTTTTGGTATTTTTATTTAGAAAAAAAATTAGGAATAAGAAATTACCCTAAATACGCAATATTATGTAAAAAGAATCTTCTCTAATTTATTGTCTAATCTTTTTTGGATTTTTTTATAGAAAAAAATAATAATTCAGATCAAACAAATATAGAAAGAAATCACATTTACATCGAGCCCGGCACCAAATCAAGTAAGATACCATTTATGTCCATTTAATATGAAAATAAATTGACGAATCGTATCTCGAGCTCGAGATCAGATTGGCCAATTTTTCAGAAAATCGCGAATCATATCTCGGGCATGAAATCGGATTGACGATTTTTCCGTGTGATTGTGAGTCATATTTCAGGTAAGAAATCGGACTAATAATTATATGCACGTTGTGAAATTAGGAAAATTTCATAATTTAAAAGGCTACTCGATATTATAAATATGTGCTTCAACAATATTTCCCATAAAAAAATAAAATATTTGAAAATAAAATTAGATTCGATATTTTACCTAATTCGAATATTTGCTTCTGAATTCGGTAATTTGCGAACCTCGACCGTCGAGTGGTGAATTGGCGTGGTTCTCTGTTTGGTCGCTAGCCGCGACAACGACAACTCGTGGACTAATCGGACGCCACAAGCGTGGGGACTCCACGAAACAGCGAGGATGGGCCTTCGATGGATTGACCTTAAGTGGAATTTGCATAAAGAAAGTAAATAGTCAGTGGACTTTCCTTTCAGTCTTCACAGCCACCGCTTCTATCTCTCCATGAATGTCTCCTCCCAATTTTTTTTATTATCAATAATGGGTCATTATTCCTGCACCCACACGCCAAAGAAATAGAGAGACAAAGTAACGGCGTCAGTATGGAAGTCCGAAATTGCTGCGCGTCTGGAACGGAGGCAAACGGAGCAGCTGTTCTGTCGTAGACTGGGTGAGAAGCAAAGACGTCGAGGAGGAGGTGTGCAGCAGTGCGTCGCAAGTTGGGTAGCGACGAGCTCGAAGTTGGTGGTGCGGCTGAGTTCAGCGGCCCATTCTTAACGGGTTAGCAGGGACGTTGAAGGACTGAGGCGCGCGACGGTGGGAGTTGCAGCGTCGTCAGGCGGCTCGTGGCGTCGGCCTGGGTTCCGGTGAGCGGGGGCAGCGTGATGCAGGCGCCGGCTTGGACGAGCAGCAGCGGCAATCGACGGAGGAATGATGGCCGTGGATGGTGGGTTGTAAGCGCCGGCTTTGTCGACCCTCGAAGACTTCCTCCCTCTCTAAGAAGACACTCCCTCTGATGTTTTCTCTTTTACTGTCTTTTTCGTGTATCTCAATGATAATTATGTGACTTCAATTTATAAGTGAGATGACTATATTATTTAAAAAATAATAATAAATTTACATATTGTCTATTTAGCTTTTATATTTTATGTGTAATATTTTTTTAATATTTCATCCGACACCTTCTCCGAATATTGAAAGAATAATGCGAATATTATCGGGAATATTCTCAACTTTCAACTCGTCACTTCTTAACGGGTTTAGCCAAATTCTCTCTTACTGTGAGCTTAGTCCAACTTGTTAAATTAAAGTTTAAAACTATCAATTGAAGCCCATCCGTCACTAGTCCAATGCAAATGCAATAACAATAAATGATCCTAAAACTATATGCTATGCAATTTAATTCTAGTATTTTTGTTTAGGATTAAAGTTAATCCCTAAATTTTTGTGCATTAAATTACTAATGATCAATCAAAATTTATGTGTCAACAACCCTCTTGTAAAGACATCTAATAAAATCAATTAGAGTGAAAAATTTTCAAAACTAAGCACATGTCAGTTTCGTGAAAATTGAGTAATTTAGAAACATTTTCTGAAAAATATTTGCTTGTATTGCTTTAAAAAAAATGAATGGAATTTTTTATTGTCCATGAAAATAGTTAGGCATAGATTATCATCGATAATGAAAATATTTTTCGTTGATTAAATTTTCTAAATAATATAAGCAATTATTTTTCGAAATTTTTTTTTCAAATCACTCATTTTCCAAAAATGAACGTTCTTAAATAGTTACTTGTATTGATTAAAAAAATGAACAAACAATAAACACTTTCATCATCTAATTATTTAAAGCATATAAGTGATTATTCTAAGGAAAATGTTTTCCAAATCATTAATTTTTAATAAAGCAAACGAAACCTAAAAGAAGAAGGGAACAAAGACATGGTCGTCGGGAAATCTAGCCGCAAAAGGGTCGAGCTCTAGGTTCGGAGACAATTAAGCTTTTCTGTTTTTCATTGAGTGTAAAGTGGCTTTTAAAGTGTATCATGATCTCTTTACAAAACGAAATTTGCGCTATTTCAAACATTGCTAATTGGGGTCTGGGCTCAAAGCCATTACGAACAAGCAGCTCTCGATATTTCTTGGTACATATAGAATTCAATGAGGGTATTATGGATATTACTTTCTGCCAAACTGTCTTTCACTAATCCATTTAAAAGCTATATAGTTGATAAAAAGAGATGGAATATACTGTTTAAACGCTCTACTAAACTAACATAAGTTCTATTGAGATTCAAAATAGACCTTAATAGTAAAATATAACGAAAATCAAAAGATGATTCAATAATGAAACCCTAGTCGAAAAAAATGTTAAGAAAGCCAATGCCTTGTAGTAGAAAAGGTATACTCTCTTGGGAAAAAATAAAAGAAAATTTAATAAAAAATTTAAAAAAAGATTGTCAGCAAGTCACGACAGTTGTATTACGTAAAATGACTGGATTTCATGCACGGTGGTGTAGAAATCATTGTATGGCTCAATTTTTCATTGTACAAAAACCAAGTACGAATATAATCGTTTCTTTCGCTGGTTGTTCTTCCATCTTTAGGGTGAAACGCAAACTCAAACCCCTGCTTCTTCTCAATTCCATGACATATAAGAGCGTTTTTTGGATTCGGGCCCTTTCGCACCATACGTAACCCCAATCACCGAAGGCGATTCTCACGATGCCGCCGTCGTTGTCCAACCACAAGCAAAGGCTTTCTGACTCCCTTCGGCCACAGGGAAGAATTTTCGGAAGTGTTGAACCACGAAAAACTAAAAGCAAGTCAAGTCAGGAAAGACAGCCTTATCCACAACCAGAACTCAAATCATCTTGCGCTAGCTATCTTTACTCGTGATCTGACGTCGTCCTTATCTTTACGGCTCCATGCTTATACACCGTACGATCGAGCCGAAACGCCCATGTTGATGTTGCTTGACTACTACTAAGGTGTTGACATGTGTTTTGCTTGAACTTTCCTACATTAAAAGTCGAGACTTGATTTTGAACATTAAATGAGCAAGAAAAGGTTTTGAAAGTTCAAACCCCTGAGGGGAGCATGTGCCTTGGGACAAGAATTGCACATGCAATGTCGAGACTCAAGATCCTCGTATTTGGCGTCAAAGTGATATCATCATCGGTCCGAGCCATTACCTTTTATGGACCTCAAGCACACCCAAACCCTCGCCCAACTCCCTATTCTTTCGACCATCCCTGGGCTATCGGCGAGGCCGTCACCGACCTCGACCGACGCCAGTGTCTACCCCGGCCTACAGAAATCAGCCTCCTCTCTTGTGTGCGGCCTTTTCTGTGTAAATGTCTCTCTCTCTGTCTCTTTCCTCTGTCCAGACTCGGCGACAGCGGCATCAAGCTCTTGACCAGATTTGGCAGCGGTGACAAGGCGGTGAAGCTCACCCAGATTCGAAGGTGATAGCCCCAACTTGGCCAAGATCTTGACAGTCACGGAGGAACCGCTGAGCTCGAGGCGTTGGACGAAGACAAAGGGTGAGAGACAGGGGGAGGCAAAGATGGACACAGTTAGGGGAGGGCTACAGGGGCAACGCGGTGGCGGCCCGGCTCGTGGCCGCGAGCCTCAATGGTGCCGAGGAAGGGAGGGATTGAGTCGTGGTTGGGTTGGGTTAGGGTTTGGAATTAGTGGTTTAAGACGGTTTGGATTCGGGGTGACAATTTAGCCAAAACCCTAACCGTTGTCAGATGCGAATGGAAATGAAATCACAGAGTAGCCGAGCTAATCGTAAATTTTTACTTAAAAAAAAAGAGGAGGGTATTCAAATTTTTTATTTAAATAATATGTTGACCTCGGTCAATGAAAAATTGGTGTTTTCGGACACACGTAATTCGACTTTTCGTGTGGTTGTAACCTAATTCCTTTTGCGTATATCGCAAAGAACCACGAAAAGAGTTTGTAGAGGGCGTCAATAAGAATTTGCGAGTGACTTGCACCGGATCTCTTTGATTAATGTCTGCTAGTATTATTACATGTAATCGGAGTTTGAAAAACATTTGAAGTGATTAATTCTATTAGCGTGCTCTCGATATATTTATAAGGAAATATGTCATGGATCTCTTTCCTCGGTATAACCATTCGAATCACACACAAATTTTCAGTATGCATCTATTTTCTGCATTAATTTCTCGTTACTAATTATCTATTGGTTGTACGCTTTAACAGCAACGTCTTATATGCTTATTTGATATCTATTTGGTAAAAATGAAGCGCAAAAAAAGTTTTCCTTACTGCACTCCTTTTGTGCATAAATTTCTAATCTCATTATTGAGATGGCAATTATTTGATCCATTCCTAATTAGAGGAAAATTCCTTGAATTATATATATAGTTGGTGAGTTACAAGTTATAAATATCGTTACATATGCAAATTTAAATATAAGGTTAAATGCAATTGATATCAAACTTGTGACTCACTAATTAGAGGCCTTCTCCAATTAAGGATGGATGACACTATAAGATTTTGAGTCTAGCGTCAATGAGTTTGTTACATTGCGATAGTTATGTATTATGAGATAGGTTCATTATTTTTGAGGAAAATTGTCCAAAAAGTTTTATACATATTGCATTTTTCTCAATTGAGTCATCATAAACTTTTTAATTTTGTCAATTAAATCCTAAACATTTTCATGTTTTACCAATTGAGTCCATACGGCCAACTTTGGCAAAAAAACACTGACATGGATGCTAGCCATCTTACATGGCGCAACTGGTATTGATGTCGATAATTTTTTAATATTTTGTTTGAATTTTAATTAATTTGTTTTCCTTTTTCTCTCTTTTTTTTTTTTTTTTTCTCTTGCCTTCTTTCTCCAGTCAATTACCTGAGTGACCGGCTAGATGCAAGGGCCGGCGAGGTTGGCCTCACCAACCTCTAGTGAAGCTCGCCTCGTCAGCCATTGGCAAGGGCAAAGGCAAGCCTCGCTTGTCCTTGGTGAGGTTGACTTGCCGTAAGATTAATGAGGCTTGACCCTTGCCTAGCAATGGCGAGGTTGAGCCTCACCAAGGGCCACTTGTCAGCCAATGCGAAGGTCTAGTGACTTGCTAGATAAAGAAGGGAAGAAAAAAAGAAAAAGAAAAGAATAAATAATTAAAAAATAAAATATTATTAAAAATTATCAACATTAACACCAATTGTGTCACGTAAGACAGACGACATCTACGCCAGCGGTTTTCGGCAAAAATTGATCAAATGGACTCAGTTGACAAAAAGTTAAAAGGTTTAATATTCAATTTGCAAAATTAAAATGTTTACGACTGAATTGGTAAAAGTACAATAGGTTTATGACCTATCAAAGCACATATAAAGTGTTGGAATGTTGTTACATTCTCTCAATTGTCTCCATCCTTTTTGTAACGTTTGTTTTTTGTTCCGTCCATGCTCACACACGAGGGGAGCGTTACGAATATGCTATAAATACATCGGTGGCTAATTTTTCTAACGCTTTAGATTTTTGGGAAAAAGGGGTATTCTTAACAATCCCATGTCACAAATCAATAATTAGGAAGTAAATCTTACTTCCACGAACGGAATATAAAAGCAGTGAAACTGGATATTTTCTCAAGATCAAAGCGTACCATCATCTACTGCAATGGTAGGTAGCGTCCTTCAGAATGTCGAACAACGTTGACAATGCGTTGGGCGCACAGACAGAGAGAGAGAGAGAGAGAGAGAGACTGGATTTACCGTTAAAGGTGGAAAGCGATGGGTTTAGATAATTATAGAAAAAAAGACAATGAGAATTCAAGTCGCTAATGGGGAGAGCGAAACATGTCCCTACCTCGAATTGGTGGTTTCCTCAACTGATCTATTATTACGACATAGGGGTCCCTCTGGTTTCGGAAGTGGTATATTCCAACATATGATATGACGTCCTAGCACGGTTTTACAAATCAACCCGAAATTCGTATTCATTCGCACTAGTCTTCGAACAAGAGAAGAACGTTTTTGAATGGTCTTCATATCGGTTATATGTGGTGCACAAAAACCAACTCAAGAACCATGCTAACAAAAAAAAACAGAAAAGAATTTACAAAAATCGTTTATTTTAGATACCTACTCAATATAAGGCACCTATGCAGAAAAGATAAGATGAGTATGACCATAAGCACGATCAAAATGACAAGACTCGACAGTTTTAACCTACGTTTCTGAAAGTAGTCAAACGTTGAGTATAATATTTACATATTAATGAAGGAATAGACATACATCCAATATGGACAATATGATATAGTTTTCCTTATCTTGCACAATGAGATGAGTAAATAAGAAAATGGCCACTTAGAAACATAGAATTGTAAACATAGAATTGTTTTAGAAAAATGAACTTAGAATCCTCCCGACTTAAAAGATAAAGCAACCAGTCATCTCTACAATTATTTAACATTATCTAAAGTACTAATTGACTATCGACATGTAAGCCAATACAAATTAGTGTCGTTTGTGATAATGTAGATGCATACCCGCACAAGATCCGAGAGTTGACTTACCTATTGAAGATCGTAAAAAGTGGAGTGGTGCATCATGCAGTCAGGTAAATCTGAACGAACGCTGCCATGAAAAACAAAGGGGAAAACGCTGGATAGCCTGCAGCACGAGCCTTGGCTGTTCCTGTCGAAGCACACTTCTCTATGCAACATTTATATATTGCTAACACACGATATTAAACAAAAAAGGAAGACAAGGTCCAAAATCATTGACCCTCAATGACTTCATAAAAGAGGAGTAAAGCAATTGAAACAAGCACTTTTTGGGCTAGTAAAACAAATAAAATGGTATCACAAGTCGATTTTCATGCGCGGGATTTAATTTTATCTCTTTGATTTGGTCAAAGGCAAGTCATCTATGCTTGAACTAGAGGATTCGCTCCCAACTAACTTTTAAGATACTCAATATGCCGGAAAGAGAAGTATGCCGCTATACTATATCAGGACAGTTTAAACCATGGAGAGATCTTAACAAAAAAGTATTGATGTCTGCGTCTACACTTTGATGATTTATATCATTATCTTTATGACGGTCTTGTATTATACTATGGTTTGCATTGTTCAAATGAAATTTTTCAAAAAGTGACATGAATATTTACTCAGATAACACAAGTCCTAGATATTAGATACTATTTGAGAAGGTGGACCTTTCCAACATCCAGCAACGGTTCTACTTACACCTCAGGCTTTATTTATTGAAAAGAATGGATAGTGTCGTCGTTGAAGATATTGATGACACTGGTACTCACTCACATCTTATGGAATTAAAAAAAAATTTATGGTATGCTCAGCTGATATTTGATAGTCAATGTTTTCTCATCCAGACATATATACATTAACCATCTAAACCTAGCCAACAGCAAAGCATCCATTTCTAAAGCAAGGGATCTGAATACAAGACCAAGTCTCGGCCTTTTAATTGTGGGAACTATGTGAAAATTGGCCAGAAACAACAAACTAGAGGTTAGATATTTATTTGGTGTGCTTCATGTAATCCGTGGCTACATGGTGATCTATAAGATTTCTAAAAATCGAAAAGAAAATTGCAATCTCAAGTCTCAAACCTAGCCCTTAGTGACATCATTCCTTACAAAAGCTTTAGCACGCATCAATGGCCATACTGCCACAAGCTTAAGCTTTAACTCTTAAAAAAATACGGTAAGTCTAAACAATTGCACCGAAGAAAAAAGTATTTTATTGTTTAAAAGGATTTCGTTAAAAAGTGCTCTGAGGACACCTATTAAATGACTAATAATAATATATATTTATATATTTCTTTCCTATTATGGTTGGTCAACATATCGGGTGTAATCAATGTTTATTTAAAATAACAAATGACCCAAATAGTTGTATCCAATATCGAATAAACTCGAGACAAATGCAAAACACGCAATCATAATAGCAAAGGATCTCATCACCTCATTCGTAGGAAGTGCGATGTTTCTTCTTGGAAAAGTCAAAATTTTAGAGGTCATATGAAAAGCAAGAGGCATGCAAAGCATTTATTAACAAAGCAATGACCTTGACCAGTTAAAATTGCACAGATGAAAAACTCACATGCAAATCAAAGATTATAACAAAAACATTTGAGAGTCGATAGATATATGACTATTGACCATATATGTTCACTCCCAAAACATTTTGTAGTTTTTGCGCAATATATTTCAATCATGATCTAATAAACATATGGAGAAGAGATTATCTCTCTCTCGATATCGCTAGAGCTTCGATTAAATCATCCACTTGGGCACATCACCGTCGTTCACACTGTACAGCGAATAGCGATGGACAGGTTTATATCAATCCAAATCCTGTTCTACTAACTGACATCAACTTGGCCCCCCACCCCCCACCCCCCTCTCTCTCTCTACAGAAAGACATGAGATGAAAGGAATATTAAATGAAGCTCAAATGCCACTCCACCAGATTTTCAAAACCTTCAAAAAAAGAGCAACCACAAACCCTAAAAGACAGAGGAAATAATAATATTCAGCTGCAAGCAAGAACAAAAAAACAAAAATCACAGAGAGATCTCAATACACGAGTGGTGGAGATCCATTCTCTCCACAATCATTCTCACACTTCAAACTTTAGAAAAAGAAGCAGCAAAAATATTAATGAATAATAACTAACAATAATAATAATAAACATCAGCAAAAGGCCGTTCCAACCCACACTCCTTTATTGTCCCTCTCCTTTTTGCCTTCTCGTTGCTACTCCCCAGAGACTCGAAAACATTCATCAAACACCCGCTTTCCTACAGCAATCTTTCTACCAAAAGTTTGCTGTATACCCACTTTCATGCATTAAAACGTAATTGCACCGGCTATATAGTGCATCTATATAGCGGGCTCATATAGTATTTGACCTAGCTAGGTTGAGCTTCCACCCTTTTTCTGGCCTCGAGAGGAGCCTTGAGTTTGGGATTAATGCTTGCTGTGTCACCTCTGAGGCACCCGAATGATGGCAGCAACAACAACCAAGGAGAGATGGAGAGCTTTTCAATTGGAGCCGGCGTTGGCAGCGGCAGCGACTTCCCTGACTTCTCTGATGGGAGCCTGCTCGACAGCATCGACTTTGACGACCTCTTCCTGGGGATCCACGATGGGGACGTGTTGCCCGACCTGGAGATGGACCCGGAGCTGCTCGCCCAGTTCTCTGCCAGCTCCGGTGAGGAGTCAGGGACAGGGTGCTCGTCGATATCGGTCGAGAAGGCTGAGGTCGACAACGGCTCCAAGAGAGAAGTCGATGAGGACAAGGCCTCGGAGCTGGATAACATCTCTAGCGGTAGCCGAGGGGAAGAAATCGTGAGCAAGAGAGATGAGTCTGTAGTGGTCAACCCAGTCCCCAATTATAATAAAGAGACTGACAACAAGGGAAAGAAATCATCAGCTCAATCATCCAAGAGTAACCCTCACGCTCAAGGGAAGCGAAAAGTGAAGGTAATTATATGATGATGGGATGCTCTTTCTTTCTTTCTTTCTTCCTTCTTTGGCTTTTTGGGCAATCTTAAATCGGTCTAGAAGTCGGTATGCATTTATACTTCATGAAGTAGATAGATGGCATTCACATGAACCTTTGGAGCTTTCTCGAGCAAGATCTGCAAGTTCCAGCGCTTCTCAGCGCAAAAAGAGAGAGCTAAGAACCCGCAAACAGCAGCTCACCTGTTCCAAATGACTAACCGTCTTTTCAAAGTCTCAAGTAAATCGTATGAATTTGGGAACGAACATAGCTCCTCTTTTTTCGAAGCGAGCGAAATCTAGGGTTTCTTTCTTTTCTTTTTTATTTTTACTTTCTTGCTTTACTCGAATTTTATATCTTGAAGGGTGTGACATGTATATAGGTGGATTGGACGCCGGAGTTGCACAGGAGGTTTGTACAAGCAGTGGAGCAGCTTGGGGTGGACAAGGCGGTACCTTCAAGAATCCTGGAGCTCATGGGCATCGATTGTCTCACTCGCCACAACATCGCTAGCCACCTCCAGGTACTCGTCTCTCGCTAGTCCTGCGATAATTGATTTGCATATGTTCATATGTATAGTACACGATAACATGTTATGAATTGCAGACTCTCTTTTTTATCTCCAACGGGTGTACCTTAACTTTCTCTCTTCATTTTGTGTTTGCATCTGTGACAATCCATGCGAGAGCAAAATGGCGCATTGCTCTCTTCTAATTTCCTGAAAAAGGCATAGGGTAATAAGTAGGTGGATTTCATTCCAAAATCCATGAGAAAGGTCGAGCTCGAGCCTTTGCATCTTTTCTCGTGGACAGACGTGTCTGCTAAGAATAGTCAAACAGTTATTTGAATTCATCATCTGGAAGAGAGAGAGAGCTTTTTAGCTGCGCAGCTCATCACATTATTCTCATAGCTTGCCGAAGGAAGCTGTTCAAGAGACACCTTCTGTCCTAATTTATATTTGAATGATGTAGAAACATTCTAAAGAGAACCTCATGACTGAGAGAAGAGAACAATGAATTCATCATCTGGAAGTCGAACTTAAAGTTTTGTTATTCTTTTTTTTCAACAGAGGTTTTGAGCAGCTGCGTAGCCGCAAACAAAAGTAATTATTTGAGTTGTTGTGTTTTACAGAAGTACAGATCGCATAGAAAGCACATGCTGGCTCGTGAGGCGGAGGCAGCGAACTGGAGTAAGAGGCGACACATGTACGGCAATGGAGGCCACGAGATGAGGCCCGACACGATGTCGGTGACGAGCCACTCCGCCACCCCCACCAACGGGAGTCCTTGGCTCGCACCGCCCACCCTCGGATTCCCACCCGTGACCCCCATGCACCCCCACTTCCGACCCCTCCACGTGTGGGGCCACCCTTCCGCGGACCAGTCCCTCATGCACGTGTGGCCCAAGCACTCGCCTTCCCCGCTGCTGCCGCCACCGCCACTGCCGTCCGCCTGGGCCGCCCCACCGCAAGGCGCTGCTCCCTACAGCCACCAACGGGTAAGAGACTCAGACCTGATTCCACTTTCTTATGGCCTTGCGTCGTGTCACATTGCCTGATAACTTGAATTCTGCTCGACCGACATCATCGAACGCCCACATCCAAGCATCAGACCGTGTCATTTTTGAACGCGCTTGGACATGAATACGCGTCATAACTAGCTAGCTCAATTTCAACTGGACCAATGTTAGTCATCTCCAGTATTTCATCTAACAAATAGCTCGAGTTTCTCTCAAATCAACCCCTATCCCCAAAAAACTTTCCAAGTTGACTTAGAATTCGAATCACACACGCCACTGTAAACCACTAGCAATCATATCGACTTTGTCCTTTTCTTGTCCTCACGTATATGAAGTGGCTTATTCTCTTCGTGGCTGTTGTCCGGAGCAGGTATCGCATCCGCCAATGCCGGGAACGCCGTGCTTTGCCCAACCAGCCCTGCCAACGACGGTGACTACTCAGTCCTTACACTTTATATTTTTGTTCTTTCGTAGCTTAGCATAGTCAATGGGGGAAAAAGCTGATATGCCCGCATCGTTGGCATGTATCCAAGTTTGGTCACGGAGAGCTACAAATTCTCGGCTTATGTCGGACGGTCAATCATTGAGGTGGAAAATTTTCTTTTGCAGAGGTTCGGAGCTTCACCGGTGCCAGGCATTCCACCCCACGCCATGTACAAAGTCGATAGAAGGAACAATAACTATAATAACAATAGCAATAATCGGGGCTATAGCGTGCCACCTCCTGGACCATTGGCCTCCCATCCTCCTTTCGATTTTCATCCGGTTAGTGCTGCTTGCATTGTTTCTAAGTTTTATGATGTTTGCTCTTGATTTTTGGCTTTGGTTTTCTGATGGGGCGCTGTAAGTTTGCATTCGGACATGATTGTCTAGTAGGCTAGGTAGCCAAATTTAATGTGGATATAGATTCTCCTTTGTGCAACAGTATAATTTTAATACATGGTATGACTAATTTGGTTCATGCCATATCTAGTTTATAGTCTCAAGGACATTTTCCAAAATAGTTGACAAGATGCTTTCTATAACCTCGTGGAGGATAAAAAGTGATGTGACAGATTTTTATTAGATAGGTGAATAAGAGTCACTCAAATCTATCTCATTATTGTGTGAATCGATCAAGGAAAACCGATCTTTATATATGGAGCAATACTCATAGGATATCCATTTTTTGTTGTCATGACGGATACCCAAAAGATGAAACTCTAACTCTTCATGCTGTTAATTTAGGTTCATAATTTTGTTTTTCGTTATCCATCTTCCAAATTTCACTAGAAGAATCTCTAACTTCCAAATAATGACAGTACGATCTACCCTGTGAAAATAAGTCCCTAGCTGCTTTCTAGAATCAGGTTATGCTTTTTGTTGTTTTCTATGCATGGACTTTGCAATTGCATGACTGATGAATTTTCCAAATGGGTATATAGGCTTATACGTTCGACGAACACTCGAAGGAGATGATAGACGCAGCTCTCGGAGATGTTTTAGCAAAACCGTGGCTGCCGCTTCCGCTCGGTCTGAAGGCTCCTTCTACAGACAGTGTCTTGGGGGAGCTTCAAAGCCAAGGAGTACCCAAAATCCCTCCTTGTTCTTGAAAAAGAAAACCCAAAGGACACCCTTCGGTTGCAGAGGTTGTGCCCCCATGGTGCTTTCAAGACATCGAAAACCCTAAAATTCGACGACATTTCCAGTGTTAGATGCAAACATCTAATCAACTAGTCCCCTGCCTTTTCCCGACCCTTTCCGTGCTCTTTTGTAGCTTGATCAGTCGCCGGAGATGAAACCATTTCCAAATAACATGCCCCCTGTCTGTTTCCCCCTCTTTTTGTAGTGGTTGTTGTGGATGTGAGACGGATCTTATGGCAATGTGAATCATCTAATTTAAAGAGTTACCCTAATTTGCTTCTCAAGAAGTTATTTACCGAATGATTCAGGTTTGTAGAGTTTGTAACTGTGGACGACTTGGCCAAACTGTCATTTAGATCGTTGCAATTGATAATTCTCGTGCCATGAGTTTCTTCACGTGGTGTCGTGTTGGAAAACGTTAGCTGCCTAACCATAAGTTCATGGATTGATTATGTCTATTAAGTACGAGGGATTATGTCAAACGAATAGAGAATGATAAATCAGGACGGGCTTCACTCGAAATGGATAATAATGCATACTAGAATCGTCACGGTATGTGGGTGTGCATGTGATCAGAAGTCTGTAACGCGGAGACCCGCTTCCCTCCAGCGCGTGCTGTCGCACACAGCCACCGTTGCGCCCTGGCACGCTGACGCATGCCGATGCAGTTGTGCGCTGCTGTCGCCGCAATATATGGATGTCCTCTCTCTCCCTCTTTCTCTCACGCACACCCACATCCACAACCTCGCGCCAAGTCTGTCTGGTGTAACTCCAACTGTGCCAAAGTCTTATGTTTTCTTGGTTGTGTAGTGATACTTTACGGTTCATGTTCTAGCAAAGTAAGCTTCTTAGATGCGGCATCTGAACTTCTTAATTGTTGCTGTGAAGATACTGTGATTATAAGGCATATCTGCAAACCACCTTATATATATTGCAGAGCGCTCTTTTTTCATGGCTGTAGCTGCTTCAAAATGACGCTATGCAAAGTCGAATTAGATACGGTGAATCCATGTTTGTGAAGGTGTTAGTCGAAAGAGTTGCCCCTCGGATAATATGATTAGGAATCGATGGAGTGAATCAAGAGATCGAATCGGCTCATAACTCGATAGCTCGGCTAAGTTACATGACGATAAACCTTTTCCTTGATAACTCCTTCCTAAATTTATAAATCCCGCTGGAGTTTCTTTTCCGTTGGTTTCCTTTGTTGCAATAAGAGGATGATGTGTGCGAGGTCCTTTCTCAAGTCAACGTGACTTTGAGGTATCATGATTAGGCTCGGAGCAAGATGAGTGTCGTTTCAAGCGACTCTACTAAATCAAGAGTTACATATTAAGATTCAATACAAATTATCGAGAAAAACATTGCATGCTTTTATAGATCATGTAGACCAACACATACGATTGCTCATATGAACTCGTGGTGTGTCTACTCGATTGATTTGTTTGAATAAAATTGATCCGCGTGCTCAATATTTTATGTAATAACGAGAGCCATGATTAGATGTATCCAGATTATGTGAGTGAAGTTCGCATCTATTATTTATATCATATGAATCAAATGCGAAAGTTTGACTCGGCTCAACTCATCTAACAGTGCATGAAGCCGATTTCCGTGCACCCGATGCCATGAAGCACGAATCCGAGGTCGAAGAGGGGGACATTGGTTTTCGAATTCGAAGGAGGAGGGAGTGCCCCAAGAGGATGGTGGCCCCCCTCCTTTTCAGTGGGATGAATGGACGTACCCTAAAATCCAACGTCGAAGCGCCCATGCATTCGCGCCCTTTCCTTTACCCGTGACTGACCGCGACACGCCGGCAACCGTGGACGAGGACAGCAACTTTGAATGATTTTCCTTTCTTTCTTTTTTTCTTTTGCCCAGACAGTCTTTGTCTTAACAGAAAACTATCACTAGCGATAGGGAAGATGCTTAGGGGCATGTGATTGCCTTGCCGTTTCAAGTACAACTTGATCATAAATGTTTCAAAGGTGTAAAGTGAAGGGTTACCCCAACCAAGACGTGGTGTTTCCACCTGTTGGGGGCATGCACGGCCTGTCCTCCCGTGAGACGTGCTCAATATATGTGTTATATATTTTACCATGCTGATGCCGACATGCTCAACACGCCCTCATTGGAACGGTATTTTTTTTTAGTGTTATTCCCGGCTCTACCATCTTGTTATTTTATGTCTAAAGGATTCCGAGATCTAGATGAAGCCTTAGATGAAGGTAGTTTAAGGTCGTACTTAGGACCAAGTGCAACTTAGTCATAAATGTTGGGTAAGTTGCTTATTTATGACTAAGTTGCTTAGAACAATCGATAAATTCGAAACAATTATATAAAGAGATCGTATGTGGGCTCCAAATTGCAGGTTCATAATTTCCTGTAAAACTTGTTAAGTTTAACACCTCGGTAAAATATACAAATATACAAATGGATATCGACAACCTATAATTCAAAACAAATAGATTGATCCTTGATACTTTCAACAAAATTGTTGGTAACTTCATAATAACCGTTGGTAAGTTACTAAGGCCTGATGGGCTGGATAAGCCGTTGTCGGACGGAATTTAGTCGCCGGCGAGTTTTGAAATTTACCAAAAAGCCTTTTAAGGAATTACAGGTACGCTAAAACTCTTCTATGTGCATAGGGCTGCAGCCCGCAGGTGGGTCGTCGGGCTTGGAACCTTTGGAATTGGGCCCTGAAAACAGCCCATGGCCCAATATTGAAATGACAATCGCCCTTTTATCGTTTTTCAGACATTTGAAATCTTGAGAAATGATGATGCTAGACCCGCGAGTCTTCTTTGTGCATAAACCGTGATTTTTATATTCTATGATTTGCCTTTCTTACCGACAGATTGATGTGATTGAGAAATTAAGGCCTTGGGGACTGGGCCTTGACTTGGTTGAAAGAATTAGTTGCCCATCCCCATAGTCTTGGATTCCGCTGTCCCTATCCGAATAGATCTGTACCTACGAGCGACTACGCCGATCTTTATATGTTTTGGCCACGTTCGTTTTCGCTCCGAAGAGGGAGGTTTGGATCTTTCAATCTTACATCCCTTCAAATGTCTTTTTAAAAAGAAAGTGTAATAGCCACTGTCCTTTGTTGGTCCTTCCTCTCCGAGAAAAAATTTCTGTCTCAACAATAACTCTTCTCTACAGCACAAGCCCACCTGACATTCCTTTTTATTATTCGTTCCTAGATAGCTATGGTCTTCCAAGATACATATGGAAGATTGAGAAGCCTGCTCTCCTTATGTGTGATGGGATCTGTGGTACTTAGTACTGAAGTATAATCAAGTGTGATTAGAACAGCATTAGATTTGATTGAACCCAAAACGATTGGTTTTTCCATCATCTTTATATTAGCGAGCTCATCCTAAGTAGAGGTGATATCAGGCCCGTCAATGACATTGATGCACTTGGGCAATGCATTTCAGCTCAACGGATGGGTTCAGGCTAGCCCCAATGCCCATACTTGATTCTTTTTCATGAATCAACTTCAACAATTTTCCGAATCAAATTGGCATGGTAGTTTTAATTGATGAAGTATATTTATGAAGATTAGAGATCTCCTTATTGGAGAATATTGTTATAGATATTTTTAGATATTAGGGATATTATTTAATATTTTGTGATTCTCTACAATAACAAATTTCCTTTCCTATGTATATTGTTCGAGTATAAATACCTTCCTCTAATAACTTGTAAAATCAAGCCAATTGAGTAAAAATGTAGTCTTTACTAATTCTCTCTCCGCGAATCCTAGTTTATTCACATGGTATCAAAGCCACCAAGAGAGATGAAATCAAATAAAGCTAAATTAAGCCCTAGCATTTTCTTCCTTTATGCTGTCTCAGTCATCTCATTTTCAACAACTTCCCAATTTTGTCAACACTCAACAATGCTTGTGGTACTACTCTCTTTTAATTGCGAGCATCATCGACAAGCGAAGTCACCATCAAATATCTAGGTAGCTATGAGCACTGGACACCTTTGTTGAGCAGCCAAAAATAAGCGTCGTGGGATGATGTTATCAAATATCTAGGTAGTTTTGAGTGCCAAGTAGCCAAAGATAAGCATTGTGGGGTGATACACTTTAGTTTGTCACAATTCAAGTTGGGTTACAAATGGTTTTATCAAGGTTGTATGAGAAAAATATGTCAACTTTCTGAGCATATGTTATTTCAGCACTTATCAAATTCGATTGTTAGTATAAAGTCCAACTTACACAGCGCTTAATCACAGACTTTCAAAGAAAGTTACATCAATCGTATGCAAGCCGAATGCTCTAGCTTGAGGGGGAGTATGAAGTATATTTATGAAGATTAGAAATATCCTTATTAGAGAATATCGATATTATTAGATATTAGGGATATTATTTACTATTTCTTTATTCTCTAAGATAACAAATTTTCTTTCCTATGTATATTGTTCGCGTATAAATACCATTTTCTATTAACTTGTAAGGTCAAGCCAATTGAGTAAAGATGTAATCTTTACTATTCTCTCTCCTCTCTTTCTTGAGGATTCTAGATTATTCTTATTAATAAAAGTGAGCGATTCCATGTTCCATCTGTAAAACTTGAAAACTACTCGTCAAGAACTTGCATACCCAAGAACTTGGTACCTACCCTATCACAAATTCTAAAGTCTATTCAGATTTCACATATACCCTTAATTAAACGATTACATCATCCTAAGTAGAGGTGACAATAGGGCCACTCATAATATCAATGCAGTTGGGCGATGCATTTCAGCTCAACATATGGGTACACGCCTTAGGACAATGCCCATACTTGATTCTATTTCATGAATCAACTTTGATCATTTCCCGAATCAAATTGATGCAGTAGTTTTTAGGCCGAAGAGGCCCAATTGCTAGGTCTATTCTCGCCACCAAACCGTACCGAGCCAATCCGGGCTCACCCCCTTGAATTGGGAGTATCTGTCGAAGCCGTGTTAAGACGACGCACGGTGCTCTGGGGATGGGCTTTCATCCTTGATCCTAGAATGCAGGGCAATATCGAGATCAAAGCACAATGCCCCTGCCCATCGACCATCAAGAGAGCTTTTTTCCATCATAACCTCTGTCCTCCAGATCTAAAGTCAAAGTTGCTGGTTGCCAATTAACAAATTAGGCACAGGAACGCAGGAGTCAACAGCTTTGAAATCATTGCAGGCACTAGGCCCATCTTCTCTTTGACTAATATCCCCGCCTATCCCTCCAATCATGGCGCTTCCTAACCGACCAGGCCAGGACTAATTTGCTTTGCTTCAGAGAGCGTCAACAATCAAATCAATTTTTTACCTTTTATAGTTCACATCTTCCACAATCAACTGTCCTAGAACCTGCTTGCTTTTCCCCCCTATTCAATACAGATCTGGTCACGCCGGTGTACACGACCAGTAGCGACAAATCAGGGCAATCGACTGTCATGCTACGAAACTTCGGCTTCATGCCACCCAGCCGTATGTACGAGCACAGTCCGTGTCCGGTTCATGATGGCCAAATTCACTTTCATTCTGTAGGATCAGCAACGACCGCTTCAAGCTTGGCATCAGGATACCGACTTTCGACCGGGGCTGAGTAACAATTGTTTGAACGCTAGCTGCACTACAGTACTAAACATCAGCTGTATTTGAAGCCAGTGAAGTGATGTGGACATAGGGTTCTTCAGTGACGAGAAACTTCCCCACCAACTCCCATGATTACAGGGAATTCGAGCTTTCGATCCGACAAGATCATTTCGTCTTTCTTTCTTCTTTTTCTCCTTTTCTCTTTTTCCCCCCTTCTCCCCCTCTCTTAGATGCCCAACAAACTTAACTACTACGAAGGGGAAGAAGAAGAAGAAGTAGGACCCTCCAAAAGTCTCCATTCCAATCGAGCGATTACAGCAAAAGAAGACAAGGAGGATGCGTCTTCCTTTAATAACCAAGGAAAAGAAAAAGAAAAGAAAAACTGCAGCTCTTTTGACCGCGACTCCATGTCGTTCCTTTAATCAAGTGCGGATGTCTCTCCTGCCGGACACTCTTGTCAAGAAATGCACATGGAGCGTGCACTACGCGACATCATATCTCTCTACCCCACAAGCCCGCTTTCGTCTCCCTCAATCCCCGCATCGATCCTCGGCCAAATTTCAGAAAATGGGCTTCTTTAAAAGGAGGACTCAGCAGACATCACGTAGCAGGAGTGTAGCAAACACCAGCTCGAGATATCGCCATTTCCTTTTTCTTTTGCTCCGTTTCTTGGTCTGTTTGCCCCGGATGGCTGCCTCGACGAAAGGCCTCTCTGTTCTGCTCCTTGTGCTGGTCCTCGCTCACTCCCAGGTCCATGCTAGGGAGAGCAAATTCTTCAGCAAGGTCACTCATTCCACCAATGTAGTGAATGGCGTTGAAGAGAAGAAGGCGCCCCTTATCGAGGTCCCCGCGCCTGCTCCGGAATATAGCCTCGCGCCTGGCCCTGCCCCGGCTTATGTCGAGAAGGAGTACGGCTACGGCCTGTATGGCCATGACTCCGACATGCTCCCGCCGGCTAGAGAGACGTACACTCCTGTGACCACCACCACCACCGTGAACGTCAAGGAAAAGGAAACCACCGCCACTCCGGTCACTGCCACCACCAATAAGGACGACAAATTTGAGGAACAATTCGTGCGTGAAGAGCTCAGCGGCCAAAGCTTCCAGACGGGGCACACGAACAACAACAACAACTACGACAACAACAATGGCTACTCCAACAATGACAACTACAACAACAACAATGGCTACGCGAACACCAGGGAAACCAACGGATACGCCAACAACTACAAAACCAACGCCTTCACGAGCACGTACAGCACCACAGGCCAGTCCGAGAATTACAACACGAATGGTAACTCCGGCAACTACAACAACAATGGCTATGGGACAGAGAGGCAAGGGATGAGCGACACCAGGTACATGGAGAATGGCAAGTTCTCCTACCATGTGAAGAGCGATAACAGTTATCTCAATGGGTACGAGCCAGAAAAGGCATCTACTGGGAATTACGACACGAATAGTTACTCCGGCAACTACAACAACAATGGCTATGGGACAGAGAGGCAAGGGATGAGCGACACCAGGTACATGGAGAATGGCAAGTTCTCCTACCATGTGAAGAGCGATAACAGTTATCTCAATGGGTACGAGCCAGAAAAGGCATCTACTGGGAATTACGTCAACTACGACGAGAAAAGTTCGAACCAGAACGAGTTCGATACCATGGAGGAGTACTACAAGAAGCAGGGGTACCAAGAGAGCCAAGAGGTGGAGGAGCCTTGAGAGCGATCGGTCCGCGAGCGATTGAGACAGAGCTCTGGACATGGATTGCAGAGTAGGAGATTAAGCAGCTAAATTAAGAAAGACAGGATGTGTGTTCGCTGTGTTGATGTTTTCAAAGTTGGTTTTTTTTTTTTATTCCCCCTCTTGGGCACTTTTTATTGCTTTGCATATGGAAGAATCGAAACGACTTGTTTGCAACAATTAATGTTCTTAGAGCATTGAATGCTTTAAAAAGAACATAACATGTGAATATGCTTTCATCTCGACAGCAAGCAGCTTGTCCCAATGACGGTCTTTTTGTCCCGAGTTTCCTTTGACGAAGACGATGATGATGATGATGCACGAAGCCAATAAAAGAATGAGAAAAACTGTGAATTGTGATTTGCTGCCTCCCGTCTCGCCGAACACTACTGTCGGAGGTGTGAAAAGATATTCAGCGGTATGCAAGCGTCACGTCAGCTGTTGACGTGACGTGCGCTTATGTATTGAAATCCAATTAAATTTAGGCACGTGGATATTGACATGAAAATTTTAAAAAAAAAAAATTTCCTCTTTTCCTCCTCCATCTCCGCTCCGCCTGGACTTGGCTCTCTCCACCGCCCAAGCCGCCGCCGCCGCCGCCATGCTCGAGCCATCGCCCTACCGTGCCCACCATGGTCCGCGGCAAAGCTGTTGAGCTCGTCGCCGGCAGCCATGGACGAGCCAAGACTCAAGCTCAAAGCTGTTGAGCAGCAAACTAGATCTAGCTGTTAAGCGACGGTGTCGTCACGTCCAAGCCCGCAAGTGGTCATCCACACATATGGAGATGCAGAGCAACGGTCGGCCATGGACGGCCTCTCGTCCACAGATCTGAGCGCCCACCATCTCCGTCGTCTTGGCAGCTGAGCGGCAGATGAGGAGACGCAAAGCCGCGTCCGGGGCAGTGAAAGACGACGACCTCCGCGTCCACCCTCTCCGTCGTCCCGGCGGCTGAGCGGAAGATTTGGAGACGTGGAGCAGTGGGCTCGCGGCCAAGGCTCTAGATTTTGGAGCCATGACCAATGATTCCAGTCCATGGAATCTCTGTTCAGTAGTGGAAGGAGAGAGATCAGCTTTAGCCATGGCTTCTCTCGTGACCATATCTAGTCCCTCGCCGCCGGCAACTTCGACTCCGCTAGTGGCGATGGCGGATGGAGGGGTGGAGGTTAGGCGCGTGGCTGTAGATGGAAGAGGTGGAAAAGAGAAATCTAGGTGGATTAAGGGTTTTTAATTTTTTTTTTCAATTCCATGTGTCAATTTATAATTGGTTAATAGTAAATAAGCACACATCACGCCAGCTATTGAGGCAACGCTTGCAAACTACTAAATATATTTTCTCTGTGGTGCTGCAAATTGCCACTGACACCGCCTTAGTCAATCATAATAAGTTTGACAACATTAAGAATGATTCAACTCCTGATTTCATTTCGGTCCGATTCCAAGATAAAACCTTCAACCAGATCAGGAGGACCAGTTCTCAAAATTGGAAATCGGAAATCGGGTCGATTGGTCCTAGGAATGGAAACAATATTCAATAGCACCAATCACTTTTTTTCGCTATTTTTTTTTGCATTACTTTTTTCCTATTACTTGGAACCAAACAGAAATAGTGTTTAGTTCACATTTTATTAAAAATTTTGAAGAAATAATTTTAAAACAATATGTTATATGTAATTAGTCCAATCCAATTCCCCCTCAAAATCGAGTAGTGAAAAAAATTTTGGAAAAAGGAGGGAATCGGACCGCATCGCTATGACATCGGTTCTACTTTTAGGAATCAGGAACCAAACTGACACTCCTGAGAACCAAACCAAATCAACTGGTTTGGTCCAGTCCGGGTAATTCCCGGTTTGGGTAGTTCCCTATTCGGATTATCTATTTTGCACACCCCTAGACAACATGATGGTACTGACAGTCATTTGGGCTTGGAGCAAATGGCTAGGCCCGGTCCGCTCGAGCCCAGGAATTTCAACGTAAAGTGAAGAATGAGTGTTCAATTTGAAAGCGGGTCTGGCCGAAGGCCTAATCTTTGGGCTTAACTCATAAACTGGACCTACATACATCTCACAAAGCTCAGCTCCAGCCCGCTGGTTAATCCCGTCTCTCAATTTCAGTTTGACTCCGTGTACTGTAGTCGTTCTCATTGAACTCGTCTCTCTCCATCCCTAAAGTGGTTCTCCCAGGGAGAAGCTTTTCAGTGGAAACAGAGGCATTCTCAAAACAACCGGACATTCACTGGATTAATGCGCCTCTATGTTAGAATTTTCGGCAATCGCTCAATGATTAGCGATTAGTTCCCTTTCTTCTGGATTTCGAATGAGGAGCAATCAATGATCTACAGTCTGTGCTAGCTAATTCATTCTGAAGCTTGAGTTGAAAGACTGAGGTCTTCTTTATCGTCGACATCCAAAGTTCTTCACAAAATGCAAAAGATTAAAGAAAATTTAGGCTCATCAGACAGAACACTCCCGTCCATCGTGGCCGGAACACACTCCCCTCATTGTGGCTGAAATTCACGATGTCTGTGTGCATCTGCAAAGCCTATTTTGAACTGGACTGGTGGGGAAGTTACACAGAGTTTCAAGAGGCAGAAATCATAGTCCAACCGGACTCGCCCCATGAAGCCCAGATGCATCAGCAGTTGGCACATACTTTTACGTGATACCAAATCGAGATGTTTGGAAGACCAACAAAAGGTTTGGAAGAGAGAAGTGCACAAAGGTTATCATATTATAAACACAGTCACTGAAGGAGTAGAAAGAAAAGACAGACCAGCTCTCCAAGTAACTGATACCACCACTTAATTTGTCTAAATTCAACGTCATGACAGCATAGAACAATATTTAACCACGTAGCTTCTTCTTTTTTCTTTTTTTTTTGGTGAAATCCAATGAGTTACCCAGTCAAACTTCCATCTTTTACACCAAGCATAGCAATATCCCCAAAAGCTCTATCCAGGAAACCTTTTGTGCAGGACATTCATCATAACCAATCCCAACGTAACTCTTCATGGCCAGGGAAAAACAATCACGCCTCTAATGCCCCCTTATATTCACCTCCATAGATGCCGAATCACTCTTCAGTAACATTGACAAGTTCATACTCGACCAAAGACAGATTATTGTCCTCCTTAACTTCGAAACTGGCAGGCTCGGTGACTTCAACACGCCCCCATTTGTCAACTGCCAGCCTCATAGTCCCCTTAAACATGTCAATTTTCGCATTACGAAGAATCACAGTGGTGCCTGGCTTCATCAAATCGACTGCAATATATCGAATTCATAAATTGTAAGATTTACGCATATGGACATCCAGCATCAACGAGCAAATATAATGAATCTAAATGAAAAGATCAATTTGAAAAGAAAAAAAAAGGAACAAAAGATATAACCAAAAATAGGAGAACAACAACAAAACAATGCAATTCTATCATCATTCACCAGTATGACCATAGAGAAATCTCTTATCATGATCTCTGTGAATCTAGACAAGGCAGGGTCAGAGAAGCAAGGTCAAATTTCAGAGGAACAAGAGAAACTAATAAATGATGCATCGGAAAGTGAAGGAACCCAATTAAGAACATAACAGTACAGTGGCTTCTTCATTTCAGAAAAGACAACCCAGATATCTAGGCAATCAGAGATCTAACAGATAGGGTTTGACAAATCAGCTGCACTGCTCACAAGCTAGAGCGTGTTAATTCACCAAACATTTAACTATTCCTCATTGTATATGAATTCAGTCACCATTTCCATTCTTTTCTACAAGTCCGCCTATAAAGATGGAAGTTCATCACAAAGACTACATCAAAAGGGCACTCACAAAATCCAAATAATCAATGGAGGCAGGCTAAAATCCTCAGAAAAAAGAATTTAAGTATAGTCATCCCCTTGGCAACACATTTGCAAGATATGGTAGCTATTGATAGGGAAATGAAGAAAATGACAAACCACTGCCTAAAATTTTCCTTCTGAAATCAAGATAACTACAGCAGTGACTGACTGTAAGCATAGTTCAGCAAATCACTCTTAATTTAATGAGCAACTTTTAGCTTATCTCACTTATACTTGATGGTTGTTAAAAGTACCATTCAACTTAAAAGGTCACACCCGAACCAATACATAGTGTCCACATGTGATCAAAGCACTGTGCTGGAAACATATGAACAAGTCCTTCAAGTGCTGGTGCAGAAGTTTAATATTTTAAGCAGATCAAGGGGATACATCTTGTCCCCCAGGCAATGGATGAGTAGAGCGTGTGGCCCCACCACCGCTCACCACATCACATTTTGCTGCATTTCAAAGAATGGCAAAAAGGTCCTATTATCCAGCTAAGGCAAGCCAAACGGGTAGCATTCACAATAATTCAAATTCAAGGAGTAGTTTAATAATCGAAAGGGCTTGTGCTGGGGCTCAGAAATGGAGATATCAAAGGAACATTTTGCAGCTACAATATCAGGTCCTCCTAGAATAACCTTCTCTTTTTTTTGTCTGATGCTACTTTTTGACAACTATCAAGAATAGATACTATGATCTCAAAATTTCCTAATTGCACATATCTTTGTCCCTATTCATTCTCTTGCAGATCTAATCCTTCTTATCCTTCATTTTGAATCCTAAACACATCGAAGTCCTAACGCTCTTCACAAACGCAAATTCAGAACAGTAAGATGCCGGGAAAAGTTAACTTCTACACAAAAGTGGACAAAAGCACCGAGGGCAAAAGTGGAAAATCCGAATCCAATGGTCGCCAAAGGCAACCCATCGTCAGAATCCAAAAATCAACCGAAACGGGAAACGGCCGCGCGCGATCAGACCCACAAATTACACAGCGAAGGCGAAGGCCAAAAACCCTAATTACCTTGCTCGTTACGAGCGGTGAAGACGATGGAGCCGGTCTCGTCCCCGACGAGGCACTCGGCGATGCGGGTGTTGCGCGGGGGCGGGCGGGAGAGGACGGCGTTGGACGAGGGCCGGTTGGCCCTGGCGTTGACGGGGACGCTCTTGGAGCTGACCACCTTCACGGTCAGGGTGTGGCCGTTGGTCCCGGGCTGGAGGCGATCGACCTTGGTGAAGACGGGCTTCCGCTTCTCCACCGCCGCCGCCGCCGCCGGGGCCGGAGGCTGGGGCGAGGGCGCGGGGGCGGCGCTGCCGGTGCTCTTCGCCGACGGGGTCTTGCTGGCCATGTAGGGCGGAATCCGCGACGGAAGCGACGGCCTCGGGGGAGGAAATGGCGGAGGAGGAGAGAGACGGGGGGGAGGGAATCGGAGACGAAAGGTTTTCTAGGGTTTTCGAACGTGGGGGGGGTTGGGTTGTTCGTTTTGATCTGCGTTTTTTAAAGTTGCGGAATTTTTTTTTTTTTGGGAAAGCGTCGGGTGTTTTCGGTGGGGCCCCGGGGGTGGGGCTATGATACCGTGGTGGCAGGGCCAGCCCAAACAATTTCCAACGCACCACGTGTCCGGGGACCATTGGCTGGCGGAGCATATATCGAGGGAAACCCAATGAGCTCCCTTGATTTCACTTTTTCTTCTTTTCTTTTTTCTCTCTTTTCCGACTTTTGAAAAGTGGGGTTAAACCCCTCAAGGGAAGGTACCATAATCGAAGTCATCGATTTTTTTTTTGTTGAGGATCTCGTTCGATTTCACAAAAAAAAAGAAAAAGGGTTAAAAGGATGTGTGAATTGAAAAAGTTTACGGATCATGACAAAAAGCTCAAATGATCGATTAAAGTTTAATATATAATAAATTCTACTAATATGCTTTAATTCTGTAATTGATTGCACTTTGATGAATTATATTCATAGTCGAGTTGAGCAAGTTCGGCCTATAGTTATTCTTTCGGTTTAGCAACTTTTGGACTGAAAATATCAAAAAAAAAAAAAAGGAAAAGTGAAAATCTAAAGGATAGGCATGCCACGTTAGAGATGAAATCTCAAAGGATCAGGAACACATTCCAGTAGTTTAAGGCTCTACACCATTTGAAGATAACGTACGGTCGATTTGGAATTCAGCTTAGCTTTTAGGCTAAGCCATGCCCCATTTGGGCAGCCAGACAATTACACATGAGCATGATGAAGTCTCAAGGAAGTTCAAGTAGAATTCAAATGGAGTTCTCTGTCGCGACTCTTTTCCGCGCTCAAGGGATCGAGCTCAGCCTTCTCAAGTCAGAAACTGACCATCAAATCCTTTCGGGTCATAACTTGAAAACTACAATAGTTCAACTTCAAGTGTAGGAGTCGACATTACTACAACAAAAGAGGTGGTTTACGAAGAAAACCTCTCTTATTATACAGGGAAGGGATTAGTTTTACAGACAGATTGGATTAGTTATTCACCGGAGGGGCATTGCGAGATATGCAATGCTCCTTGGACAGCACAAATATGTCTCGAATGTGGCGGATAGAGCCATGGCAACTAGTCGCAGGACATCTTTTCTGCGACAACTAGAGCCTTGTCAGGTTGCTCCTCTGCTAAATCTTCCTTCTCTGCTTCTGCAGCTTCTTGGAGATTTGCTTCCGAATGTTGTCGATGATAACGCAGAATCACGACAGAGATGAACGCTGTCAAGAGACCAATACCAAACTGTCAGAGTTCAGTAGACGTTGATGTTCTGACAAGTTAATATCAGTTTAAATAGGGGAGATTTACTAATCATTAAGTCGTCAACAACTTCACAAAAAGTGTGAAGTTCACCTGCGAGCAAGCGAGTTTTTATGGACGTCAGGTTCCAGAAGGCCATGATTGCTGATGCAGCCACGATTTTCTTGTGGGAGCAAGCACCCCATGCTTCAAGAACCCACCATTTGGAGCACTCCACTGTACAAGCCGAGGCACGCTTTAGTTTATCAGCATAAAAGCACGAGTAAGTAACATGTATATACATAACATTCAATAAACGTATGTACCCTTTTGGCTTATCCGAGCGGAGTAGCGTGAGTATAGTTTCGGGCCGGTGAAGCTGACGAAGAACCCTGCTTAAAGCCAAAAGGAATGGATAAGGCATTACTATTCATTGCCAAGCAACCCTGAGGAGAAATTAGACAGGTTCTCATTTTAGTGTGATACAACAAAAGCTTGCTCTCACTAACCAATTGCGCATAGCCTCCAAAGCGTGATGAGATGGCCATATTCAGCTCCAAGAAGGAGAAATGGAGCTACCTGATCAGGAAAAAGAAGAAATGTCGATCAAAGATGAACGACCTAAGCAATCTGTATATGAACATGAATACTAGCCCACCACCACGACATACTTTTAGGGTCATGGACGGCTCCCCGGAGAAAAGCTCTCTCGTCTTCGAAATTGCAAGATTAGCAGCGGGAAGTATCACTCTAGCCACTCTCAAGATGTCGTCTTCTTTTAACTGGATATCGCGCCTCTTTTCGACATTATTCCTGCATCAGCGCTGCACCTTATAGCTCCCAAATTTACACAAATGAAGAAACAGAGCAAGCACCACGATTGAAACTATACCTTTGGCAGATGAAATTGGAGAAGAAAGATAACCCCAGAAAGAGAAGTCCCAATTGGCAAATTGCAGAGAAAATGCTGATTAACATAAGTCATCATGAAGATAAAATCAGATATCATCCTTCCCCCAGGTGTTCTTGCAATCAAAAACCCATGTAGAGATAGGCCAAACAAACAAAAAGACGACTTCATCACACCTGAAGCTGATTCCTTGAGCAAAGCAAGAAGACAAGAAGCAGAGAGACCCTAGACCAAACCAGAGTGTCGATTTCGCGACATCTCTCCACATTATCAAATCAGTAATCGCCTGTCCGATTCGGTCCAGATTCCCATTGTCCCCATCATCAGTTTCTGCATCTGAAATTTTCGGACAGTTCAAGACAGCAATAAGCCATTGAATCTCTTTACTAGCAAGAACAGCGAAAAAGCCGAAACCCTAGATTGATAATCTGAGCAGAGAATGAGACGTGACATACTCAGGGACAAACTAGAACTGAGGTGTTCACGAGGGGCACCAGGCTGAGCCTCTCCTTCCTCGACCTCCCCCCGCCGTGCTTCCTCCTCTGCTTCGCGGCCTCCTCGATCAGCCCCGAATCCCGCTCCTCCCTCACCTCCGCCTCCGCTCGCCTCCGCGACCGCCGGTGGCCCCTCGGCGAGGCGCACCCCACGAGGCCCGCCTGCCCCTCCCTCCTCTTGCACCGCTTGCGCAGCGCCCCCGCCGCCGCGGCGCCCCCGCGCCCCTCGGCCGCCGCCTCGTCGGCGGCCTCGAGCCTATCGGCGAGGCGGGTCTTCGATCGCTTGTAAGGCGAAGGAGAGAGCAGGAGCAGCTCCTGCAGGGGGAGGGAGTTGCCGGAGGATCTGAGGGAGAGCGGCGAGGGCGAAGCGTTCTTCTTGGGCGGCGGCGGGGACGAAGGGACCAGATCGAGGGACAGGTTCAGGGAACCGTCGGTGTCGATGCTCGTGTCGACGACCCGGGCGAGGCGCGACACGGACTTGGTCCGCGACCGGTGCGAGAGCGGCGTCGTGTCCATGGCTTCCAATGCGGATGGTGGGAGCAGTGGTTTTCTTGAATTGGGTATGGAGAACGAGTTCCTAGTGAGTGAAAGATGAAGTGTAAGATGAAGTGAGAGATGAAGTGAAAGATGGGGGCGATTGATGATGGGAGATGGGGTGTTTGTTGGGTTCTTTTTTATTGCAGAGAGGAGAGAAGTGGGGGGTGGGATGTTGAAGGAGCCGTTGGAGATGATGGAAAGGAAAGGAAAGGAAAGAAAGAAAAAAAAAAACGAATCGTATTTTCTCTCTCTCTTTTTCTATTTTCTTGGGAAAATTTTGAATGTGGGAAAGGAGGGAAAGGAAAGGGAACAAATGGGGTTGGGCCATTTGGAGCTTCAACGGTAAGAAAGCATGGGGCCAAACATTCTGGGACATTGTTTTCTCTCTCTCTCTCTCTCTCTGCACTGTGTACTGTTTTGTGGATTTGTCGTTTGGGGCCCATTACACAGTAGCTGAACCCGACCCGTCCGGCGACTTTCGGGGGTCCAGTTCGATGTCGCCCGCCTGCTGTCCTAATTTTTGGAAAATTATTAAGTGCTCCCGAAACACATGTCCGTTTCTCGTATTCTTTTTTCGTCTTTTCAATGTCTATAAAATCACTAGGGGGGACTCGAAACGTTGGCACAGAAAGAGAGACCAAAAACCCGGACACGATCCCGGGTCATAATTATAGTTTCAAGCAGAATTTCAAGATGGGGTCTTAACATGAATTAGACTGATCTATCCTGACTGGCTGCCGCCTCAACTGTCCCTTTGAAGATGAAGTTCAACTAGAGGACCTCCTCTTACAGGCAATTGACTTCACAGTCCTCGGCTGAGCAGGAACACATTGTTACACACCAGCTGTTGATTATTTGTTGAAATAGAAAGTTACAGAATGGCAACGATGGTTGCGCGAGTCGATCATCTGATACTGCTGGGTGCGGAGGAGCATGACTAGTTTAAGGATTCGAGAGAAAAGTGCAGGCTATCGCGTCGCGGAATGTCTTTGGCAGAAAGCTTTTATCCTTTCGAGGCCGTCTTCGAGGCAGAGTGGCTCGACGGCAAAAGTCACGCGAAGCCAATTTTTCATCCCCACGACAGCCCCTGCGAGGATCAGATGCGTCGTCAGCAGACCACCAGTAAGGCGAGGAAGCAACTATGCTGCACGAAACATCAGGAGCCGGCTCCCTCAGTGAACGTTAGCAGCAATGCATTCATGGACACAAATAAAAAGCGGTGTGCGAGAGAGCAGGAATTCTCGCGATGAATTTTAGCAGCAGATAAAAATTTGGCAAATACGGTACCGGGCAGGACGACGACGGATTCCTCCTTCGCGAGCTTCAGACAGAAATCCATATCGTCTTTAATGTCTTCCAGTAGGGAAACCTCTAGTTTGACCTGCGACGATCATCTCTGGTTGTAACTCGAATCGATCGACTTATATTGAGCTCAAATACACAGCTTTCTTACCATCACAAACATAGAACCCTGCGGTTTGTGAGGACAAGCAATACATGGAATCTCATTAACTTTACTGAAACATTTCTCTGCAGCTTCCTTCAGAATGCTGTTGGTACTCGAAAAGAATTGCTCTGTTGTGTCCTGAAGGATCTTTGGAATAGCTCCCTGACGCAAGATGGCGAAGCAGATCAAACCCGAATTCTCTAATATGACCATGAGGTGATTCCATGAGTAAGCGATTCGAAAATCCACAACGTTTATATTCTAGATAAGGTGCGACATGAACTTCTTAAGGGAATATGAGCAAAAGGGAAACTTTATAATTCCAATATATGCATAGCGGATCATTAGCGTGCAACTTAGTTTCTTATCATCGTGTATGCAAAGAGACGCGCAAGGCATGAAGTTGTAACGAGCTCAGAATGTCATATTTACTGCAGTTATTTAGCTTCCCTTTCGATGATATCTGAAATATCACGAACCTGAATGAATGTAACGGGTTCAGAGGAAAAATCGAGGCGGCTCTTGATGCACTCCACAATCTGAGAAGGTGAAAAACAAGAGTTTCATGCCGTGTCGTGAGTAGCTTGTGGAAAAAAGAAGAAGAAGAAAGGAAGGGAATCGTCGGTACTGCAGATTCTTGAAGCATTTTCAGAGGATCATTCATCACTATCCAACCGAGTCGCCAACCCGGGACGGCCCATCTCTTCGAGATAGATCCGAGTGTAATCACGGGCACAACGGATCCAAAAATGCCCATCTGCACAAAAGGATCGTCTCCAAAAGAGAGATGGCCATAAACTTCATCAGCTATCACGAGAATGCCGAGCTTTTTTGCAGTCTCTGCAATCTGTACAAGCATGAGATTTGAAGATTAGGTCTCTTCGACAGCAGTCCATAGAGGAGCAGGGTTTTCTGAATCTGACAGGGGACAAAGTCCCACCTCTCTCAGATGCTGATGACTATACACATTTCCACAAGGGTTGCCTGGATTTATTACGACGACAGCAGCAGTTTTCTCATCCGTGAGGGATTCGATCGAATCAAGACACACCTCCCAGCCTTTCTCAGGAAGAAGCTCGTAATGGCGGACTTCGAGCTGACTAAAAGCAGCACAGGCCTCGTACCTTGGAAAACCAGGCCTTGGAAGCAACACGTTTGAGCCGGCTCGAGCGAGGACAGTGATCATGACGTGGATGGCGTCTTTGCAGCCACTGGTCACGAAGACATCATCAGGCGTCAACTTGTAGGGCAGATCGCGTGAAAGGTATTCGGCGATCGACCTGGTAAACATGACAGCATAAAAAATAAGGACAACCACCCCAGGTGCACAAAGTCTGGCGCGTCAAAATCAAGTGCCTCCCATTCTGAAAAAATTCCCAACAATTTCCGGTCCGGAATCACAGCCAGAGTATACATTGTTCACGGTCACAAATTGCGAAACAGGAATCGATATTAGAGAAACAAGGGAAGGAAGAAACACTTCACTGCAGCATTCATCACCCACAAAAGAAGATGCTTGATGGATGGCACAGTGCCCTTGAATGGCATATTCAGGACAACGAGAACGTGAACGCAAGATGATGAGTCCATTAAAAAGATGACAATACAAGAAACAGCTGCACGAAGGAAGGGAAGGAAGAGGACGAGAAGGAGACAAAAACCTCCTAGCTTGAAGAACACCCAGAGGAGGGGCATAAGAGTTGAACTTGGCCGATCTGAGAGCGTCAACAATGGCTTCCTCAGCAACGGGGGTCGTGCGGAAGCACGGGAATGCAGAAGGGTCGCCATGGCCGAGCAAGATCGGAGGTCTGGGGTCGGCCGTATTGAGGTTCCGCTTCAGCATAGCGCACACATTCTTTATGTTGTTGTGCGATTCCGTGCTCTTCGCGGATCCGAGTCTACTCCATCTATTCTCCATCTCCTTCCTCCTTGAGTCTTTCCCTCTGGTTTTTGAGGATTGGATCGAACGTATAGTAGGACTGACAAGTAACCAGCTTCCAAAATGGACTATAGACCGACGAAGTTCGTTTGGTAAGCTGCCCAGTACTATTTTAAACTCTCCACCTAATCGGATTTCCAATAACGTGTTCCGAATTTTAAAGTTGCAGACAAAAAATATCACGTTAGCAGCTGGCGGCAAGAGCCATTGTATTGAATTCAACCTGTCTTTTCAATCCAGCTTGGACGTTAGTGATCTTCCAAACATTGTCCAACCATTATTCTATCCGACCTTATCATGTTCAATAAAAGAATGTCTAGGCAAAAATCTGCCTTGACGCACATTGCACAATATGCTTTACTAGTTCGGAGATTAAGTTCGATGGGATGGTACCTTTTGATAACAAGGCTCTTCATCTAGAATATTTTAGGAATGACGTGCAGTATGCATGCAGGCGAGAAGACATAACAAAATTTGACGGAGTTTTGTATGTTTTAATTCAAGCAGAGATATCCTCATGAATTCCCTAGCAGTTTCCCTCGGCATAATTAGCTCCGCCAAATGGAAATTATTAGCGAGTCACGGCACATTTGGAGATCGGAATATTCATATCTGATGCCATCACATCTTTATTTCTAAAGAGACGATTAAAGTACAAACACAAGACAACATGAGACCGACAACAGGGGGTTGTTGGTCACCAAATGACACTGCTTCTTGACATATTGCCAAGCAGCCAAATAAGAAGCCCTTAATTGAAGTTTCTTTATTCAAGCCAAAGCTAATGCACTGGAGGTTTCGGATCGAATCAACAGTCAGGTTGATTTTCTCCTCCTCCTCCATCCGCTGCTTCCGGGCAATGCTCGGATAATTAGCCTTCTTATGGATTTGCTAATCTAGTTTCACACTTTGCAATGATCATCGATGTGGCCACAGAGGCATCTCGAGATTCAACAAACAGTTGATGATCTCCACCCTTTGTGGCGCCGGCATGGACCAGGCTCATTTATTTTTTGGCATGCCTTTCGTAGAAGGCCTTGATCCTCCCCAGGCCATCTTCGAGAGAAGATGGCTCGATGGCGAAAGTGATGCGAAGCCAGTTCTCCATTCCAACAGCTATCCCTGCGAAACGAATGTCATTGATTATCATCTGATGGATACAGATATTGCTTGAGAAAAGCAAGAACTCTGGCAAAATCGGGACGGGTTTCCTCCGGAATTATCCGAGCATTAGTTTGGAAGAATTCCGCAAGTAAATTCAAATGAAATCACTAGGATCCTTTTAATTTCCAAAACTTTAGAGTCCTTGGAAAACTGTGAAGTAAGTTGGTCATCAGGACTCTCGCTTTGAAGCCAGTTGTAGCATTCTTAGCCAGTTGTACACTTCAAGAAACAAATGTCAGGGAACACATTTAAAAAATTCAAAAAGCTGAAAGAAGTAAGAAAATGAAACAGATGCATAAAAAATAACATCAATATATTTTCCTTTCACCAGCAATTGGAGAGGCTGAGTTTACCAGGCAGAACAATAACAGATTCTTCTTTAGCCAGTTGTAAGCAGAACTCCATATCATCCTTTATGCCCTCCAACAATGATAAATTCAACTTGACCTGTCAAGATGAAATCTTTCACTTATCGAGAAAAATATTAATTACCTAACAGTGTATGCCATACCAATGAAAAAAATAAAAATACATATACATACTTATGCCCATACCATTACAAACATGCCTCCTTCTGGCTTATTTGGACACACGATGCAAGGTATCTCTTGAATCTTCTCATAACATATGTCTGCAGCCTCTCTTAGTATGCAAATGATTTTTGAAAAAAAATCATCATTTGTTTTCTCAAGAATGTGAGGGACCGCCCCCTGTTAGAATCACAGCAAAGAGTGGAAAAATATTAGCTATTATTTGATAAGGAATCTAGTTGTCCACAGATAAAAGTTAGCAAGCACCCTCGCAAGGATTAAGGATTAAATGAAGAACAATATTTTATCAAGTGAAAGTGAGTTGAGATAACTCAAGCTCAATGACAGACAGAGTATCATCACTTCTAAAAGCAATTTGCACAGCTTGTGCATTACAGTCTAAAATCACTGACAAAAGTAACATACACCAGGTGACTGTAGAGAGGAATCACGTTAATCATTGGGGTTCTGCTTCAGGTGCGGCTCTACATTGCTATGCGGCATATATTGTTTTATTTAACCATCTTTAAGAGAAAACTTGTCACTTCCTGAATTAATTGCCAAGTATATCCACAACTCCCCCTAGTAATGATACAAAAATAGTGCAGACAAGCCTACTAACTAAATCACTTTGAAAAACAGCACATGTTTCCAAATCTGAATGTCACTGGTTAATTATCAGGAGTAGTTCTGTACCTGGATAAATGTAGGAGGATCAGAGGATATATCCAGAAATCCTTTAAGGGACTTAAGAACCTGTAATGAGAAAAGGAACAATCTAAATATCCTGAGACCAACCCCAGCAGTCATACAATTCGGCCCAAAAAGATATGCAATCAAGCAAGCAAAATTGCTCATGTGCATGCACAGAGAGAGAGAGAGACCCCAGTGTCTTTCAGAAAACCATTGGGATCATTTGTCACGAGCCAACCAAGTCGCCAACCTGGAACAATCCACCTCTTTGATATTGATCCCAACGTCAAGACAGGTGCAATGGATCCAAAAACACCCATGGGTACAAACGGTGTATCCCTAAAAGCTAGATGACCATAGACTTCATCTGCAATCACCATAATCCCAAGCTTCCTTGCTGTTTCGGCAACCTTTTTTCAAAATTGAAAGAAACAAAATGATCAACAACAGCTAATGCAACACAAATGTGGATACCAAAAAATATAAAAGTGACCAGCAACAAATCTGTTGAGCTTCCACTGCCTAAGGTAAACGAGCATGTCAAGAGGCAAAGTAGCTCTCTAGATTAAGCTCCAGTGGAATCTATTGGCTCCATTCCGGCTTATAATCATAGATTTTTCCATGAGACATCTTTTGGCTAAGATACAAAGAAATATTAAACAAAATGCAAAAGCAACCTTCTTTAGATGCTGGTAGCTGTAGACACTTCCACAAGGATTGCCGGGATTAATGATAACCATGGCAACAGTATTCTCGTCTGCAAGATCCTCAACACCCTTGAGATCAACCTCCCAGCCCTTGTCTGGAAGAAGATCGAAATACCGTATCTCAAGATGGCTATGTTTTGCACGTGCATCGTAGTATGGGAATCCAGGTCTTGGAAGCAATATATTGGCTCCAGGGCGAGCAAGAACTGTTAATATGGCTTCGATTGCTTGTGTGCACCCGAGTGTCAGATTGACATCATCTGGTGATAACTTGTACGGGAGATCACGAGAGAGATAATCAGCAATTGCCCTGTGGAAGTTGGTGCCCCAGATTAGTCTAGCTCACTCAAACATGTGATCTGGCAATGAATTGCTATTCAGTCCACAGAAAGCACCTAGATCAACATATTCATACCGGCCTTTCCACAAAATTCAATCTTTGTCCATACAATTAACAATGACTACCTCTTGTACTAAAGCTTGGTTTCATCATTTACTCTCTGTTTTCAACACTCTGTCTTTGCCAGCAATATGATGATTTGAGTTGATTTGCGAGACAGTTGATATTGATTGGCAATAACAGCTACTATGCTATTAAGATACAACCATGAACGAACCGAAATGGTTTGTATGAACGAAGCAAAACAACTGCCAGAACTAGGCATTTTGCATTCGACCACATGAATGTAAATCCTAATTGAGTTGCCCTTCAAACTAGCCACTCATCAGCCTCTCAATCATTGACTAATTTACTATATGATTTCTTAAATCTTGCACGATCACATGAGCGTAAATCCCGGCAAATTTTTAAGTACATGAATCTATCCGCACCGTAAACGCATCAACAATCGACTCATAGGTCAAGAATGCGAACAACGTGCTTCGAGAATATGATCGTGCAGCTAAACAAACGGTCCCGACCATCAGAAGCACGGGTCGGTCCGTGCTATCACCAAGCTTCTACAGAGCATATCATCTGCTCGTCTCGAGATGCAGAACCAATCTCACTTCTCTCCCCTTCTCATTTTTCGTCCTAGTCCCCCTTTGATTCAAGCCGAACAGGGTCGCGAACATAAACGAGAAATCTAATACCGATAATCTCAAGCGACGCCGCTTTTTCTTACCTCCGGGCGGGAAGAATACCGACGGTCGGACCGTAGCAGTTGAACTTGGCGGAGCGGACGGCGTCGACGATGGCGTCCTCGGCGACGGGGGTCGTGCGGAAGCAAGGGAAGGCGGAAGGGTCGCCGTGGCCGAGCGGGACCACGACGCGGCCGTCGCCGGCGTCGAGATTCGCTATCAGCTGGTAGAGGATGCCGCGGACGGTGATGGCCGAGGCGGCGGAGAGCCCCTCGTCGCCCCGGAACTTCCAAGCCGGCGCCCCGTTCTCCATGCTCGCCTCCTTCCCCTTCCCCCCGCCGCCGCCGTCGAGTTCGGGAGGTCGATGGTGGTGGTGGTGGTGATAGAGAGATGAGGAAAAAGGACGAGAGCTTCCTGCCGTTTTTGTTGCGGGTGTGTGGTGGTGCTCTTGCTATTTGGAGTGCATTAATAAAAGTCCTGTGATCTTCGGACGCCGACGGAGGAGTGTCGTTTTGCGAGCAAAATGGCTTGAGCCGAGCTGCTCGCGGTGCGGCTGACTTCCCCGGAAAAGACGGCACGTGACTTTACTTGTCAACTGATGGTTAGGTGCAGATAATCATTCTGTTTCAAAAATCAATTTCTGATCATAAATTAATTTTATTATTTTCATTAATAAATACTTGATAAAGATATAAAATATCTATTCTCAAAATAAAAATTCATTTAACAACAATATAAAAAAATTTCTTATTTTAGAGTGACGACGGGAGGCAACTAGCAATGAGGGGTCGGCGGGTGGGCGACATGCAATAACAAGAGTGAACAATGAGACGAGTTTTTATTTTTAATTTTTGTTTTAGAAATTGAAAAAGTAAAAAATTTTAACTTCCGATTTCTGTTCCAAATTTATTTCAGAAATAGAAACTTATTCCAGAAATAGAAAAATGAAATTGCGATACCAAACAAGTTTTTATTCCATACTTGTTCCCAAAAATAGAAAAATGGAGAAACAAAGAAACATAAATTTTGTCATGGGCAGCCTAGATATGTCAAAATGGATTATAAATGCATTTCAACCGATTGTTAGACATGTCAAAATGATTATATATTCATTTCTTAACTCATATTTAATAAGCTAAGTTGCAGTAAATGAGTTTAGAATGGTAAAATCCAAAATAATATGAAAATTCAATGAGTTCCGAAGTTACTTAGATTTAAACTCTTTCTTCACTCTTTTGCCCTCACTCAATCTTGCACTTACTTACTTTGTGTTTTCACTTTTATTTGGGTATGAATATTCCTAATTTAGGTTAAATTGGGTCGAATCAAGTAGGGGTAACCGAATTCGTATTGCATGAAATTGGCTAAAACAGGTTAAATTGGTCAAATTTGGTCAAATCATTTTCGATCCAATCCACCCGTTTAACAAGTCTATCAGTTACCATTTCATGCTGCGTTATGAATATGGTCTTACTTGACATTGTGTATCTATGAAGGCCAATTTTGATTGATCTGATGCACATGTTTCTATTACTTTAAACATAACTTGACTTGAAGTATATGCTTACTTAATTGAATCAATTGAAGTCATTTATAGTTTAATTTCATGTCTCGCAAAGTTCATTCTCATGTTTCCCTATTATAGTTCGACCAAAAGAAAGAAAGGAGAGGAGGAGAAGAATCCAAACATTCCTTCGTTCGCTTGAATTTGTATTTCTTGAATTTCAAAATATGTATTAACAATGCATGTCATCATTCTACAATAATTGACACGAGGGGACGATAAAAGGAAAGAGCAAAGGACAGCACTGTCTTCTCATAAAAGCGACGAAATGAGGCGGATTTTGATTGCATTTAAATACGGTCACATGGTTTTTTTTTTTTTTTTTTCGAAAAATACGGTTACCTTTTAAACTAGCAATTATGATCCATTATATTGCTTAATATATCGATTTCATGTATCATTATCTAATGAAGAAAAGTTAAAAAAAAAACTTTTAAACTATGTCCATTACGATACATTTATCTCAAATATTTTTATGGCATAAATACTTTTTTCTTGACTTAAAAAATCACAAACTATGTTCATTATGATTGCTTACCCTATATTTGTATATATACCACGTAGTTATAATCCATCAAGATTCCATTAGATGATTTTTTTTTAGCTAAAATAACATTGTTTTTATTTTACTTAAGTCAAGTGGACGTGATGTTAACGCTAATTAATTTTCAAAGTCTATGTATGCAGTTTTTTAACGATACTCATTGTCAATTAGGTACAAATTTGAGATTTTTGATATTTTAGAGTAAAGAAAAATAGGTTTTTAGATATACCCAAAAAATGGATTGGAAAAATGGAGTAAGTTCTGGGGTTAATTCCAAGGCAAATATGGTAAATTCCAAGTTCAAAAAACTGCAAACCGATTCTAATAGGATAGTTCCAGGTTTTAGGTCTAGCTAGAATACTAATAACTAGTACCTCTAATTCCTCCATATTTATTGACTGATTCAAGTCGAGTCATTCAAACTTTAATCAAAGACCCAACATTTCTTTTTATTATTATTGTTGTCGTTGTTGTTATTATTATACACTCCATCTTTTTCGAATCTTGAAATTGATGGCCGTATCTAGACTTGGATCCACATGAACGATGAGCATCAAGGTCCGTCTTCAGCACGCCAAGCATTGTCCTAACATCAAACAGGATTTTTCGGATCATCCTATGATTTTTATTTATTATGTTTGCGATGGCTTCCTAGTGAAGCAAAATAAGGAAACGAAAATAAAATAGATGGCGTGTTCCAATCTGCTTGCTAGGTAGGAAGTGTGGAGAGAGTTGTCGTCCTAGTATGATTGCATTACACTGGTCGACATCCGTACACGGGAATACCTTTCCGTAGCTTTTTATTTTATTTTCATATTTTGAGTTCAACTTAAGTGGGTAATAATGTCGTTGCTAATATTATCCAACATTACAAAACAATGACCCGTGATCTTGAAGTCTAGTGGAAGTATAAACTCGGGATTAAGACGACGGGAGATTGAACTTCGAAATAAATATCCAAAATGTTCGGCGAAGCAACCAACTTGCTGCAGCATATTAGAAAATTCTAAAATGTGAATACACTACTTTCACAATTGTTGGAAAAGACGTGTTTCACATTTATTTATGTGGAAAATGGAGACGAGGGATCATAGGATCCCATGAATCATAAGCCGATGCCACTTTAGTGATGCTAAATATAAATGCATATATATTAATAAATTTGGAAATCAATTGAGTGAATAATTCAATGTTTCAAATTAAATATACTTAATAAGCATCTCGAAATTACATAAAATGAATAATATTTGATACATGACCATATGTTGATGTAATCTCTATAAATTTTCATTAGTAAGGCATATTCAAAATCAACACTAATATTTTCGACGTGGGTGTCTCACCACCACGTAATTGCTCATGCACGTTGCAAGACGAGTACATGTGATGTGACTTGTGAGCAGACGATTTGACAAACCAGAGGAAAATAATTAATCTGCTAATCATAAATAAATTTAAAAAAGAAAGAAGAAAAGAAAAAGAGGGAAGAGACTTTACATATTTTCCCACGAATCACGACAATTTACGCATTGGGGCGCATTTTGAAAACGGCGTGTAGATTCCCTTCTCGGTGTCTACTGCTTTGCTTGTCTACTATAGTTAATCTTTGATATGTCTCTGGCCAAGTAAGACATTGTCTAACCAATTGGATTCTCTTGAATTCCTGAATATCTGAACACGTCGGGGCTCGGGAAAAAGGAGAGAGAAAAGATAATTCGGGTGGATTAAGTAATTTAGGGAAAGAAATGTGACGAGGCAATAGGATGGCGCTATTGGACCACGAGACGTCAACTTTGTCGGTCTACGATCTTGGAGAGCAAGAAAGGGAGAGTACAGCACCCGATGAATCGACAAATTAGCATGATCTTTTTTCTCCATGGTCCATTGGACGAATAGACGATGTTTTTGGCATTGATGTTGAATATTTCATTAGATTGAGAAAGATACCTCCCAACGTCTTGGCCTAAGAAAAATTATTAATTTTTTTTTAATCTGTTACACTTATATTAATTCAATTGTAAACCTTTTAACTGTGACAATCTAATCTTATGCCTTTTTTTCATATTTTGCAACTTGAGTCAAACCGTGCAATTTAGTCCAAAAATCGCTGACGTAAACGTCAATGTTTATTCGCGGTATGACCGGTACTAACATTGACTTTTTTGTAATTTTTTAATAATTATATGAACAAATAGAATAAATTTAAAGCACTTGTATTATGATGAGCTCAATGAATTTTAAGGAAGATACATTTTCAATTCTTTGGAAATGACTCCACCTTCTCAGTCTTTTCTAATTGCCTGATATAAACAATTTTAGGTGGCTTGACGCACTTGTTTGCTGAGATCATTGGGCAGTGATCAGTTACGTGATGGAACTGCGAATGACCAAGAGAAGAAGACGAACTCAAATTGTTCTTTTCGATTGGGAAAGGGACAGCACTCTTAACGTAGAGCGCGAGCCCAATTTCCATATAGTGGACTTCCATTCATTCTTGGGAGTTACTCCTACATCGTGCAATTTGAAGGTGTCTTCTCAAGTATTCATCTAAACGAAATGCTGATGTCGGGTATCATCTCGATCCATTGGCAGCAGAAAAGAGTGATAGCTAGCTTCATTCTAGAGGTTCGAAACTATATAAGTCTTCCTTCCAAGTAAGGATGGAAGATCATATGCTTACACTATATCCCTCAATCCCCCCAAAAAGAGGGGCTTTCCTGGCAACTTCACCTATATTTGGTAATTTTTGAGTCATACCTTCTTCTTTTTTTTTAATCTAAAGCCCTAATCATTTGACTGTATCGGTGAATGGACGCCTGCGGAGGAGAGAAGGAGAAGTAGGAGGAGTCAGTTTGAAGATCGAGGAAAAAATGGGACAATTATGCCAGTTGGAAGAAGTATTCTACAGAGGGAAAGCCTGTTACGAGTAAGTGGAGAAGAGGGCCCTGCGCGAGCAATTCCATAGCTACCTGAACACATACTTTTCTGGATTCCATGCACGCCCGGCAAAAAGAGACCGACAAATGTTTTGCATTAGTCTTTTTCTATGGCATGAAGACAAGGAAATAAACACCCACCCTGCAGGTGGCGTTCTTCGCGCTTTCTCTTCCTCTCGCAAAAGCGTCGAGAGTCGAATCCCGACCGTCATAGAGTGACTTACCCCCAGTTGGCGCGTGTGTGTGGTGACGCGCGTGTGGTCCTGGGTTTCTCCTGTTTTACTAAAGGAAGCAAGTTTGTCGGCGGGGTGCGGGGTTCCCTGGATCACAAAAAAAAGAAAAAAGAAAAAAAGACAAGGAATTGACAAATGCCAATATCTTTTCTTACTAGAAAATGTATCCCACCAAATAGAAAAAGTGGAAAGGGATTGATGCTGAGAATGCCCTCTTGTCTATCTTTCAAGGGATGGGCTCTTAGATGTAGACATTTTCCCATGCTAAAGGAAGCAAGGAGTAGGTGTTCCCTTTGTAAAGTAGGCATTTTGAGAACTAATTAGAGTGACGTGAAATGAATCATGGAAGAAGACGCATCGATGAATGGACGAGTGTTGCCCCTCCCACTTATGTGGGTTCTTCGATTGAATGAAGAGGTTCCCCCTCTTCTATGTGAAGCGGGGCCTCCATAAGAGCAGAATCTAGATAGAATGCTTATGCTCGCCTTGTTTTATTAATCTTCTCGATGGTATTTTGGGGCGCTATACCTCGAAAAGTATGAAGCCAAGGAAGTAATTAAATACTTATCAACTTCTTTTTGATGGATCAAGAATAGATAGTTGTCTCATCAATAGTCAAAGTCAACGCACTTCCAATTAATTTGAACTATTTGGATTCCTAAGCGACTTGCTAAGTTGTATGTGGATGAGATTGTGAGACCGCATGGCATACCTATAAGTATAGTATATGACTGATATGCTAGGTTTAATTTGCGATTTGGAGAGAATGTTAACAAGCCATGGGAACTAAGTTACACCTTAGATTGCCTTCCACCCACAAATGGATGGACAATTTGAGCTAGTTATATGAACATTAGAGGATGCTAATAGCTTGTCTAAAAGTGTTTTTGCCTTTTCATATAGAAAGTATATGGGAAAGTTTACCAAAAAAAAAATTTATACTCATTATAATTATGCAAATTCAATTATAAACTATTTGATTTAGTTAACTTAATCATAAACCTTTTAACAATTTGCCAATTCAGTTATCCAATCAATTTTGGTAGGAAATTACTTACTAAATTGGTCTAATTAAAAATTTAGTGATTGAATTAACACTAATGCAATAAGTTATAAATTTTATAATATTTTTCTCCAAGATTCTCCCATTACTCTCTTTTCGACAATTAAGTTAATTTTTTTCATTATTCGAATTACTTTTAATATTTTTCTACATGGATCTTCTAGATGGTATGTCATCCTCATTTTAGAATCATTATGTGTGCGATAGGCAATGCACAAGGCTCCCACTACGCCAATTTTGGGCTTGATCCACAATCCCATAAAATACTAAAACTAATGACCTACCACTTTAATTTTCAAGTCACTTTGCTGGATCAGTCGCTTCGTTCTCAGCAAGATATAAATTTACACAAGATACTTTTACGAGAGGGATGACGCATGCCCTATAAATTGTGCATAAGATCCTTATCTCACATCTACCAAGTCAATCAATCGAAACAAAGTCTGTTTATCAAAGTTGTTATCTAGTATTCATAGGTATTTTCCATTATTTTGAGTCATGTCAATTGAAACTATGCACGATGTTCAATAATAAGTGCATAAATAATAAGAAAATGTTTATCAAATTACGGTCCAATCCCTAATGATGAAATTTTAAGAAGAATGCAAATACATGCAAATCTCCAAATTACTAAGGCCAATGCTATCTCTATTGAAGGACGTACGATGGAGGTTTTGGCTAAACACAGAAAAAGGAAAAGACTTAACCAAAAGAAATCATCACATGTGGATTTATCTAGGAAAAGTGAAAAATGAAAAATTCATCCAATCTATTAGAATGAAAATATTTAGACATTAATTATTATTAATAATGAAAAAAATTTCTTTAGTTCATTACTTCGAATAATAACAGTAATTTGTAAATTATTCGAATCAAACAAAGTCTAAATTCATGATGAAGACCGGGATGATCCCTTCTCTCTTCTCGTCATGACGACGTGACGTTTATAGGGGTTACCAATTAGTGCTGAACGTGTGCAAGCTGATCCATACACCACGCTCCATTCTCCATCAAGTGTGGAGGAGACCTTGCGTTAAAACGGCGACTCGTTTCGCTTTTCACCACGCATCGATCCTCAGCTACCCACGCACGGAAATACCAAACAGGATTTTATTTTTTAGCTTGTCCCAATGCAATCGAACGGGATTTTCCGGATCATCCCATGTAGTGCTTAATCGGGGTTAGACTTCAGTTAGACTTGTTAGATGAATAGTTCGGGTTGAGTCATAAATGGTTAAATTCAAATTGACCAATTTAGCTTTATAATCTATTTGTTGTAATGGAAATTTTTTGAGTTATACTTGACCCGACTATTATTATTAAAACACTTTCATATTTAATCTTAGGAAAAAAAATTTCTTATGATTTTTTTAAAATGTATTGTCAAAACATTTTCATGCTGTACAATATTGTTAGATAATTTTTATAATTTATAATTTTATATTTATTTTAATTTTTGTGAATTTTTTATATTTTATATTTTCTTTTCTTTTTCTTAAAAAAATAAAAAATAAAAAAAATTATTTAATACTGTCCAAGTCAATGTTAATGTCAGTGTCAGCGGAATGGTCGACTGTCCCTTTAGTATTGTTAGATAACCCATTTGTCCCTAACTTAAACTTATTTTTAAAAGCTAAAGCAACCCATTTACGACCCATGTCATTAAATATGAGTTAAAGTATGGGTTGTGGATCCAATTTGCTAGCACTAACTTCAATATACAGGAATATCTTCCCTAGCATTCTTTTATGCTTTTTTCTTTCCCCTGAGCCGAGAAATTATAGCCAAACTGTACAAGACAGTAGATTTAACTATGGCAGAAAATCGGGTTCGAGGTTTTTATTCCCAGCCAAAGCTAATGTAACCAACACGACCAAGAAGCGACCATTCTAATGGAGTTTGGGATCGGATCAACAGTCAGGTTGATTTTCTCCTCCTGTTCCATCCCCTGCTTCCAGGCGAATGCTCGGACGATTACCTTCCTTATGGATTGACATATCTCGTTTCACGCTTTGCAATGATCTTCGACGCGACGGCAAAGGCATCTCAAGATCCAACAAGCAGTTGATGATCTCGACCCTTTGCCGCGCCAGGGTGGACCGGCTCGTTTTATCTTTTGGCATGCCTTACGTAGAAGGCCTTAATCCTCCCGAGGCCATCTTGGAGAGAAAATGGCTCGACGGCGAAAGTGACGCGAAGCCAGTTCTTCATTCCAAAAGCTATCCCTGCAAAACCGAATGTCATCAATTATCATCTCATGGACACAGATAGTGCTTGAGAAAAAGTCTAAAATGTTGTGGCAACTCTTTGAAAAGATTAGAACCGTCATGAAAATTATAAATATCGGGAGTGCTCAACAAAGCGACCACCTTGTGGCAACTCTTGGAAAAATTCTAAAATGTGAATCCACTATTTTCACAATTGTTAGAGTCGTCATGAAAATTATAGGTATTTCATTTGTTTTACACGGAAAATGGAGACAAAGGGAATGTGGGATCCTGATAAATCATGAGTAAAATAAGGATATATATATATCATATTAACAAATTTGGAAATTAATTGGTTGAAGATTTAATGATCCCAAATTAACATGTTTAATATGAGTATATGGTGTTTTCACATGACTGCATCCACCAACTCGACGAAAGAGACAGGCTCTTGCAATGTGACCGGGTTGATTGAACAGGTCAAACGAGAATCAATTAATTTGCCGACTATCGAAGAAGAAAGAAAAATAATAATGAAAAAAGAAGAAGGGCGAGGACTTTACATGTACTCGCAAATCACGATAATTTACCCTCCGGGGCGCATTGTGGAAAACGACGAATGCAGATTCCCATTCTCATTGTCTGTTGCTTGCTTGTCTACTCTACTCCATTTATCTTTGATTTGTCTCTGGCTAAGTAAGACAACTTGTTTAACCATTTGATTCTCTTGAATTCCTGAATATCTTAACACGTTGGGGCTTGGGAAAGAGGAGAGAGAAAAGATAATCTAGGTGGATTTGATAGGGGTTGGGAAATTAATTTAGGACAAGATGATGTTGTCATGGACCCCACCTATAGGAGGGTGGAAAAGTATTTAAAAAGTTATAATCATATTATATTGACATTAATTTAGTCCTAAATTTTTTATATTTGCGTCAAATTTGATCAATTTAGGTCGAAATCGCTAATTTTGATGTCAGCTGTCTTATGTGACATGGACAACATTGATATGAATATTTTTAAAAAATTATAATTTTCAGAAAAAAAATAAACAAAAAATTGTTTAAATATATCAACTCAGCCGTACTATAGAGAACAGTTAATGTCCATATTAGTGATTTCCGATTTAAATTAGCCGAATAGACGTCATTTGTAGAAATTGACATCAACATAATAAATTTAAAATTTTGTGGTACTTTTTCCTCACATAGGCATTTAAACGTCAACTTTGCCGGTCTACAATCATGGAGAGCAAGAAAGGGAGAGAAGCGCACCCAGAGAAATCGACAAATTCGCACGACCGTGGGGGCCTTAATGTCATCCTTTTTCTCCATGGTCTACTGGGCGAATTTTGCTTGGAAAGATCCAAACATGAACTAAAGGGAAAATGTAGGATTTTTCATTAGTTTTGAGGAGGAAGAAGAAGTCCTCTTCAACGCCAAGGCTTGCATTAGAAGTCTGGCGTCTTCTCATTTCTAGCCCCCCAACGAAATATCATCTTGACCCGAGTCAAACTGGAAATCACTGTTGCTTCCAACTGGAAAATGGACGAGAGGTGCATGCAAAACCGTCCCTAAAAGCATAAGATGATCATTAGCGACGGAATGGCGATTGCCGTAGCTGTTCCCTAGAGTAATGCATTAAGGATGGCTTGCCTTTGTACTGGATAATATGTTTGACGCAAACGCGAAGGAAAATACTTCCAAATCTTTGGAAATGACTTCAATTTTGAAGCTTTTTAATTGCCCTGAAATCCCACATTTCAGATGGCGTGAAGCACTTCTTCTGCTGAGATTACTTAATTAGTCACGTAATGGACATGCAAATGGCTAAGACAGGGAGACAAACTCAATTTGTTCTTGTGAATTTGCCAAGGGACAATGCTCGAACGCAGAGCGCAAGCACAATTCCCATGGAAGGGACTTTTCATTGGTGAGTATCCATGAAAATGACGAGATAGAGATGTCTTGTCTCCCATAACTGGATTGGTCATCATTGATGTCGACTTAAAACAACATGTTTGTTCGGTTCAAAATACAAGCAAATGTGCACATGCATTGACAAGTAACTGAAAGGGAAAATTATACAAATGTATTTGAACTTTGCTCAATATGCAATATGACCTATGAACTTCCAATTTATTTAATGTTGTTTCTGACTTTAGTCCAATTTGTAATATGATCCCTAAATATTTTATTTGTTCAATATGATCTCTAAATTTTTGGTATATATTTAATATAATCCTCGAATTATATGAAAATATGTAATATTATTTAGGATTAAATTGAATATGTACCAAAAGTCCAAGGATTGCATGGAATAACTTAAAAGTCCATATATCATATTGCACATTAAACAAACGTTTTAGAATCATTTGTGTTATTTTCCCTAAAAATGTTCAAAAGATTAAATGAAATCATCATTGTTATGAAGTACTTGAATTATTTAATGATAGTAGCAAATGCACGTGCGCATTGTGCGTGCCCAAGTAATCAAAATTTGAAAGATCAAGCAAAATTATTTTGTTATGGAAGGTTTGAATCATTCAATAATGAGAAGAAATTATTGGCAGAAATGTAAAATTTTGAAGATATTGTATTATAATTGGATTAAGAACAATATTTCAAAATTTGAAATCTTTTAGGAATGTTGTCCTCGTATAGGACTTACCTACATTTTGACATTGAAATATGTGAGAGATAAAATAAAATTATGAACTTGCATGTTTGAGACGGATATTATACTTGTGAGATAAGCAATTGAAGATACGGGGAAAAAAATTACGATTGAGATTTCTTATAATTATGATGCTGTATTTATTTTTTATAATAGTATAGATCAATGGAGTTTCGTTTTCTTCAATTTCTAGCAATGAATCATGGTGACTCGAAATAATAATAATTAAAAATTAACTTAGGAACGAAAGAGGCTTTATTACCAAGTGAGAACGAATGAGAAAGAATGGATCTGAATTAGGAAAACGGAAGTCTCGTAGTTGGAGAATGATTGCGGCATGATGGCTAATTAAAAAAGTTAAAGAGCACGGTGTCCTTTCTCTCCTTCTGTCTTTTCCCCTCCTTTCCCCAAGTTTTGAAGTTGCGGCTTCATTAGATCACCCAATTCCAATTTCAAGAGGTTGCTCTAGACATTATTATGGTTGATTCATACGCGATTTACTTTTTTCAATTATTCATTGTTTATTCCGATTCCTTCCATTTCGATCCATCCAATTATTTCATATGGGTTTATCCAAAATTGGCTTGGCAACCTTGACCATAAGATTGAACTCATGGATACTTTATTTGATCTTTTAATGATCAACTTATGAATGCTCTGATTGATCTTTTCATTGACACATTATACTGTATAAATTATACTGTATAAATAGATGTCATCGCTCATAATTACGGTGAAAGTTAAAGATAATAATTTGATATACATGGAAATTGAATGAAAAAACAAATTAGAAGAAATCTTCAAATGATCAACTCATGGATCTTATGTTTGATGTGTTATCTTTGTGCTAACTTGTAGAAAATTTTGCACTGTAAGCATTATGATATCTTTGCCTTTTGATTTGTTACTTCAATACTTCGCCTCATTGCCGCAACTTCAAGAGGCCGTTGAAAGGCCATTGAGAGAGAAGAGACGTTAAATGGGAGAGATTGCGTGCACTGGGGGGATGTGATGGAATGAGTAAATATACCGTTTGGGTTGTGCAAAATGATAGAGCTAACCAGTCATGAAAATAGACTACAGCCACATCAAAAATGTATTGAATTTCGATGAATAATGGTTCTCTCCTGTGTATGCATTTGTTGCCTTAGATGACTGATATCTCTCACTTATCAAGGTGAGATATGAAGCTTCAGGGCTAGGGTTAGGTCTTTCCTGATTGTTTGACTCCTAAAATTTGATTTTTTCTCATCATTTATCACATAAAAAAATGAAGAATCGGTTCAGTCCTTAAACAAAAATATCCATATCTCATAATATTTGTATTCACGGTAAACCGTCGTGGTAAAGCGATGGGGTCGCGAAATCTCATGCATTAATTTGACGGATGTGACGTCCCTTTCCTTTCCCCATTAGTGCACAACTTGGCGAAGAAAAGCTGCTCATATTCAGGAGAAATTATATTCTGTCCTAATCAAAGCCAATTTACAGATGTGGACGAGAAGGGGCGGGAGATGTTCTGGGCCAAGAGAAATGAGCAAGTTGGAAGTATTAGCAATCGCAGTCGGTGGAAAGGAAAGGGCTGCAATAGAGAGACAGAATCGGTGAAGACGGTTTTGTCCGCTGAAATTTAAAAAAAAGAAACGAATGAGCCTGGCCATAAAATCATGAAGAGGTATCTCAATGAGATTGGACGAGCAAAATGAGGCAAGAATGGCAGTCAATCCGTAGGGCAAGAGGGATTTGACTGGGAATTACGAAAAGAGGGGCAAAACTTTTGGAAAAAAGTATCGAAAAAGTCATAAATTTAATGCATTTAGAACAATTGAGTTATAAACATTTTAATTGTGTTGATTTAGTTCTAAACAATTTGATCTAGTGCCAATTCAATCTTTCCAACTAATTTTGATTGCTAATGTGGATGCAAGTGGGCCTATGTGACACTACCAACATTGATATGGATAGTTTTTAAAATATTTTTTGATTTTTTTCTTTTTCATTCCCCATCTTCTTCCTTTTGCTAGTGATTAGCCATAGGTGATGGCTAGTTAAAGCCATCAGCAGGTTGGCCTCACCTAGGTGAGGCTCATGGCAGCCCAATCGGGTGAGGGCTGGCTTTGCCATATTTGGCCTACGCAGACACATGATGGTTGCATTGACCACTTGAAACATGGGATTTAAGTCTTGTTTACCTCTTTTCTTAAGTTACATACTACAACAATAAGAGTTAGAATTTTCTCTATACGAAGAGTTTTTGAGTAAATTTTGAGCTACCGACTCTTATTTGAGTTGGCAATCACCGTTTAATATTATTTTTTTTCCTTTAAGGCACCAACTCTTTATTTTTTTTAACTTATTTACCAACTCTTTATTGAGCTACCCATTTTTGTTCGCTTGATTAGCATCACAGGAACAACGACCTAATTGCTTTCTTTTTAAATATACTATTTCTTAACCGACCGTACATGTATATATGTATATATATTAGACACTAGTTCTTGTGAACTCATTACACACTAGGAGTTGTGGTCTCAACCTAGAGACGCTCACATCTATCCCAATGGATCTTCGGATCATAATCTTGCGACACTAATTACAGATTGCAGACCCCATGTGTTGTTTCTTGTCATGCCTCGGGCAAAATGCTTTCATCCTCTCAAGGCAATCTTCGGGCTGCCCCTTATCTTCCCCGTTAGACTAACTTATCCATGAAGGGACAGCAGGGTATAACTCTATATGAATTATTTAGCTAAGAGTTAGTAACCCACCGTGCCAACTTTTTCCAAATACCACAAACGGCATGACCTGTATTAGCATATGCTTCATAAGTAGTTTACTTCTGGATAATATCTTAAAAGTCTATACTAAATAACTCATTCGTTAAAAGTCGTTCGCTCTTTGGATAAATGATGGCTCAAAAGATACATTTGAAGATATCACCGCCTATCTCTTGTGACTCTTTGTGCTTTTTGGTCGAAAGCATCTCCTTTCTTAAGAGCTTCTCTTGTGAGAGTATTATTAGAGCTGTGCGTGCGACTCTAATATTCAATAGCATTTGCATTGAAAAGAAACGAATTACGTTTTATAACTGGGCTGGTATGACCCAAAGAAAAAAAAAGGATGACGACTATTGTGGTGGCGTGTTAAAAATAAACTGCATATCCTGAATAGTGAATCCGCGATCTTCCAGCCAGCCACGAACGCGTTTTCTGCTTTGCTTGCTCATATTCTCAATTTGAACACGTTGCAGATTACCACGATCATCCACCAATCGCGGCCACACGGCTACAAATGCTGTAGCTTCGGCTATAGAAGCCAAGACCAAAACCTCGTTCTGTTTGATCAATCGAACGCTCTCAGTGAGATTCGCTGCAGCCTTCGTGAAAGCATTATAATATCTTTCACGTTCTGCTTGTCTGAAGAGGATAAAAAAAAAAACTCACATACAATAGCTTAAAAAAAAGATTTTCAGAAAAGAATATAACTCTTACGTTAAGTCTGGATCGTACTGGTGGTTGTCAATCCACGCATTCTCATACATCCTATATGTATGGAAGTTCCACCACAGATGAGTTGCTGGATTCATTGGAAGAGAAGTTTTGAGAAGAGAAGGGTGAGGAAGAGAGAGACACTTTTTTATATTGAGTTCGTGCCCTCCTTTCTTCTTCGAAACACTTCTTCCGTCCTCGCTGCGGGGCTTAAGCACCCTTGACAATGAAGAAGCAGCAGACACGAGCAAATGAGATTGAGCATCTGATATTTCAATGCATTCACGCGAGCAAAAGATCACAAATTCAAAACAACAATAACAGAATATATAATCACATAACATTTACTTAAAAGCAACCTCTACACATTAATCGTGTATATAGGAGGATTCACCCAGCCGCATACGGTAAACTAACAACGCTCGAAAAATGAGGTGAAACAGAGAGAGATCCTGGAACAAGGGAAAAAAAAATAATGGTCAAGCTTACTCTGGATTTGGGCAAAGCTTCCTGTTAAGAATAAAGCAAAAAGTGCATTGGAGAATTTCTTTTATAATAACTAATAAGGGTACACGAGATGGGCTTTACAAGATAACTATCCACAACAACAAAATATTGCAAAATCACAACAATAAAATATTACAAAATCAATTACAATCAATTATAGAGATATCTAAAATATCGTGAAGATGGCCAGAATATATCAAACAAACAAAAAAAAAGAATTGAGTTGATGAAGCACACTTATCTTTGATGTGTTATGTAGTATATATAGAGATATCACCTATAATTGTGGTGGAAATTGAAGGATAATGATAGCAATTAGTAAATTGAATAAAAACAAATCAGAAGAAAATCTCCAAACGATCAACTTGTAAATATTCTGCTTGATCTCTTCATGAATAGAGATATCATCACTTATAATCATCGTGAAAGTTAAAGATAATAATTTGATATATATGGAAATTGAATAAAAAAAATCAAAAGAAATCTTCAAATTATCAACTCATGGATACTCTATTTAATGTGTTATCCCAACTGTTGATACTTAAATTTTGATTTTTTCTAGGCATTTATCACATAAAAAATTAGGGATCGATTCAATCCCTAAACAAAAATATCCATATCTCATAGTATTTGCATTCATAGTAAACCGACGTGGCAAAGCAATGGAGACTCGAGATCTCATGCACCAATTTGACGGAGATATATTTAAATCATTACATCTGCACGCCAATAGGCTTTATGCAAGAGCACTGCGATGATCTATTCCGCAGGCTGAACCCTAAGCAGTTCTATCAAATCATCTATTCCAATGGCAACTTAACCTTCGAACGAAATATTACATTACACGCCATACATTTCCCATGCTATGTCATGGAGCAAATATGAAGCACCAGCTGAGGAATTAGGTTGAGCAAAAAAACCGGAAGCATTAGATCTATTCTTTGGTTCGGATTCTTAAAAAATTACCGATGGACCATTATGTCTGTGTAAATTCTTAAGCCAAGCAGTACTTGATGAACCGTCAATTTTCATCACGGAACTTCAAACTTCGAAGTCACTAATCAAATTACAACTTAATCTCAATTCCTGTGATAAGAATAGAAGTCGAGCATATGAGGTCAAACAAAACATGTGGTTCGGAAAGATATTACCTCGCAAAAGCTAACTGGCATGTTATATGCTTCATGGAAGCTTTGGGGCCAAAGCATGGCACGGGTCTTTGAACATGCTGCACATTTTACCAGAAAGCGACGTGATTAATTCATATGTTGAACCCTTTCAGAGATTCTCTCTCTCTCTCTCTCTCTCTCTCTCCTCTCCCATATGCACAACAAGTCCACTAAAGGAGAAGTGACTGACCAAAACCTCAGTTGGTAAAAACAGTGTCACCTACTCAAACACTCCATCTGACATAGGACTTGAGTTCAGCTCCAGAAATCATCGCCCGCTCTCCTTAAAAGAGAGGACATGTCTATAAGAATGCAAGACATGAATTTCTATCTCACCATTAGATGAAATTTAGCCATCGCGAGATGATTGGAAGCCACCAGTCGTCATGACTTCAAGCTTTCAGCTTCTCCCTTTGGAGACTCTTTCAGAAGTACAAAGAGCTGCCAGTGGATAGGATTAATAATGACGTTCCCTTGTTGGCAGCAGGCGAATGCGGTGATCCAAGTAGTCCGCTTGCATTTGATATACCAATTTTGGACAACAGGTTACACCACGTAGCTGCCAATGTGTGGGCAAGACAGGTATCCTTACCGTACTGCGCAAGGTAAAGAAATTCAACCTCAGTGAGGACGTATAATTTGCACATCTCAAACCATATCTAAGAAGTAACTTCAAGAAAATATACAAAACGACATGAGTCCGCGCATGTCTTTGTGCTCAAAACCCCTGGTGCTTCTTTGTAGTCTAGCCCATGAGCGATGTTAGAGCAGAACAACAACAGCATTCAAAACGACATTTGCCATAAGAAAGGCTGCTTGCTGTTTCTTGTCCAGCAAACAAATATATAATTCAGTAGGAAAGCCATGAAGAAGGCAACTGCTTGACTTCAGGATCTCGTTATTGATTACCCCTACAAGTGTCAAGAGTACTCTGAATTGTCTCCCCAGTAGTTGCTAGTTATAAAAACGCTAAAGGAGAAAAAAAATCGCTGTATTTAAAGCTGAATATCGCTGGCACGTATGCTTCTCCATCTCCGAAAGAGGTGCCACTCTGAATTTGAAGCAGATTCTCATGACAAGGTAATGAATTTTGCTGTAAAAGTTCCATTTTTGAGCTGGGAACTAGTCTTGGATGCACGTTTCTTTCTTCCTTTAGCTATAAATTGTCCTAAATTAGCATATAATTGTAACTTTTCGTTTTTATTTAATTAGGGGCAAAAGTTCATCTTTCTCTTCGGTGGGGTGTTTTTTTTTTTTTTTTTTTGGGGAGCATCGGAATGCGGATCATCTTACCATCGACACGATAGTACTCGTTGTTTTGTTCATTCGACCATGAATTCAGTATTTTTTTTTCCTGTTATTCTACAAACATTGAATTTTCTTCTTCGATGAACTTCTCTGCCTCAGGTTTTTCCCTCAATTATATCTCCAGATTGTTGCTTGTTTTCTTTCTTCATTTTCCCACATTTTTCCTTTGTCAGTGAGACTCAATCCAAAGGCTTGGATTAGCTATCTGCCAGATGAAATTCTAGGTCATATATTTTCCAGTTGACATCTACAGAAACACAAGCAACTTCTGTTTCATTCTGAGATGGAGGTATTTGTGGACTGCTCATTTAAGCATCCATGGTTTAAGGGCCTCAAACTTATCGTATGAGGTGGAACCTAACCCCAGTCGCAAGAAAGGGACCATGGAATCGTTAATTGCCTAAATTAACAAATGCCCAGCAAGTGGCTTTAAGTTAATGAATGGAATGAGGGGAAGCTTACTTCTACCGACTTGAGTCAATCGAGCAATTTAATCCAGAAATAGCTGACGTGAACACTAACGTTCCTACATGACACGATTGGTGCTGACGTAAACATTATTTTTGTAATTTTTTAATAATTATTTTGGTTTTCTTCTTGACTTTACTTTTCTTTTCTTTTCCAACAAGATTAGCCAGCAACCTTTGCCGACCCTCAATCCAAAAAAAGTAAAAAAAATAAAATATAAAACAAATTATTAAAAAAACTTTAAAAAATTATTTAGTAAAATGGTTGTCATCCATATCAACGATTTTCGATCTAAATTAACAAAACGTGAAAAGATTTATGACTAAATTAGTTTTGAGCTTGACTTCGCATAAATGTAATAGGTTGATTTTTTTGTTATATACTATTTCCCCTTGGCTTGTATTAGAAGTCTTGCGTCTTCTATTTTCTCACTCCATAAACAGAATATCAACTCGACCGGAGTCAAAATTGGAGCCAGAGATTTTTATTTTTTGGGGGGGGGGAGGGGAGGATCTCTAAAAGTTAAAAATGCAAAATCATTCCTAATGATCATCAGTGACAACACGGAGCGCGTGGCAATTGCTTTCCGAAGCCCGTCGACGGACCTTTAGGAAAAACAACCGTGGCTGTCCCTAGAGAAATGCATTAGGGATGGCTGCCTCTCGTCCAAAATAGCTCCTTTTAGAGTTTCGTCAATTTGGCATCTTGATCATGCATTTGATGCGAACTAGAGCAAATTGATCAATTTGGCATCTTGATCTGGCGAGGTCGGCCCTCGTCGGCCGCGGGCGGGCCGACCTCGCCGGATCTCCGGCGAGGTTGGGCTCGTTGGCCGCGGGCGAGGGCGGCCGGACGAGGGCGAGGCGGCCCTCGTCGCCCTCGTCGGCCGAGGGCGAGGCCGACCTCGCGGACGGCCGCGAGGGGCGGCCTCCCCCAGGCAAGGGTCGCGAGGCCGTCCCTCGCCGGCCACCGGCGGGCGGCGCCCAGCCCTTTGTGCGCTTCACCGATGGCTGGCCACCGGTGATGGAGAAGAAGATGATCAGAAAAAAAAAAAAATTTAAAAATAGTAAATGACAAAAATGCCCTTAATCACCGAAAAGTCAAGCCCTTATTTGAAACAGATATAACTACTTTAGGCCCTTATTTGAAACAAAATTCACTTCAGACCCTTATTTGAAAAAATAATAACAGTTCATGCCCTTATTTGAAACAAAGTTAACTTCGGACCCTTATTTGAGAAATTGAGTGGACTTGGGGCCCTTTTTTGGAATTTTCCCCTAAACTTATTATAATTGTGTCAATTAAGTTATAAACTTTTTAATTTAATCAATTTAGTCCTAAATTTTTTAATAATTTACCAATTTAATTCATCTAGCCAATTTTCACTGGAAATTGTTAACTAAATTGGTCTAATTAAAAATTTTATTATTGACTTGATATAAAAATAATAGGTTTATGAATTTTAAAATACTTTTCTATAAGATTCTCTCGTTACTCTCTTTCGAGTATTAAGTTGATTTTTTCATTATTCAAATTACTTTTGATATTTTTCCACATGGGCCTGCCAGGTAGTATGTCATTCTCATTTTAGAATAATTATGTCTGCAATAGGCAATGCACGACCCTCCCACTATGCCAATTTTGGACTCGATCTACAATCCCATGAAATACTAAATACTAATGATATACGGCTTTAATTTTCAAGTTACTCTGCCAAATCGATCACTTCGTTCTCTACTAGATATAAATTTACACAAGAAACTTGTACAACTTTTATTGTTTAATTTTATTTCATGTGTTCGTCTTCTATATTATAAAAAGAAAATAAAAATTCATAAAGTCTAAAAATTCTAAAATAATCTATTTATGATTCACTTAAAGCTTGTTATTTAACCCATTTATGACTCAATTAAGCTTTTTCTTAAAAACTAAGGCAACCCATTTATAACCCACACACCATTAAATATGAGTTAAAATATGGGTTATAGACCATTTTGCCATCTCTAGGCAATATACAAGAATACCTTCTTAGGAATGAGTATGGTCTGGGTGGGCGGTTTCCACCCTAGAACCAGGAACCACCCACTAAAGATCAATTCTGAAAAGTTGGAATTGGGAACCATTTGTTGATTTTATAAATCTACTCGGGAACCAAATTGCCGGTTTGGTCTAATTTTCGAGGAGATCCATGGAACTGGTCCCACTAAGTTTCACACACTCATTACAACGTTTATAGCAAACCAAAGTAAAGCAAAAAATAAAAAGCTTCTCTATTCTTAATTACAAGATATGTAAAAAGATTAGACTCATATTGAAAGTTGAGAGTTAAGACCATGAGTCGATGGGCGTTGAGCTTAAGAATCGAAAGAGATAGAGAGACAACTTAGAAGAGGTGAGAGTGAGACGAGAGCTCAATCATTGGGGTATAGAGTTTCATATTATGGATTTTAGGGTTTTCATTCCTCTTTAAAAAAAAAAGTTTGGTAGGAAATTTTTCTTACACATATATAAATTATCAGTCCAGTCCAAGTGAGTGAGTGGACGGTTTCACACCTAGAATCGAGAACCGGACCGGTTCCCTTGGGAACCACTAGTTCCAAGCAATTCTCAATTCCTTTGCACACCCCTATACCTTCGTGTAGCTTTCTTTTGTGTGTTTTTTTCCCCAAGTCCAGCTTAAATGCGTAATCATATTATTGCTAATATTGTCCACCCGACGGAGAAATTACAGCCAACTTTTACAAGACGGTAGATTTAACTATGGTAATAAGTCGAATTTAAGGTATTTATTCCCAGCTAAAGCTAATGTAACCAACACGACCAAGAAGTGATCATTCTGATGGAGGTTCTGACCGAATCAACAGCCACGTCGATTTTTTTCTCCTCCATCTCCCTACTTCCGGGCGAGTGCTCGGACAAATAGCTTTCTTATTGATTGACTAATCTTATTTCACACATTGCAATGACCTACGACGCGACAACAATGGCATTTCGAGATCCAACGAGCAGTTGATGATCTTAGTCCCTTGCAGCGCCAGGGTGGGCCGACTCGTTTATCATTTGGCATGCCTTTCATAGAAGGCCTTAATCCTCCCCAGGCCATCTTCCAGAGAAGATGGCTCGATGGCGAAAGTGATGCGAAGCCAGTTCTTCATTCCAACAGCCATTCCTGCAAAACCAACGTCATCGATTATCAACAGATGCATACGAATATTACTTGAGAATAGCCAGAACTCTGTGCCGAAAATGGGATGGATTTGTTATGGAATTATCTGAGCATTAGTTCGCAAAATCACTAGGATCCTTTTAATTTCCAAATTTTAGAATCCTTGGAAAATTGTGAGGTAAGTTGGTCATCAAGACTCACTCTACAGCCCCTTGTAGCATTCTTAGCTAGTGTGCATTTCATGAAACAAATGTCAGGAGACGCATTTGAAAAATTCAAAAGGCTTAAATAAGTTAGAAAAATGAAATAGATGCATAAAAATAACATCAATATGTTTTCGTTTCACCAACAATTGGAGAAGTTGAGTTTACCAGGCAGAACGATGACAGATTCTTCTTTAGCCAGTTTTAGGCAGAACTCCATATCATCCTTAATGCCCTCCAACAATGATAAATTCAACTTGACCTATCAAGATGGCATCTTTCACGTATCAAGAATAGTAAAAATTACATAATAGAGTACGCCATACCAATGAAAAAATAAAAATACATGTATGTATATATGTATATTATGCCCATACCATTACAAACATGCCTGCTTCTGGCTTTTTTGGGAAGGTGAAGCAAGGTATCTCTTGAATCTTCTCATAACATATGTCTGCATTCTCTCTTAGTATGCAAATGATTTTTGAAAAAAAATCATCATTTGTTTTCTCAAGTATGTAAGCGACTGCCCCCTGTTAGAATCACAGCGAAGAGCAGAAAATATTTAGCTATTACTTGATAAGGAAGCTAGTTGTCCACAAATAAAAGTTAGCAAGCACTCTTGCAAGGATTAAATGAAGAACATTGTCTTAATTATCCATCTTCAAAGAGAAAAAACTCTCATTGACTGGTCATTTCCTGAATGAATTGCCATGAATATCCACAACTCGCTCTGGAAATGATACAAAAATAGTGCAGACAAATCTAGCTCCTAAATCATTTTGAGGAACAGCACATGTCTCCAAATCTGAACGTCACTGGTTAATTATCTGGAGTAGTTACATACCTGGACAAATGTCGCAGGATCAGGGGATATATCCAGAAATCCTTTAAGGGACTCGAGAACCTGTAAAAAGAAAAGCAACGATCTAAATATCCGGTGGTCGATACCGCTCAGGGGGAGAGAGAGAGAGAGAGAGAGACCCCAGTGTCTTTCAGGAAACCATTGGGATCATTTGTCACAAGCCAACCAAGTCGCCAACCTGGAACAATCCACCTCTTTGATATTGATCCCAACGTCAAGACAGGCGCGATGGATCCGAAAACACCCATGGGAACAAATGGTGTATCCCCAAAAGCTAGGTGACCATAGACTTCATCAACAATTACCATAATCCCAAGCTTCCTTGCTGTTTCAGCAACCTTCTCTCCAAAAAAAGGAATGAAAGTGATGAATAACGGCTAATGCAACACAAATGTAGATTCCAAAGATTATAAAAGCGACTAGCAACAAATCTATACAGCTTCCACTGCCTGAGATATAGCTCACTAGATTAAGCTCCAGTGGAAACTATTAGCAACCTTCTACTTGGACAGAATGCAAAAGCAACCTTCTTTAGATGCTGGTAGCTGTAGACACTTCCACAAGGATTGCCAGGATTGATGATAACTATGGCGACAGTACTCTCGTCTGCAAGATCCTCAACACCCTTGAGATCAACCTCCCAACCCTTGTCTGGAAGAAGATCGAAATACCGTATCTCAAGATGGCTATGTTTTGCACGTGCATCGTAGTATGGGAATCCAGGTCTTGGAAGCAAAATATTGGCCCCGGGGCGAGCGAGAACTGTTAATATGGCTTCGATTGCTTGTGTGCACCCAACCGTCATATGGACATCATCTGGTGATAATTTGTACGGGAGATCACGAGAGAGATGATCAGCAATAGCCCTGCGGAAGTTGGTGCCCTGGATTAGTGTCGCTCACTCGACCATGTGGTCAGGAAATAAATTGCTATTCGGCCTACAGAAAGTGACTATGATCAGCATATTCACAGCGGCCTTTTCACAAAATTCAATCTTTTATCCAGACAATTGACGATGACTGCTTCTTGTAGTCACTAAAGCTTGGTTTCATCATTTACTGTCTGTTTTCAACACGCTGTCTATGCCAGCGATATGATCTTTCGAGTTGATTTACGAGAAAGTTAATATTGATCGCCAATAACAGCTACTAGGCTATTAAGATATAACCATGAACGAAGCAAAACAACTGCCAGAACTAGGCATTTTGCATTTGGCCCTTCGCAGTCGTTGCGAAGGAAACAGAACACGCGATAAGGTCCAAAATCTTTAGTTGAGTCGCTTTTCAAACAAACCGCTCATCAGCCTCTCAATCATTGACGTTTGACCATATGGTTTCTTATATCTTGAATGACCACATGAACGTAAATCCCGGCAATTTTTAAGTACACGACCCTGTCGGTACCTTCTTTTATTTATTTATTTATTTTTAACAATTGACTCATGGGTACTAGTAAGATCAAGGATGCAAAATAACATGCTTAGGGAATATGAATATGGCCACGCAGCTAAACAAACGGTCCCGACCATGAGAAGCACGAGTCAGTCCATGCTATCACCAAGCTTATACTGAGATATTATCTGGTCGGCTCAAGATTTCACAAGATACTAAATCAATCTCAGGCTCATTTGTTTCACAAGATATTACGAAAGATGATAATATTTCTCGATCATCTATTTTGGAAACTTTTTATTTTAAAAAAAATATTTTTTGAATCATTCATCTTTCATAAAATAAATGGCTTCACTTCCTTGTCATTTTAGGAAGTCATTTTTCCCTACTCCCCTTTAGCCAAAAAGGTGGCGAATATAAACGAGAAATCATGTACTGACAATCTTGAATGACACCGCTTTTTACCTCCTAGCAGGAAGAATACCAACGGTCGAGCTGTAGCAGTTGAACTTGGCGGAGCGGAGCGCGTCGACGACGGCGTCCTCGGCAACAAGCGTGGTGCGGAAGCAAGGGAAGGCGGAAGGGTCGCCGTGGCCTAGGGGGACCACGACACGGCCGTCTTCCACATCGAGATTCTCCATCACCTGGTTGAGGATGCCGCGGACGGTGATGGCCGATGCGGCGCTGAGCCCCTCGTCGCCCTTGAACTTCCAAACCGGCGTCCCGTTCTCCATCCTCGCCTCCTTCAGGTGGATGATGGTGATGGAGAGATGAAAAAGGAGGAGAACGTCCTTCCGTTTTTTCTCGTGGGTCTGTGGTGCTCTTGCTACTTGCAGTGGAGCGGGAGGTATATATAAAGAAATTTCTGTGAGCTTCGGACGCGGACGGAGGAGCGAGTTATTATATAAATTAATTATGTTTGAGTTATAGAAGAGTTTAGAACGATAAAATCCAAAATAATATAAAGATTAAATGGGTTCGTAACTTTCTTAAATTCAATTCGCCTTTATGAATTGCACCAAGCTATCTATGCTACTTAAGAAAAGGCGATGGAAACATAATACTCATCTATGAATCACCAGATATGTATTGCATAAAATGGATCAAATTGAATTGGGCCTTTTTCAATCCGAGTCATCCATTTTGTCACAATAACAAATTGCGTCATAAACCTTGTCTTACTTGACATCATCTCTCTATGAAGGCCAATTTTGATTAATCTAATGTACTGCGTGTCTTGTTACCTTAATACAACTTGACTTGAAGCAAATGCTTACTTAATCAAATCAACTAGAGTCATTTATCGTGTAATCTCCTGTATCGCAAAGGTCATCTGTAGCCACGATCACCCATTCTCATGTTCCACTATTACCGTTCGACCAAAGAAACCAAAAAAAGGGTAGGAATAAAAAGACCGAACATTCCTTCGGTCGCTTGATTTTTATTTTTATTTTTTGTTTTTTTTGAATTTCAAAATATATACTAACAATGCATGTCGTCATTTTGACTCAACTGGAGACAAAAGAAAAGAACAGGGGATAGTACTATTTTCACATAAAAATGTCATCATTGATGTATAAAGAAATGTGGCGGATTTTCATTACATTTAAATTCAATTACTTGTCTTCTTCTTTTTTATCGATCCTACTATAATTCTCACTCTCAAACTTTTTCTTTTGCCTCATTATAGGATGTGAAAGTAGAAATCCACACTTGAAACTAAATTATTCCCATCTCAACCCCTTAGGAATATGAAGATTCAAATTTCCTATATTTCTCTTCCCATGAGATAAGGATGATCACTAAGATAAATCTCAATGATTAATTCGATTACTTGTTTAAACAACAATTACAATCCGTTATATTACTTAATATATCGATTCTATATATGTTCCATCTTTTCTTGAATCTTGCAATTAATTGCCATTGCCGTCAATCCACATGAACAACGAGCACTGAGGTACGCTTTTAGCATCCTAAGCATCGTCCTAATATTAAATGGGATTTTTCGAATCATCTCATGACAAAAACGACAACCTGTGATCTCGAAGTCTAATGATGACGTAAAGTCGGGGTTGAGACAACGGGAGATTTAACTCTGACATAGATATCAGGAGTGCTCAACAAAGCAGCCACCTTTTGGCAGCTTACTGGAAAATTCTGAAATGTGAATACACTATTTTCATAATTGTTAGAACCTTCATGGAAAAGATAGGTATTGCACGTTTTCTACATGGAAAATGGAGACAGAGGGAACATGGGTTTCAATAAATTATGAGAAGATGCTATTTTAGCGACGCAAAATAAATAAATAAATAAATTTCATATTAACAAATTTGGAAATCTAATTGTGGGAAAATTCAATGATCCCAAATTAAATAAACTTAATATGCGTCTCAAAAGCACTTATCAGCATGGTCCATATATGAAATATACATAAAAGATCACAATTTGTAGGTTGTTTTCACTATATAAAATGAAGAAGATTCGACATACGACCGCATCCACCAACTCTTCGAAAGAGACGAGGGTGTGTGATTTGAGCGGGTGCTTGAACAGATCAAACGAGAATTAATTAATCTGCTAATTATACAAAAAAAAAGGAAAATAATACAAATAAAAAAAAGGGGGCGCATGTAGAAAACGACAAGTGCAGATGCCCATCCTCATTGTCTATTGCTTGCTTGTCTACTGCAATTATCTATGATATCTGTCTGGCTCAAGCCATTGTTTAGCCATTTGATTCTCTTGAATTCCTGAATATCTGAACCCGTCGAGGCTTTGGGAAAGAGGAGAGGGTAAGATAATCTGGGTTGATTAGGTAGGGTTTTGGGAAAATTAAAGTTAGGACAAGATGCTATGCTGTTGTCCTGGACCCCGAGGAGTTCAAACGTCAACTTAGTCGGTCTACGATCTTGGAGAGCAAGAAAGGGAGAGAATCGCGCCGGAGGAATCGACAAATTCGCATGATCTTTTTTTCTCCATAGTCTATTGGAAGAATTTTGCTCGGGGAAAGATCCAAACATGAAATGAAAGTTAAAATGTTGGATTTCTCATTAGTTTTTAGGAGGAAGGAAAAGAAGTCCTCTTGACGCCAGGGCTTGCGTTAGTCAAGAAAATATCATCTCGACCCGAGTCGAAATTTGGAAATCCCTGCCGCTCCCGACTAGAAAATGGACGAGAGGTGCGCGTGCAAAACTGTCCCTAAAATCTTAAAAAAGAACTGTTTCCGATGATCATTAGCGACGGGAAGGAGATTGGCATAACTGTTTCCTAGAGAAATGCATTAGGGATGGCTTGCCCTTTGTCCTCGATGATATGTTTGACGCGAACGAGAATGAAAATACTTTCCAAATAGTTGGAAATGACTTCACTTTGGAAGCTTTCTTAATTTGTAATTGCCTGGAATCCCACATTTTTAGGTGGCGGGGAACACTTCCATTTGTTGAGATTACTTAATTAGTTACGTGATGGACATGCAAGCGACCGAGAGAGGAAGGCAAACTCAATTTGTTCTTGTGAATTTGCTTAGTGACAATGCTCGAACGTGGAGCGCAAGCCAGCCCAATTTCCACGAAATGGACATCTTCATTGGCAAGAAGTATCCATGAAAATGACTGGAGATGAAGTCGTCTCATATCTCGTAACTCGATTGGTCACCACTGATGTGGACTTTAAAGAGCATGTATGGTCAGTTCAGAATACAAGCAAATGTGCTTAAGCATTATGTTTGCCGAGTAATTGAAATTTAAAAAATTAAACAAGATCATCATTGTTCTATGTGATAGAGCATATCTCCCAAGATGGAGCACATTCCACAATCTGCATCAATCCCCTTGAAGGAGTTAATTTTCCAGATAGAGCAAATCTCCTAAGATAGAGCATCTTCCACAATCTGCATCAATCCCCTTGAAGGAGTTAATTTTCCAGATAGAGCAAATCTCCTAAGATAGAGCATCTTCCACAATCTGCATCAATCATGTTAATAAAGTCAATCTTTCACGATTTGTGTAATTTCATCGATAGAACAAATCTTCCGCAATATGTAATAATATCGTAAATTCTTATCTTTTGTAAAATCTTTTGAATTGTGATTTTCCCATTCATGTACATATTATAAATATAATACAAATCTCCACACTCAGCATGGAGAAGGTTGTGCTTTGAAGGAGAGAGATACAAGGTGTGGCCATTTATGTAGGGTGGCTAGAGAGAATGTATGAATCTCGACCAAAATGGTAAAGACGAAGTGCAGCTAAAATCTGGGTGGGAAGCTTGCGCTAAATTTGCTATTGGCAATTGACATATTAAAAGAACACCGAAAATCCTTAAAAAGACAAAAAAAGTAGCCAAAAGGACAAGATGTGCTTGAACTCATTGGATTTGCTATAAGTTTTAACATAACGTTCCCCCGAAAAAACTTTTTTTTTTTCCTAATTTGGCTGGACTGGAGTTCTCGAGTATGTTCTCTTCAAGCTAAGTTAAAACTGCTCTCTCTCTCTCTCTCTCTCTCTCTCACCAAACTAATAATAGGTAGAATCACTTGTGGAAAGGCGCGCAAAATAGTTAGTTTTATGAGTTGCAGAGGAGAGGGAGGGGGGCTGATGAACAGAGGTAACTTTCATCATATTAATATCGGGAATATGAGCAGAAGTTAATTGCGCCGGTGATGTAACGGCGGGAGAAGAGAGGAGTTTTCAAAATTTGACCTAACATCCACATCACGAAATAAAGAAACAAAAAAAAAAATTAAAAGATGATGCATGGTGCCAGAATGATCTTTTCTTTGATGTGTTATAGCAGTTTATGTGATAAAACGTGTTCAACTGATACTTTCTTAAATAGTTAAGTAACGAAATTAGTGCGATTAATAAGATCTTTTTAAATTGTATGGATTTCCAATAGAGTGGCTCTGGTATAAAGGTGACCCTTATGCTCTAAAGCTGACAGTGACTTCTACTTTTTACTTCTTTGCTTTTTCTAACTTTTGCAACATTATGCTCTTGACTTTTACTAATGTGTATAATTGTAAGTGGTTTTTCATAATTTTTCGAAACATAAACATTTTTTCTATTTCGAGAATTTAAAGAAAAATTCTAAGTGATAAGTCGAAACTATAAATAGAAAAATTGTATCACAAACTATATAGGTTATAATAGTTGATCCTTAGAAATTACAAAACAAATTATCAAAATAGTCATAAACCTATTACAATTTTTCCAATTCAATCCTAACATTTTGTAATTGTGCTAATTCAATCCATCTGGCTAATTTTAACTGGACGGCGCCGATCGTCCGCCGTCCAACCGACACAAATACAATAGGAAATAGAGTAGAAAGTTACATTTTTACTTTTTTTCGCATAGAAAAAGCCATTTAATGATTTTTTTTTTTACTTACTTCTATAATTAACATACATAATAAGCTCAGACAATTGTGATCTTACAATTTTTATTCAGTAAATCTCATACCATAGACGGTATAGTATATACTTTTTTTTGTCAGAAGTATTGTATTTACTCGAATCACCATAATTTTGAAGTAATTCCAATTAAATTCTATCATTTAATACAACTTCAGCTTGTCCCCGCCCCCAACCTAACACCACCACCAACAAGCAACCATTTTGCGGCACACTCCACCACCATCAACAACAGTCATCTGCCCCCACAGCCTCCACCCTGCTGACGTCACCTCTGCGCCGCCGCCGCCAAGCTTCCACACCACCAACGCCACCATCCAATCCCAAACTTCACCTCCACCACCACCATCAAGCTCCACCAGAATTTTGTCCACATTGTGGTATATGAATCATCTCCTGCAAAGACAAGAGGAGATGTACTGGAGTATGAGGTCCAAAGTCAATTGGTTGAAATGGGGGGATAGGAATACCAAATTCTTTCACGCCACTACTATTCAACGGAGGATACGAAATAGAATTTTTATCCTAAAAATTGATGACCAGAATTGGAGTCAGGACCCTCTTGTTCTTAAAAACCACATTTCTGAATTTTATAAGTCCTTATACTCGTCTGTAGGAGCTAGAAAGTATGCTCCAATTCTGGAACAGTGCCCCCAGATTGTCACGGAAGACATGAATACAGCCTTGATGAGGCCTATAACAAAGGAAGAAGTGCAACTTGCTGTGTTTCAAATGGGACCAACTAAGGCGCCTGGGCCGGATGGGCTAAATGGTCTATTCTATCATAGCAATTAGCTGGTTATTCAGGAAGATATTTTTCAAATGGTGGTTTCATTCTTTAACCTAGGCACTTTCAATACTGACATGAACCAAACACAACTCACCCTTATCCCGAAAGTCCCCAACCCTGAACATATTTCCCAATATAGACCTATCAGCCTGTGTAATTTCAATTACAAAATCATTGCCAAAGTGCTGGTAAACAGGCTAAAACCATTACTCCCTCAGCTTATTCTCCCAGAACAAAGTGCTTTCATAGGGGGCAGGCAAATCCAAGATAACATTTTCATCGTGCAAGAGGTCCTCCACCAGCTACGGACTCGAAAACGGAAAAAGAAATTCCAAGCAGTGCTGAAGCTAGACATGCAAAAAGCTTATGACAGGGTGGAATGGGATTTCCTATGTGATTATATGCTAAGGATGGGTTTTTGCGATAAATGGGTCTCCCTAATCAAATGGTGCATCTCCTCAGCATCCTTTAGTGTAAAGGTCAATGGTGAAGCTACCGAACAATTTTAGCCATCTCGAGGGATTAGACAAGGTGATCCTCTATCCCCTTATCTGTTCATTATCATGGCCAACGCCCTCTGTACCCTCATTTCTAAAGCTGTTTTGGAAGGATCCATCAAAGGTATAAAGCTCAATCCTCATTGTCCTACCTTTCTCACCTTCTATTTGCGGATGATGCAATTTTCTTCCTAGACGGCAGCATCCCTGAAGCATAAAACTTGTCCAATGTTCTTAATCAGTACTGCTATGCATCAAGGCAGGCCATAAACCTTAATAAATCAGGAGTTTTCTTTGGAAAAGGCTGCCCACAGGATCTACAAGCTAATCTGGCAGTTGAGTTGAGGGTGTATGTGTTGGAGAAAACGGGGAAATACTTAGGGATACCTTCGGACTGGGGGAACACGAAAAAAGAGATGTTCTCATGGGTGCTCACTAAGGTGGATAGGAAACTAGAGGGCTGGAAAGAAAACCTAATCTCAAAGGCGGGGAAGGAGGTTTTACTGAAAACAGTAATTCAGGCTCTTCCACAATATGCTATGTCGATATTTAAAATCCCGGTTTCCATATGCAGAGCCATTGAGAAGAAAATCTCAGCTTTTTGGTGGAAACAAAATATGCATCGAAGAGGGGTTCATTGGAGGAATTGGGACTTACTCAAGGAGAGAAAGGACCAAGGAGGACTTGGCTTCAGAGATTTGATAGACTTTAATAGGGCTCTTTTGGGGAAACAAGCATGGAGACTTAGTACAACAACAGATGCCCTATGGTGCAAACTTTTTAAAGGGCTCTATTTTCCTGAAGGTAACCTATGGAATGCAAAAAGAGGCTCTCGCCCGTCCTGGGGCTGGCAGAGTATTTTAGTAGGGAGAGATGCCATAGAACCGGAGATGAAATGGGAAGTGGGGAATGGGGAAAGTATACGTATTAGAGAAGACTGATGGCTGGTTTCGGGGAAGATTGGTGGCCCGGCTAATTTAAACGAACCATAGCTTGTAGCTGACTTTATAAACCAAGATTCAGGGGAGTGGAAAACCGACTTGCTGAAGGAGACATTTGGAGAACACTTTGTTCGGGAAATCCTAGCTACACCCCTTAGTATAAATCCAAGGCCTGATAAACTATTATGGATAGCTAACAAGTCGGGATTATACCAAGTGAAGAGCAGCTACAACAAATTGCGAGCACGGAATAAATCACACCATGTTCTCCAAGCATCAACATCATATCAAAACCCTAGAAGATTATGGGTGGAAATCTGGAAATTACGCATGTCTCCTAAAATCAGGTTTTTTATATGGAGCACCTGTCAAGAAGGTCTTCCGACAAAAATAAATCTTTACCGAAGACTACTAGTACTTGAGCCGCTTTGCCCTGTGTGCGGATTAGCGTCGGAATCCTCTGAACATTTATTTCTTCTATGCACCTGGACCAAAAAAATCTGGACAAATTCGGGCTTAGCATTTGACACCTCCCCCACGAGCATCACACGGATCGACAAGCAAATCAGTGACTTTCTTACCTCAGATGAAATGCCGGAGAACAAAGCCCTGCTCGCGACTCTGCTGTGGTCTATTTGGAAGGCTAGAAACAGAGCAATCTTTGCTGGTCAGCCACCGAATTCACAAAAAATCGTAGCAGAAGCGCTACTGCAACACAGATTAACTAACAAATGGAGTCTGTAAGGCAACCGGAAACCCATACCTCAACCGGAGACCTGGGAACCACCGGGCGCAGGTTCGGTGAAATTAAACATTGACGCCGCATGGAGAAGCACAAATACGGAGGGATCCATTGTCGGCATCTGTAGAGATGAAGAAGGCACCATGATAGCCGGCTTCGCAAGCTCAATCTGCGCCCCTTCACCAACTGTGGCAGAAGTCCTAGCTCTCCGCTTTGCTCTACGGTGGCTACGAGAAACCAAAACTGATCGAGGCTTTAGTTCAGTTCCTCACGTGGTAGTTTCAGTTGATAACTCAACTGTTGTTCAGACGGTACTGGGCCAGGAGGAGCCGGAGTGGGCCTTGCAGTCGGTTGTCTGGATTGCAGAATTCTAATGAGCCAAATGCAAGGTATACAACTCAAGCATGAGCCCAGAAGCAAAAACAAAGCGGCTGATTGGGTGGCTAAGGCCCATCTTGATGGTAATCTTCCGCCGAACTGGGTCTATCGCCCCCCTCAAGCCCTTTTATCTATTCTATGTTTTGAGTTTGGTTTTAGATGTAATCAATTGTCAAGTTAGCAATGAAAAATCAATTTCCGACCAAAAAAAAAAAATCATCTCCTGCGGAAGTTGATCTCCATTGATACCCACATCGATTTAAGAACTTTCACAAAACGGTGCAAAAATCAAGTCCTCAAGATCTGATTCTGAATTTCTTTCAAGATTAGTCATGCTTTTTTTTTTTTTCCTCAAATTTGAGTTGGAATGGATTTCTGGAAGGCAGAAATTTTTTCGTTTTAAGTCAGGCGAAAGCCATGGAGTGATATAGAAGGAGGCAGGAAGTGGCTGTTGATATCGTGCTTGACCTTGAGCTCAGGCATTGATGATAGCAATAGAGAAATGAGACGTGGAATGCAATGCTCTGAGTGGTGTTGGGCGGCGGCAGCATGGTAGGGGTCGGTCCTTTGTTATTTACAAAGTTCTTCCAAAGCATGACAACTTTTAGCCATCGGAATCGTACTTCTTTCCCGCGACTGGACGATGAATTTTCCTTATATCCCTCGTAGCACGTGGAGGGTGACGTGCGTTCTCGACTAAAGGGTACTTCATTAGATGAAGAATATGATCTTCTGATAAATGATCACTCTCCCATATCACTGAAATCTTAATGACAAGTTACCAACTTCAATGTCCTTACTCCGACCCATAGTGAATGGAAAGATTGGTTAGTTATAAACTGGGAAAAAAAATCACGGCATAACTATCGAACCAGGGAAAAAATACCCATCTTATGAGGATGTATCTGTGTAATTGCAAAATGACTATTACTATACTGTGGCGGTCTAGCAGCAAATGTTTCATGTGGTTAAGGCATAGCACGAGGAAGCAGAACATCTTGAATCGAACCTGAACCATTTTTTTTTCCTTCAAAATCTCTCTTTTGCGAAAGATTCAAGAAAGGGACCGATCGACCATCCAGAATCGAAAAGCTAACTGGTGGACCCCTTACCAACGGAGAAAAGCACATTAAATAATCGAATTGCCCAGAATCTTTGTTTCTTTGGGATGGATTTTGTCCCTACTCCTATCCTCTTCTGAGAGTGCAAATTTGTATAGTTTCGAGAGCCCAAATGTTCCGTCTCATTGATAATGTAGCCAAATGGGAATGTCACAGCAGCCATAGGCACTTTCGCCATCCGTCCATGTCTCCTTCGTTGACAAAGCCACAGGCACTTTCGCCGTCCCTTTGGAAAAGGGCAAAATTGAAATACTGATATGAAGTTTGGGTTTCGCCATCCAACCAGCCGTGAAAAAATACTGTTAGCCACATTAAAAAAATTGTGAATTGAATCTTGATGAATAACTTCAGGACTGGAGCCGGGACCGAGGCTACGTTTTTCTCGATTGTCAACTTTTAAAGTTTGATCTTTCCTAGTCATTTATAACATAAAAAAAAATTAAGGATTGGTTTAGTCCCTCAATAAAAATTTCAATGTCTTATAATATTTATAATCATAGTAAATCGACGCGGAAAAGCAATGGGGCGGCTTGAAATCTCAAGCATCGATTTGACAGAACCAAAATCCATTTCCTTTTCACTTGCACAAGAGTTTCTTGTAACAGGATTTACTATATGGAGCTAGAAGAGTTGTTCCCTCGTACCCTTTCAGTCGAAACAATCTCACATCAATCTATGCACCTTGCATCCATGCCAAGTCCTCAGGCCAACTGATTCAACAGTTTCCAAATGAGTCTCATAGGCTTTGTAATCCAGTTTCTTAACGTCATTTAAATGAAGAATAAGAAAGGGGCTTGATTCAGCAAGCAGCAACCTTCTCAATCGTATAACTGCATAAAATCATTCAGAGTAATCTCAATGAGATGCCAATCAAAATAAAAAGAATTTGGTCAAAGTGAAAGATAAGAAAAAAAATTCAACGGTAATCTGTCACATGCACTCGAAGAGACTTTAATGTGTTGAGCTAGGGAAAATGGGTAGTTGTCGTTAAAGAAGACACAATAGGAAATGTGTGCGCTTAACATACACACCAAATGAACAAGTAGCGTTTTGTGCCAAAGCCGTATTGCAAGTTAGTGAATGTGGGTCATTTTCAGGGAAGCTAAATTTGTGCATCAGCAGCTTCTGCTCTCTTTGCTCACCGACTCACTCAAACTCCCAGATGGAGGAAGTTGCATTAAGGGATCAGAGAGAAGGAAGGAGGGGTGGGTTTCTATTCGTCTGCTATTGAGTGGTCCAAGGCCCAATGTACTTTTCCGTCTCGTATGTGTCAGTGAGGATAATATTAGCCGCTTGATCGGATTAATGCCATTCGTGAAATTTAGTATGAGGATCTTAAAGTCTAAGAGGCTCCTTGAAAGAAAAGACTGTACCTGTAGACGAGCTTGAGGAGAAGGCATTGGTATCTCTAGCCAAGGTGAGAGGGACAGTGTGGTTTTGCTTTGACCTCATTAACTTTGAGAACCCGTAAGTGAGATTTTCTTTGACCTCATTACCGTCAAGGGCCAATTTGCTGAGTTTTCTCTTGCAAACAATGATCATTTTTTTGTTGCTTTAATGGCCGTTCGTTATTTGATAATTTTAATTTGGTCAGGAGGGGAACTTACAAACCATCCAAAAAGTGAACGGGATCATCAGGCTTTCTTAACACGACTGCTTTACTAGTTCATCGAGTGCTCCCAGAAAAGATTATGCCCATTTGTACGATTGCATTTAAGGGGGGATGGGTTTCTCTTCACGGCAGGTGCCCGGCTTATCCTGGCGGACATGCGGTGGTTGCAGCGATATTTCCAAACACAAGATTTTAAATCTTTTTCGTTTTTTTTTTTCAACACTATTGAGTAATATGAAATGAAATTTGGAATACCCATTCACATGACGAATCAAGGTGGAAATATGACAAAATAGAGGCCGATAAAAACCAACGATTTAAGATCAATATAATCTTGTCATCCGATCTCCTTTAATCAAGTATACTCTCAGACGAGAGTTGCATCTATTAACCAGTCAGTGTTATCTTAATGTTCTCCGAGCCATCACGTCGTCATAATGAAAGCTCAGACCTGAGGTACTTGCCCTTGGTAAAGCATCGAAGAGACTTTTAGACCAGACGGGCAGTACTTCTTTCACGCTGAACCTTCCCTCGTGCAATAAAAGCGAGCAGCAAAGCTCAGACCTGACGCACAGGCCTGACGCACAACCCTTTATTTCGTGCGATAAAGCTAACAGCTGGGCTCCAACCGGCGCTCATCTCAAATCTTATTTTCGTCACGAGTCACAACTATTCTCTCCCTAATTTCTACTTACTTTTACGCCAGTGATAAATCCTAGATAAATCAGGTAAGTACAGAATATGGAAAAGTCTCGTTTGAAAAAAGAAATCATATTTACCGAGATTGATTTATATTTCGGTCGAATATCAAGGTTGATTAAATAACGGGAAAATTATAGCAAATATCATTACTGTCGAAAAATTTTCACAAGCAATTTTATCCAACATACGAGGAGAGTTAATGAGATAATGAAAAATCACAACCCCTGAACTAAAGATGGATAAAATCACTTGTGAAGATATATTTAAACATTGACAGTACATATTATGAGTAATCATCGGGTCTTATTATTTTCATGAAAAAGTTTCGTGCAACCATAAGGACAACATATCCCTTATACATAGCAGAGGAGAGGGGGATGGGGCTTCATGAACAGAAGTGACTTTCGTGACAGAAGTTAATAGCGACGGTGATGCAGCAGCGGGAAGCAATAATGACCAGAGAGAGGGGAGCAAGAGAGCGCCTTTTAAGAGCTTTTAACCAACTTTTCATCAGGAAATCGTACCCAACTTTACTTTGGCTTCTCGATGAGCTTATTTTTGCCATTTGAAACCAAACCAACCCCAGGCTACTTTACTTTGGCTTCTATTTGTACGATGAGCTGTGAAAATATTTTTGCCGGATTGCCAAGAAACCAAACCAACCCCAGGCTACCATTGCCTACTCCACTATTATTATATAACTCTCCGTCGACCCCTACAAGTTTTCCAGAGCATCTCATCCTGAAAGAGTGAAAAGCAAGACATTTCAGAGGAGTAAAGACATGAGGAGTCGTACGCAGTCAGCATGGGGGCAGGGATGGTAAAGTCAAGAAAGAAACCAAGGACATCCACATCGCAAAATACAAAATAACAAACAAACAAAATCAACAGATGACGCATGCTGCCAGAATGCTCTTTTCCTTGATGTGTTATAGCGATTTATGTGACAAAATATGTTCGCTCATACTTTCTTAGATCGTTTAAGTTACGAAATTAGCACGACTAATCAGGATTTAAAAAAGAGAAATACGGAGGGATCTCTTCTTTTTTAATCAAATGAATTTTCAATTGAGTAATTCTAATATAAAGGTCGCCATACGGTGACTTCTATTCTTGACAAGTCATTTGATTCTAAGCAAATTATTTTAGGGCTGCACTAGCATGATCGAACCACTACTTCCTGTGAGTAATAATGCAGTTTAGTTCATTCATTTCATTTTTTGTTTGATGGGCAACTGAATATAAATTTATTGTTACACTTGGTTACAATAAAATATTGCTAAACGTGTATACGAGATACTTGAAAATTTTGAAAATATTGAAATATCAAATACTAAAGTGTACAATTGGTCCATTTATGAAATCCTGAAGGGCACCATTGGTTGGTTTTTTACTCTCTTCTTTTTACGACATTATCTCTTTGGCTTTCACTTCTCATGAAATATTTGGAAATTTTCAAAATTTTCAATATCGAACAATATTATTCAAAATTTTTAAAAATAAATATTTGAATTTACGTGTGTCAACACTTAATTGCATTTATAACAAAGTATATTTTGTCCTGGATGGGTTACTTTAACAGTTTAATGTAATTTAATGCTTGTTATACAATTCTTTCTATAATTTCTCGCTTTCATGGATTGTTACTATAAAGAATTACACTGTTATGGCACACAATTTCTTATTTTACGTTGTCACTGGCGGTATTAAGGGACAGAAGGGCTAGATATGGGTACTTAAACTTAATTAATCAAGGGATGATTTCTATGTTAGCCAAACGGTTTGGTGGAGAAATGTGGGAATCACCACAGGCTTATTCTTTAACATTGAGCTACCATCATAAACCTACAATTTCCACGAATAAGTAGTCCATGTGTTACTTAGATTTTATGTCTTCATCTCGTAACAATAGTAATAATGTTATGCATTTTCTACTTCATATATGTTGTAATACCTTACTTGTTATATGTTGATTTGTTCTGATAATTAATATGGGCAACAAGGTTGTTCCGTGGGCATTCTAACAAAAAACTCAATCATGTAACTAGTCTTGTATGAGATGCTATTATTTGGAAAACAAAAGTTAGGTGCAATGACAACGATTGATCACACGTGAAGTGTCATTATTTTTCATCATAAAGTTCTAGCAAAGTCATACATAGTTTAACATCGATTAGGTGGGAGATGAATTAGCTAGTTATCAACCGTGGCCTACGATGCTATGAACAATTCAGTTATTAAGCAACCAAACTTTTAATCGATCATGCATATTTGATCTTCACGTGTTTGGAACCTTGAATTGAACTTAGATCTTAAGGCTTCCTCAATCGCGCGTTAAAATTGGGCAGAGGTTAGCATTGCAAATCATATATTTGTTTAAACTAGCTTTCCCATTTTCTTTACTTGTCAGATTTATCTAAGATCCATCATTGGCGTAAAAGAAAGCAGAAACCAGGGAAGAATAGTTGGGAGGAAAGAAGATATTGAGATGTGGGCACAGATCTCAGCATTGTTGCACGAAATAAGGCCGCGTTACTGCATCTTGATATGAATTAATAAATTTGATGGTGACTTGGATAAAGTTAGCAGGAGATCTTTCCAGGAAAAGAAAACAAAGAAATGGCGAGGGCTGGGTGCGTTTCCTGTTCGTCTCTCTGCTGCTTCGGCCTCAGCTCTCCATCATCCTGCCTATCCGTCCGTCAAGAGCATGCTCTGAGAGAGAGAGAGGAAAACACAAACAGCGGATGATCACGGGCGTCGTCGTTCGTACCTCCGTTTCCCAATGCGGATGGCTCATCTTTTTTCGGTACTATTCTTACGCTGCAGTCAGGAAGCCAGCGTCGAAAAGAGGCTGCTTTGGTTCGTACAAGCTGTCTCAGCCTCTCGCTAGACTCAGCTCCATTCTCGTCTCTCCATGTTTAAGTCTCTTCCCTCTCTCACAATTTATGAATAGTGGTAATTGCCTTTGCCAAAATTCAATGCTTACCAAACGGGGTACAAAGTTGAATCGATTTTTGGCCCGATCCTTCTGCGCCCGTACGGTATGCATTGAACCTATGGTGGAAGCGACGAAATTTACTTTAATGACCGATTTCTTTCGAAAATATCACTTGCGATTACTCACTTTTTCCACAAGACATTCATCCACCAATCGATTGTGAGGTGGGATTTCACCCTTGTGTCACATTATACATCTAAAGCTCCTATCATTTGACACAAACATATTATAATAATTAAAATGAGTCATTAGTAAATTAGGTTATTATCACTGTAAAAATTAGAGGCGTGTTTAGCCTGTAAATAGGTTCTAACGTACAGAAACATTAGTCACATCCCTCATTCCTTACATCAAGGATGGTATTTAAGAAAATTTATTATTGCACTCGATTACAATATAACTTCGTTTAATGTCGTCGGGAAATGCTTGAAAAATTTGGAAAATGTTCAAATATCAAATTAAAATAAGAGATCCTTGAGGCATTCACTTGAGCTGCCTCTAATCTTCCCCGAGGCTCCATCGTTAGGTATTTACCCATGAAGGTACCAGAATAAGAAGGTGAAGAAGCAGACAGCAGTGTATATCTCTATATGAATTATTTAGCCAAGAGTTAGTAACCAACTATGCCAACCTTTTCCAAATACAACACTGACTAGCATATGCTTCGTTACTTCAGGATAATATCTTAAATGTCTATTAAACAGCTCAACTTGTTACGCTAGTTTGCTTTTCAGATAAATGAATTGCTCAAAAGAAGCATTTTCATTTAAAAGAAACAAACTACATTTCATAATCAGGCTGATATGACCCAAAAGAATAAGAAAAAGATGGACTACTGTTGTGGTGGCACATTAAAAGTAAGCTAGGCATCGTGAAGAGTGAATTGCCGTTCTTTTAGGCTCCGTTTGGCAACCCTCCTATTTTTCTCTTTTTTCTGTTCTTTTGTTCCTTGGAATAAAAAAGAAACAGAAATCCGTTTGTTAAAGCAAACTGATTTTTCTATTCCCGGCAATAGAAAGTTGTTTCTGGGAATAGAAATGAGAAGTAGAAAAAACTAGTTTCTTATTCCTAAGAATAATTTATAGAAACTATTTCTTGTGGACTTCTCATCGCCTATAGCACGCCACCACCCGCCCACCGCCGCCCATCACCCGCCGCCCACCACCACTGCTGCGCCGATAGCTCGTCGCCGGGTCGCCGGCCGCCCCTACCTCGCGGCCGCAAGTCGCCGATCACCCCCTACCTGTTGGCCGCAGGTCGCCGGTCGCCGCCCGCCCCCACCTGCTCGCCGATGGCCGACCGCCAGCCGCCACCACCCGCTCGCCACCAATTGACCGCCAGTCGCCGGCCTTCGCTCAGCGGTCGGTGACCCGCGTGGCGGAGGGGACCGGCAACCGCGCCGCGGCGGCGGGTTGACGGGCGGCGGTGGCCACTGTGGGCGGTCATTGGTGTCCGGCCACCGCCGATCGCCGATGACCGCCCACACCCGCCGACCGCCGGTCGTTGCCGCCATCGGGGAAAAGAGAAATAAAAACTTTTTGTCGATTCCAAACGCATTTCTATTCATTTTCTATTCCGAGAATAAAAAAATTTTGTAGTTACCAAACGCCCTATTTTACCAAGAAATTGTTCTAGGGAGTAGAAATATAAAAGAGCTATTTCTCAAAAGAAACTGTTTCCAGGAGTAGAAATGTTACCAAACGAACCATTAGCTAGCGGCATACTTGCTTTCTGCTCTCCTTGGTCATATTACCAATTTGAACACGTTGTAGGTTACCGTGATTACCCCTAATTGTGGCCACATGGCGACAAATGCCTTGGCTTTTGTTACTTAGATTTTACGTCTTCATCTTGTAACAACAGTAATAATGTTATGCATTTTCTACTCCGTGTATGTTAAATGCCTTACTTATTATATGTCGATTTGTTCCGATAATTAGTATGGGCAACAAGGTTTTTTTTGTGGACATTGGGACGGAAAACTCAATTACGTAGCTCATCGTGTATGATATCCTATTATTTGGAAAAAAAAAAAAGTTAGGTGCAATGACAACAATTTATTACATGCAACGTGTCATTATTTTTCATCATAAAGTTCTAGCAAAGTCGGAAATAGTTTCACATCGAAGGTGTGGGAGATAAATTAACTGGTTATCAACTGAAGCCTGTAAATTAAATCATTAAGCAATCAAACCTTTAATAGATCGTGCATATTTAATATCCACATATTTGGAATCTTGAACTAAACTCAGATCTTAACGAATCCTTAGTTGCTGAGCTAAAATTGGAAAGGGCTTAGCATTACAAATCATATGATTTGTTGAAACGAGGCTTTCCCATTTTCTTTACTTATCAGATTTATCTAGGATCCATCACTGGCGTAAAAGTAGGAAGAAATTACGGAAGAATAGTTGGGAAGAGAGAAGATCTCAGCATTATTGGACGAAATGAGGGTGCGGCATCAATGCATCTTGATATGAATTAATAAATTTGACGGTGACTTGGATAAAGTCAGCAGGAGATCTTTCCAAGGAAAAGAAAACATAGAAATGGCCAGGGATGGGCAAGCGAAAATGCGTTTCCCGTTCGTCTCTCTGCTCTCCATCAGCCTGCCTGTCCTTCAAGCGCATACCACAGAAGAGAGAGAGAGGAAAACACAAACTACGGAGACGGGACGTTAGCGGCTGGACGAGACGGAGAGGATGATCACGGGCTGTCGTTCGTACCTTCATTTCCCAACGCCGACGGCTCATCTTTTTCGATACTATTCTTGTGCTGCAATCACGAAGCCAGCATTGAAAAGAGGCTGCTTCGGTTCGTACGAAGCTGTGTCTTCTTTGCTGCTGTACTCTCAGCCGAGTTTCAGTCTCTCATCTCTCAATGTTTAGACCTCTTCCTTCTCTCAATTTATAAGTAGTGATAATTATCTGTGCCAAAGTTCAATGCTTTACAGAACGGCGTAAAAAGTTCGAATCGATTTTTGGCCCTATCCTTATGTGCCCGTACGGTGTGCAATTAACTTATAGTGGAAGCGACGAAATTTACTAGAAATATAATGATCGATTTTCTTATGAAATATGACTTGTGTACTCACTTTCTCGCGAAAAGATTCGTATATTGGCTCATTGTGAGGTGGGATTTCACCCTTGTGTCACGTTATGCATCCGAAGCTCCTATCATCCGACACAAACACATTATCATAATTAAAATGAGTCATTAGTAAATTAGGTTATTACCACTCTAAAAAATAGAGGTGTGTACATTAGGAAGGATATTTAAAAAAATTATTATTGCACTTGATTACAATGACTTCGTTTAACGTAGTCAGGAAGTGCTCGAAAATTTTGAAAAGATTGAAATATCAAATTAAAATAAGAGATCCTCGAGGCATTCACTCAAGCTGCCCTTGATCTTCCCTGAGGCTCCATCGTTAGACACTTACCCATGAAGGTACCAGAATAAGAACGCGCGGACAGCACAGCAGGGTTTATCTCTACATGAATTATTTAGCCAAGAGTTGGAAACCACCCATGCCAACTTTTTCCAAATATCACACACCACATAAGGGTACCATTGTTTGGTCTACATCAGCAATATCTAGCTAAAATTAACTGAAATGATTGAACTAACATCAGATCAAAAGATTTAAAACTAAATTAACATAATTAAAATGTTTATGATTAAATTATCACTAACATGAGATTTCGAATCCCTTGATTGCTTTTCCGCATCAGTTTATTATGAATGTACATATTATAGGATATGAATATTTTTATTGAGGGACTAAATCAATCCTTAATTTCTATTTTATGTGATAAATAATTAGGAAGAGTCAATATTTAGGTGTCGATGGTCTGGAAAGATCTAGCCTCAGCATCGGCTCTAATTATGAAGTTCATATCTCGCCTTGACAAGTGACTTGTCAATATTTAATTCACAATTTTTCTTTTTTTATGTGGCTAGAAGTCTTCATATCTGAAATTCCAAATTCGCCGTTTTTGAAAGGCAAAAACCCTAGCTGTCCATCTTCTTTAACGCCTCCGCTCAGACGCCTACTAAGCTTTTCACCCAATCTCAATCACTCGTTTATCTCGTTTTAGGTCTCCCGAGGTGGAAGAAATGAAGCGTGCGAAGGACACGGTTGCTTCTCCCGAGGAGATTGACACCGACCCCGAGTAGGCGATCAATCTCTCTGTTTCCTTTCGTGATTATATATTCTGTTGTCGTTGTTGTTGGTGTTGTTTTGATCTAATGCATTGAAATACCATATCCTCAATCTTAATCACTTGGCTCTCTCGTTTTAGGTCTCCCGAAGTGGAAGGGAAGAAGCGTGCGAAGGTCACAGTTGCTTTTCCCGATGAGATTTATACCGACCCAGAGTAGGCGATTAATCTCTCTATTTCGTTCCGTGACTATATACTCACGTTAATATATTAACATATTTTTCGTTGTCATGGACCCTTAATACACGCAAGAGTATTATGGAGACGGAAGGTGGCAAGAGCAGTGCTGATGCTCTGACTCCAAATTTTGATCCCCTGGCTTTTGCCCTTTTTGAGTGAGTGTGCTCGGATTGATTCTAATAAATCAATTTCTTTGTTTTTTATTTTTGGTGTTTGTGTTAGTCGCCATTTGTTTTTTTACATGACGGGGGGATTTCATGGATAGTCATGCGAGGGAGCTCAAATCTTTTGTGAGTTTCGAAACGCATCGCTGAATGAGTCGACCTCATTTAATTCATTTGCAGTCTCTTTCCTTTTCTTTTTCATTTTGCTACGAGTGATGCGGGTCAAATGACATTGACGTTACTGAGTATTGGATAGCCAAACTTACGTTTTATTTGGTTGCAAACTAATTGGATTGCAAATCAATCAATGACCGGTTTCTCTTTGCGCATCCAACTCTCATTTTCAGTAAGAGAGAACCAAATTGCTACTTGTGCATCTTACTTACAATTAGGTAGAGATCGGTTTCTATCTGTCGTTTTTGGAATACTTTGATATTCTTCAATCTTATGATTTACTGATGATTAATTTGGCTAACCGCATTGCAGGCCATAAATGCTGCTACTTGACGAAAATGAGACGCAATGTCGGACACGATAAGTTAAGCATCATTAATTGAAGTGCAAGAAGAAAAAAAAAACTCGACTATATTGATTCAGCCTACTATTTATACAGGAGAGACATTCATACCTGGATAGAGTTGTCGAGATGATGGAAAAATTTCGAATGGTTGTAAAAATTTATCGAAGGATATGAGTGACAGCTGCAGAAGTTTATTGAAAGATTTGTAGGGTTTGACAATTTTTTCCCCAAATCGAATGCTATAACTTTTTCCCAAATTTTCTAAGACGATCAAGTTTTACCACACCAGAGTATATATATCACAAAACATGACAAGCACGCTTCCGAGAGCTTTCCATGTCATTCACATCCTTCGGTAAATTTCTGCAGCTGTCACTCACATCCTTCGGTAAATTTCTACAACCATTCGAAATTTTTCCATCGTCTCGACAGCTCTATCCAGGTATAGACGTCTCTCTTGCATAAACAGTAGGCCGAATCAATATAGTCGATTTTTTTTTTCTTCTTGTGCTTCAGCTAATGATACTTAACTTACAGTGTCCGACATTGCGTCCCATTTTCGTCCAGCAGCAGCATCTATGGCCTGCAATGCCGTTAGCCAAATTAATCATCAGCAAACCATAAAACTGAAGAGCATCAAGGTATTCCAAAAACAATAGACAGAAACCGATCTCTGCCTAATTGCAAGTAAGATGCACATGTCATAATTTGGTTCTCTCTTACTGAAAATGAGAGAGTTGGATGCACGGAGAAAAATCGGTCACTGATTGATTTGCAATCAAGTTAGTTTGCAACCAAGTAAAACATAAATTTGGCTGCCCGATACTCGGTAACGTCAATGTCACTCAACTTCCATCACTCGCAGCAAAATGAAAACCGAAAGAAACAAAAGAGAAAAGGAAAGAGATTGCAAATGAATTAAATGAGGTCGACTCATTCAGCGATGTGTTCCGAGACTCACAGAAGATTCGAGCACCCTTGCATGATTGTCCATGAAATCCCCCTGTCATGTAGAAAAACAAAAAGGGACTAACACAAACACCAAAAACAAAGAACAAAGAAATGGATTTATTATAATCAATCCGAGTACACTCACTTAAAAAGGGCAAAAGCCAGGGGATCAAAATCTGAAGTCAAAGCACTAGCACTGCTCTTGCCACCTTCCGTCCCCATAATACTCTTGCATGTATTAAGAGTCATTGACAATGAAGAATATGTCAATGCATTAACGTGAGTATATAGTCACGAAAAGAAACAGAAAGATTGATCGCCTATTCTGGGTCGATGTAAATCTCCTCGAGAAAAGCAACTGTGACCTTCGCACGTTTCCTTCCTTCCACTTCGGGAGACCTAAAACGAGAGAGCCAAGTGATTGAGATTGAGGATATGGTATTTCAATGCATTAGATCAAAACAACATTAAAAACGACGGCAACATAATATATAATCACGAAAGGAAACAGAGAGATTGATTGCTGTCGTGACCTAAAATTTTCAAAAAATAATAGGTTTAGGGGTTTGTTAATTTCAGGCCGACGGCCCTTAATTAACTCGGACTTTCCAAGCCCATACCCCGCGCGACGTTGGGATATCGTGAAAGTCTTCTAATAAGGAGTCGCCACTAACCTATTGGGGTCGGTTAGAAACCAAGTGAAGACATGTGAGCGTGCCTCACTTTCTATGTAACCAAGAATCTAGGATCCGAGACTTGATTACATTAATCACGCGACTAACGCCATTTTGATACCTAACTCGATCGTGTAGTAATCAAAGTCATGGAAACACATTCGAGAAAATTAAGATTTATCCTAACCGTTCTACAATAAGAAAATAGCGTTCAAAAATCATGACAAAACAAGACACAGGAGAAGAGCCCTATTATAGAGCCCTAAAGGCTTATTCAATTTTGCTCTTTTTCCTTTTAGGGGTTTTCTGAATTTTTTTTCAATTTTTTTTTATGAATTTTTATGAATTTTTAAATATTTTTTAATATTTTCGAATTTTCCAAAATTAAACAAAACAAGCTTTTAAGATTTTTGAAATTTTTTGGCTTTTCTGGAATTAAACGAAAAACATTAATTAATTTTTTTGGAATTTTATAAACTTTTAATTTTTTTGGAATTTTGAAAATATTCTATTTTTTTATTTATTAAAAAAGTAATTCGGACCGGGTTGGGAAACCTGGCCCTACTAAACCGACCCGGACCCTATCGATCCAGGCTGGACTAAAAACAAATCGGGCCGGCCCTAAGCCCACTAAAAAAATAACCAAGATGGCCCACGAGAATACTTCTCTCAAAATAAGCTCACATCCAAATTTCTAATCTTATCTCAGCAATCTGTCACCATGGCCCATGATGCCCAAGCCCATTGACCAGCCGAAAATTAGAAAGCCACGGCCCATTTCCCTTTCTTTCCATTTTCCTGTTTTTGGCTTTTTGTTTTGTTTTTTTTGTTTTTTTCTTTAATCTTTTTTTTGTCCTTTTCTGCATGCATATTTCTTCCTCCACGCACGCCCGACACTCCCCCATCTTCTCTTTTTTTTTTTTCTGTCTTTTCTTTTTATTCTCGTTTTTTTCAATTTTTCTTTTTCTCTCTTTCCTTATTTTTTTATTCTTTTTGGTCTTCTTCTTTACTTCTTCTTCTGCATGCTTTCCCCATGCACGCCCGACTGAAGCTTCTGCAGCTTCTCCCGTCCGACGATTTCCTCCACCGAACCGACGCCAACAAACGTGCTCTCCGGCGAAAGCTATCCGGTATTTTGACCACCATCGCTCGTTAGTCATACCGCTCGACCGGCGGCCACCCTTTTCCGACGACCGATAATCCGTTCACGGGACAAAGGAAACCCTCGCTCTCCCGATGACGCACGATTATTTCGCGAAGACCACGCCGAAACACAGTGACCACGCAAACAAAAACACGATTCAGCAGCTACGTATGCAAGCACGGGTCGATTCTAAGCTAAAACATGAGCTAACTTTTCGGATCTCTCTCAGGCATTTTGTCGAACGGTTGGGGTGCGCTACCGAATCCTAAGGTTTCCGGCTTAACCGGGACTCGAACGTGCCTTGGGGGTCTCGAACATGACATACAAAAAAAAAACGTGGGAACAACGTGCAAGGGCGACGTGGGCCGGAGCTTGCGGGCCGGAGCTTGCGCGAGCCGGACGGCCGCGAGCTCTGGCCCGGTGCGCCAAAAACGGAGCAAGGGCGGAGCCGAACTTACCTGGTCAGCTTGAGGACGTCGCCGGGAAGATCGTTAAACGGGTCAGTGCGCCGCTAAGGCTCCCTCTCTTTGTCGTTTGGAACTCTCCTCTCGGGCTCGCTCTCCTTCTCGGAACCTTTCTCTCGGGTCCAGGAGCTTTGGCGAAGTGGAAGAAACGCGTCGGTGGCTCGTCGGTTGCGTTTGAGACGCGGTGGCCGCGGGAACTTCTCTCTCACTCTCCGGCCTCTCTCGGTCTCTCGGAGTCCTCTCTCTGGTTTGTTCTCTCCAGATCTGGTTTCTTTTCTCTGGTCCTCCAGTCCCCTTCTTTTTTTTTCTCCCCTTTACGGTCTCCCTCTCCTTTTTTCTTCCCCCCCTTTTTTGTTCTGTCCTGCACCGCCCTTATCCTCGGCAACACCCTGCTGCCGTCTGACCTCCCTCTGCCATCTGACTTCGCCGACCTAACCCCTGCCGTGTGACCTTCTCCATCTTCTGCCCATGCTGCCACTTGCTTCCTCTTTTTTTTTTTAATTCTTCTTCAGGTTGCCGTTGCCGTGCGGAGGGAAGAGGAAGAGAAAGGCGCGGGCTGGGCCGAAAAGGGAAAAAGAAAAGCGGGCCAGGCCCGCGCGGGGAAGGGAAAGAAGAAGAAGAGAAAGGGGCCGGGCAGGCCCAGCCCTGGCCCGAACCCACGTTTTTTTTTTTTTTTTTTAGAAATTAATATGTATTTATATAAGCAAAGTAAATGGGCATTTAAGACAAAATAAACAAAATTTCGGGTGTCAACAATCGCCTACTTGGGGTCGGTGTCAATCTCCTCGGGAGAAGCAACCGTGTCCTTCGCACACTTCATTTCTTCTGTCTTGGGAGACCTAAAACGAGAGAGACGAGTGATTGAGATTAGGTGAAAAGCTTAGTAGGCATTTGAGCGGAGGCGTTAAAGAAGATGGATAGCTAGGGTTTTTGCCTTTCAAAAAGGTTTTTTTTTGCCTTTCAAAAACGGCGAATTTGGAATTTTAGATATGAAGACTTCTAGCCACATAAAAAAAAAAATTGTGAATTAAATATTGACAAGTCTCTTGTCAAGGCGAGATATGAACTTCATAATTAGAGTCGATGCTGAGGCTAGATCTTTCCAGACCATCGACACCTAAATACTGACTCTTCCTAATTATTTATCACATAAAATAGAAATTAAGGATTGATTTAGTCCCTCAATAAAAATATTCATATCCTATAATATTTACATTCATAATAAACCGACGCGGAAAAGCAATCAAGGGATTCGAAATCTCATGTTAGTAATAATTTAATCATAAATATTTTAATTATGTTGATTTAGTTTTAAATCTTTTGATCTGGTGTTAGTTCAATCATTTCAGTTAATTTTAGCTAGATATTGCTGATGTAGACCAAACAATGGTACCCTTCTGTGGTGCGTGATATTTGGAAAAAGTTGGCATGGGTGGTTTCTAACTCTTGGCTAAATAATTCATGTAGAGATAAACCCTGTTGTGCTGTCCGCGCGTTCTTATTCCGGTACCTTCATGGGTAAGTGTCTAACGATGGAGCCTCAGGGAAGATCAGGGGCAGCTTGAGTGAATGCCTCGAGGATCTCTTATTTTAATTTGATATTTCAATCTTTTCAAAATTTTCAAGCACTTCCTGACTACGTTAAACGAAGTCATTGTAATCAAGTGCAATAATAATTTTTTTAAATATCCTTCCTAATGTACACACCTCTATTTTTTACAGTGGTAATAACCTAATTTACTAATGACTCATTTTAATTATGATAATGTGTTTGTGTCGGATGATAGGAGCTTCGGATGCATAACGTGACACAAGGGTGAAATCCCACCTCACAATGAGCCAATATACGAATCTTTTCGCGAGAAAGTGAGTACACAAGTCATATTTCATAAGAAAATCGATCATTATATTTCTAGTAAATTTCGTCGCTTCCACTATATGGTAATTGCACACCGTACGGGCACAGAAGGATAGGGCCAAAAATCGATTCGAACTTTTTACGCCGTTCGGTAAAGCATTGAACTTTGGCACAAGCAATTACCACTACTCATAAATTGAGAGAGAGGGAAGAGGTCTAAACATTGAGAGATGAGAGACTGAAACTCGGCTGAGAGTACAGCAGCAAAGAAGACACAGCTTCATACGAACCGAAGCAGCCTCTTTTCAATGCTGGCTTCGTGATTGCAGCACAAGAATAATATCGAAAAAGATGAGCCGTCGGCGATGGGAAACGAAGGTACGAACGACGGCCCGTGGATATTAAATATGCACGATCTCAGCATTGTTGCACGAAATAAGGCCACGTTACTGCATCTTGATATGAATTAATAAATTTGATGGTGACTAAAGTTAGCAGGAGATCTTTCCAGGAAAAGAAAACAAAGAAATGGCGAGGGCTGGGTGCGTTTCCTGTTCGTCTCTCTGCTGCTTCGGCCTCAGCTCTCCATCATCCTGCCTATCCGTCCGTCAAGAGCATGCTCTGAGAGAGAGAGAGAGGAAAACACAAACAGCGGATGATCACGGGCCGTCGTTCGTACCTCCGTTTCCCAATGCGGACGGCTCATCTTTTTTCGATACTATTCTTACCCAATGCGGACGGCTCATCTTTTTTGGATACTATTCTTGCGCTGCAGTCAGGAAGCCAGCATTGAAAAGAGGCTGCTTTGGTTCGTACAAGCTGTCTCAGCCTCTCGCTAGACCCAGCTCCATTCTCGTCTCTCCATGTTTAGGTCTCTTCCCCCTCTCTCAATTTATGAATAGTGGTAATTGCCTCTACCAAAATTGAATGCTTACCAAACGGCGTACAAAGTTGAATCGATTTTTGGCCCGATCCTTCTGCGCCCGTACGGTATGCATTGAACCTCTGGTGGAAGCGATGAAATTTACTTTAATGACCGATTTCTTTCGGAAATATCACTTGCGATTATTCGCTTTTTCAACAAAACATTCATCCACCGATCCATTGTGAGGTGGGATTTCACCCTTGTGTCACATTATACATCCAAAGCTCCTATCATCCGACACAAATGTATTATAATAATTAAAATGAGTCATTAGTAGATTAGGTTATTATCACCGTAAAAGTTAGAGATGTGTTTAGCCTGTAAATAGGTTCTAACGTACAGAAACATCAGTCACATCCCTCATTCCTTACATCAAGGATGGTATTTAAGAAAATTTATTATCACACTCGATTACAATATAACTTCGTTTAACGTCCTCAGGAAATGCTCAAAAATTTGGAAAATGTTGAAACATCAAATTAAAATAAGAGATCCTTGAGGCATTCACTCGAGCTGCCCCTAATCTTCCCCGAGGCTCCATCGTTAGGTATTTACCCATGAAGGTACCAGAATAAGAAGGCGAAGAAGCGGACAGCAGTGTATATCTCTATATGAATTATTTAGCCAAGAGTTAGTAACCAACTATGCCAACCTTTTCCAAATACAACACTGACTAGCATATGCCTCATTACTTCAGGATAATATCTTAAATGTCTATTAAACAGCTCAACTTGTTACAGTAATTCGCTTTTCAGATAAATGAATTTCACCCACCCATGGGTAGCCCAGCTGGTTAGGGCGAACTTGGACTTCGTTGAGGTCTTGCTTTTCAGATAAATGAATTGCTCAAAAGAAGCATTTTCATTTAAAAGAAACAAACTACATTTCATAACCAGGTCGATATGACCCAAAAGAATAAGAAATAGATGGACTACCGTTGCGGTGGCACATTAAAAGCAAGCTGGGCATCGTGAAGAGTGAATCGCCGTTCTTTTAGCCAGCGGCTGACTTGCTTTCTACTCTCCTTGGTCATATTACCAATTTGAACACGTTGTGGGTTACTGTGATTACCCCTTAATTGTGGCCACACGATGACAAATGCCTTGGCTTCTGTTATGGAAGTAAGGACCAATCGCTCGTTTTGTCGAATCAATTGAATGTTGTCGGGCACCGAAGACAACAAAAAAACCCATATATAAGATCTCAAACAAAAAAATTGAGAAAAAAATGTAATTCTTACGTTAAATCTGGACTGTATTGGTTGATGGTCCAGATCCTCGAGATGATTCGGAGTAAGCGATCAATCTCTTGATTTAATGCATTGAAATACCATATGTCCAATCTCAATCACTCGTCTCTCTCGTTTTAGGTCTCCCGAAGCGAAAGGAAGGAAGCGTGCGAAAATCTCGATTGCTTTTCCCGAAGAGATTTACACTGACCTAGAATAGAAGATCAATCTCTCTATTTCGTTCCGTGACTATATACTTACGTTAATGCATTGACATATTCTTCGTTGTCAAGGACCCTTAATCCACGCAAGAGTATTATGGAGACGGAAGGTGACAAGAGCAGTACTGGTGCTCTGACTCCAAATTTTGATCACGAGCAAAAATATATGTCAATGTATTAACGCGAGTATATAGTCATGGAACGAAACAAAGAGATTGATCGCATACTCTAGATCAGTGTGAATTTTCTCGGGAAAAGCGACCAAGACCTTCACACGTTTCCTTCTTCCGTCTTGGGAGACCTAAAACGAGAGAAACGAGTGATTGAGATTGGGCATATGGTATTTTGATGTATTAAATCAAGAGACTGATTGCTTATTTTGGATCATCGCAAAGCTTCTTGAAGAGAAGCTAGGACCTCCTTTGCTTTCATTGCTTCCACGAGAAAGAGAGATCGTGTGAAAAGCTTAGGAGGCGTAAGAGCGGTCGCGTTAAAGAAGGAGGATAACTAGGATTGTATTGGTTTGATGGTCCAATTTCTCTCGCATATGGTATATACGTCAAAGCTTTGGCGCAGCTGAGCGGCTGGATTAGCCGGATTAGCCGGATTCATTTGGAAGAAGAGAAGTTTTGAACACTTTTGAGTCGAGAGGGTGAAGAAGAGAGAAGTGCGTGCCCTTAATATAGTCGCCATGGCCATGGTGGGTCATTTTCAAAGAAGCTAAATTTGTGCATCGGCAGCTTCTGCTCTCTTTGCCAACCGATTCACTCAAACTCCCCACTGGGGAAGTTGCATTAAGGGGTCTGTCTGAGAGAAGGGAGGAGAGGGTGGGGTTCTTGACCAGTCTCTCTTCGTCCGTGGTCCCAGAAAAGAGCAACTGAATAAGCATTAAAAGCCTGGTGGAGCGCAGGCCGGGCGTTGGAAATTTGGAACGCGCTTTTAATTGGAATCCAACGCTTCTTATAATCGCTGGGTAAGTGGTACGAGAACGTTGATATAAGCAACGTACACGCCAAACCCGACATACTTTGGAATATCGATATGAAATGAAATCTGGAATACCCATTCACATGACGAATCAAGGTGGAAATATGACAAAATAAAGTCCAACAAAAACCAACGATTTAAGATCAATAAAATCTTGTTACCCGATCTCCTCTGATTAAATGTCCTCCGAGATGAGAGTTGCATCTATTACCTCATCAAATGTTATATTCTACCAGCCATCACGTCGTCCATTATGAAAGCCCGGACCTTGCCCTTCCTGGTATAGCATCGGAGAGACTTTTAGAACAGACGGGCAGGTACTTCTTTCTCGCTTAACCTTCTCTCGTGCAATAAAAGCGAGCAGCAAGCTCAGACCTGACGCACAACCCTTTCTTTCGTGCGATAAAGGAAACAGCTGTGTTCCACCCGGTCCGCATCTCAAATCTTATTTCTTCGCAACTATCTCTTCCAAATTTGTGCTTACTTTTACGCCAGTGACAGATCCTAGATAAATCAGATAAGTACAGAAAATGGAAAAGTCTCATTTATAAAAAAAAATCATATTTACAAAGGTTGATTTTTGTTTTTTGGTCGGGCAGTACCAAGTTTGATTAAGTAACGGAAAAATTAGAGCAAATATCGTTGCTGTAGAAAAATTTTCTTTTTATCCAACTACCGCTAGTATGACGAGGGTTAGTGAAAATAATGAAAAGTTACAACCCCGAACTAATGATGGATAGTATCACTTGTGGGATATTCTTTAAACATTGACGATGTATGTTGTGATTAATCATCGGCCTTACTATTTTTATGAAAAAGTTTCGTGCAATCATAAGCATAACATATCCCTGATACATAGCGGAACAGCTAGTTTCACGAGATGCAGAGGAGAGGGGGACGGGGCTCGATTAACCGAGGCAACTTTCGTCGTATTAATATCAAGAATATGGCTGGAAGTTTAATAGCGATGGCGTTGTAGCAGCGGGAAGCATAATGACCAGAGAGAGGGAGAGAGAGCGCCTTTAAGAGCTTCTACCAACTTTTCACCAGACGAGCTGTGAAAATATTTTCGCCGGATTGCCCAGAAACCAAACCAATCCCCAGGTTATCATTGCCTATTACCCTATATTATATAACTCTCCGTAGACCCTTTCAAGTTTTCCAGAGCATCTCATCCTAAAAGAATGAAACGCAAGATATTGCAGAGGAGTAAAGACATGAGGAGTCGTACGCAGTCAACGTGGGGTGGGGTTGGTCAAGTCAGAAAGAAACCAAGGACATCCACATCGCAAAATACAAAAAAAAATTAACAGATGACGCAGGCTGTCAGAATGATCTTTTCTTTGACGTGTCTCGTTATTGTTATAGCGGTTTATGTGACCAAACATGTTCCCTCGTACTTTTTTAGATGGTTTAAGTTACGAAATTAGCGCCACTAACCAGGATTTAGAAAAAATATATATGGGAGGGATCTCGTCTTTTTAAACCATATGAATTTCCAATTGAGTTATTCTAATATAAAGATCGCTGTTATCCTTTAAAGTGACGGTGATTTCTATTCTTAAGTAAGTCATTTGATTCTAAGCAAATTATTTTAGGACTGCACTAACATGATCGCACCATTACTTCCTGTGAGTAATAATGCAGTTTAGGCCATTCATTTCCTTTTTGTTTGATGGGCAACTGAATAGAAATTTATTGTTGCACTTGGTTACAATAAAATATTGTTAAACGCGAAAGAAGATACTTGAAAATACTGAAATATCAAATACTAAAGTGTATAATTTGTCCGTTTATAAAATCCTGAAGGGTACCATTGTTTGGTTTTTTACTCTTTTCCTAAAATTTTTACGACATTATCTCTTTGACTTTTATTTATCACGAAATATTTGGATATTTTCGAAATTTTCAATATCGAAAATATTATTGAAAATTTTAAATTTATATATTTGAATTTATGTGTGCCAACACTTAATTACATTTATAACGAAGTACATTTTGTCACGGATGGGTTACTTTAATGGTTTAATATAATACAATGCTTGTTATATAATTCTTTCTATAAGTTTTCACTTTCATAGATTGTTACTATAAAGAATTACGTTGTCATAGTGCGCAATTTCTTATTTTACGTTGTCACTGGTGGTATTAAGGGAGAGAAGGGCTAGATATGGGTAGTTGAACTTAATTAATCAAGGGATGATTTCTGTGTTAGCCAAACGGTTTGGTGGAGAAATGTGGGAATCGCCATGGGCTCGTTCTTTACCATTGAGCTACCATCATGAAACTACAATTTCCACAAATAAGTTCTCGACATGTTACTTAGATTTTATGTCTTCATCCTGTAACAATAGTAATAATATAATGCATTTTCTACTTTGGGTATGTTATAATACCTTACTTGTTATATGTTGGTTTGTTCCAAAAATTAGTATGGCAACAAGGTTCTTTTATGGACATTCTGATGGAAAACTCAATTATGTAACTAGTTGTGTATGAGATCCTATTATTTGGAAAACAAAAGTTAGGTGTAATGAATTTATCACATATGATGCGTCATTATTTTTCATCATAAAGTTCTAGCAAAAATAGGACATAGTTTCACCGTCGAAGAGGTGGGAGATGAAATAGCCGGTTATCAACCGAGGCCTATAATGCTATGAACAATTCAATTGTTAATCGATTATGCATATTTGATCTCCATGTATTTAGAACCTTGAACTGAACTAAAATCTTAAGGAATCCTCAATCACGAGCTAAAATTGGGCAGGGCTTAGCATTATAAATCGTATGATTTGTTTAAACGAGGATTTCCCATTTTCTTTACTCATTGGATTTATCTAGGATCCATCATTGGCGAAAAAGTAAGCAGGAATTAGGGAAGAATAGCGGGGAGGAGAGAAGATTTGAGATGTGGGGTGGGTGGAGTACAAGTCTCAGCATTATCACCAATCTTACCTTTCAAAAAGAGATGGGTGATAAAACCGGCTTACATTGTTTTTAGACACCATCTATGTAAACGGCTCTCATTTAAAATATTGAAATAAATGCTGAGTTAGACAATTGTTTGTATCATTCGTCGTCCAACAAAATGTCAGGTTTGACGGGGTTTGACCAGTCTTCCTCGGTCTAGCTACCACCGGCTTGTACCAACCCCACGCAAAAACCCTCTCTCTCTCTCCCTCATTGCCTGCCACTGCAAAGCTGCCGGAAAACGACAACCCTTCCCTGATTTAGGGGATGTGTTGCACCGCGAGGAGAGAGCACGGGATGGGATTTGGAGAAATGAAGGGGACGGGGGCAGGTTTTTGTAGAGATGATGTGAACAATCTGAGACGAACGCCTAAGCTTTTCGCCTGCTCCTGTTAACTCTTCCCTGCTTTTCTCAATTTCTATATTGCTCTCTCTATGGATGACCCAGAAGGAGATCTGCAATGGAAAGGCCTTTCATTGCCGACGCTACTGATTTCCTTTCCTTCGAAATGTGTGGGAAGTGCGTGAAGACGGTGCAGATGACGGTTTACGAGAAACAGGCAGCGTTGGCAATGAAACTAAGCGAATGACAGCAAAGCAAGATAGGCATTCGAGCAAAGATGGGAGGAAGTAAAGAGGAAAATAGGAGGGGGTTTCGTCCTTTGATGAAACAAGACCTCGAGAGAGAGAGAGAGAGACAGAGAGATGGGCTCGATTTTTGGGCTTCATGAATGATGAAAATACTTGGGGGAAGGGGAAGGGGAAGGGGTGGGCCGTCTTGTTTTTGTCTATTTTTTATGGAAAAAATTGTCAAAAAATCATAAATCTATCAATTTTTATCAATTTAGTCATAAATATTTCAATTTTATCAATTCAGTTTTAAATATTTTTACCTATTGTCAATTGAGTTCATTCGATCAATTTTGATAAACAAAATTACTGTGTGAATGCTTGATGGTGCCACATGGATTGCAGTTTCGACGCGTGGATAATTTTTAATAACATTTTAATTTTTTGAATGATTTTTTCTTTCTTTTTTCGTCCTTCTCTTTTTTTGCTTCTTCTCCATATTGGTCATGTCGGGCCGATTGGCCTTGCCTGCCACGAGCGAGGCCAATCGGCCCAAGCATGGCCACTAGCTACCGGCCAAATGGAGAAGAGGCAAAATAGAAAAGGAAGAAAAAAAGAGAGAAATAATAAAAAATGATAAAAATTCAAAAAATATTAAAATATTATTACAAATTGTCAATGTTAATGCTAGCAATCCTACGTGGCACCGTTGGCGTCCATATTAGCAATTTTTGATTAAAATTGATCGAATGACTCAATTGACAATAAATGAAAATGTTTAGGATTGAATTGATAAAATTGAAAGATTTTTTTTGACAAATATGTAAAATCAAAAGGTAGAGAGAGAGAGAGAGAGAGAGAGAGAGAGAGAGAGAGAGAGAGAGAGAGGGGCAAAGGGTGAGTCGGTGGCAAAACGTGGGAGATCTGGGGCCACTCTCAGCCAGCTAACAAGGGTAATTTTCATTTTTCTTTTAAGCAAGGCGGGGAGGACGACATAGTTTGAATAGATTATCGGAATTGGATTTAGGTTGAAAGAGATCCGTGATCTCATGAGAATATTACGTGTTGTCATTATCTTTTTAGCTTAAATTTTGTTGATCTTTTGAATGATGATTGTAATCCTTGTGGATCATTTGGGAAGAGGTTCAATGGTAAAGATGGGGGACGGAGAACAAATGTAATAAATAGGATAAAATCAAGACATTAATCATTGTGCGACTGTTGATGTCAACACCGTATACAATCCGTATACAATCCAAACACGACAGATTTTGGAATATCAATGTAAAATAAGATCTGGAATATCGGTTCACATAATGAATCAAGGTGGAAATATGACAAAATAAAGTCCAACAAAAACAACGATTTAAGATATTAATCTGGAATATCTATTCACTTAAAAATCAAGGTGGATGACTGCCTACTCAGTGCCCACTTTTTATGCCTTCCGACGCTTGGCCTTCGTCGGGGATGTCTACTAAATCAAATAAATAATAACAATTAAAGCGATGAACCCTTTTCGAAAAATATTGTAAATTATTGGATGGATAAAATAATATTTTAATCTTTCATGTTACTCGCATTTCTATGAGTTTTCTCCTATCACATATTTGTCTTAACAAAAAAAAAATGTACTTTTTACCATATACATCTTATTAGACAATCTCAAGCCTATGTAGTTTCATTTGTGCACCCAATCTATGGATCAAACCTTAAAGACCAAAGAACGTACAAATTTATCATGTTTAGTTGCCAAAAGTAACTCAAAATATTGTATTGAAGAAATCTCTTAGTTTCTCAAGCTCCTTTTTATTTCACGAAAAACTAATTATTTAAAAAATATCTTCCTTAAATTAATCAATAAAAAATTTCATTAACAACAACAATTTATGTCTAAATATTTTTATGGATAATGAAAATAATTAGCTTTCATTTATTCCGTAAGAAAACAAGCAATCGCTTCTAGGAAAAAAAAATTAAATCATTTATATTCGCAAAACAAATTTAGCATTAATTGCATGTATAATCAATCTATTTTGATTGTCTCACTTTAAATCAATTCAGGAAAGGTCATCTTCTTTCCTAGTAAATCAATCATAACATTCATGTACATGCATTACTGCGTGAGCAGGGGACTGTCTACTAGCAAAATATCATTACAAAGTATGAACAGACCAAGAAATTGTTACAAGACTGCGATACTTCGCTTGTTTAGATATCAAATTATAATGGGTAGTTTCTTTAATAAATTAGTTTTTCCAAACTGGTGCGCCTTGGCACGTGTTTTTCGTGGAACATACAACTTAGGTTTGCATCGCATACTCGCCACGCTGCTGGTCCACGTGTCAGCCGCTAGTGATAATTAGCGGATCATGCACAGCATCCGGGTCATCCACAAGCGGTTTGACCGCTCCGGTCAACTCTATCTTTCCTAATTATATATAGAGTCGCTATCTATCATATATGATCATTAAGTTTAGGGTTAGGATTCATGTATCATTAAGGTTTTTGACTTCATATTTTAATTTTAGATAAGCATATTATTATTTTTTCCACCAGCATCCAAAATATTAAATGTTTAATCGGTTGGATTCTTCTTTGTTCTCCCCTTTTAGCTACCCAAATTACAAGGTGCCATTGCTCTTTCACTTCTTTTTTTCCTATTGGTTGGTTAATGTTGCCCTGGAATTCAACTGCACGATGAATCATCTTTCGCCCAAAGTCATGCTGTTGTTTTTAATAGGAAGGATGGGTTCCGTAACGATTCTGGAAGGAAATATCACAAATAAATTAGAATCGATAACATTATTTTTGAACAGAACTAAATGTACACAAATTATGCTAGAATTTAATTGACGACAAAGTTCGAGAATGTAAGATATAATGCCAAAATTTAATCGATGGTGAGACACCTAGGATATATAGCAAAGATACACATAAGAATTTAATCATTGACGCAGATCTAGAAATTGTAGCTAAGAAATTTAATTGATGACGTGACTTTGGAAACTATAACTATAGTGCAAGAATGTTTTTGTCAAACAGTGCAACAATTGAAAGATAATATTTTTGTTTGTGCACGGATGGTTCTATGGTACACAAACACTAGTATTTATAGTGTTTATAACATGTCTGTCTATAAGCAGTTTTAGCCATGCTTTCACATCTCCGAAACTTTCAGTTCCATATTTTCACATCACCACGACTTCTCATCTTTAGATGAATAATTTCCTTATCGTATCAGCAGTTACATGAAATTATAGTAATACTTATCCACGAGAAATTGAAATATTCGACAATATTGCTATTAGGTAGTGGCATGTTAATGTCAATAATTTCATCCAAGATAGCTGATATTTGCTGTCAATAACTTCCTTTGTTATCGTAATTTTCAAATTATCGACATTTATTTAAAAGAGTTTAAATATCGGAAACTCTCATTAAATTGTGCATTGTCATTTTGTACATGATCATTGCTTTTCATCAAATTTTGTTTTCATTGTCTTAAATCTACTACTTGCTCAGAATAGTTACAATTGGTCATTTATTGCTGCAAAATGATGAGAGTTCTTTTTATATGATCAAGAGCTAATGTATAAGCAAAAAAATCTGGTCGAAAGGTTCATGATAATCGCCCACACCTCTACAGTGGGCTTTTAGTTGCTGAGTTCCGACTTGATTTTCCTTCTTTTCAAATTTGTTTCTGTTTAATATTGGTCAGCTGAGATTTGATATATGTGACGTGGTTAGTCACTAATTTGTCAGCCAAAAAGGGCCGATGAGTCAAATTTTTATAACAAGAAGTAATACGGTAGAAAATAGTGCATAAAGTTACATTTTTGCATTTTTAGACTAAAAAGTAATTCAATGTTTTTTATAATTAATATACATAATAATCTCACAATCTCACAATTACTATTCTGTAAATCTCATAGCATAGATGATATCGTATATACCTTTTCTTCTGTTTATATACTCGAATCACCATAATTTTTACGTATATTCCAATTTAATTCTATCATTTAATACAACTTTAGCTTCCCCCCGCCACCAACCTAACACCACCGCCAACAACCAACCATATGCGGCACACTCCACCACCATCAACGACAAGTTGTCTGCCGCCATAGCCACCAACAACCCACTGATGTCACCTTCGCCGCCGCCGCCGCAGCCAAGCTTCCACACCACCAACGGCAACCATCCAATCCCGAACTCGACCTCCGCTACCACCATCAAGCTCCACAAGAATTTATTCCAAATTGCAATATATGCATCATCTCCCATGAAAGTTGATCTCCATTGCTACCCACGTTGATGTAAGATGTTTTGCAAGACGGTGTGAAAATCAAGCCCTCAAAATCCGACTCTGAATTTCTTTCTAGATCAGTCATGCTTTTTTTTTTTCCCCTGGGATTTTTTTCCCTCGGATTTGTGTTGGAATGGATTTTTGGAAGGTTATTGATATCACACGTGACCTTGAGCTCAGGCATTGATGAAAATAATAGAGAAATGAGATGTGAAATGCAATGACCCGAGTGGTGGGTGGCCGGTCCTTTGTTAGTAACAAAGTTCTTTCCAAACATAGCAACTTCTAGTCATTGGAATCCTACTTCCTGGGTCATCCGATCGCGAGTAACCAAATGCAAAAGGGTACTTCATTAAATGAAGAATATGATGTCATAGTGAAATTTGGTGCAATTGATCATGTGAAACCGAGTTAGACGTCAGAGTTGAAGTGTTGGGATCTTATGCTTGAATTGAGAAATACCGCTGGATTTCTCAAATGGCTTGATATCTCTATAGTGATGGGCTCTCTTTTCAATTAGCAAAGGGACAAACACGAGGTAGAAAGCAAGCCTAATCTAAACTCCACTTGTCGGAGTGCATCGATCCTTTCATGAATAAAACTCCCAAGTTGGTCAATTGGATGTACGTTAGTAGTATCAATGACAGTGGCCGAGTACCAAAGCGCTATTTGCGATATGACTTAGTCGTACGATGATGGACGGCTGACTTTTTATCTTGATGGCATTGTGGATCCCCCGGAGGAAATGTCAGCAACCAATCTATTTCGAACAGCCGATTTCTTGCTAATAGGAGCGGTTTAATTTGAAAATTGGGTGGCTAGAGAGAGAGACAGAGGGAGAGAGATGACAAGAATGGTGAGGAGGGCAAGGGGCTCGGATTGCGTGGCTGCATGGCATCATTAGGGATCAGCATGCTAAAGAGGGTACGAAGCAGGTGACGAAAGTTGGCTATGTGTAACCAATACGCCAACAGGAGCTGACATTTCCAATTCTTTCTTTTAAATAAAAACTCAGATTCCATGAACCAAAATTTGGGTTCGGGGGCAAGAAATTGTACCGAGGACTTTATCTGACAATTTTTCTGAAGGCTTTGTGACGGGGGATCGAGGAATGGTCGGATGCGTCCGCTTCGACAAGGGTCCCCAAGACTTTTTCACGTCGAGATCACATGACTGAAGGGGTGAGGCAATGGTTTGAATACGATGAGGACGAAGATGTCAAGAGCAAGGGGGACAAAAAGAAGGGGAGTTAATGTAAATGGCTTTATGTTAGCAACAAACGCTGTCCTATAATTTCTACGGATAGTTGGATTTCAGTTTTGCTGCTATAGTGTTTTCTCATATAAATTATTGCCTGAATACCACAGACTAAAATACAAGAATCTTGACCGAAATGGTCAAGAAGAAGTGCAGTTAAAGCTGGGTATCAAGCTTGTTGGTGGTTGTATCGCCTTCATAGTTGAGAGGAAGAGAATGGCTCTTGATTGAATTCGGAGTGTTTCCATGGAGCGATCATGTCTTATTGCCATCCGGCAATTGAAATATTAGAAGAAAACCGAAAAACCTTAAAAGGACGTACACCTGTCAAAATGGGTGCATAACCCATTTAAATATTAAATGGGTCATAAATGGGTTAAGCTTTTTTTTAGCATAACCTATTTATGATCCATTTAAAAAAAGCCTGACTCATTTATGACCAATTTAATATTTAAATGGGTCATAAATGGGTTATGCTCTAATTTTGACAGGTGTACCTATAATGGGTTTAAAATTAAAAAGACTAAAATACATAGGTCGTTAATGGATTAAAGTTTAAACCTACTTAGAATCCAACTACTCCTCGGTATTCAGAGATGACTCCTCTCCTCTCCGCTTTCAAATCAAAACAAAGAAATTTTCTTTATCGCACGACAGCACGTTGTCTCGCTCCCACCGCTTGTACAACAACTCGTCCTCTTGCTTGCACGGCGATGATGTCGCACGTGATCGCCACCATCGTTGGATGGTGACTTGATTGGCCGTCGAAACCCAGGTGAGTCTCGTTCTCCCATATGTATATGTGATTTTGAAAAAATAAAAATAATTTCAAATATTTCAAATAAAAATGATTAATAATTTGATTTTTTTTTAAAAATAAACCTAAACAAGTTTAAAATCTTTAAAAAAGATTATAAGAATAAGTTTTCCTAAGTTTAGTTAGATAGGGAAGTGTTTTAACAATATGGGTCGGGTCGAGTCGGGTATAGGTTGGGTATGGGTTGGGTTGGGTTGGGTATGGGTCAACAATTTTATATTATGCTTAAATGTGTCATAGGGTTAATGGGTCAATTTGGGTCGGACCATTTATGACCCGACTCGACCCACCCGTTTAACAGGTTTAAAAGGACGGAGAAAGTAGCCAAAGTGACTGTACATGCTCGAACTCATTGGATTTGCTAGAGGTTTTAAGATAAAGGTTCTCTCCCTAATACATATTTTATTTAATTTGGCTCGACTGAAGTCCTCGAGTATGTTCTTCAAGCTAAGTAAAAACCTTCTTCTCCCCACCATTATATCAAGAACCATCCAATAGACATGATGTCATGCGAAGATTGGTGACAATAATCGTCAACAGAATTTGCAAAAGAAATCTCTAGAAACAATATGAAGAAACCCAAAATCGCAAAGTGGATCTTGGCGGGACTTCACGACGATATCAGAGATCTAGTCTTTAAAATGCATACATATTATCTTGCATTTTCTGAACTATGGCGCTTTGGACAGCAAAAGATAATGAAGGTTTTCCAGGCAAGAATCTATAGGAGTATACTAAAGAGAACGTAGGCGTATTAGATGCCCAGCTCAGCTGCGATAATACCAAAATAACAGGAGGAATACTAGGTTTGCCCGAATAAAAAAAACCTATTCTTTTTGTAAAGTAATAGATTGAAAATACCAGTCGCCATAGAAGTTACCTATAAGTATACTAATCAAAACGTGCAAAGCACTGCTTCCGAGAGCTTTTCTTCCCTAGGAGGAGCAGCAGCTTACTCAACTAGGTCATTCACAACCTTTTGTAAATTTGTACAGCTTTTCGAAATTCTTCCATTGTCTCCACGGCTCTGTCTAGATATGGCTGTCTCTCCTGCATAAACAGTCGGCTAAATCAATATCGTACTAATTGCAGTTGGGATTTTTTTCTTGGGCTTCAACTAATGCTTGACTTACAGCCTTCGACATAGCATCCCACTTGGCTCCAGCAGCATCTGTGACAGCAGCATCTGTGACCTGCAACGTCATTTTTAAGCACAAGTTATAAGAATTGAAACTGCTAAAGCGGGCAAATTAATCATAAGCAAAACCATCGAGGCATTCCAAAAACGACAAAAACAACAGGGAGAAACCGTTCACCGATTGATTTGCAATCTAGTTTTTTTGCAACCAAGTAAAACAACTGTTTGGCCGCCCGATACTCGGTAATGTCAATGTCATTCGACTTCCACCACTCGAAGCAAGATGAAAACCGAAGGAAACAAAAGAGAAAAGGAAAGAGACTGCAAATGAATTTAAATGAGATTGAAGTCATTCAGCGATGGAAAGCTAAAAAATAGTAGAGTTCCGAGACTCACAGAAGATCCGAACTCCTCCGTATAACTCTTCCAGAAATCCCCCCTGTCACGTAAAAAAAAAAACAGCGACTAACACAAACACGAAAAAACCAAAAAACAAAGAAATCGATGTATTAAAATCAATCCGAGCACACTCACTTAAAAAGGGCAAAAGCCAGGGGATCAAAATTTGGAGTTAGAGCATCAGCGCTGCTCTTGCCACCTTCCGTCTCCTTAATACTCTTGCGTGTATTAAGGGTCCTTGACAACGAAGAATATGTCAATGCATTAATGCGAGTATATAGTCACGGAACGAAACAGAAAGATTGATCGCCTACTCTGAGTCAGTGTGAATCTTCTCGGGAAAAACGACCGGGACCTTCGCACGCTTCCTTCCCTCCGCTTTGGGAGACCTAAAACGAGAGAGACAGTGATTGAGATTGGGCATATGGTATTTCGATGCATTAGATAAAGAGACTGATCGCTTACTCGGATCATCCTGAGAATCTGGATCATCGCGAAGCTTCTCGGGAGAACCTAGGACCTCTTTTCCTTTCATTGCTTCCATGGGAAAGAGAGAGATCGTGCGAAAAGCTTAGGAGGCGTTAAAGAAGAAGGATAGCTAGGGTTTTTGTCCTTTTTTTATTTTATCGAAGGGTTTTTACCTTTCAAGAAGGGCGAAATTGGAATTTCCAATATGAAGACGCTCAGCCACATAAAAACAGAAAAATTGTGAATTGAATTTTGACTCTCATGTCAAGTTAAAACTTCTCTCAATAATTATATGCTGTGTTGTCATATCTCACATAAAAAAAATTTCCCATTAAATTTCACGACTCAGATCAACACATTTTCTCTTATTTTAATTTTATGAAAATAGTATGTGATTATTGACCACGTCAAGATAATTGTATAAAAACACAAAATCTATATAAGAGTCAATACCAACGTGAATGTCTCGATATGGATAATCACTCGTGAATTTTAGCTTCATTTGGGTGCCGTGCACTGCGCAGCAAACAAAAGGACAGCCATTGATTAGCATGAAAATGTGGTTAGCCTAGTCCTTTTTTTGTTATCTTTCTTAGTCTCAAGCCCCTGCACGCCCTCGGTCTCTGCGGTCAGCATGAAACTTTTCATTGATATATTATACAGAATAAATAGAGATATCACCTATAATTACGGTGGAAATTAAAAGATAAAAGACAACAATTTGTAAATTGAATAAAAACAATTCAAAAGGAATCTCCAAATGATCAGCTCGTGGATGGGTTATACAATATAAATAGATATATCATCACCTATAATTATGGTACAAGTTAAAGATAATAATAAAAAAATCAGAAAGAAATCTTCAAATGATCATCAGCATATGGATACTCTGTTTGATGCATTATCTTCGTGCTGATTTATAGAAGATTTTGCACTATAACTATTCTGATATCTTTGCCTTTCGATTTGTTACTTCAAGATATCTCTTTCTTTTGATTTGTTACTTCAATGCTTCCGTCTCATTGCTGCAACTTCCAGAGGCTGTTGAAAAAACTTTGAGAGAGAAGAGAGCTAAAACGAGAGAGATCGCGTGCATTTAGGGATCTGATGGAATGAGTAAATATACCAATTGGGTTGTGCAAAACGATAGGGCTATCCAAGCGTGGAAAAATACTGTAGCCACATCAAAAAATGTATTGAATTTTGATGAATAATGATTACCTCCCACATGAAGACCTTATTTGTTGCCTTGGATAATATCTTTCACTTATTAAAGTGGAGATATGAAGCTTCAGGTCTAGGGTTTTTCCCCATGACACTTAAATTTTGATTTTTCCTAATCATCTATCACATAAAATTTTTTCGATCCAGTCCCTCAACAAAAATATTCATATCTCGTAGCATTTGCATACATAGTTTATCAACGCAGAAAGCAATGGGGGACTCGAAATCTTATGCATCAATTTGACAGATCCGACCACATATATATAGACACCAATTCTTGTGGACTCGTTACACAGAAGTACAGCATGAGAGACAAACTAGGAGTTGTGATCTCAACCTACTGTTTGCTGAGCACCTAAAATCCTAACCGAGTTGTAGCCACAAAGAAGTTGCAATCAGTCGAAATTCAATTCCTGTCGAAGTGAGGCTCGCATCCATCTCATACTCTTGTGACACACTGATTACTGATTGCCTGATTACAGATTGCAGTACCACTCCAAAGAACATATGGACCCCATGTGTTGTTTCTTGACATGCTTCTGGCAGAATGCTTTCATCCTCTCAAGGCCATCTTCGAGCTGCCCTTAATTTTTCCCCGAGGCTTCATATGAATTAGACTAACTTATCCCATGAAGGGAAGAACGCAAAGCGGACAGCAAGTGTGTATCTCTACATGAATTATCTAGCTAAGAGTTAGTAACTGGCTATGCGAACTTTTTCTAAATACTATACATCGCATGACTCATTTTAGCATATGCTTCGTAAATGGTTTACTTCAGGTTCATATCTTAAAGTCTCATATTAAACAACTTGACTTGTTTGACTTGTTCGCTTTTCGGATAAATGAATGGCGCCATATATTTTTCCACCAAAAACAAAGAGATTACATTGAATAACTGGGCCGAATGACCTAAAAAAAAAGACTACTTTGCTGGGAAGAAATAACAAGGTTGGTCTGCTCAAGGTTGGTCTGTTCAAGAGTGAATCCGTGACTTTCCAACCAGCAGCGTACATCTGCCCTGTTCCCGTCGCTCATATTCCTGATCTGAACGCGGCTCAGATTACCTCGATTGGCTAAGAATTGCGGCAACAAGGCTCTAAATGCCCTAGCTTCAGTTATCGAAGTCAGGACCAAAAGCTCGTTTTGCCTGATCAATTGCATGATATGATTAAGAATCATTTCTGCGGTCATATATGAATCATAATACTCTTGACGTTCTTGTTCTCTGAAGACAATATTAAAAAACCATATATAAGATAGGAGCTCCAAAAGAAAAAAAGATTTTCAGAAAAGAGTGTAATACTGACATCAACTCAGGGTTGAACTGGTTTTGAATCCATACATCCTGTGCCACCCTATAAGCATCGAACGTTTGGCGGAGGAGAGTAGCCGGATTCATTGGCAGAGAAATTTTGAGAAGAGGAGGAGGGCGAAGAAGAGAGAAAGATGTGTGCTGTATGTATTCACTACTGTGCTTCCCTTTGCCCACCCCTCGCTCAAACTCCTAGATGGGGAAGTTGCATTTAAGAAGCTGAAGAAAAAAAAAAAAAAACGAAACGAAACGAAACGGAGAGATCTGGGCGAAGCTTCTTGCTAGCAATCGCGTTCTTTAAAAAAAAAAAAAGGAGTTAAAAGCATAAAGAGAAATGTGAATTGGAGAATAATCTCTATATTTCGATGTTTAATAATGAGGAGTACATGAGATAGGCTTTATAAGATAATTATCCACGGCAACAAAATATTACAAACAGTCACAACTAATTATAAAAATATCCAGAATATTTTAGAGATATCCAAAATATTTTAAAGATATCCAAAATATCGTAAAGATATCCTAAATATCGTAATTATTCTAATTATATATGTTATACAATATATATATATGGAGAGAGAGATTATCTATAATTATAATGGAAGTTAAAAGATCGGTGCGTTTGGTAATATTTCTGTTTTCAAGAACAATTTCTTCTTAGAAAAGTTTTTTTCCATTTATGTTCTCTAGAACAATTTTTTAGTAAAAAAACGTATCTGGCAACTGCACAAAATTTATATTTCCAAAATTGAAAAAGAATAAGAATGCGTTTAAGACAACTCACAAATATTTTTTTGTAACATAAAATTTCTTTTAATTTTTTAATAATATTTTTAGATTTTTCTTTTTATCCTTTCTTCTTCTTCCGATGGTGGCAGAGGTGAGTGGTGGTGGTGATAGTTACAAAAGGAAGAAGAAGAAAAGAAATAAAGAAGATAAAGAAAATAAAACTTATTCTAGAAATTGTTCCCGGGAGAAAGAACTTACTTTTTTTTACTTCTTGTTTCTATTCCAAATTTATTCCCTAGAACAATTTTTTGTTCCGAGGAATAGAAATACTAGTTGGCATTACCAAATAGATTTCTATTATTTCTCTATTCCGAAGAATGAAAAAACAAAAGAACGGAAAAAATTGGAGGTTACCAAACAAGCCCTAAAAGACAACAATTTGTAAATTGAATAAAAACAAATCAAAGAAATCTCTAAATGATCAACTTGTGAATACTATGCTTGATCTTTTCATTGATATGTGGCACAGTATAAATAGAGATATCATTACTCATAATTATGGTGAAAGTTAAAAGATGATAATTTAATATACATGGAAATTGAATAAAAAAAGCAAATCAAAAGAAATCTTTAAATGATTAACTCATGGATATTTTATTTGATGTATTATCTCAACTACCGATCCCTAATTTTTATTTTTCCCGGTCATTCATCACATAAAAAATTTACCTAAACAAAAATATTTATATCTCATGGTACTTGCATTCATAGTAAACCACTGGGGTTTATCCCAATCATCACCATTTTCACATGAGAATGGGGAGGTGAGAGTTCGAATCTCCATTTTCTTAGGATGGTTGGGGTATGGATGATTTAGTTTCAGGAATGAATTTCGACTCCCACACATTACAATGAGACAGGTAAAAATTTGAACGTTAAAGTAAAAGTAGAGTAAGACCAAAAAAAAAAAAAAGGTAGACTGACGAGGTAAAAGTATGAGTATTAGAATAGGAACAGAGTAAGACCAAAAAAAGAAGAAGAAGGTAAACCGACGAGACAAAGCAATGGGGGACTCGAAATCTCATGCATCGATTTGACAGATCGAAATCCCTTTCCTCTTTTCCATTAGCGCAAGAAGTTGGTGAAGAAAAACTAGTCGTATTCAGGAGAAATTATCTTCTTTCCTAATCATGCCAAATTACATACGTGGACGAGAAAGGAAAGGGCTGCTGCAATTGGAGAGAGAGAATCGGTGAAGACGGACAAAATAAAGGAAAGAATTCCTAAGCGTTTGTAGGAGGCTTTGCCAGCTGAAATACAAAAGGGAAACGAATGAGACTGGCCATAAAATCATGAAGAGGAGGAATCAATGAGATTGGAGAAGCAAGCAAAATGGCAAGAATTGCAGTCAATCGGTAAGGCAAGAGGGATTTATTTGACTGGGAATTACGACAGGAGAGGCACAAAAATACTCGAGAAGAGTGTCGGAAAAGTTATAAATTTATTGTGTTGGTGATAATTTAGTCATAAATATTTTAATTATGTTGATTTAGTTTTAAATCTTTTCACCTAGTGTTAGTTCAGTCATTCCGATTAATTTTAACTAGATATTACTGATGTAGACGTCGAGCAACTGGCACTGACGTAGATAATTTTTAATAATATTTTAAATATCCTTTTGATTTTTTGAATTTATTTTTTCCCCATCTTCTTTCTTTTGCTAGTACTAGCCACCAGCGAGGCTCGGACGATTGAGGGTAAGGGCCAGCTTCGCTAGATTTGATATGAGTGGACACAAGTGGTTGCACTTATCTCTTGAAACACGAGATTCAAAGTCCGTTTCTATACCTATTTTCATCAGGTACATACTTCAACAATAGAGTTAGAATTTTCTCTATATGAAGAGTTTTTTGAGTGAATTTTAAGTTACCAACTTTTAATTGAGTTAGCAATCATCATTTAATATTATTATTTTTTAATTTACCAACTCTTTATTGAGCTACCCATTTCAGTTCGCTTGATTAGCATCATAGGAACAACAACCTAAATACTTTCTGTGTAAATATACTATTACATATACACACACTAGTTCCTGGGACTCATTCCACACAAGTACAGCATCATGAGAGACGGACTAGGAGTTGCGGTCACGACCTACTGTTTGCTGAGCTCCTACAATTCTAACCTAGTTGTAACCACAAAGAAGTTGCAATCAATCAAAATTCAATTCCCGTCGAGGTGACGACACTCGCACCTATCTCGAGGGAGCTTCAGGTCATACTCTTGTGACACTGATTACAGATTGCAGTACAGCTCCAAGGAACGTATAGATCCCTGATGTTGTTTCTTGACATGCCTCTGGCAGAAAGCTTTCATCCTCTCAAGGCCGTCTTTGAGAGAAGACGGCTCGACGGCGAAGGTTATGCGCAGCCAGTTCTTCATTCCCAAAGCCATCCCTGCAAAAAAGAACGTTAACACATTGCCCTTCAGCTTTCTATTCCGATAAAACATGACAGATGTTCGATGTCTGACCATCTCATGACAGTAAAACACTTTTCATTTCATGGAGTATGAGAAGCAGAATTCACCAGGCAGGACGACGACGGATTCTTCTCTAGCCAGCTTGACGCAAAAATCCAGATCGTCCTCTATGTCCTCCAACAGTGATGAATTCAACTTGACCTGTCATTAGTTTTGCATCTTTCAGTTCTTCAGAATGGCAAAGACAAATCGCTTGAACAACATGAATGAAGTGCGCATGCGCTCGTACCATAGCAAACATGGACCCTTCGGGCCTCTTCGGGCACGTGAAGCAGGGCATCTCTCGAATCTTGTCATAACATATATCCGCTGCCTCCCTTAGCGTGCGAAGTATTTTCGAGAAGAATTCCTCGTTCGTTCTCTTGAGTATCTGAGGGATCGCTGCCTGTCGTGATTTCATAGTAAGATTCGCAGATGATAGATTATTCGATTAGGACAATGCCAATCCTCACGAATCCGGTTTATCACCGAGAGAGGAGCTAATGTACCTGAACAAAGGTTGCGGGATCAGGAGATACGTTCAGGAATCCTACGATGGACTCGACAACCTGAAAGTGAATAAAAACACAATCTCTGTCATTCTTCGAGCAACCAATAATCATCAATGTCATCATAGCACAGACAGAATGAGAGAGAGACAAACCCCAGTATCCTTCAGAAAGCCGTTCGGATCATTCGTTGCCACCCAACCAAGCCGCCAGCCGGGGACTATCCACCTCTTCGATAGGGAGCCCACCGTCAAGACGGGCGTGACCGATGCAAAGACTCCCATGGGCACAAATGGCGTATCCCTGAAAGCTAGATGATCATAGACTTCATCCGCAATCACCATGATTCCAAGCTTCCTAGCCGTTTCGGCGATCTTATATTGGAAATAAGAATAGGAAAAGAACGAACGAAGTTAGGGTTGGTCAAAACAATAGCACATTCATATGCTATGCGTAGTTTTTTCTATGGTCCGAGTGATGTAGATAGCAAATTTAGGCCAGACTATGACTAACATGCTAGTATTGCGGTTTGAATTCTCCCGTAATAGGCTAAAAAATGTGGCTTTAGGGTGGTGATGAAGAATGAGAGATGTAGAAGGGGTAATACAACATGTTCATGGGATTTTTGTCACATTGTTTATGATAGGAATTCAATAATATAATGATTATTTTAGAGAATCTCTAAAAGTAGAATTGGCTTTGCTCCCCTAACGATGGTCATGGCAAGTCAAAACCAATTGTTGTGCTAAAGCAAATAGTATGTTTACTCGAGGGATTGGATGTTCGAGCTATATTGGGCATGGTTTGGTCAATTATGAGAATGCATTCTTCATGTGTTCTTAGAAATGAGCTATTGAGAGAAGGCTGGCTTGGGGTTCCGGCAACCGCACAAACTTGCCCTCACTCAGGTGACACTAGCACCACAACAGCTCACAAAACATTTTACCTCCTTCAGATGCTGGTAGCTAAAGACGGTTCCGCACGGATTCCCCGGATTGATGATCACCACTGCGACGGTGTTTGCGTCCGCAAGATCCTCCACGCGCTCGAGATCGACCTCCCAGCCCTCGTCGGGGAGGAGGTCGAAGTACCTCACCTCGAGGCCGCAGAGCGCCGCGCGTGCGACATAGCACGGGTATCCGGGCCTCGGAAGCAGAATGTTGGCGCCGGGGCGAGCGAGAGCCGTTACCACGACTTCGATGGCTTGCGTGCCTCCGATCGTCAGGTAGACATCGTCCGGCGACAGTTTGTAAGGGAGGTCATGCGAGAGATGATCGGCAATAGCCCTGTCGAAATGTTAAACCTCAAGTTAGCCTTTAGCTTTACTAATTAAATTAATACTGGCCATTTCCAAAACTAATTTTAAGGTTCGAACCGGTTTTTGCATGCCTTAGTATTACCTCCTAGCGGGAAGAATGCCGACGGTGGGGGCGTAACAGTTGAACTCGGCCGAGCGGACCGCGTCCACGATGGCGTCCTCTGCGACGCGCGCTGTCCGGAAGCACGGGAATGCCGAGGGGTCGCCCTGGCCGAGTGGGACGATGGCTCTGCGGTCGCCCCCGTCGAGGTTTGCCATTACTTGGTCGAGGATGCCGCGGACCGTGATGGCCGACGCCGCCTCGAGCCCGCCGTTGCCTCGGAACGTCCACTCGGTCTCGGTCTCGGTCATGGTCTGCATTGGCAGAGTCATTTTTTGGGGATCGATCGGCAAACGTCGAGGTAAGTTCGTGCTTTGTGCGTTTCGTGTGGTGGTTCCGGAGGATGCAACGGCGGCGTGCGTTTAAATAACGGGGAGGCCAGGATGCGGACAAGGGCAAATGACGTCGTAGACCACGAAACACGTGTTAATCCACGTGGTCGGTTCGTTAAAATATGACGACCTAAAATTAAACTATGGTGACCCAAAATTGACCCAAGAAAGTAATATGGAGCGAGTAAGTTCGGAATAACTACCGATGCTTTGGACTTCGTTGGGAGATGTCGACTTAATCAAATGAAAAAGCATACTATATATTAAAGCGACGAACCCTTTTCGGAAAATTAGTAAAAATCAACGGATGCAGTTTATGATAAATTAATCTCTCATGTTACTCACATTTCTAAGAATTTTCTCCCTTCACGTACTTATCTTGACAAAAAAAGAAAGAAAAAGAAACTGTACTCTTTACCAAATAAGAGAAAGAAAATAGAAATTGTATACGACTAATTACCCACAATGAGGAACGTGCAAATTCATCCTATCTAATTACCAAAAATAACTCGAAAAATGGTGCAAAAGAAATGTCTTATTTTCTTAAATTCAGTTTATTTCGCAAAAAATGAGTTATTTGAATAATATATTCCTTAAATTGCTCACTTATATCTCTTGAAATAATTAGTTAATAAAAAATATTTCATTTATCGATAATAATTTATGTCTAAATATTTTCGTGGATGATGAAAATCAATTATCTTTCATTTATTTTATAAGCGATCACTCTTAATAAAATATTTTTAAAATCGTTTATTTTCTGCTAAACAAATGAAATTTTAATTGCATGTGCAATCGGCTCGCTCCAAATTAATTTCAGAAAGGTCATCTTGCTTTCTAATAGATCAATTATTACATTAATGCACATGCATTATGGCGTAAGCATAGGACTATCTACTAACAATTTCTTATTACGAAGTACGACCGGATCGTGAAATCGTTACGAGACTACGATATAGATATCAAATTAAAACGTGTCGTATTGTTTGGTATATTAATAAAGTCGACCGAAGAGCTGAGTCATCAATACGACTTTAGGTTTCGGCCACGTGTTTTTTTATTCCTCGTGAAACGACGCGGTTTTTGCTTTTGTCCCGCCCGTGGCTTATACGGCCCAACCGAATATCCTGCGAAAAAGCGCCGCACTCGCAGGCATCGTACTCGCCACGGTGCTCCTCCACGTGTCTGTCGCTAATGATAATTAGCGGTTAATCACGCACAAACACCCCGTCATTAACGCCGGAAGCACCTTCTTTTTTTAATTAATTACGATTTGTTCGTGATGCTCCAGGTCAACTGCATGCGGTCTTACTGCTTTCGGTCAACTTTATCTTTCCCAGTACAGGTATAGAGGCGTTATCAAAACATATCTAAAATGACGCAAGATGATCATTAAGTTTAGGGTTAGGACTCATGTACGTTAAAGTTTTTTACTTTTATTTTCTGATTTTGGATGTGTATCTTATTTTTCGAGCATCAAATATATTCGACAGAAGTGATTGGTTTCAGGATAAATAGATTCCAAATCATGGATATGAAATTTACCTTATTAGAGCCCATTCCTAATTTTTGAACCTACCTAATTTTAGAACTTGTTTTACTTTTGTCCTTTTTTATTTGTATTTTATTTTTTTACAACAAAATAATATGAGCAACGAAATGGTTCAAAATATAAGATGAATAGGAGCAAGCAAGTAAAGGCGAATAGAGAGAGAGAGAGAGGGGGGGGTATGGTTTGGGTTTAGGTTAGGTCGAAAATAGTTCGAACCATATTAATCTATTTAATCTATTTTGATCTATTTTCATGCAATGTAATGGGTGATTTGAGTCTAAGTCAGGTAAAAAATGATTCAACTTATATTGACTCATTAATATATTTTCATGCAATGTTAATTTGATGGCACATACTCGACTCGATCCATATTACCGAAATACACTAATATTACACTTAATTTAGGAAAATCAACTCCCACCCATTTAATTCACTTTAAACTTTTCACATATAAGTTATTTAAACAAAAACTTCACATCAAATTTAAATAGTAAATTAAATAATAATAAAATAGTAAATAAAATTAAAAAAATGCGAATACCTTTAAAATTGAAATACTTTTGGAAAATAAATATTTGAAAAAGATTCGAATTTTCAATAATTTTAAAAATTTTGAATTTTTATTATTTTGAATTTTATTTTATTTTCCTTTTCTTCTTCTTTTTTTTCTTTTCGTTCTTCTTCTTCCCCCTCCTTCTTCCCCCTTTTTCCCATCGATGGTGACCAGCCAAGACGTGGGCTAACAAGCCCGAGCTTGACTAAGGCTAGCAAATTCAAGGCTCGGTTGATTTAGGCAAGCTCGAGCTTGCCAACTATAACTCTGTTGCAGCCGGCGAGTTTGTAGCTCGCCAGATTCGGGCGAGCTGGAGCATGGCCAAGGCCAGCAAGCTCGCAACTTGGCTGGTACAAACGAGCCCGAGCTCTGTTGTGGCTGGCGAGCTCGAGATCGGCGATGGAGATGGTGGCGTGATAGCGGATAGGCAGCCATGGGACCTAGAGAGGAGAGGGGAGTGTTGCGGTCAAAGTGGGTTTCCCTAACAACCCAAAAGTAAATATTAATGATTAGATTAAATAATAAAAATTGACTAAAAATATTTTGATGAATAAACCAATTTAATACAATTAAATAACATAATTTGAAATAAGCGAAGTACAAAAGAAAAAGAAAATTCAAGTCTAGACAAGTAGGTATCCAACAAGCGGGCCAGGGACAAGAATTTGCGCGGAGGGCGATAAAAGAATCATAACTTTTGATTCAAAAAGAATTACATGACACATGATATAAATAGAGCCTATTTTGAGTGCCATGCTATTGCCAAATTGGGGAACGGATTCACGAGTCTTTTCGGCCTTGAAATCCATTGTTTAGGCATGTTTATGGTGCACCTTTTTGTCAATTTTCCCTGTTAGATTAGCTTTGTTAATTTTTTCCGAACTTCTTTAATGCATACGGCTACTCTCAAGCTTATAATCATTATTTTAAAAGCACAGTGAGTTTTTGTCCGTGAGCGATTGTGTGCATAAGAAAGAGAGAGAAAAAAAAAGATATAAAAAGAAAGATTAGGATAATTCAGTTTTATAAAATCGGTTTCAAATTCGGTTTGATTGGCTGCATGGTTCTTCACTTGAGACTGAGAATTAGATTGCTTTTTGAGAAAGTCTAGTCCGGTTCGCGGATAAAATCAATCCAATCACACAGCCTTAATTTAATGTTTACATTTCGGTTGGATTCTTATTTTCCTTTTTTAGTCACCCAAATTTTAATGTGTTAATCCTCTTTTGGTTTTTTTTGTCATATTGTTTAGATAGATTTTTTTTTGAAAATTTGATTAAGAACTAATGTGTAAGCACGAAAAATCTGGTCGAGAAGTTCATGATAGTTGCCCACACCTCTACAGTGGGCTTTTAGTTGCTGAGTTTCGAGATTTGATTTTCTTCTTTTCAATTTTGAGATTTGATTTATGTGGTTAGTCACTAATTTGTTAGCCAAACAAGGTCGACAAGCAAAAATTTTTAAATGAGAAGAAATACGATAGGATATAGTGGATAAAGTTAACATTTTTACTTTTTTGCATTGAAAAAGCAATTGAATAATTTTTTATATGCTTCTTCTATAATTAACATACATAATAATCTCACATAATCATGATCTTATAATTATTATTCTGTAAATCTCATATGCATCGTATATATGTAAGTCATATTACAATTAAATTTAATACCGCTTCAGCGTCCCCACGCTATCAACCTAACACCACCACTACCACCAAAAACCAGCCATCTGCGCCCCACTCCACCACCACCATCGACAACAGTCGTCTGCCCCCACAGCCTGTTGGAAATTAATTAAAATTGATTTTGTTGGACACCGCCTCTTGATTCTTAATCAGCAAGAAAAGAATGATGCAGAAGCATCATGAGCTATCTAAGAAAGAAGAAGAAGCAAAGTTCAACTTGCCAAGAGGATTGCTTGCATGGGAAGCACGTACAAAGCCAACATGCAGCCCACAATTGTTGACTATTCAAAGCTGGCTTATGAGAAAGAAAATTGCAGCTAGACTTTCACATTGAGGGCGGTAAAGAAGAGAAAAAGTTCAGCTTTGCTTCTTGTATCTTGGAGTGCAGGCGGTGGACTTGGCGGTGAAAAGTCCTTATAAATATAGATGAAGGGCATTAGTAGAGAAAAAGGCTCAAGTATGCAGAGAGAATGAGTTTTAAAAAGGCTCGTGTGTAGAAAGTATGCAGAGAGAGTGAGTCTTAGAGGCTAAGAGAGAGAGAGAGAGAAGAGAGAGGCTAGAATACTCAGCAGAGAGCCATAGGATGAGCCTCAGAGAGTTGCTCTGTGTGAGCAAGTTGTTCCTCCGTGATCGAGAGGAAAGCTTATAGTGTTAAGCTTGTATTAGTAGTGTGTATTTATTATAAAAGCCTACGCAAGGCCCTTGAATATTGTTGTCTCTCTTTTGTGTCATTCTCTCCCCACCAAACACTCCAAAACCATTTGTTATCATTTTGGTTCCAACAATTAGTATCAGAGCTAGGGTCGCATACCCAACAATTGATATCAGGTCAGGGTTATATACCCAACACAGCCACCAACACCCTGCTGACGCCACCTTCCCGGCCGTCGCTGCCACCAAGCTTCCACACCACCGACGGCCACCGTCTAATCCCAAACTCAACCTCCACAAATCTTTAGTCCAAATTGCAGTATATGAATCATCTCCCACGAAAGTTAGATCCCGATTGCAGTCCACATCGATTTACGATGTCTTGCAAAACGTGGCAAAAGGGTAACTTCATTGAGGAAGAATATGATCTTGTAATAAATTCGGTGCAATCGACCATGCAAAACTGAATTAGATATCAAAGTCGAAGTGTTTGGATCTTGTTCTTGAATTGAAAAATGCCACTAAGTGTCTTAAATGACTTGATATCTCTTAAGTGATTGGCTCTCTTTTCAATTAGCAAGCCTAATCTAATCTAATCTCCACTTGTTGGAGGGCATCAATTCTTTCATGAATAAACTCTCAAGTGGGTCAATTTGATCTATATTAGTAGTATCCATCAAAATGACGATGTACCAAGGGGCTACTTGCCATATGACTTATAGTCGTACAATGACGGACGGCTGACTTTTACCAGATGGCAATGCCGACCCCGGAGGAATTGTCCCTAATCTATTTCGAGCACCCAATTTTCTTGCTGAAAGGCATGGTTTGATTTGAAAAATTGGATTCTAACAGTTGGACTGCAAGGTTAAATGGTCCTAGAACTACAGTTATGTTTACAATGTATTGCATGAAAAAAATTGGATAAAAGTATAAAAAAATCCTAAACCTATTGTATTGATATCAGTCTTAAACATTTTAAATAGATTAATTTAATTTTAAACATTTTTATATTAATTCAATTGAGTCCATCCAATCAATTTATATAGAGAATTGTTAATATGGATGTCGATCGTCCTATGTGACATGACCGACACCGACATGTAACATTTTTATAGAATATTAATTATTTTATTTCGATTTTTTAAAACAAATTATTAATTTTTTCCTTCCTTTTTTTTTCTTCCTTATTTTCCTCCACCATACTTTGAGATGGCCGGTGGAGGTTGCTAGCTGCCAATGAGGGTGAGGGCCGGGATGCCCTTGCTAGCCTTTGGCGAGGGCTAGTGAGGGCTGGGCAAGGCCGCCCCTTGCCAGATCCAAAGAAGGGACCCTCGCCCGAACGAGGCCCCTTGCCACAGGCTTCCCCAGTTCCATATTCACTCGTCCAATCATAGACCCAATTCACCCATAACACCAAATTCAACCTCGAGATTTTACAGTGAACACGACAAGGCAAGTGGTCCCGATTTGCTTGCGTTTTCAGCGCAACAAATTCGATTGGGAGAATATGGTACAAAACTACAAATGCACAGCACTGTCGGATGCCAAAGGCAAAGTCAACCGATCCCTGGAAATGGATCATGCGGGCATGGAGGTTCAGATGACACGATTCTTGATTTTTCAAATTCGGAATAGTTGTTGAAACGGAAGGCGAACGTGTCGGTCGATGTTGATGTTAGAAGAGAGTGCGAAGCATGGGGCAGGAGTGTAATAAAGGAGCGGGAGGAGGCCCCCCACGAGACTCAAGTGAAGGTGGGTGGGTGGGTGGGGATGTGACTTGTGAAGCATTAAAAGGATGGGCAGTGGGGGGGGGGAGGAAGTAAGGCCATGCCATGCCCTGTTCTTGCGAGGTTTCTTGGGGACAAGTCTCCACCGAACCCTACACTTTCGCCGCTCCCTCATCTCATCCTGTTTCCTTCCAAGGAAGCATGGATGCATTGTTATCCATCCTAGAGAGATGGAGATAAGGGAGGGAGAGACTCTTTTTCCGGGCTATGTCTTTCCTTCTCCATGTCATGGATTCGCATGTGAAATCATGACGATCGATTCGACCGGAAACCGCGTGCGAACCCTCCGCTTTGCGTACGCTCGACGTTTCGAAAAAGGGTTGCTCGACTTTCGGGACGACGGAAATAGGATTATACATCGTATGCAATTTCACCGCCCCGTAAAGGTCCATGCCGTCGTGCGGCGTGCGATCGAAATCCCTTACGGCCCAATCCACATGCCATGTGTTCAGACACAGCGCTCGACCGCTTTGCAACGTGTTCCTTTCCTGTTGGGTTTTTTGATTTTTCGCTCGAAGCGCACATGCTGCTGCTGCCTCAATCAAAGCCGATCTGTAAGATTGGGAAAAAATCACGAAGTTGTCCCGTTGATCTCTTTCCGGAATTCAAGTTGATTACTTTTGATTTTTTTGTACCATGGACCTTTGGTATGTCATTCCTCATTTTAGAAATTACTAGATGCTAATGACATACCACTTTAGCTTTCGAGTCAACTCTGCCGGCTCGATCGATCACTTTGTTCTCTGCCAGATGTATAGCTCTGCCGGATCGACCGCTTTAGCATGTCAATCAATTGAAACAAAGTATGTTTATCAGATTTGTCATTCCAAATGAGATAAGGTACTTTCCATTATCGAGTCACATCATCTAACACACACAAATCGTAAGGGAATGTTCTACCAAAGGTGATGAGATTAAGGAGAATGAATTATTGTTTCACTTGGACACGGATTACATTAATCAAAATCATAATCAGCTTAGGACATCAGTCAAAAATTTACAAAAGCTTGTCATCTCTCTCTCTCTCTCTCTCTCCCTCTCCGACCTCCTTAATTACATTTTGACTGAAGAAATCCCATCTCAAGCAAGCAACCGTCGATACATCAAAAGACAACAACAATAATCTAAATCAATCCCCAAAACAATATTAAGCAACAACCTAAAACATTAAGCAAACACAAAACCCCGTTTATATAAGTTCGGCACATATTTATTTACTCCTGTACTCCTTACTAGGGCCGACCGACCAATATGTACAGCTCTGGCCTTTATCTTCTTCCAAAATGCATCATCAAAATCATCATCCGGGAATCCAATTCATCATCTCTGCTTACATCAGGAGCTCGTTCACCCACCCAATGTCAGGATCATCACAAGAATTGCCTTCATTAATCTTGTCGCCAAACGATCCTTCATTGCTCGAAGGATCACTGCCGAAAAAATTCCTAGGCACCTGAGGAGGATTTGGGGTTGAAGGTGAAAGAATGAACTGGGTCTGCTCCTCATTCACACAGCTAGTGACATCAACCCAAGGCATGGCTGTCCGGTTCTTGACAGACGACAAGGGCGATGAGTGTGGAAGAGCCGAGACTTCGCTCATCTTCATCACGTCCAGCGAAGTCATGATCTCGTTCAGGACGTCCTTGTAGCTCATACCCTGGCTCAGACAGCTCGGCTCCAACCGGTCAGCATACCGCGAGATCGGTGAGAACCCGCTCAGGGACCGGCCCTTGAGGGGCGATAGGGGTGGCGACAGGGACTGGGACGGCGACAGTGGCGGCGACAGGTGGGACATGCCGAGCAAGGTGGAGGTCGGCGAGGAGGCGGTGACTGAGTGGCAGAACAGGCAGCAGTGGGGCAGCGAAGAAGGTGAAATCGGGCTATGGAATTTGGTCTTCTCCGGGTTGATCTCTTGCGGAGAGTTGGGCTCGGATTGCGCAGGCAAGAGGCGAAGCTGACGGCCGCTGTGAGCGAAGAAGCAGACCTTCCTCTTGCAGTTCTTGCCATCTTTGCATGCCTCAGTCCTATACCTATATGAGTCATTAACACCGCGATTAACATTTGATCATTGACAATTTTTTTCCTCAGATCGAATGCTGTAAATATTTCCCAAATTTATCAAAGATGACATGCATTAGGAAACAATTTACCAACTCGATACCGCAAAATAGGACTAATATTCACCAATCATCACTGATCCTAATTCTATAATTTGAAAACATACTTTGAAGGGTGCAGCCAGCATTCAAAGACGCCATGAGCGAACTCGCAGTTATCCCCACGGCTGCACGACCCGCGGCGGTACTCGGCGCAGACGGTCCCCGAGTAGTGGTACTTCCGGGGGTCCCTACGACGGGCCTTCTCTCCCGGATGAGCAAAAGGGCAGTCTGTCCAGTCGTGGCTGCGGCTGCGGGTGCACCGCCTCACCTTGAACTCGAACATGCGGAAGTGGTCGGACGAGTAAGGGTCAGAGTCCTCGTCCTCATCCTCAGCTCCATTGTTGAAGGGCAGGAACTTCTGGAGCGGGGTCTCGGGGACCCTCGGCGAGTAGTCGGAGGAGAACACGTCGGGGCAATCGAGGGCCGGCGCCGGCTGGTGCTGCACGGCGGAAGAGGCGGTCCGACGGCCGAGGAGCTTCCTAGGGGGGATGTCGAGGGTCTTCTTAGGGGAGAAGAGTGGGTGGGAGGCGTGGAACTTGTGCTGCTCCGCACAGACGCTGGTCATGTTGAACGAGCGAAGACAAGAAAAGAGATTGTGCGTGAATGAAAGAACCGGGCTGAAGAGAGATTGTGAATGAGGTCGAACATGGAGGGAGATGCAAGGAGTGACCATCTATATAGGGTGGCTAGAGAGAGAGAGAGAGAGAGGGGGACAAGAATGGGTAAGAGGAGGGTATGGGGGTCGGAATGCGTGGCTGCATGGCATTAGGGATCCGCATGCAAAAGAGGGTACGTGGCGGACCCACGAGGACGAAGGAGGTGACGAGAGTTGGCTATGTGTAATGCGTCGAGTCTCCCTTAGGGTTTTCCCTTTTTGGACCCTACCCAACGCACCAACAGCAGGAGCTGACATTTTCGGATTTTTTTTTTTAAATGAAAAAGTCAGATTCCATGAACCGAAATTTGTGTTTGGGGCGAGGAAATGTGCCAGAGAAACTGGACCCCGCCGAATCGACGGCTGCAGTGTGATGGGATAACTTTTTTTGAACGGCTTGTGATGGATCAGGGAATGCCCGGATGCGTCCATGTAGACGAGGGTCCCAAGACTTTTTCACGTTGGGATCACATGAAGGGGTGATGGGTCATTGAATATCGACGGGGAGGAAGATGTCAAAGAGCAGACGGAGACAAAAAAAAGGGGGAGTTAATGTGATGGCTTGGAGTTACGCAGCAAACGCAGTCCTGGAATTCTACGGATCGGTGGATTTCAGTTTGATGCTAAACCTTTTCTTACGTGAATGCCCGAGTACCGACTAAAGCGCTTGAATTCTCGACCAAAATAGGAAAGACAAAGTGCAGTTAAAAGCTGAGTGTGAAGCACGCTGGTGCTCCCTGTGGCAGCTGTCTCGCCTTCGTAGTTGAAGGGAAGAGATTGGCCCTCGATTGATTTCGGGGCGTGTCTCTAAATTCAATGAGTGATCATGTCTTATTTCTGTCAGCATTTGACACGTGGCGCGAAATGACAATCGTGGTTAAAAGAAAACCCAAAAACCTTAAAAAGACGAAGAAGAAAGCCGAAAGCCTAAAAAGGACAGGTTCGGATCAGATGTGCTCGACGAACTCACTAGGGTTGCTAGAGGTTTTCAGATAGACTTCCCCCAAAAGCAAATTTCATTTGGCTGGACTGGAGTTATCGAGTAAGTTCTTCAAGCTAAGTTAAAAGTGCTCTCTCTCTCTCTCTCTCATGTTGCCGCCCACCATTATATAAGAACCATCCAACACACATGACGTCATGCTTATACCGGTGACAAGAATCGTCGACGGGAACTTGCAAAAGAGATCTCTAGAAACAGAATGAAGGAACCCGAAATCTCAAAGTTAATCCTGGTTTCGCAGCATCAGCCTTTAAAGTCCACTGGCTTAGCAAAGCATAGTGCTTCGCTTTAAGTAAAGGGCTTATTGGTCCATTGCATGTGATGGCCGAACATGATGGTATTTGTACAGCCCAAAAGCAAATTTTCAAATTTTAATAGCAATACATTGAGGCCTACCTATGTCTGCTTCCACGCATACGGATTACAAAAAAATTTTGATTATCAAACCCAAACCTCATTGCAACTTTACAACTATACAAGAGATGTCATCCTTGCTGTTCTTATTAAGAGCTTCATCTATCAGATGTTTCGCAGCCGACTCAGCATCCTTAATGTTTTTGATAGAGTCCACTGCTTCCTGATTTGACATCACCTGGAGGGGCATCGCGAAGATATCAAATATCTAGTCTTTGAAACAAGTACATATTATCGCATGGAAATGTGCATAACCGGCTTCTCAAATGAGTCTTTTTTCCAGCTAGATTAGACTATGCTTATCATCTTTATCTCTTTATCCTAAAATAAAGAGCAACAGGAAGAGAGAATGAAAGATCTAATGACGATCAGTATTAGGAAGACTGACCTTCCATATCCCATCACTAGCCAGAATGATGAATTCAGATTCATCATCAATCATCTCCACTGCAACATCTGGCTCAGAACTCAGGTGGATCTTTAAGCTTTTATCACCAAAGGCCCTTGCTACAGCCAGCTGACCGTCAACTCGTGGAACATCTCCTGCAAGCGCAAATAGGTATTAGCCCTCCCGCAAAAAGTTGTACTATTGCTGGTCTTATTCTTATGTTTGTAAGGATCTGAGAAACAAAAACACTAGCCCCTCTGGCAGCTTCTTAAGTTTCTATATCCAGTTAAAGCTTTTCTTATGATTAATACCAACACTAGGTAGGAAACTTGGAGAAAAACTCCTAATGTAAAAGCTCAATATTCATACCCGTCCTGGGTAAGAAAATAATGCGTAAAACTTCTTCAAATAAGGTTACTGGTTCTTGCAGGGAACACTTTATCGCACAACGAGTCTTATAAAGGAGCTTTACTGCCTTGCGATCAATTATAGATCGCACAAAAACTGGTACATGACAGTAAAGGAAAGCACAAGAATATTTGGCATGAATTTCAGTAGCCACATACCAGGAATATTGGATACAAATCCACCTCTGCTTTCAATCGACTTTTTTTCCCTGTTTGGTTCATGATCAACTGATAGTTGTTTGGCTACACCATTCTTACATATGACAGCACGAGAATCTCCTACATTTGCCACCACCAAAGTCTGGCCATTAATCAGTATTGCCGTCACTGCAGTTGACCCTCCTTTTCCTAAGGCAAGTGCTTTCTCTAATATTTCCTTGTCCGTTGTATGATAGGCTCTCCTTATTGCAGCCTCAGTATCAGCCCAGAAGTCTGGCTGCTCATAGAAATAATTGTTCTATCAAACGTTTGGCACTTACTTATCAAAGGGAAACAAAGATCAACAAAGCAACATAGAAATAACTGCAAAAATTTCAATGGCCAGATGTTAAATGAACTAACATGCATTACCTGCTTCAAAATACTGTCAAACAGATGCATTTGCAGGTAACTTGCGACATCGTGGCCTAAATGACCATCAAATATTGCAAATAAACCCAACTCTTTTGATTCCACCTGCTTGAAGTCGGAAACTACATAATCTTCCATGGCATGATTCGACTTTCCCTTCATTAAGTGATAGCCATGGGTGATGTTCTTAGAAGCTTTGCTTTTACCCTTTCCTGTGTCTGGCAAGCATGAACTTAACCCGGCTTTCACCTCAAAAATATAAAACCAATAGAGTCTTAGGAAAAGTGTGAGAAATGGTCAGCATCAAAGCCAACTACTAAGAAAGAAACTAATAACAGTAACCATATCTTCAGTTTCTTCTTGAATAAGCAAAGGAAACAGGTAATCTCTAGACAGCCAGATTATGCAAAACCGAGAGTTTCGATTACATTCAAAAAAATCAAAAAGTTATTGGGGGTCTGACTCAAGAGGAAACCATAAATCACAAACACACGCTTCTCCTAATTCGAGCAATCTAACCCTAATACTCAAATTAAAAACGTCTGTGCAAGCAAGCATTGACGAAATATATTAGCAAAGTAGCTAAGCTAACAGAATTGCTAGAAAGTCAACCACTGGAATAAACACAGTTACAAACTATAACAGCACTAGCACACGGAACGCTACACATTCTGCTATTTTTACTAATGGAAACTCTCTCTGCAGTTCTTCATGCAGTCACTACATCTTATTTTGCAATATATTTTACTTCCCTCCCATATGACTGTCACATCTGAGATTCTTTTACATGTTTCGCAGAATAACTAATCGAGGTTTAAATTCTCTGGTCCACCATCACTTGATAACTACCAATACCAGCATAATGTGTAGGTTCTGAAGTGAGCATGATCGGCCACTTCAGCAAGTCTTCTGCAAACATAATTGGAAGTTTGCAGCACTCGAGCAAAGTTGTAGAGGGCAAGTACTTTTGCGTCTCATAGACATCATCGCTAAGGGTAATCCATCCTTAACTGCGGACGATACACAAATTTACAGAACCTGCAAGAAGCTCGAAGGCATCGATGGACACGACAGTTCATCTGGAAATCCCAATCAATCCCCAAAACAGGGACTACATAGTAGATCGACAGTGTGTTGGTATAAGCACCGAACTTACATATAACAAAGATTACTAATTATATCTAAGCAACTGCAGAGACATTTCGTTAACGAAATTTTATGTCGAATCCAGCAATCGGTACTACATATCTTACTGAAGGTAACCAGCGCCTCAAAATCTAATAAACCGCAATCGATACGTGCTTTGGACGACAGTATTCCGCACCGCTCATCACGATTAGATCCTTAAAAATCCGATCGGGACGCAGCTCGCCACGAGCCTGGCGAGAGTTGAGCTCGGAGCACGGCGCCAGGCTCGAGCAACAAACCGTCTCGGAAGACGAGATGCGCCGCCTCCTCTCCACCGACAAACCAGTAAAATCGTAACCAAACTCGCGACCGCGGCGCGGCAACTCCCAATTTCGAGCTCAACCCGCCGTACACGCCGGCAAGCGAGTCGCTGCAGAGCGTAGAAACCGCTCCCGTGCTGGTGGATTGCTCGCGAGGGGAGAAAAGAGAAGAGAAAGCGAGACGAGACAAGATAGATGGATAGACGCAACCAACCTTCATCTTGTGCAGGATTTCTCTGCCGTGCATGATGACGATGATCGATCGCTGATTTCTTCTGCAAGGCTTTGCGCGCAGAGAGAGAGAGAGAGAGAGAGAGAGAGAGAGGAGACTCGTGTTTTGAACGAGGAAGGTTGACTTCTCGTGGGCGATTTTTATCGGTCTCCCGTCCACTGGACGGCGTCCAGGTCCCGCCCCGCGTTTTTGAGAGGTTTGATAACGCGTCGCTCCCGACGACTTTGTTTGACTTCTTGGGTTCCTTCGAAGCGAACGAACGATACGACTCGTCGTCTATTGCCGACGCAGAAAAGACTTTTAACGTCGAAAAAACGACTTGTCGCAGCTGCCCCCGGTAACTACTAGGCGTCTCGCTAATTGCAATGTTCCAACAATAATTGATGACTAGAAAACTGTGCTCTCCCTCTTGTTTGCCTCCGAAGTTGAGTTTACCTTGGAGTTTCCGATCATGACATTAGTCGATTGGTCCTAGTACCATGTCTATATCTTAGATGATTTGTTATTTATATAATCGATATGTATCATTCATGTTGCATATTTCGGCTCAAATAATCTGATGTATAGTTAAATTCGATACGATTGAATGGAGCCTTTGCTCTTAAGGCACCTCTGAGATTAGCTGGAAAAATCTGACGTAGATAAGATCCTCAAGCGTGCAACTTGATCAACTTGAATGCCTTTTTCATGGACTTCGTCAAATACAGTGGACCACAGCAACTACCGTTCACAGATTTTTCTTTTTCTTTTTCTTTTTTCCTTAAAGTAGAGAGGAAAGACTCCGTGCATTGGACGTACTGTCCTTATTCATTAGTCAACTCGAGCTTTTAATCAATCCGATTCAGCCTATCATTATCGCTTGTCTCGTCATGCCCCGGGACTCAACCCTGCATGAGCACAGCACTAGGTAAGATGATTTACCGCAGTGGAATTTTAATCAGAGCGCACGAGAAAGTGGAAGAGGGGGGGGACCGGGAAGGGCTTTTACATCGAGCAATTCATGGCGTTGGAGATGGGGAAGCTGAGATGCACTTGACACTTTCCAAGGAGATCGTCGATCCGGGAGGTGACGTACGGGGTGTCCAGCACGTGTGCAATGTCCTCGATGCACCGGCACAGCAGTTCTGGGCCGAATTGGTTCTGTTTGGCGAGGTCGTTGAGGGTCGGCAGGTTGTCGCAACAGGCTCTAGGGGGCTCGGGGGCGAGCCCTTCGAGGAACTCCATGCAGTCGGCGAACTGCTGGTACACGTCGACGCAGAATGTGAACTCGTCGCCCTGGACAACGAGCACAAAAGGAGAAATAGACTGAGATGGATTATACTGATGCGGACCATTGGTGATCAACCTAAAGCTAGAGTACTTTTCGTCTTTCAACTTGTGCTTTAAGCAATCCTAACAGCGAGTACAAATAGGAGATGTTGCTTAATGTATTGGTCAGGGTCGTTGGCCATGTTATTGTCATGATCCATGAATTGCTGCTTTGTTTACGGAAACAAGGAATAGATGACAAAACATTGAAAAGTTTCAGTTTACGTGGGGAATCTTAGGAACACCAAATTGGGGTAATCAACAAAGTTTTCTTTTTTGCTCTTCTTGTCTCGAACGGAATTCATACAGGGCAAAGAGGGAAGAGTGGAGACATCTTCTGATTGTTTTCATCAAACTCTTGTTCAGCACGATGCAATGCAGACTGCAGAATCGGCAAATTTCAAAACACTAGGGATATAAATGCCAAAAATTTTCAGCAAATTGGAGTAACTAGATAGATCTGTGAAAGCTGAGGCCCTAAAGAACTACCTCGAGCAACAAAGTGATCCGTTAAATTTTGTACGAGTGAGGTATAGAGATGGGTTACTGGGCATCATCAGCTAGATCTATCTTTGCGGACTCTTAATCAAGCTCCTTGAGTCCAAGAAGAGCTTTTGTGGTCTGCCGGCCTTGCTTAATGGTTCAAATGGAAGGATTTACTGGCATCTGCATTTTGCTGTCAAGGGACGATGGTGCTGCCGCCGTGTTTTCAGCGAATGTTGGCTCCTTCCTGTCATTGATCGCAACGCAATAACCCGGTCGATGGAACTTGAAGTAGATTGGATAGCATGTGCCGATGTGGTTCCACACAAGAATGCAGCACTCCTTTTCCCTAAATTATGACGTCGAGCCCTTTAACATCTCATTTCTAAGTCGTTGCCACATTTTTAATGTCTCAAGATGGATTTGTAGGTTAATGAGGTTCTTGCTAAACGGGCGGATAGGTCATTTTTATTCTGATTCGTGTGAACCCATGAGAGCCAATGTACTGATTAGTTCTTGGCAACTTGGCATGGTCAAGTATATTCTTGCAGCATGAGAGAACAAGAGACAATGCCATGAGCAGCATCTCACAAATCAGCTGAATCATTCAATAGCAGGTTAAACTCCACTGCATCAGTTTATTCCAAGTTATAATAAAGTAAGCCATAATTCTCCAGTTTATTCTTCTCTCTGTCAGGACCAGTTCTTGCTCAATCCACTGAACAGGCTCCTGACTTATCCCTCCTAGCGTACCCTGCAAACAGTAGAAACAACTGCTGTCATTTAATCGCGTCCATCATTAGAAAGAGAGAGAGAGGGAGAGGACTAATCTCTACCTAGAGCAATCCATGCTGACGGAAATGGGGAAGCTGAGATGTGTGCCGCAGTAGTTAGGGAGAGCCTCGATCCGGGAGGCCATTAGCTGAGGTTTAAATCCCTTCACCATGGCCTCGATGCACCGGCATATCACACACGGACGCATCAAGTGATGCGCCATGTAGTTGAGCACCCCGACACCCCTGCAGCATTCCTGAGGCGGGATGGTGTAGTATCCCACCAGATAATCGAAGCAGTCTGGGAAGTACTCGTCCACATACTGGCAAGTACGGTGCCTGGAAGCTGCAGCCGAGGCTGAAACGCAGAGCACTATGAGCAGGGTTCGGACAACATACGACATTGGAGGCATTGGTGGAACCCAATTTGTCCTGGCGAGAGTTGTCTTTCACGGTTCACGCATAGAAAGCTTTGGCCTAGTTCGACCCGGCCAGTTTTATTACGCGAAAAGCGCATGGACCGGAGGATGCACAGTAACTCATGGCGGTCATGTGAATTCCATGCTCCGCGATTTAGTAAGATGTGGAGTAACTCCCTAGCAAGGGATAGTTGTGTCGAAATAGATTTCTCTAGAAATCAACGTACCGAAAGTTCATGCCTTTTGAGATTACCTCAAACCACGCTTCTTCATCTCCTGAAGATTTGCAAGAATTCAACTTCTTCCATAGCAAATGTTGCAGAAACTGGTTGAGTTTTAAGATGGGAGCTCCTGTTTTTTTTTCCTTTTCTTTTCTAGCCTTCTGAGGATGTAGGAACCGAAAACTTGCCTTATCCTGCCTTAATATACTTTAGGCAATTTTATTAGGGCCAAATCAGAGTTCCGATGAAAAAAAATCAACATGGCGTTAGTTGAGATTGTAAAAGACCGATCAAAGTCTCGAGTTTGATCAAATTAGGTCAATACTTGAGTTGCATACATTGAAACACGACAATTTGATCACTGGAATCTAATCACTTCGATTAATCCAGGTTTCAAGGCCCTCAAAAATGTCGATGTGAAGAAATTACAAAACGATAAATTAGATATCTAATGACAAAACACTCAATGATGGTTAGGATTAATGGATATAATTTTTAGATCTTTCCTTTTTAAAATGGTCTATAACAAGTAAACCATTTATTCATGATTTTTTTTTTTTGGGATAGCTAATGAATTTTATTTCATTTATCCTCGATCGGCATGAAGTCGCCATTGAGTTGCTCTTTTTCATATATCACTTCACTTACAAAGGAGTTTATGCCCTTGGACATGAAACGACACCATTCGGGTCGTCCGCAGCCCACACCATGGAATATAGCCGTTGGGAAGACACGCTGGCCGTTGAGCGCATTTCAAAAATTTTCGACCGTTGGGATAGGGGACGAGCCTAACGTTATACCCACGCGGCCTCTGGCTCTCCCCCCTCTCTCTTTCATTAACCATCGAAGAGCATTTTCCATGATCGATTGAGAGCAGGAAGAAAAAAATCCCTAATTTCCTTCGCCTCCAATTTCCTTTTTAGTCGGACGAATTCCACCATTTTCCAGATGGCGGTGGCCGATGATCCGAGCGGTGCTGCAGCAATCGCGGGGTCGATGACGATGATCGACGAGACCTACGAGTTCTCCGCGCCTCGCTTCTTCGACTTCATCAATGGGGAGACCGAAGAGGATCAGCGGAAAGCTGAGCTTTGGTTCGAGTCGGCCCTCAGCTATGGCCCTTCTCGTAAGTTTTCTCCTTCTCTCTCTCGCAGTGATTGGGGAAATGCGTTGTTGATTCTTGTTGCTTTCGTTTGATTTTTGCCTGGTGGCTAATTCTGCCTGTCGGACATTTCGCTTTGGAACGTCATTTTTTAGGGTTTTCCCATCTTGCTTTAGTTCTCGAGGATGATTGCGTTTTTATGTCTTATGTGATCGAGATTCATTGGACAGCATCAAAGTGGAATTGCAACCGAGTGAGTTGAGCGTAGCCCATGACCAGTCTGATAAGTTGGCTCTTTTAGTGGCCTGGGTTTGGGGCGTATTCGTCTTCTTCTTCTTCTGTTGAATTCTGTGGTTTTTGTTGGATCAACAGATGAAATCAATTTTCATCAGCACTGAATGGGTGAGAATTAGGGTTTTGCTAAACAGAGGAGATAGGCCTTAGTGCAGTGGTTATTTGTGTGTTTGATGCCCTTTAACAAAAGCAACTGATTCCGAAGCATTGATCGATCTAGAAATTGTCGGGCTATTGGGATTTACTTGGCTGTAATAGAATTGAGTGATGATGCATTATTGAATCTTATTTCTAGTTCAACCTTGCCCTTTTTTAATTGAATTAATATTACAAAGTGAATTGGGATTGTGAGGTGAAGTGATATAGCCTTTTGTTCTCTATCTATGGTGTAGCTTTTATGGCCAGAATCAAGACCGGTAGATCCATCAAAGTTGAGGCCTTATGTGATTTCAGTGAGGCAGAGGCTTCGCAGAAGGTAGAACGAAATTTTCCACCTCATGGTTCTTAAAATTTGTGTACTTGGTACCAACATCAGAAGATCTTATAGCCGGTTTATCTTGTATCAGGAAACAGAGGTATCTGATTCAATGACCGCTCATTGTGTCTCAAAAGATATGACTAAATGTGAGACAGCTCCCATGCCTGACAAAGGGGAAGGGATGGTCACTGAAGTCAAAGGGCATATTGATGAAGCCCCTAGCAACATGGTAATGATGCGTTGATTCTAGCTTCTCAAGTTAACCCATTTCCAGGTAGCCACTGACCATTTTAGTTCTTCAGGTTTCTGCTTGTGAGGAACAAAAATCAGTAGAAGAGTTGGACGCCGGACTTTGTAAGGGCACTCAAGAAGTTGACAGGTATGCGTCAGATTAACTACTGGATTAGGGGAGACTGGCTTTGAAAAGAAATTGGGACTAATACTGTTGTACTTTAGTGATTCAACTTCAAAATTGGTGGATGCTGCATTAACTGATGACAAAGAGAAATGCAAGTCCTCTGTTCTAGAAGGAGCAGAAGTTAGCACCCCCAAACCAGTAATGGCTTCTCAAAAAGGAGATGTAGTGACTGATTCTAAGAAATGTCAGACAGCTAGGAAGATAGACAGTTTGATCAAGAACCCCTCCACGTTGAGACCTAAACAGAACGTGCAGTCTTCGCAAGCCAAGAAATCCAAACCAGAGAGTGTTAAAAGGTTAAAAATAAATGTTTTATCATCATTTTTGCATTGAATTTGAAAAAAAAATGCAAATACAAAGTAGGGCTTACTCAGTTTCCACTCACAGAAATACAAATGTGAAGAATCCTGCTGCAACTTCCACTGTAGCTCAAGAAAACCAGGCTATCAAGCGGCAGAAGTTGGAAGGAGGGAAATCTAGACAGGTGGAGCCCTACAACAGTCCTGCTATTCTCATTTAGTTGGGATGGCTTCTTCTATCGGTGATGTGATGGAGCGACTCATTTGAACTTTTTTTTTTTTTTCAGATCTTAAATGTCAAACCACAAAATTTGCCTCACAAATCAAAATTGGGTCTTGGAAGTGGCATATGCAGTTCAGCAGCCAATAAGGCTGGGAAAGAAGATAGAAAGGTTTGCATTCCCCACTGCATTTCATTTTCCTTCTGTGTAACTTGTCTAGGTAATGCTGACTAGTCAGTTTATTTTGAAAGGTATATGTTAGGGAACCAGTGGCACAGTTCATATCAACAGCAGAAATGATGAAGAAGTTCCAGTCTGGTACCAGAGACTTGTCATTACCGCATCTTAGTAGTTCTCTTTCACATGTAAGCTAATTTCTCTAGATCTCTTCATTGTACACTCTGTGATGAACTATTGCTCTTGGAAACAAGTCCCTTTCTTCTTTTCTCTTTTTTTCAATTTCTCTACATCTCAAACCTCAGGATATGGGTGCTTCAATACAGAGAAAGCCTACTAAACTCACACTTACGAGGCCCAAGGAGCCTGAACTTGAAACAGCACAGCGTATCCGTACAGTCAGAATAAAGAGTTTTGCGGAGCTTGAGGAAGAGATGATGGCTAAAATTCCAAAATTCAAAGCTCGGCCATTGAACAAGAAGGTAAATTTCTCCCTCCTGTTTCTTTCTGCCATAGTAAATCAATTTATCAAAACTAAAGTTCATTGTTCATTTTTTCTTCCCTATGCTATAGATTTTGGGAGCTCCAGCATTACCAGTTTTACAGAGAAGTACACCTAAGCCACCTGAGTTTCAGGTAAATTGAAGTTAGGTGCAGCTAGAATGGATTTATAAGAGTATTTCATTCGGGAACTAAACTATATTTCACATTAATTGAAGGAGTTCCATTTTGAGACAACATCAAGGGCCAATAACAATGCGGAATCAGCTTCTGTTGCCTCCACGGAAAAATCTCATCAGGTACAGAGGGACACACTCCTATTCTGTCTGCTCTTGTCGTGTTTGTCAAGTTATCTATTAACAGTTTCTCCCAATCGTCATGGCACAGAATCACCAATGGAAATTGCATCTAACAGAACCTAAAACTCCACTCCTTCAAACATCCTTGAGGGCCCGCCCACAACAAGTGAAAAGTTCCTTTGAACTAGAGCTGGAGGAACTTGAAAAGATTCCCAAATTTAAAGCAAGGCCTCTGAATAAGAAGGTTTGACTTCTGTGTTTCAACATTGCTGCTGATATTTTCACTCTTCATATAGTTTTGGTAATGCAGATGAGTTTGAATGCTGCAGATTTTTGAGAGTAAAGGGAACTTGGGGATGTTTTGTAATACAAAGAAGCACATAACCCAGCCCCATGAGTTCCACTTTGCAACAGATGAACGGTTTCCTCAACCTACTGCAGTTTTCGATCTATTTGACAAGGTACACCTTTCTCTCAATGTGTCGTCACATAGCTAATAGAAGCACTTATCTTCAAGTACTTTAATGAATTCTATTGAATGGTTATGTAACTCTCCAGCTTTCATTGAAGTCGGAACCTCAACAAGAAAACCCAATTCCGAGAAACACAGCCCCTAATCCTTTCCATCTCCATACTGAGGTATGTAAAAATTGACTACCAAAGATTAAGTTATAATCTGGTCGCACAATTAGTTTTTCTAATTGTGTTTTTGCGTTCCCCTTCAAATTCAGGAAAGGGGAGCTGAGAAAGAAAGAAGATTTGTGACAGAATTAGTGCAAAAGCAGTTGGAGGAGGAAAGAGCCAGGATTCCCAAAGCTAATCCATATCCGTATACAACAGATTACCCTGTGGTATGGATGGATGATGTGCTTGTTTTACTTCTGTTATCAGAAAGAAACATGAAAATAAAAGCTATCATACTTCTGTGCATAGATTCCTTCAAAGCCAGAGCCCAAGCATTACACCAAGCCCGAACCCTTCCAACTGGAAAGTCTTGTGAGGCATGAAGAGGAAATGCAAAGAGAAATGGAAGAAAGAAAAAGAAAGGAGAAAGAGGAGGCCCATATGAGGATTTTTAAGGCACAGCCGATATTAAAAGAGTAAGGCAACAACGTTTCTCATTCTGTGTCTTTTATTACCAAGCCCGAACCCTTCCAACATGAACGTTTCTCATTCTGTATCTTTTATTTATGCTGGACCTCACAGCAGGGATCCAATTCCACTTCCCGAGAAAGTCCGCAAACCACTCACACAAGTCCAGGAGTTTAATCTCCATGTTGATCACCGGGCTGTGGATAGAGCAGAATTTGATCAAAAGGTAATCTAACCTCCTTTCTACAGTACATTGTACCGTAAAAATTATCTCTCGGCTTGTAACTCACTCATTAAGTTCCTCCCCAGATCAAAGAGAAAGAGGCAATGTACAAGAGATACAGAGAGGAGAGTGAGGCTGCTAAAATGGTACTGTCTTTGAATACTCTAAACTGCTATTGGCTATACTAGCTTTAAAGAGTGGTAGTGTTTAACTGATGCCCTTTTTGCAGATTGAAGAAGAGAGAGCATTGAAACAGCTAAGAAGGACGCTGGTTCCCCACGCGAGGCCAATCCCGAAATTTGATCATCCCTTCTGTCCCCAAAAGTACGTATCTTAAACACACATCTTTGACTCCACCCTGCTCGTATTTTGACGAGGATTCATCATTTCGTCTGACTCTTGAACAGGTCTTCCAAGGGAACAACAAAAGCAAAGTCTCCAAATCTGCGTGTGCTGCGGAGGAAGGAAATGAGGAAGGCAGCGACCCTGCTTCCTGCAGCCTCCAGTGCCGCTGCTCTTATGAGATGATGACACGATCCTTCAGTCTCAAGCCTTGTACTTGATGTGTTGATATGTTGTAGTGGTGGTGTTCAAGAACATTTGAACCCAGGGGGGAAGCGTCACTGGGAAATTATGTACTATCCTTTTTAACATCAACCATTGTTCCTGTACCCTAATCTCCAATTAATAGTGACAGCAACTCATTCAACTCATTTGCATTTAATATTACAGGAAATCAAATTATTAAAGTTGCCCAACCGCATTTAATATTACAGGAAGCCCAAAATCCAAAAAGTCGAGAGATGAATTGGACAGAAAAAAATTGGGTGCAGCTATATTGGAATGGGATGATGCGACTATATATATTGTCAAATTTGTGCTCGAGCATATACTTATTATAATTAGAATTCATATTTCACAAATCGGAAGCAAAATCTCATAGCATAATATAAATGTATATTGGAAATATTACTTATTTTGTTCTCTTAAAATTGCTTGGATTTATTCTATTTAAAATGCTAACCAAAAGGCATTGCTCACACCACACACACACGCACCACCCGTCAGTAATCGATAATTAACTTCGTAAAGTGAAATCACTAGCTAAAATTAATGAAAGCTTTACCATTCTTGGACCGACCTACTTTTTGGTGAGTTGTAAACAAAGAACGGGAGTTCGTTGCAAAGAATTTAAAATGGTCGGAGATCGGCCGCAATAATTTAATAATCCAGGGGCCCTATTTGCAATTTTCCGCAAATCGAACGTTTCAAAATCGAAACGACGCGCCCATTTCCCGCTCCTTCACGAATCAAACCGACGGCGGCTCGGCTCCGTTCTCCATCTTCTTCCCAAATCGCCGTCCGGGCACACGCAGAGACAAAGGTCCGAGAGCACATGGCGGTCACTCTCTCGGCTCCCGCCGATCCGTCCTCCGTCGCCGCCGGCGAGGCCGACCTCGTGCCGTGGCTCAGGTAGATTCCCTTCCTCGGATTCGAACTAATTCGTCGATTGAAACGTTTCAGCCGAATTTGCCTCCTGCCACGCATCTAATTAGGCCCGAATTCGAACCCGATCCAGGTCGGTTTCCGAGGCGCTGGCCGACGTGAACTCGGGCGGCAGCTCCGTCGCAGATCTCAACCGGCTTCTGTCTGATTGCATCGCCACGTTCAGGGACGACCTCCGCATCCGCAATGACCCTAGGTTTCTCAAGCTGTGGATTATCTATGTAATCAATCTGCGCCTCAAAATCTCTGCTGTTTCTGGTTCCTGCAATGATGCTCGGATTTTCGTATTTGACTTATGGCTTTTTACTGTTTCAGTAGTCGTTGAAGTGCTTGAATTCTGTGTGTTTTTTTTGGTAGTTGGATACATGTGAGGATTTTGAAAGCGTCGTCAAAGAAATGGATGATAGTGCATTGTGGCCCAACAATCCGTTGTTCTATGAATTGTATGCGTTGTTTCTCGAAGCCAGAGGACAGTTGCGTGAGGCTGTTAAGGTTTACCAAATGGGCATCGCCAGGTCCTTTTCCATGTCACCCGAGTTGTTTGTGTCTAATTTGAGGGAATTGCTTTCACTAAGGTGATCTGAAAGGTTCATATTGGTGCTAGGCATGTTGGAGGAGCAAGGTTGCAGAAGGCACAGGCAGCATTTCTCGATAGGTTGTCCCATGTAATCGCAGCTGCTTCACCAAAGGTATGAATAGTAAAAAAACCATAGATTTCCAATAAGAAGTTCTGCCTATCTGTTGTTGGTAATTCTTTGCTTTTATTGTTGGCTGCTCCCTTTTCAATAGAGCTGTAAACATAGGCGTACAGAAAGACCCCAGGGCACCCTTCTCTTGTTTCCAGGTTGATTATGGTGATAATGGTTTTTACCACAAGGTGGACTGCTGACAATATCATGCTACTTAGCTCATTGTTCTTCCCTTTGATGACACTCTTTATTGTGAGTTAAACCCTTCGATATGAATAGTTGGGCCATGCTTGAAGAGTTAGCTAGCTAGAGTCCTACTTTCCTAAGGATTGCACATTTAATGCTCACTGAAGAGAAGAAGTGAAACTCTTCTTTTTGGTCTTATTCTTGTGGCCGCATGTATTCATGATTGTACAGCATCCTAAGTTTGGAATTCTTAGAAACAATCCTTTCATGTTGAGTTGGGAAAGTAAGAAAATGAATTTTACTTGTTGTTTGTCTTGAGTGGCACGAAGAGGGTACTAGTCATCAGTGAAGTTGTTTACTGGTTCAGGAGTGGTGGCAGTATTCTTGAGCATTATGCTGCCCTTATTTGTTGTTATCATGTGTGATCAGTTTGCCCATTAAAGCTATCACAATGCCGCTTCCATCCTCACTAATGGCTATGGGTTAGTCATGCTGCTTATCACTGCCTTGATTGCCTGTGCCATCATTCTCTATTTTACACAAATATTATCCTACAATTCTATGGGCCTATGGCATCAATAAATGTTTCTAAGCTAATATTACTAGCATTCCGGTTGATTGAAATTCCATGGCGTACCCAATTTTTATTTTAAGGTGTTGAAAATCTCAAAGAACGATTACTCTGAATTAGGTCCACTTTTCCTGTTTGTGAATTTGTTTATACTTTGTGTTCTAACATATTATGAGACAACTGGTTCTCTTTTTTGCAGGCTGATAATGGAGACCAGATAAAGCTTGGAGAGACTTATGTCAATCCATGGTCCACCTCCACGATGAAAGACCTGCTGGAGAAGATAAGTTCTCAACTGATGAAATATGATGTGAGACATTCTTTGGTTGTCTTTCACGATTCTATCATAATTTTAAAGATTTGGCATGTGATAGTTTGTGCTACTTGTTTAGGGATACCATTCGAGTCCTAAAGCATATTCTGGAAAGGTGGCCTTATCTTCTCGTAATTTATCAAGAAATAAAGTTATTGAGATAGGTGATTCCTAATATTTTCCTCTTTGTTATCTTCACATAGATGTCTTTAGATATGCCTATTTATTTGTTTCTTTCACAAGTTAATGCCCTCTCAACCATTTTAAGTCTTTGCTACTAATGTCAGCTGTTTTAAGACACTTGATGTTGAGTTACATATATAAATCATCTTTAGAACACATTGGTCATGTTGTCCTATGAAAAGAAAACACTATGGTTATGTCATTCACTCCACAAACTTACCACTTCCAATACTACCTTTTGATGTCGGAAGGCAGAAAGAAATACCAGATCAAGGGCTGTGCAGGTCAAGGTAATTTTGCCCAAGTATTTAAGGCCCATGTAGACAGTAATCCAGATGAAGTTGTTGCACTGAAGGTGGTTGCTTATGCTTCCTCAGTATTCTCCTTTTCCTTTGTTTTATCTTTTTAATGGGCTATTGTGATTTTGAATTAAAATGAGAAACTCTTGCAGATACAAAAGCCTGGCTTCCCTTGGGAGTTTTACATGTATCGACAACTTGACCTGCGGATCATAGATTCTGAAGTATGCTATTTTATGTAGGCTTTCTTCCTTGTAACTGTTATTTGATACTCCCTACATGATCACTTTCATGAAACTTTTGTATTTCAGAGGCGTGCCTTTGGTTTTGCCCATAGAATGCACATCTACTCAGACTGTAGCATACTCGTAAGTGATTATTTATCCCATGGGACACTTCAGGTAGGCATATGACTCTCCTATTCATGGTTTGCTCAAGTCATACTTTTCCAGAATATCACTTGAGTATTGCATGCAGGATGCCATAAACTCCTATTTGGTGAATCACAAGACCATGGAAGAAGTGCTGTGCATTTATTACACTATAGAGATGCTCCACATGTTAGAGACTTTGCATGCTGTTGGCATCATTCATGGAGATTTCAAGGCTGATAATCTACTCATTCGATATGCAAGGTGAAAGCCTAGCTTACACACTTGAATGAATGTTGTCAATTTACACCATCCAATTCGTTAGTCGTTATTGGTTTTCCAATATGTAGATTGGTCATAGAGCATACTGCTTGTGACCTTGTCTATATGTCTCAACCTTTCATTCATCTCGTTGTATGTCATTTTTAGCCTTTTGCATTTAGTTGTTTGTTCAGCATGTTTCTGCACATGCTTGTCCAGATTTTAAATTGGAAAATTTTCAGAAATCCTTTTGATTGACAAACTTTGGGATTCCATAGAACAGGTATACTTGTTTCCTCACCCAGATTTGACATGATAAGACCGGGAACCCAGATGCTTTTGGCATTATTCCCATCAATGTAGATAACCTTAGTTCATTTGGATAATTGGTGCTATAAATTGTTTGATTTTCTTGATAGGGATGATCTTTCAATAAATGGATTCAAGGATCATAGCGGTCCATGGAGTGCTCAGGTCAGTTCAATTTGCTCAGAGGCTCTAGTGGTTTTACCTGGTAGTTGGAATTCTTTAAGTTTATTCAGAAACATCATGCAGGGTCTTTGTCTTGTGGACTGGGGAAGAGGAATAGATTTGCATCTTTTTCCTGTTCATACCGTATTTAAAGGAGATTGCCGGACTTCTGGCTTTCGTTGCATTGAGATGCAAGAGGATAAGCCATGGAGGTATCAGGTATAAAATTTATTTCGAATTGTCGTTGTTTGCCACAATAGATGGTTATTTTGTTTGACTTATTGCTGCTTCGGTTTGAGCTGCACCAGGCAGACATATATGGTCTTTGTGTAGTTGTCCACATGATGTTGCATGGTACCTACATGGAAATAGAAAAGAGGAAATCCTCAGATGGAAGCTATCTTTATCAACCAAAATCCACTTTTAAACGGTACTTCTCTTTCACGTCTCTCCATTGAACTTGTTGACCAATATCCAGTTCCTATAGGAATAATCAGTTCTCAGTCTTATCCCAAATTATGCCGTTGCTCCCAGCAAAAGTCCATTTTGTCCCATTTGAATTCAACTTCCTTCTGCTATAATTGATGTTCTTTCCCCTGTCAGCTGAGACAGTTTTCTCCTGCTTAAATTGCTTTTAGATACTGGAATGTTGATCTATGGAAGAACATGTTCACAAAGTTACTGAACATGGGCCCTGGCAACCATGATATAACTTTGTTGCGGACTGTGAGGCAATCCTTTGAAGATTACATGAGCTCCAATAAACAGCTTATTCAGAAGCTTAAGGAGGCGCTCGTGAGGCAAAGATCATCCTTGTGTTCAGCGTAGTGCCTTCACACATTTTTGTGTTCTATGTTGTGAAGTGCCCCAAAGAGCTGGTTATGTTGGCAGTCTTGACCGGAAGGAGTTAGCAGGTCGATATATTTGCATCATTGTCCAGATGATGCACGTGGTCGTTATAAACCATTTTTCCGGCACCATCTTTCTCTTTCTTTTCTTGAAGAGAGGAATTTCATTATAGACCTTGTATATATCCGTATCCTGTAGAGCAAGAGCCCTTGCACTCCTTAAGCATGTCTGCCGTCACAATGTTGGTATCTGTCATTCATGGAAAGAATGTCATAAACCATCTCTGATATGTTAATGTATCTATCCTTGTACGAACTTCCGATTGTTTCCTGTGTTGTTTGTCCATCAGAAATCACAACTAGTGATTTCCATCTTTCCTTCGTGTACAATGTGTTCCAGTGGGTACATTACAATCCATTACCCCGGACTACCTGATCGCTAACATGTGGTTTGCTAATCTGCAAGAAGGATTACCTGATGTGATGAATTTTGACGTACCATAATTTAATACTAATGTTACTTAGGTATTTCCCCGCGTCTAGCACTCTTATTTTTTTTTTTTTTTATCAAAAAGTTAAGCAATTTAAAAACTTTTTTGGGTTTTGTTGACAAGTGCGTTGCTCTGGAATCATCAATTAGAACCACTAAGACCAAAAAGACGAGAAGTGCACGAATACATCTCGAAATTGAAGAGAAAAAGCATAATTCAAGAGAGACGTCTTTCTAGCAGCATTCTCTTTTCGAAATTCACAAATGCGTAGAAAATTGTCATTCGATCGAGTCAAAAAAGTGACGGAGTCGCTGAAAATAATTCCTATTCTTAATTCTAATTAGACCCGGAACGTCGGTCCGAATGAAGAACATTCTCTTCAAGCCGGAATCTAAGACGCTGGTAAGTTCGGACATGACGATCATTCTCGAGGCCAACGTGACAATCAAAATCGAGCGTATATGTTTTTCTTTTGGTTGCTCTGTGTCCTCTGACCGAGATTTGGTGTTTGATCGGTTGTCTCGGGTCTTGTGCAGAATCGTCAACCCTCGATCCGAAACTTCTATCCATCTGAATTTGTCGACATTGTCAATGTAACTAGAAGTCCAGAGACAATCGCTGATTCGTGATGCTCCTCAGCGAAGCCCATCGAAGGAACTGGTAAAGTTGATTATAGAACCGACGCTCCTATTTCACGTCTGCTTTCTTCTTAGGTTACTAGGCGACCGCTCAGGCCTTCCCAACTATTTCAGTGCTACTCTTGTAAATTCTAAGGTACCGTGTTTTTGTTCACTCGACATCACTAATCGATGAAGTGCTCCTGGGCATGATCATTCATCGCATGTTTGACCACAGTTGGCCAGTAGGGTCGGTAGAAACGGAAACGAGATACTTTTTCCATTTCTTGATCGGAATTGAGTATGTATGCATAATCTCGTCAGAATTTTGACACCGATATAAAGATCTGACCATATGGTGAAACATAAAATAACATGTATGATTCCATGGAGAAGCCTTTTGGCTTATACATATGGCTCGCTAGTGATATTTGAAGAGTTGACGTTCAGTTTCTCCACGTGCCTAGAAAAATTTACGTGAGGAGATGATATGAAATAGATAAGCGAGCAACAGGACTGTACAGTATCAAATGACTTGGCCAGACCAAGTGTCAATGGTGGCAGAGTTGTTAATTATTGACAAAAAGAACCATAGTCAAAATCGTCCGAGAAGCAAAAGCCAAGTGTCCAACATCCGTCAAACTTACGTGCCGTACGTAAAGACGATGACAAAGCTGCCAGATTTGACAGCCCCTCGTATTTCCGGGAGTTCTGGAAGGAACATGCAAGACCCATCCAGCTTCTCTCTCTTTCCCCCTCACTCCCCCTCTCTCTGCTCTCTGCGCTCTCTTGTTGGCCTTTACATGTCATTCACGGCCTTGAATTTGCTGTTCTAGTGTTTCATCTCTCCATATGGGTGACGGCTTTTCCAGGTGAGCAAGTGAAGAACGGCTTCCGTGTGTAAATATTTGCCGTAGGATAAGAGAAAGTAGGTTGGAATGAGTGTCGAGTTGTAGAGAAAATCATGTGGTTTGACATGGTCAACTGTGTTGCTGTGTGCATATCTCTCTTTGCTTGATGATATTACCTTAAACCTGTAAAGTGGAGATTTCGGTCCTACTGAAGGGTTATAGGGATGGGGTCAAGCGATTAATTTCGGGCGATGGATGGAGAATTTTAAGATGATGTGCTCGTTCCGTTCATCTCAGATTCTAGGATCTTCGTGCTAAAGCTGCCCTGCACAGGCTGCTCTTTATTTGTCTGCCTAATTTTCCCACGAAGCCGTGTGGTGATGGGTGATGGGAAAGCTGTCTGTGCATTGAAGGAGCTTCTCGGCTTTGATTAAACGGAGAAATATTCTGCTTGTTTCGCGATCCTATTTGAAAATTTCCTGCTCACGAGCTTCAATTTGCAGGTCTCCATCCTCTGCCGCAAACATGGCGGATGGATTGCAGCATCCGTCGGTGATTCAGAAAATTCACGGGCAGTCTCACCTTGCGTCTCTGCTTTCGCGCGCCGCCTGCGCGAGAAATTACGGACCGCATGATTTCGCGAGCGCTTGTAGCTATGGAGCGTCGCGGAGTCCTCCATCTCCAGCATTCCGGGGGAGCAGTGGTCTGGCACTGCTGGCCTCTCGCTCTCCCATTTGTGTTCAAGCTCCGGCTGAAAAGAAAGTGTCCACGTTCTTAGAGGATTTCCTCATGGGAGCGGTATCTGCAGCTGTTTCTAAGTCGGCGGCTGCTCCGATCGAACGCGTCAAGCTGTTGATCCAAAATCAAGACGAAATGCTCAAGTCCGGCCGGCTATCTGAACCGTACAAGGGGATCACCGACTGTTTTGCGAGGGTCATCAAGGACGAAGGCGTGCTTGCTCTGTGGAGAGGCAACACTGTCAATGTCCTCCGATACTTCCCGACCCAGGTCAGTTTCTGCCAGCATCCTTTCGCGGTTCGTTGTAGGAGCTGTAATTAATTTCTTCGCCAAACCAGGCCCTGAACTTCGCATTCAGAGATCACTTCAAGCGGATGTTCAACTTCAAGAAGGAAAGGGATGGCTACTGGAAGTGGTTCGCCGGCAACTTGGCATCTGGTGGAGCCGCTGGCGCCACGTCTCAACTCTTCGTGTATTCCCTGGATTATGCTCGGACCCGTCTGGCAAGTGATGCCAAGGTCGCCACGATGGGCGGCCAGAGGCAGTTCAACGGCTTGATCGATGTCTACAAGAAGACGCTCAAGTCTGATGGCATCGCCGGTCTCTATCGGGGATTCACCATTTCGTGCGTCGGGATCATAGTCTACCGGGGGCTCTACTTTGGTATGTATGATTCTCTCAAGCCGGTGGTTTTGGTCGGAAAATTGCAGGTATGTAAGCTTTCCATCTCTTTCAGAATGACAATGTGTGCAGCTTTTTATGTAATTTCAGTATTGCTATGCTATGCCTTGAACTTGCGCTCTGCTTGTATAATTGCAGGATAGTTTCATAGCGAGTTTCTTGCTCGGCTGGGTAGTCACAATCGGTGCTGGGCTGGTGTCGTACCCAATCGATACGGTGCGGAGGAGGATGATGATGACGTCGGGAGAGGCCGTCAAGTACAGGAACTCCATCGACGCTTTCCAACAGATCATCAAGAAGGAGGGCGCGAAATCGCTCTTCAAAGGTGCCGGTGCGAACATCCTCCGGGCTGTTGCCGGCGCGGGTGTCCTTGCCGGCTACGACAAGCTGCAGCTCCTCCTATTCGGGAAGAAATATGGGTCCGGCGGCGGTTGACATCAAAAGCTCTGCACGACGGATGACGACGACGAAACAATCACCTAGTTATCCCCATTTTTGTGTCTTCGAATAAATTCAGGATTGATGGAATTTGCCTTGCATAATAAAGACTTCATGGACGCTGTTAACTTTGGCCTTTTATAAAACTATGGCCTCAGACCTACCTATCTCTCCAATCGAGTGATACCATGGAGTTCAAATGATGTCTCTGTATTTAAATTTTCATGTCAAACAATTTAAAAGTAAACTGTGGTTTTGTGGTTGTATGAGTTCATGGAAATCATTCTTTGCTAACTATTAATTTAGACATGCATGCATAGGTGCGGTACTCAGAACCAGAAGTTACATATATTTGAACGATTTTCACACATTTATGCTGCATCAATTTGGTAGATGTCTGGTTTATATAATTAGACCTGAGTTGGATGAACTAGAGAATTTATCACAAGACGTCTTAATCGAAATAATTAGCCACAATTGGCTGAAAAGACATGCAAAATCTTGAAGTTTTAAAAGAAAAAAAAAATTTCATGCAAACTTTAAACATTTAATATGGTATGGCACAAAGCTTAAAGTTTTACTCAAATCATTTCTTGACTTGTTGAGTGTCTCATGCCTTCCTGGCATTGCATCTGGTGTCGATTCTTCTAACATTTAAAGAAAGGACATGAACTCAACGTGAACTCTTCTTTTTGGCATTGCCATGCATGGATTGGCCTTTGGAAACTCCACCTAGCTGAATTCTTTTGCTTGCTCACATAGGATTCCAACGGATCGAATTAAATGAGGTTGCCCCCATCCAGCACAATTTATATCTCCCTATCGGTGTTGTCTAATGAACTTAGCATGGCTTAAATCTGATCGATAACTTAAATGCTCTATCAGATTGCCAGAAATGTCTGCTGGGATGATGCTATTTGCCTCAGAGAAGTTTCGTTTTCTTGTCCTATCAAACATTAAATTGCGTGGCATCAACAACAACCAAATAATCATTGCTACGGTATGATCGGATGAATGGAGAGTTGTAGTCCGAGTGCTTAAATCCTATTATTTTCATTCTTGTAACCTAGGATTTAAAGGTGAGTGGTTTCAGATTTTATATAGGTTCAACCTGAAGCCTATAACATATCCATTAGAGTAGACTCTTCATTTTTTAGATACTAGAACCTACATTGCACACATTGGAACTTGAAACCTACTTTGTCACAAGTTCTAGGATCTACCTAGATTCCATTTATATTATTAATCAAACGATTGCAATGAATCATCGTATTCAATGACCACCACTTACCCCTAATATGTTGACCACAACTTTTATTTGGACACACAAAGAATATGAAACATTAATAGAGTAAAAGTCCATCCTAAAATGAAAGTTCGGACTAGCAGTTCCATATTATATTCGGCCACCACAAAATACCACAGGATAGCATAAAGATATAGATCAATAAAAATGCAAATACTTATTCCACCTACGTATAACCTACTCATTGAAATACATTCTTCAATTTTAAAACCTAAAACTTGCCATGTATATCTTAGAACCTGAAACCGACAGATTCCTACCGATTCGGTTCTCTGATCCCATGTTTCCACCTTGGACCTATGCTCACCTCTACTAGGATAAGTGCCTTTACAATTGTTGTGTCTAAGTCAAGGTTCTCATGAACTTGACTTGAAGCGTTCCCAATGTGTCTGCAAAATCTCCTTCATCCTCCTGCAAATTTCTAATTCTGCCTTCAATAAAATACAAGGAATCACTTGTTTAATTGGACATTCCCTCTTCATTCTTATTGTCCTTACCCTCTTAATTGGGTGGATGAGATTGGTATGATGTCCAGGGGATAAGGAATAATGGCGCTCTTGGGTGTGTCTGGCTGAAGAAGTTTTACAACTTTGTATTTTCGCCCTTATTTCATTTGATGAGGTGTCCGGAACATATATCTTTGTTGGCCAGCAGCAAAAGCCCTCAACAGGGAAGCTCTTGATGATCCCGACGAGGCGAGGCTTTGAAATTGATCTCCTGCGTCGGCGGGTTAACGGTGATCTCCAACACAATGAGCTCCTTGGCCCTCACACCTTGAGCTTCTTGATCTTGCCTTTTTCAATGCAGTAGCCCTTGACCCTCGATGTCGTAGCACTCACCAGCTTTGTTTATCGTCCTAAGTGCTCAAAATATTAATTCGGAATAAATTTATCACATGTATACTAGCTTGGGATTTTTCGTGATCTTAGCTTTCTTTTTCCATTTTCAAAGTTTGTGTTACTAATTTTAATGTCCTTATAATCACGAGGACATGAAATCTAGAATCTATGGATGGTGCAGTGCAACCATAACAAAATATTTACGTATAAGGGTGAAAATTATTACATGTTTTCCTTATTAATGCTAGACTCAAGGTAAACCTTTAAATTGGGAGGGTAGTTAATTTACAAATCAAGTTCCTTCAATCAGAAAATTCCTCGAAAGCAAGCTGGGGCATTGACAAAGTTTGCTTTGTCGATTGGATTTTCGTACCACTGCATGCGGTACCGTGAATTGGCAAGCTAGGGCAACTAGTGGAGAGCGAGCAAGCTGCATCATTCCTTCCAGAACACGCATTAGGGCACTCGAAAACATCACCGACGAGGAAGATCCTCTCTTGAAATGAGTGCAAAGAAACAACAGTTGTAGAGTCGATGAGCAGATATACACAATGCAATAGTAGAGTTGCATGTATTTGGATGATGTGTATAACGCACTTTCTTTTTTCAATTTTGCTTTCGTTTGCTAGTGTTTGAGTAGCCGTCTAGCTGATCAAATAGCACCCTGAAGTGCACAGCGACTTACGTCAACTCGTTCAATTTTGAAAGTGTGATCAGGAGGGAGATGGTTTCTTCTAGCTAAAGAGAGGTTGGATTATCTTCCATCCAACGTTCTGAAAATCTACAAGTCGGTACTTCTCTCTCGTTTGCATGTATTTTCATGCTTAATGGATCATGCAGTTCGCGTATCTAAAATTTTCCAACGCTTTCTTACCGTAAATTTTCCAACGCCAAAGACTTCTGTTTGTTTCTCAACTTAGTGCCATTTTGTTTTAATATGCATTTTAGTTTGTTTAGATGTTGTAAAAAGAATTATAGCCCATGTTTGATGTGGGGCAGTTAAAAATCACACTAGTTTGATTGGTCAGAAAAATATTTCCGCAGAATTGTCAAAATACTAACTTTGGATCCTTAAAAGTTTCGAATTACCCTTTGCCAGAAAAATCATCAAACTCAAAAAGGAAGGGAAAGAAAAACTGAGTTGCAGCGCCGGCTCCAGATCACCATCGCAGAGCTCGATGAAGCTATAAAGACGCGTTTGAAGTGTGAGTTCACGGTGATGTCCAGGGTGGACAGGTGAGTATTGTGTTCGATTAACTCGAAAATCATATTTTCAATTTCATCTCTGATTTTTCTCCCCTTCAGAGGATGCGGAGCCAAAAGCGGAAGTAAAAAACTGAATGCTTCTGTTATTCTGTGAATTAGTGACTCGGCAGTATGTGAGGTAAAGATTTGTGTTTTGACTTAGAACGTGCTAGATTGTTATGACTGGCGAAAGATTTTGAACATGTTCTATGATCAAAGTATTGGTTTTTGATGACGATGTTAAAAGATGTTGACTGAAGCATCCATAATAGGGATGTCGAATAGTTTTGCTTTGAATATGCATAGGATTTGTTTTGATCTGCAGTTGGATTGCGTTATTGTTGTCACATGAACTTAGCGTGGCTTAAATCAAATACTCCATCGGACTCTTGACAGTATTTGCCAGGATGATGATGCTATTTGCCTCGGAGAAGTTTCGTTTTCTTGTCCTTTCAAACATCAAATTTCGTGGCAACGACCAGATGAATGGAGAGTCGTCGTCTGAGTGCTTGAATCATGTTGTTTTCATTCTTGTAGCCCAGTTTACTGCCTTTACAGTTGTTGTGTCTGCGAAATCTCCTTCGTCCTCCTGCAATTTTCTGGTTCTGTCTTCAATAAAAATACGAGGAATTACCTTTTTAGATAACTGGACATTCCCTCTTCATCCTTATTCCCTTTATGTCCCAATGGCAATCGCGGCTATTTTTGGCTGAAACTTAGGGTTTTTTGTGGCATTAACTTTCTTTTTCTAGAGTTTTTATTACTAATTCTAATATCCTTATAACTATGAGGATGTGAAATCAAGAAATTTTTGGATGGTGCAATGCAACCATAACAAAATATTTACATGTACAAATGAAAATCATTACATGCTTTCCTTATTTATGCCAGACTTGAGAAAAATCTTTAAATTGGGAGGCAAGTTAATTTATAAATAAAGTTCCTTCGATCGGGAAATTCCTTAAATATTGAATTTTAGGTAGATATTTTAGACCAACCGTCCTAAGGCAAGTGTCACCTGAATCACAAGACAAATGTTGCCCAAAATAAATAAAATAAATCTTCTTCTTTTACTTGCTGGAGAAGCGCAAAAGAAGTTGAATCACCATAACTATGGAAATCCATTTGAGCACCAAATTCTTCTCACATGATCCCTAAATCCTATTCCAAAAGAATCAAATCTCAACCTTCTTCCCTTTCAATCCCTTCTTCACTTTTATCACCTTCTCTCTCTTCTCCACTGGATCAAGTACAGATTCTATTGATTCTAGTCACGACCCTGGCCATGTCCATCCTACCGTCGTTCCCGTTCAACCCGCGATGCGACCTCAATCATATCTCGAGCCATAAGCACAGCGCCAGGGCCACTATGTTGCGGACATGTGAAGTTCCCACCATGATATGCTTTTTCAGACGCCGTGGGACAAGCTGGAGAGTACTCACACATTGTGTATCAGATAACTCTGATAGCATTTTCTTACGCGTGCAACGTGGAGTTAAATGCATAAACTAAAGACGACACCAATTGTAAATCGAAATTCCGATCATCAAGATTCGAGTTGTACAAGCATATCGAATCTAAGATATGTAATTTGGATAGTTGTTCATCTCCAACATGCAAATGAGTCTGAAATATATTGCGCAAACCAAGTAATTTTCGTAGTAATCAGTATTTTCATTACAACATCAATCATTTGGTTTGAGTTTTCTCATAAAATTCAAAGTGCTGATTAATTTGGTTGAATAATAGTTTTGAGGTGGATTATGATGATTCAGTTGTTACAACCTTGCGATAGTCGAAGACCGTAGTAGCATCATCCTTTCGGCATGATATGTAAAGACTAACTTAGATGATTAGATCACAAGAGATTTAATATGGGCATGTATGTTAATTAAAATCATCTTCTGAATGTATAATAATCAAAGCCGTCTCCCCCATCACTCTCTCTAACATGAATCCTCCACTTCCATTTTTCAGAAACTGTTTTTTTTTTATACCCTAAAAAAATAAAAAGCAACGGGCAAATGCGAAACGTTGAATCAGCCGACCACAGTGGGAGTCGAACCCACGACCTTTTGATCCGAAGTCAAACGCGCTAATCCACTGCGCTATGCGGTCATGTCTTAGCCATTTTTCAGAAATTGTTGAAGCGAGTCAGATTGAATTTTTGGAACCTTGTCGTTCTAAGTTTGGAAAAGTTGGGAACTCACTTAAAAGATGTCTTGTAGATTTCTCTGCAATTTCTACAATGATAACATTTTCCTTTTTCCTTATTTATTCTTGTCCAACAGAGGACGCCAATGTGATTTTCAGGAATGCAATTGCACTGGTAATTGCACTGGTCCTTCATATGACCAAAATTATGAAACGACTTTAATCTGGTGGTGCGCGCCTTTCTCAGGTCGTTCCTCCCGGTCAATTTGAATAATCCGTTTATTTGTAGCATCTGGTGCCTCTGGGAGCACAGAAGATGCTCAAAGCCAGGTCTCCGTTGGGATGGCCTTGCTCGCTGGATCGACAGTAATGCTTCTAACTGTTCTATGGGGCGCCTGCATTATCGTTGGAAAATGCAATATGGAGAACTCAACCACCGGAGGATCAAAAGGACACAAAATTATTCAGCTTAGCTGGTACCATCTGAACTCTACTTGAATGCGCTGTGATCATACTTATGGTTTTGGATGCCCACTGAATAAAGAAATGAAGGATCAAAGCTCTGCAGCAGTTCCTATTTGCAAAATTCTGCTCAATGGCATGCATATCGAACCAAAGGATACTTCTTACTTCCCAGATGAACATGCAGATAAAGTAGGCTCCTCAAAGGATCATCGTTGAATGTTTCAAGTGAGGCAATTGCCAGATTTTTAGATTAGGATGTCACATCTGAAGCAACAATCTTTCCCCCCTTCCGAATTATCTTAATAGGTTTACTCTTTTGTATTAGGTGGTGCAACAGAACTGTCGACTGCAACAATTTGAAAATGACCTTGTTATAGGTTGTCTATTTAGATGCACCTCACATTATATCTCAAATAACGGTGACTATCGCAGGATCTGGGGTGAGCATTGTCATCTGGACAGGCTATGCCACAAGAATCATGATGATCTTTATAATTCCATTCATACTAGTCCTACTAACTGAAATTTTTGCCGCGAGGCAATTCTGGCTTCTTTCGTTGTTTCCATGTTTGTTGCTGTCTTGCAGCCTCTAGCAGGTAATCCCACTTTCATTCAGCAAAACATCAATGCTCGCAAGTCTACTAGCTGTCACAGTTCAAGCCACATCGGTGAATATGACATAAGCGGACGCGTTCTGAATCATGGGCCCTTTGGACAACAAAAATTAATGCAGATTTCCAGCCAAGAATCTATAGAAGTATACTGAGAATGCAGGCATATGATATGCCCAGCTCAGACACGATAATACCAAACTAGCAGGAACACTAGCTTTCAAGAACCTGGAGCTGAAAATATGGGTCGCCATAGAAGTCTCCTATATATTTATCAAAACGTGCAGAGCAGAGAACTTCTGAGAAGTTCATTACTCCATTGGACCACCAGTTGTAGCTGCATCTGAGAGTTTTCTTTTCATGGGAGCAGCAGCTGCTGTGGTTGCTTCATCCTGGGCGATCAACATTTTACATGTTTCCGAAGCTTTCTCAAATGCTGCCTGCCTCTCCAAGACTTTTTCATCATATGGACATTTCTCCTGCATAAACAGTAGGGTTCAATCAAGAGGTTTGCACTGCTGTGCATTTACTGTATTCACAGCAGTCCTTCTTGTTCTCTTTTTATTTTTTTGAGCTTCACAGCTTTTGTGAGCTAATGCTGCATTGAGAAGTGGTATCTTACAGCTTCCGACATGGAGTTCCATTTCTCAGTGCCAGCTTTTGCGACCTACATGACATTTCAAGCACAATTACTTATGGTTTGAGAATTGAGACTGAGATCATCAGCAAGCCATCAGACTGAAGAGCAAAACACTGCCTAATTGTGATTGTCAATACAAAAGAAGAAAGAGCAATATAGGATTAGATGCATAAATTTTACGTCATTGCTATGCCATATGATCATGCTACGTCGTTTAGGACATATCATTCGTATATGCCATGTCATCAATGCCATGTTATTGCTTCCATGTCATTTAGTGAGTCCATCTTTAGGTCATTTGGTTTAGAATTGCATTTAATTTTGAAGTAGATCATGTAGATGTAACTTAGAATAATCTAGCATAATCATGTTTCAAATCCATTTAATATCTTGTTCTTAAAGTACAATGTTCTCCTACACTTCCTTAGATTTCAAATCGATCCATAAAAAACTGTTTAGCGCCAACTCTAAAATGAAATTGATCTTGCATGTTAAGAACTTAAACCTATGTTGATATTTGGTTTAGGTTTGGAAGAAGTCAAATTAAATGTAAACTTAGTAATTCATTAGTCAAGCCCTAGGCAATTCACCATCAAGGAAGGTTGCGATAATGAGTTGACACGAAATTGATTGGAACATGAGAATTATTAACCTACCAATTTTGTGTGGCATTCAAGTTGTGTTTTCTTATCATTATAGAGAAGCCCCCCTGTGAAAGCTGAGGCAACTCATGTGGATGTCTTGTCACGTTGAAAGAATAGATTCGTTGTTTGCATCAGAATTAATTCTGCATTCGCCATTGATCCTCTTAACAGGAAATCCTAAGACAAACTACAAGTCTTGAAACATAAAAAGCTAACGAAAAATAAATAAAAATTTGCGTTCAAATGAATTTAAGAGGAGAAATATGCCATAAATGATTCCTTAACATTGATATTCTGTATAATATCATTTTTAAACTTATAATTTATTTAATATAATTTTTAAAGGTTTTATACATATTTAATTTAATTTATAAATTATACGAAATCATCATATATCATCATTGAATTTTAGATTATATGAAAATATCTAATGATATTTTTCCGTTAATTTAAAGTAATGAAATTTGCTTATTTAACTTTTAATTCAGTGAATTTGAACAATGGAGAGTACGGATAATATTATTTTTTTTATTGTTGAAACTTACTTAATTAGAAGCTAATATTAGATATTTTCATAAATTTATGAATTGAATTTGATATTTATTAAAATTTAAGGATCATATTAAATAAATTAAAAATTTAAAGATGATATTATATATTTGATTAAAAGTGTAGAAATTATTTGTGTAATTATTCCGAGTGGATTACTAAAAACTAAAAAGTCAAAAGTAAGGGATTCAAAATAAAAAATCAAAATAAAAAACAATGGAAAGACCTCCGTCCTTTGAAGAAGCCCCTTTTCCCCCTCCAAATTCCCTGCTGCTCCTCAGCATACTTCGCCCCTCCCAAACTCCGCCTTGAAGCCGATTCATCCATCGAAGGAGGAGGAGGAGGAGGAGAAGAAGAAGGAGAGATGGAAGAGGGAGCGAGCGGCACGGTGACGTCGCTGGCGTCGATGTTCCCGGCGGACGAGGCTCAGAAGGCGGCGAGGCGCGTGCAGGACACGATCGCCGAGAAGCACCGGGAGCTCGGCCGCGTCAGGGGTTTCATCGCCGACAACGCCGGCCTCGTCAACCTCGTCCAGAAGCTCCCCGAGGAGCTTCACCACGACGTCATGGCATGTTCGCCGCTTTAATAATAACCTCCGCCTCGTGCTTTATTCACCTTCGTCACCTGGATTATGTGCCCCTCGTGATTTGTTTGCTGAATTTGCGTAGATTGAGGGTTTCTTCGACGTAATCGTTCCGTTTTTTTATCCTGTTTGCATTCAATTTCGAGGGTTGCCAGGAGCATGTATTCTGTTTGTATCTGCTGACTGCGTAGCGTAGTGTGTACTTTTGTGCTCGGTTATGCGCATGCTCTGGGAAAGAACGTCCATGTTGATGCGCGAAGACTTATGTGTCTTCGAATGAGAGTATATAGAAGCAATGACTGTGCTGATATCTGTGTGTTTTTCGTGTAGGTTCCTTTCGGAAAAGCTGCATTTTTCCCCGGCCGTTTGATCCACACCAATGAATTCATGGTACTCTCTCTTGCAGTGACCATCTTTTGTGGTGTGGAGGGAACTTTAGGTATTAGAAAGCACCTTTCTCATTGGAGAAAGCAAAAATGAGGGCTCCATTTGAGCCTTGTATGGAAAATGTCTGTTGCTGTTTGTGGCCAAACAATTAGTACTTGAAATTTATAAAGGCTACAAGTTCAGCATGCTACCCAGCACACGACATTCTTTTTTATACTAGCACGTCTTAGATTCATTTAGGATGTCTTTTTGGAAAACTAGCAGAATTAGATGTTGCTGATGAAATGCTTGTGGAAATCTAATATTATTTCTAACCATTTCAGGTTCTGTTGGGAGAAGGTTACTATGCCGAGAGGACATCCAAGCAAACGGTCGAGATCTTGAGAAGAAGAGGGAAAGCTTTAGAAACCCATGTGGATTCTCTTAAGTCAATGATTGAGGATCTGAAAACTGAGGCCTTGTTTTTTGACAGGACAGCCTCTGAAGCAGCTGTAAGTTTCATTGTATCATGTTTTATCGTCTCAGGATTTGTTATGAGAGATAATGAGGCTTTATACTTGGAGAACAGAAGTCTCTGTGGCATCTGATCTAGGTACTGATATCAGATTGGGGTCATTGAGTAATTAGTTCTCTTAGATTTTCTGATGTTAGAAAGCTTTTGTGTTGGTTGTCTTACATTGGTAATTCACGGATCTTCTATAGTTTCTTTCAGGATGATAGCTTGTCTGTGCTGCTTTGACCATTGTTAGACCTGTAACTGGTAGACAATGATTTTATATAAATTTCTGATGATCATGTGTTTGATTCCTGAATTTGACAAAGATAACTGAATCTTACATGAGAAAAGAAAGAGCTTGTGGACAGCTGATTGAGGTAGATAGTAGACAATGATTCCTACAGTAGCCTATGTTGATTTTTAACCTTCTTGAAGTGTCATGGTGTAGATAGATTTGGCAAACAATTCCACTGGAACATTGATCTCATGAGCAAACTTTGATCCAATTGCTGACTAGATAAGGCATATCTGCTGTGCCTCCTCTTTATCCTTTGTTTGGGAGAGCTAAAAAAAAGAATATAGGAGAAGAAAATGTAAAAATTTAAAAGTTCCCCTATTTTTCTTCTCATAAAAGTTTAAAATCATTCCCAATTTTCCACATGTTTTTTTGTTGCCCCCGATTTAACTTATTCTCCCAAACAAAGCCTTATTGTTGAAAGACACAGCTCTCTTTACAGCTCCAGGAAGCTTTTTCTTGACATGTTTTTCTAAGCATCTAGTTTCCACTTATACACCAGGAGGGTCTCGTGGAGATAACGGAAGAACTTTCTGGGGAAGAATCTGATGAAGGAGCATCTGAATTGGGTATCTTATGTCCTTATCTATAATGTGTTGCATTTGCTAGTTGTCTTAACCTAAGCTTTTGTCTGCTGTAAGTCTGTGTGTATTAATAATCTAATTTGTTAACAGAGGCTTGATGCCCCCACCTCCTGTCACATTTTCATTCAGGTCAAAAAGCAGATGCTCCTAGTATCTCTGTGGAAGACAACAGGAAAGTTCTAAATGAAGATGAAGAATATGATTGCCTTATGTCCAAATTGGATGAACTCGAAAAGGAAGAACTTGCAGCTGAGGAAGCAGACAATATTGAAGAAGAGACAAATGAAGTTGATCCTGATGTAGTCTCAGATCAAAGTTCTTTCGATCAAAATCTAAAAGATATGGAGGTACAAATTCAGTATCATCTGCTTTTGACTGAGATGTGAAGCAAATCACTAGAAAACACCAACATTGTACCATATCAACCATTTGAAAATTGTAGGGGTCTCATTCATGTATACCTCCAAGCCACTCTGAAGGACAAGCAAGTAATGAAGAATTCTTGAGGCGAAAGCAACAACAACCAGCTTTACTGGAGAAATTCAATGTAACATGACCTCTTCATAGACCATTCTTTCCGCTTCTTTCTTGTGCTTCTTTGACTATAGGTGGCTTGTATAATTTTATCATTACATAAATCATGACTTTTGGACTTGTATGTGCAGCCCAATTATCTCACAATTGCATCTTCTCACAAAGGTTAGTTCTCTGTACTACATCTTGTGCATTCAATTGGGTTGAGTGAGAAGATACCTGGTCTGTTCTTCAGAATGAGATGACACAAACTTTAGGATAAAGATTTCAAAGTTCCATTGAACTCATACTGTGACAAACTTTCCTGATGAAAGTAAAGAGGGTCTTTCATTGAGTCTTTGTTCTCATGTGCACTGCATGTGTCCTCCACCAGAGCATTGTTATCCAAGATTGAGTTCTACCTTGTCTAGTCACATTCATCTAAATGCTTATGCCTTCATGGTATGTTTTAAACGTCTCTCAATATAAATCTTTGCAGCGAACATGCCAGGTCAGCTCGTATGTTGGAAAAGAGAATTTTTTGTACAGCTGCTCCATGCAATTAACAATTTCATAAAGATACATGCTAGTTGTCAGCATCTCTTACATGTATTTATGGATCATCTTTTCTATCATTTCATGACTTGGAACATTGATGACATTGGGGGACAATGTTTGCAGAAAGCTTATACTAGTAGATAAATTGTGGTTATATTATTTAGGTGGCATACATCCTGCGGTAGATCTCACTGAATATTTATGCAGACAAAACCCCTCTTGAGAAAGACCCATTGCAGAATCTAAAAGGTCCCAATGTTGCGGACAAGAGTCTGAAGCTTCCTGCATTGGAGGAGAATGATCATGCAGGATCATCAAATAATGAGGTACTGACATATATTCTTTACTTTGCAAATTTATTGGGCGTGGCATAGGTAGCAATTTGAAGAAAACAATGAAGTACTTTTGTGGCTCTATATTTGTGTTTTCTTTGGTTTTACATTACGTCTCCTTAAAGGAAGTTAGAATCTGCCACTTGTATGTCTTATGACAGAGTATAATCTACTGAATGGACTGGTAAGCCCATTTTTAGTTACAAATTTTGGGTGGCTGTGGCACTCTGGCACTATTATCTTAAGCCTGTCAATTTTAGCACGTTGCTGCTTTGCTTTGGTTTCTAACATGTAAGGATTGAATTTTTCATTACTGAGCCTCTTGATGAATTGTAGATAATTTATTTGTGGATCACCAATACCTGAAACTTAACATGCTAGACCGGAGAACTTACTTCTTACATGTCTAATATCCTGGAGTCTTATTGCTATTTCATAAACGTGGAACTAGAGATGGTTGAAAATGTCATTCATACACAAGTCTGTGTTGTATAGGTGAAAGGACAATACCCCTGTTCTCTGGTGGAAACACCATTGACATGACTTTAGCTTCCTGGAAGAATAAATGAGATCATTGAAGCTTGCGTGCCTTGCAGGTGTTCATGTGGAAGTTTATTTGCTTGTCAAGCACTGGGAGCTGACTTTCTCCGGCATGTTTTTTTTCTTTGTTTTTTTCAGGTTTCTATTCAACCTTCTAAACCAAAAGTTGATAGTCTCAGGGTGGGTCCTTGAGTAACTTCATTTGTTCTTTGTAGACCTAGTTATTTCCTTGGACAAACACTAGTAGCAACATATAGCAAGAACCAGTGCCCATTAATGGAACTTGTTTGCAGGCTTTTACTGGCTCTATCATTGAGCGTTCCCCCAATCTTCCAATTAATCCAGGGGAGCCGTCCACAACTTCATCACAGGTAGGATTGCAGATCCATGCAGCTGCTCTGATGGTATGAGAGCCGTGTTGCCTCATACTAATGAAGTAACATCCAACTTTCTGCAGGTTCCTGGTTCTCAATCTTCAAAACCACTGTCCAGATTCAGAATGCAAAGGAAATAGATGCCGGTACAGCTTTTTTAAGTCTGTTGCATCTCAAAGCAGCTTCATGGATGACAGTTCCAAACAAAGTGCTCGAGGATGTAGAGCATGCAATGTTTTGGAATACACACAAGTGATTCATCACTTTCACCCCACTGGTGCTTTGTTTCGAATCAGTCTTTGGCAGGTCATTGAGAAATGCAGTTTGACATGGTAGCTGGACATACTGCTTGTATCTCTAATTTGAGTTCCAGCTATGAATTTTGAGAATGAGAGAAAAAGATAGCCTAGTCCCTGCATAATGACTATAATAACTGGAAACGTACGGGGACTCGACCAACATTCCTGGAAAGATAATGCCACCATAACAGTTCACAAGACTGATTAAAAGTACAATGAACAATCGAATGATTGAAAGGCTTTTGCCTGTACACAACTACGTATAATAATGAACAGTGCTATAGCTTGCCTACCCTTCCCTGTTTCCAAGGACTGCCATCCCAATAGTACATCGTGACAGATACAATGACACGGTACTGATTAATTATTTCAAACTGGAACCAGAGTTATTTTCAGTATGTCAGCAGTAAGAACGACAATCTTAGAAGCTGAAGTCAGCTGGAAGTATGATACGGTGCTGTATGAATCTTGAAATTCAGCAATGTATGTAAGAATCAACCTGCAGCATAGACTTGAAAGAAAACTCACAGGGCAGTTGACGATCATAAATCAATTTCACTGGGAATCTGTACTCAATTTCAACGTGAGAAGAGAACATGACATGTAATAGATGATGCGCACCGAGTTCCCATAATCTTTTCAGGCACATCAAACAATTACATCTGTACAATTTGATATAACGAGTAGGGATTATACATTTTGTACAATATGCACAATGTGTTGACATTTGGTCGGTACAGGTTACAGTATTGCTCTACGACTACATATGTGAAGGAATACTTCAACCATTCCGAATCTTCCGCTTTCTTCCCTTGAAGTCATGAAGCACCTTTTCCCGTTCTGAAGGAGTTGCCGATACTAGCCACTTGCTGAACTCAATCTCGTTCATGCCCTTGAACCGTGCAACAAGCTTAAATTGAACTCTTTTGCAATTTCTGGTTGTGGACGACTCCGTTTCTCCACCAACATGACTAGGCTTTCTTTTACTCTTAAAATGAATTGAGAGCTGCTTACCATTCTGGGGCATGTTTACTTCTGGATTCATTTCAATTTCCGGACCAAAGTTTACAATGTCCTCATTTCGGTGAGCATATACAATACCTGACCATCACAATATCTATTAATCCAAAAGGACCTACCACAGTCTGCTAAATGCTAATGCTAATTCCCTTTGCTCACTTTACAGGAAAAAATGCTCACTATTTACGAAGGTACAAGTTCGGAGGATATTGCATGTGAAAATTTTGAAAATGGACTTAACGTGTGGTTTCAATTTTACATGCAAATCCGCAAAATATTCTCTCTTCCAACTACGACTTTCAAAGTGTGATTTAGCTTGGACATGGATGAGATGATTCAGCACATTGTCACGGGCATTTAATGCAACACTTCAGTTGACCATCGAAAAATATCGTAAGTCAGATGGCCAAATATCACAACCTATTCACAGGATTAGATCAACCGTCACTGACCTATGGAATGCCAACTTCCTACTTCCATCATTCCCTTCTTAGTTCTCACATTAATTAACTATTGAAGTACGAGCAATAGGAGAGTGGTTGCACCAGCAAATCCGTTATAACTGTAAACCAAAGGTTTGCCTTAGGAAAATATAGTCTAAGGAAAAACTTTTAAATTTCACAACACAAGGAAAGAACAAAACTTAAATCATGCCAAAAAATTCATTAAGAAATTTCATCTTAGGGTTTCTCCAACAAATTGAAGATAACGTAGGGTCCATACTTAGGAAATGTCAAGGTTTGACAATATTTGCCAATATAAAGGGTCTGTTTAGAATTATACACCCTAAGTTAGTCTGTCCATACTTAGGAAATGTCAAGGTTTGACAATATTTGCCAATCTAAGAGGTGTGTTTAGAATTATACACCTTCAGTTAGTCTGTCCATACTTAAGAAATGTAAAGGTTTGACAACATTTGCCAATCCGAGAGGTCTGTATAGAATTATACACCCTAGGTTAGTCTAGTATAACAATGCCCATAATGCAGCTCTTCAACTTATATAGGCACTATATAACTCCACAAACGAGTACATTTTCATGTCCAATAAGTCAACTTTCTCCTGACAACACCAATGTACAATGAGAAAATACAATGAAGAGAAAAGTGTGCCTTTTTCTGATAAAAAAAGGCCATAATTTACACCAGACATCAGTAGAAAAGAACTGCTAATTATAATTGGGAAGAAGCAAATCCATGACAGATTTGACAACTCAATTATAGAGAGATTTAGCTGCAAAATGAACTTACCCAAGTCTTCAAGTGTAGGTTTACTGGTCATAGCTTTTTGTTGATCATAAAGCTTTCTATCCTTAGAGATCATTGTTGAGCTGACTTCCTCTTGAGGAACATCACTATTACTCCATTCTGTTGACTTGTGCTTTGCATCAAGGCGTGTTTCACTTTCCAGCCTTTGTTCCCCATGTAGTTCAATAATCTCACTAGTGAAAAGTTTATCAGACAGATCACGGAACAAATTGCAGATTCCGAAAAGCTCGCCCTGAAACTCCTTGCAGTCCTGGAAACCAAGGGCAAAACAACATCAAAAGCCAGTATATAACCTATAAATAAATCAGAAATATCAAAGCAAGCAGATTTACTCTACCTGCACTCCCTCAAAGTATCTCTTTTCCATTTTTCCAGAAACGGCAATATTTGACAACTGCTGCTTGTACACTTGCCGAGAATAAACGAGTTCTTCAAGAGAGCCAGCTGCGAGAAGACGGAAGACCAGAACATGCCGCTTCTGCCCATAGCGGAAGGACCTGTCCTGGGCCTGTAAATCAAGGGCAGGATTCCAGTTTGGATCAAATATTACCACACGGTTCGCACTGACAAGATTCAGCCCAAGCCCACCAGCTCTTGTTGATATAAGGAAAACCTGAAATAATAAGAGCACATCAACAGTTGTAGTGTGATGATCCTAAAACATGATTTTCAGTGCAAAACTTGACCTGTTTGCTTGGACTAGAATTAAAGTCATCAACAAGAGTCTGACGTGCGTTGGCTGGAGTAGAACCATCAAGTCTTGAAAAGCAATAACCTTTGCGTATGAGAAATTTCTCAAGTATGTCCAACATCCTGAAATAGTAGTCAACTTCATAAATGGTGATGGATAAATGGAATGGCAGAGAAAATCAGTCGAAACTATAGCAAAACATTCAGCCATCTCCAAAAATGACTCCATATATAAAAATTCTTTGATCGGATGGTAGTAGTCCCTCAAAATTTAACTTCTCCAAATATGACTCCATATACAAAAATTCTTTGATCGGATGGTAGTAGTCCCTCAAAATTTAACTTCTCCAAATATGACTCCATACACAAAAATTCTTTGACCGGATGGTAGTAGTCCCTTAAAAATTTAACTACTCATGGATTTATGAGCATTCCCACAACATACCACAAGCCATCCAGTGATCCAAGGTATGCTGATGTTGAAATTTACCAGAACACACATTGTCCTGACGATTATGTATACTTCTCTATCGCTAAAGCAATGATGAGGATTATGTGGAGATTTACCTATGACACACATAAGCACATTCACATACAAATGCACACGCACAATCTTCATAACCGAGATAACTTGGCAAGATATGCCGCATAAATCGAAAAAAAAGAAACTCAAATTAAGGATCTTAGTAAACAAGGTTTAGTAAATACCTGACCGAGTAACTGAACAGAAGAACCTTGTCACCTTGAGAGATCCAGGAGAGCATTAACTTTTCAAGGGCTCGCATCTTGCCACAATGTTTAACATCACTCAGGCCCATGAAGCTCTCATTCTGGGTATTCCCACCCACCAAATCAATATCAGAGCCAAAAACAGCAGCGGCAAATTCACCATCTTTTTTTTGCTTATCTGGTTCATCCCTAGGATTAGGCTTAATTAATTCCAGGTGATTGCTTATCTGTAAGGCAAGTCAAATTGCACACATGCCATCAGCATAAGTCTTCACAGAATATCAAGTGCTGTAAAAGAGAATTAGCATGACTGGCATTCAATGAATAGAAATTTGGAGTGTTGAGTCAATTACAAAGTAATAGATTAAGTAAATTTCAATTTTCTATTATCCAAGCTGATCTCTAGAATTGGACTCATTCTCATCATCCCTATGCTCATAATTCAATATCCTCGAGCAAAACTCTCTCTATCTCTCTCTCAGCCTCTCCCCCCTTAACTGTGCATACAATTTTGGGTATATGACATATGGACAACAAGAAAGGCCACAACATGCATGAATCATTGTCTACCAGTGTATGCATGTTCTATGGGATAAAATTTATTCTTACTTCCAAAGATGGTTGACTTATTTTGAAGAGGACACCTCTAGTCAATATCCAAAATTGGATCTTCCAATCTATACTCAATGTTGCAATGAATGACCACAGATCATCCGCTCTCAATGCAAATCCTACATTCCCATTTAAAACCTCATTGTATTTTCATCCAAGAAAGATATAACCAGATATCAAACAGGATTGAATGGCTCATATAATTAATTATTGGGGGGGGTTAAGCCAATTGACTTGAGAAATAGACAAAAATTTGCAAGCTCATTCACCTGCTGAAGCTTGATAAGGCAAGGAAGGACAAGGCAAAATGGACATGAATCACAACCCTCAGGGTTATCCCTGTGGAGGTGAGGCCAAATGGTCCCATCTGGCACAGTTCTCTTGCAACATTCAACTTGACTAAGTGGGCTTCCACAACTACAAGGGATGTCCTTATTTATAAGGCACTGGATATCTGGCAACTGTAACATTTTCCTATACACTCTTTTTTGTAATTCACTCATGGCACAGAACACGACATTATCTTCCTTACCCATCATAAGATGCCCAATGGTCTCCTCTTTCGTCCTTCTCAGCATATATTTACGAAGAACTCCCACTAGGTGTTGTTTTCGCTTATCAGCAATCTGCACAAATTTTTCTGGAGCAGTAGATCGCTGACCATGCTTGAGAGGTTCATCGTAGAAATCCCGAAAATGTTCCCTGGTCCCCAAGGATCCTGGTGCGACCAAATCAAATAAATTAAACAGTTCCATGATCTTATTCTGCATTATTGTTCCCGTTAGACCAACACGCCTCAGGGTCTTGATATCTAAACACGATGCATAGAGCTTTGATTTCTCATTTTTGAGCCGATGTGCCTCATCAACTATCACAACTTCCCATCTAACATCGGACAAGATGCTACCATGAATTCTGTACGTGTCAAAACTGGTTATGACTACCTCAATAGCATGAGCATCTAACTTCTCAAGAATAAGTTCACGGTTCGCACCATGATAAATGGATATAGCAAAAGCTGCCCACTTGGAAAATTCACTTTCCCAATTATGGATTACAGAGGTGGGGCAAATTATTAGTACAGGTCCCTTCTTCTGTAAATGACCTTCCTTTGAACCCTTAAGACTCTCAGATTCTGCATCTTTTCCAAAAATAGCAGCCAGAAATGCAATTGTTTGAATGGTCTTCCCAAGCCCCCTGCTCCAAAAAAAGCACACAAAAATAGATATAAACTTGCTATCTTGCCTAGATTGGTAGTGCAGGCTAAACAAATTATGGCCAAAATTTAAAAGGTTGCTCATGCGCACAAGCACAAATCTACCATAAAACGCATGCCTAAGATCACGTAATTGCTGACATCTGGCAAGACCCAAAATTATTTCAAAGTGCAAAATAAATACAAAGCTCTTCCGGTTTACATGATTTAGCAAATGTGAGCAAGAGGTTTGCATGTCATCCCATCTATGTGGAAATTATCGAGATCTTAGACAATCTAGAGTCCATCACATCATCTAGGAGAGCTATGAGACCCTTAATTGGATACGTCAAAACAATTCACTTTAAAGACAATCAACTCGTTATACCCATTTTGTTCAAATAATGTGACTAAGAATGAAGAGCAAGGAATTATTTTCTCCACGTGACTAATAAATGATTCTAAGCAACACAGATAAGAAAAGCTACTTACATGTCATCACCAAGAATACCTCCATGGTTGTTCTTGTACAAACCATACAAAAATTTGACGCCCTCCCTTTGATGCTCGAGCAACCTGCAATTGATGGATGAGGGAACCTGCACGTCCATCCACTTCAACGTCAACTTTCTTTTCTTTTGTTAGGTCAGGGGATGGGGGGTTGTTTGGAGCTAAATCACGACTGTTAACTGCTTCATTTCTTCCTTTCAAATGAAAAGGGAAGAAAGTAAATAGGTATGCTCTGCTTGCATACTTCATAACCTGAAGAATCATGCAAACAGAGCTGCCAATCGACCATTTTCGCCATTTTGCCCAGGTACTACAGGACAAGATAAAGTCTTTATTCTTAAACAATCGCTAATCCTCAGATTATTCAACCCCAACAGTTCAATCATCCTCGCTTTCCTTTCAGAAGCGCAATTACTTATATTTCCCCAAACAACGTCAAACACAAACACTTCACCTGAACGACTGGAGCTTCCCCCTCTGAAGACAAGACCAGCGGCTCGAAAGGCCCGGTCTGATCAAACTGAAAGCTCGCGGACTTCGGCCTCCCGAACACCACCCTCGCTTTCTCCTCCTCCTCCTCCTCCTCCTCCTCAGCCGCCTCCTCCTCTCCCTCCCCACCTCCTTCCTTCAATCCGGCGCGGTCGCCGACGCGGTCCTTCCTTTGCCGGGACGTGCGGGGGACGCCCCTCCGGAGAGAAGGAGCACTGAAGGCGCAGGAGCTGCTGCGAGAGGGACGATTTCGGAGGCTTCCTGAGAATTTCGGGCTCGAATTCTTGGGACAGCGAGGGCTTCGACGGGGAGGTCGAGTCGGCGGTGAGGAAGGATGATGAGGAAGGGAGGGTTGAGCAGGGCTTGAGCGTCTCCTTCAACGCGTGCAGCGACATTAGAGGGAGAGAGAGGAGAGAGAAAGTTGCAGGCAGTTTTCAGGAATCAGAGAGAGAGAATCCTCGATTCAGTTCGGTTCATATTGTATTTCCGCACCCCGCTGAAATCAAGACAGAGGAGACTCGGGATTTGAAAAACAAAACGGGTGGGTCGGTCGGCGGGTCGGTTCTCTAAGGCGGTTCGGGTTTGGTAACCCAAGTTAACGGCCTTGCGGCCCATTTGGGGCGGTCAGGCCCATACTCCTAAAGCCGACCGTTCAGTCGTGCCTTTTTTTTTTTTTTTTGAACTCTAATTTCAGAATAAGGAAATTGCTGCTTACACAAGAGAAAAACTCAAGTATCTATTTAGTTATCAATGCTAGGCTGAATTAGGAGACTAGTTAATTTATGAAGCAAGTTTTTTGGATCTGAAAATTTCTTAGATGATAAATTTTAGTTAAAAACTCTAGACCAACCGTCCTAAAACAAATGTCGCATAAACAGTAAAATAAATATCATGTGTTATCCAAAATAAAATGAAAATTTTTCTTTCTATTCCTAGCTAGAAAAGCACAAGAGAAATTGAATCACCACTACAATCAAATTCCATTGAGCACCGAATTCTTCTCAGCTAATCCCAAAATCCAATTCCAAAAGGATCAAAATTCAAAACTCGACCATCTTCCACTTCAATCCCTTCTTCACCTCATCACCCTCCCTCTCTTTCTAAATGGATCAGAGTCTGGCTTCAATTGATTCTAGTCATAACCCTGGCCATGTCCATCAAACTGCCATCCCTTTGAACCCATGCTGCGACCTCAGTCATTTCCCAAGCCATAAGTGCAGCACCAGGGTCGCTCCATCACAGACGTGCAACAGCAACATCGGGGGCGCCTCCACGGGGCTCGCCGGGATACGCTTTTTCAGGCGTCGCAGGACGAGCTGGAGAGTGCTTGCACAGAGCAGGAAGTACATAAGCTATAGCGCCCTCAAGAAGGACGGTGTCCTTTGCAACCACGAGGGAATTCATATTACAACTGTGCCAAGTTCGAGAAGGCCAATCCTTATAAGCGGGGATTCAGCGCCATCACTCATTGTGCGAGATCTACTGATTGATGAGTCTTTTAAAATTAGGAGTTTCTCCTTTTTGGTTTTTCCACACTTTCATTCATGAATTGGATGTATATTTTATTCTATAGATAAATTGAATAAATCCCACTTGTGAATTTGGAGGAGACCTGATTTCGCTTGGTTATTGTTCCATTGTTGAATCTTGAATTCCCAAATTTGTATTGGAGGATTTGTTATGATAGGATCGTAATTGGTAGAGCCCTAAGACCGCTCAGCGTCAAGTGTAAAATGGACAAGTCTAAGCAACCCAATCCTTTCTTGGAAATAACAATTTTTTTTTTTTTTTTTTTTTTTTTTTAAAATGTGAGTATCGGTATCAAGCCCAAAACGAGGTCATAACAACACACTGAACACATAGGATCCCTCGATAGAGTGTTCAAATAAAGCTCATTGAAAAATAAAGGTAATTGCGATTAGGCTGGCCCACGAAACCCACCAATGGAATGTTATGTGTCGATTGACCATGAGTTTCCAAAGAGGAAGTTTAAGTAAAGATTATGACATGGGGCGACCATCTAGTGATTCGAAACATTAAAGGAAAGTTAAAGACTCACTCACGAAAGATCCATCAATCAAGAGAGTGCCAAAAAAAAAAATTCCTTTACATTCAGTAAGCATGGCATTAATTATTAAGTAATCAATCAGACTCCAAAAAAATTCATCTCTAATGTTTTCAATAGCTAACTTTAAATCATTAAATTACAATTATCCAATCTCATTATCATGAGGATTAGCTTAGTCTTTCTATTGATGTAACTTCATCGTAATAAGACAAATGAAAAAAAAAGTCTTCCTCTTATAAGCTGGTTTAAGCTTACCTTTGATATGAAAAGATGCAATTTGACCATGGTACATTAGCTACAGAAGGCTTCAGTAGATAGTAGACATATACGTGGAGAGGTTGGTAGCCAAATACAGGATGGACAGGAAGAGCAATTTGTTCATGCGAAATGTAAAACAACAAGAGAGAGAATGAGACGCAATGGTTATGGATGGCTGAGAGCACGCCTTCTTTCTCAATAATATTCAATATGTGATTATTTACAAGATATGCCTCATGCCTATGTAGACACTAACACCACAGACATAATATTCCTCAAGAGTTCATGACATATGGTAGGAGTTTGCATGAGATACCATTCTTGGTTGTCAAGTGAACTTTAGTATACGAGAATATTTGCTACTTCAGTTTGAAGTATTACCGTCTTTGTGGAACTCAGTCATGTCTAGGTAATAGTGCAAAAAGGGCGTATTTTGTCTTCAAAATGGAGTGAGGGGAACATAGGCATACTTTTGGAGGAAGAGATAACAAAAGCAAAAACCAAAATTTACAAGAGGAATAACAAATGAGCTCACTCAGCACTCTCGAATTGGTGTCCCTAAATTCACGTTTTCTGCAAATGACATGGCTTTGATTGAATTGAGGGAGTAACTCCAAAGCTCAGAGTACGGGACGTAGTGGAAGAGGAAGTTTCATCTATACAACATGAAGAAGAAACTAGACTGTAAACCCGGGAGGAAGAGGACAGCAACTAGCAACGATGCTTCAGCACAAACGGAGGATCAAGAAATAGAAACAACAAGCAAATTAGATACCTTTGCTTCATTTCGGCAAGTGATAATGTATTGATGGAGATGTTATAATTGACATAAAAGCATGATGGATGCAATTCAAAAAGTGTTTCTGAGTTTGGCGTTCTGTATAGGTCCGCGGTAAAGCTGTCTATGCTCAATGTAAATAAGTGTTAAGAAGCTAATGACTTGATCCATACACTAGACGTAAACACACGGTCAACCGCTCTAATTATACCTGGGGAAAGCTTATTCTAACCTATTCACAAAAAGAATGTTGATAACCATTTTCTTCTTCACAAATTTTAGCATCACAGAATGGGAGATAAAATAGGTTAGACATCATAACAAAAGTTCCTTATCAAGTATACATCATTTAACTTGCATTGCATCCATATGTTCATTGATGAAGATTTGGATCCAGATAACGATAGTGTTGTTAATATCCTTAGGCTACTGATGCAAGCCACACAATTCAAACTTTGAGAAATGGCAACCAATGTGTTGCGACCTTCCGAAGGTGCACCACCCTAGTGTTTGGCTAATAGATTATTAAGCTTAAATTAGCTCAGGCTTTCCAATGCCCATACCAATTTGCAACTTAATTCAAATTCTTAATTTGTAAATAAATTTTATTTAAAAGTCGCCATTATCAGTTTTTTGTGGGTCAATTACATACTCAAGCAAAGTATCGAGAGAATTACTTTACTTCATGAACTAGAGATTCAATGAGTTCGGAGACTTAATTACGTTAAATTACTCTAAGACTATTTTGATACCATTTCATTTTTTGAAAAACATTTATGTAGGCGGCTTGGATTGATTTTAACCTAAATGACTAACACGTAGGGAGTGCTAATGTGAGTGCGCAATTATTAAAAATAACACTCAAGGAAAACAACACAATAAATGAATTGCAGAAATAGTCAAGTAAAACAATTTAATTTTCGCTTTAATCCTAACACGAAAATTAATTATTTATGTAGGGATGAAGTTTTAATTAATTTTTGGTTCTTCCACTCTTTAAATGAAGGCTAAACTAGGATGCAATGCATGTAATGCAAACTTAAGCCTAAATGCAACTCTAGATTAAACCGTCCTACATGACATGCAATTTTATTTAAGTAAGACTAACATGCAAATTATATGACATGCATATCATATATTTTTTTTATTAAAAATTCGGAATAAATAAAAATCCAAATTTAAACATGCAATCTATCCTAGAAGAGAATCTAATTTATTCTAAGATGATTTTTTGTATTTTTTTATTAATTTTGTAAGTAAAAATTACTAGAATAAAATCCACTCTTTATCCCATCCATCCCAAGAAATAATTAGATTAAATCCTATTTTAATTAGGAAAAACCTTGTTCTATCCACTAAATATTATCTAAACATGCATTCCCATCTAGTAAGGAAAGTCTACTCTAGATTATATTCTAATTTTATTCTATAATCTATCCTAACCCACAATCTATGTTACCTAGGCAATGTTCTCTAGAAATCTTATCTATCCTTTCATTATATCTCTCTCGCACTCCTAAACGGCCAATACTCTCATTAATATGTTATCTTCGTGGTGATTTATAGAGGATTCTGTAATATACACCCTTATCTATAGATATGTACTTTTTGATTTGTTGCTTTATTAGACACCCTTATATATATAGAGGTCTGTGGGCTCTTCCACCACCCCCATGGATCTGGCCGGACTCCTCCAATTATGCTTCGATGCTCTTCGCCTGGCAGAGGTGAAGAATGTTAGAATAAGATACAATCCGTCTGCCATGTGAGTATTACAATTCTTTCGTCTGATTTTTTGTTTTTTTGGCTCTCATGTATGTCCTTTTATATTTCCAGCCAACCCGAACGCCAGTACCATGAAGCAATTGTAACCACGTTGCGGAATGAGATGAACGAGGTCATCAATTTGATCAAGAGGCATGAAATCTTAGTTTTGCATACGTTGGAGGAAACAAAGGTATTCACTCGTTTACTGCCGGAACACTTTAATGATCGCGGTATCCTCCATCGTGTGGAAATCGGCAGTGTTGGCCGCGACACCAGGTGGAAAATCTGCTGCGTGCTGGTAAGGGCTGGACTCAAGAAGGGCGACAAGGACTTCTTCCACTTCCCGGCCTAATTATTAGAAAAATATTTCAGTTTGTGCAAACGCCATGCGATTTGTTGTCGGTGCATTTATCTCTTCACCAATTTAGATGTTTTTCTTTTCCCTGGTCGAATAGCTGTGCAGCTTTTTCTTTATTTATAATTTGCTTTTACCGAGCATGATGTATCTTGCCCTCACCCCAATCCCCCCAATCCCCCTGGTGTGGGTTTACTGTTATCCCTGGAGCTATCGTCTGCATATTGCAATTGCTTAACAGTTACTTATCTATGCAATTTTCTTTTTTTTTTTACATACTACTCCAATGTGCTTTAACTTGATTTGGTGTATAATATGTAGGCAATCAAACTGAGATTCCTTTAGAACCAATATTAAATAAAAAGTAAGCAGAAAGAAGAACTTTTTTTTTTGAAGCTCTCACAAAAAAATATATCTTGAATTTGAGTCCAAAGCAAAAAGAAAATAAATAAATGAAGAGTGGAAATCTAATATCAAATGTCCGAATCAAGCCAAGCCGAATACGGTAACTTTCCTTTGGCGAGTTGGAGTAACTGAAGAAAGAAAATACAAAAAAGGAAAGTCAAATTGGGTGGGGGTTTCCTTCGGCAGTTGAGGTGGGATCTTTTGACAGATCCAAGTTGGACTTCTGGCGGAGGTTTTAATATGATATTTCCGAGATTTGTTAGTCTCATGCATTATACATGTTGACGTGCGCCAGTGACTCGTGGCTTGGCAGAGGGAAATTCGTGACAGTTACGTCCCGGCATCGTGTGGAATCGAAGAATGATAGGAGTGTTTTAGTCAATTAAATTCGTTAAGTATTGCGCATGGAATCAAAGAAGGATACAAGTATTTTAGCTGATTAAATTTTTATGTTAAGAATATGTGTATAATTCCCTTGTGAAATTGGTTCAGTTTTGGATAGGTTTTGGGTTGATCCTGGAGCAAATAAAATTAAGTTGGCTCTCAATTCCCAAAAAAAGACCTACCTCAATAATTTTTTTTTTTTTTCATTTTTGGGTTTGAATCTATACATGAGAATCAAATTCATTCTTTTGAATAATAACACAAATTGTTAATCAAAATTGATTAACAATTGAACTTTGCGATTATTGAACTATTTCTAAATATCTGATTTAGTCCATGAGCTATCTACCTATTTAATTTAGTCCCTCAACTTTTCGTGAAAAAGTCAAAAAATTTTGTAATTACATGCTATGCTCAAACTTTGGAATATTTATTAATTTCAATCCCTTTTCTACATTGACAAAGAATATGGTTATCTTTCTAGTTTCACATTAGACTTGTATCGAGTTGATGTTCCTCTTATTTTAATTTTGTTAATTTATAGATTTGACAAAATTTAATTAAGAAAATGCAAAACACAAAAAATTAATTTTTTTTACTGGTCAATGGCCCGCTTTGAACTAAAAAAGAGAAAAAGAGAGAGAAAAGAACTAATAAGAAATCGTTCCAAATGCTTCAAATGCTAACCATGAGGAAATAATTTCTCTTTATGTTTTTAGACTCTAATTATTTTATGAAAAATAAATGATTTGAAAAATATCTTCATAAAAAATGAGTGCATGTATCCCTTAAAATAATTAGTTAGTGGAAAATATTTTCACTATCGATAACAATTTATATGAAACACTTTTGTGGACTATGAAAATAATTTTTTTAATTCATTACTTATTTGAATTTATACAAGCGATCATTTAAAAAAAAAAGATCTTTCCTAATCATCCTTGCCAAAACTAGTTTGTAGTAGGGGCGACCGGATTGAATTGATAAGGTGTGATCCTAAACTAAATATGAACCGAATCGAAAACCTGGTTTGGTTAAGTTTGGTTCGATTTTTCGCCTTTCGGTTTTGTATTTTTCGGTTTTTGTCTTTCTTATTAGTTTTTCAATTCTTAATTTTTTTGAGAATTCCGGTTCAATTTTTGATACCTCTAACTGTTGGGTCGCCGCCTGGTCTAGCGCCATGTCTTCTTCATCGGTAGTCGAGGTTTCTTTTGCTCTCTTGTGCAGAAAAAATGGTAGTGGAAATGGTTTATTTGAATATGGGGGTAAAGCTATGGAGATAGGATGCGATTACTTGTTTAAAGGTAGAGCTTTTGGAGGATTGAAATATGTCCTGTTACTCACGTCCGATGGCTGTTTCTTCTTCTTTGGTCGGCAGCAAACGCCACCTCCTGGGTTGGTCCGGCGGTAAAACTTCTTTTTTTTGGAAAATTTTTACCAGAGTTGTGTTGCCTTTCAATCGGGGTGATTTTCATTATTCCGGTCGAAAAGATTCTAATCCCTGAAATCCATCTAATGCAACTTGTTGTTTCCATCAGCTTAGTGTTTTCAAAGACCGTTAAAATCGCGAATCTTGAAAAAAAAAAAATTTGTTGGAATGACTAATGGATCATAGGTAAGAGTAAGAGCCAAGGAAATGCTTTTCTCCAAGGGTCAAAATGGTCTCTGTCACAAAGATCCCACTATTGAAACAATTTATTCATGAGATATGTTTACTAGAAATTCTAAAATTTATAACGAGAGTGTAATTAAATCATAAAATTTACAAAAAGTATAATCAAATCTTAAAATTTATTAAATTAGTGCAATCGAGTTCTAAAGTTAATACCATGAACTCGACTAGTGGAAAATGTTGACGTGAAATTTTAATTATTTTTATTTTACCACGTGGTATTTTTAAATTAATTTTTATTTTTCATTGTTTTGTATTCAATTCTTTTTAAATTAGATTACAAACAAAAAACTAAAATTTCATTAAAAAACAAAACTGAAAAAAAAAATGGTGGGGCGCTTTTGGCTCTTCGGCCGTCGCCGCCCACGCAGGAAGGGCCAGGGGCAGCCCTAGTCATGGCAATGTTTTCCCCAAACACGAACAGTTCCAGCTCGGAAGAAGGCCAGAGTTTTAACACTAGTATTAGTTCAGCCAATCTTTTGTCAGAAGAGCATATATCTGCGATGAAATGTACATTCGTGGTCGCTTGCCAGATTTATGGGTCTCAAAAGGCAGAGAAAGATATTCGTGCAGAGGATATATTGAACCTGATGAAAGACAAGGAAGCGCTCCGAGTAGTATATGTGGATGAAGTTTCGAATGGGAGGGATGAAAAGGAATACTATTCTGTTCTGGTCAAGTATGATACTCAACGCCAGAAGAAGCAGAATTATACAGGGTCCAATTGCCTGGTCCCTTGAAGCTTGGAGAGGGAAAACCGGAAAACCAGAACCATGCGCTTATATTCACTCATGGCGATGCCGTCCAGACTATCGATATGAACCATGACAACTACTTCGAGGAGGCACTCAAGATGCGGAATCTGCTGGAAGAATTCGAGACCCACTATGGGATTCGGAAGCCTACCACCTTGGGGGTTTCACTGGTTCAGTTTCAGCGCTCGTTTGGTTTGTGTCAACTCAAGAGATGAGTGCCGTCACGTTGGGGCAACGCATCTTGGCTAATCCTTTGAAAGTTCAAATGCATTATGGCCATTCAGATGTTTTGGACAGGTTTTGGCTCCTAAGCAGGGGAGGTATTAGCAAAGCATCCAGAATGATCAACATTATTATTGCTGGATTTAATTGCACATTGAGAGGAGGCAAGGTCACACACCACGAGTACATACAGGTGGGTAGAGGAAGCAATGTTGGATTGAGTCAGATATCGACGGTCGAAGCCAAGGCTGCAGCCGGAAATGGTGAACAGCTCATTAGCAGAGATGTCTATCGGTTGGGCAATCGGCTTGACTTTTTCCGGATGCTATCCTTCTTTTACACCACCGTTGGGTTCTTCTTTAACACAACGATGGTCACCCTGGCGGTCTATGCATTTTTATGGGGCCGGCTCTATCTTTGCCCTAAAGTGCTTGAAGGTGCAGCTGCAAGCAGCAGCAATGACAATCAAGCACTCGGTACAATTCTACATCTATTTATCATCCAACTCTGTCTATTCACGACACTCCCATGGTAGTGGAGAGTTCCCATCAGCATGGATTTCTTCAAGCTATGTGGCATTGCATGACCCTGCAGCTCCACTTATCATCTGTTTTCTACACGTTTTCTATGGGAACTCGTGCCCACTACTTTGGCCGGACCATTCTTCATGGTGCTGCGGAATATCGTCCCACAGAACATGGATTTGTCGTGCAGCATAGGAGTTTTGCAGAGAACTACCGGCTCTATGCCCGTAGCTACTTTGTGAAGGCGATCGAACTTGGCCTATTGCTCACAGTTTATGCACCACATGGCCCTGCTGAGAAAAACACCTTCACTTACAAAGCCTTGACCATCTCAATTTGATTCCTGGTAGTTTCATGGATAATGGCTCCTTTTTTGTTCAATCCTCTAAATTTCGATTGGTTGAAGACAGCGCATGACTTTGACAATTTCATGAACTGGATATGGTTCCACGGCGGTGTGTTTGCTAAAGCTGAAGAGAGTTGGGAAGTCTGGTGGTACGAGAAGCAAGATCATCTGAGAACAACAGGTCTTTGGGGAAAACTAGTAGAGGTAATCTTGGATCTCCGCTTCTTCTTTTTCCAGTATGGGGTTCTATACCAGCTGGAAGTAGAAGCATTGCTGTTTACTTGCTCTCCTTGATTTGTTTTCTCGTAATTTTCGGGGCCCATGAGCTTATATCATATGTCTGGGACAAGTGCACGGCAAGAGAACACATTTACTATCGACTCGTGCAGTTCCTCCTCATTATACTGGGAAGACTCGCGTTAGTTGCGCTAATGAATTGTTGGCAGCTCAACTTAATGGAGATTTTCACCAGTTTCTTGGCGTTCATCCCCTCCCGTTGGGGCCTCATATTGATAGTGCAAGTACTTCGACCGATTCTGAAGCCCACTTGGATCTGGGGCAGGGTTGTTTCATTAGCTCATCTTTACGATACAATGTTTGGAGTGATTGTCATGGCTCCGATAGCTGTGTTATCTTGGATGCCGGGGTCTATGCAGACGCAGATTCTATTTAACCAAGCATTTAATCAAGGACTCTGGATTTTGCGAATTGTCTCTGCAAAAAGGCTGAAGGTTCACTTATGATTTCGAGGAGATTCTTTTTGCCAGACATCTCAGGAATACTGATTTGGCTTGCTTAACAGTTTCTTTTCATGTTTCTCTTGTTTAATATGTGATTCAGTAGCTTGTGGGGATCTTTTCCTCTTTATGAGATGCGACTCTGTTGATGACCCTTTGATATGACGATGATGCTCCATGAAAATTTGTTTTCGTCCTTCCAGATTTTAATTCGGTTAGTCGGCTCTTGCTGTCCTAGGATGAACTTTCACTTTCTCAGACTTGGTGCTTGAACTCTAGTTCTAATTTGTTTAGGGTAAATGCTTTCCAAGCATGTAATGCAAAGGTCAAGAAGCTGCGCAAGCGAAGATTTTCACATATGTACTCTGCTAAAATGAAGGATTAGAAACTCAAACAGGGGCTCCGAAATATTGAGCATCGAATAAGCTACGCCCGCGAACAGGTTGGGCTTTGGATGGTTGGAGAATTTTACATGCAGTTTCTGATATATTAACCGTCGAGCGAATGATACAAAGCCATTGTGTTCATGTTGGTTCACGCGCGATTAACAGTAGTCGTAGGTAAATCCAAGGAAAAAAAAATACAGGCGAAAAACAAAAAGAAAAGAAAGGCAACGAGAGAGAGGGTTTTTGCGTGAGGGTTGGTAGAAATCATAAATACCCGAGAACATCCCCATCATAAAATAAGAAACGACATTAACAAAAAAGTTCAACATATGACAAAACATGTTCACCAGATATTAGCGCGATCCATCGGGAATGCCTACCCTTTTAGTTTTCCTCGACTTCTTTTTATCATATCTAACCCAAATTAAAATTAACTAGCTCTATTTGGATGACGTCTATTTTTTATTTTTCGTAACTCTTACAACATTATGATCTTGAATTTTATTAATGTGTAATTTTGTACGTTATTTTTCATAATATTTTCGAAACATAAACATTTTTTCTTGTTTCAAGAAAGGATTTAGAGAAAAATTCTACTCCTCTCTCATTGCCTGACACTATAAACCGCTAAGGTGAAGAGGGTTAATGAGATAATGAAAAGTTACAATTCCCAAATTAATTAATGATGGATAAAATCACACGTAGAAATAAGTTTGTATATATATATATATATACTATGATTGGACAAAACTTGGAATCAAATCATGAACACATTGTATCCTTAAATCATATGACGATTATCAATGCAAACAAATAAATGTCGACGTCGGTCGTCCTAAGTTTTAAACTCGATTACATGCATGTGGAAGCACACAGAGATTAGGTTGAAAGAGAGAGAGAGGCATAAGTGTTTTGTATCACTCTCTATGTCGCTCTCTCATTAAGGCACACTCCTTAGGTCATCATGAGGGAGTGACATAATGACTAGAGGGTGACTTGCTTGAGTATCATCGATACGGACTGATTTCATGGCAAAAAATATCTACTTACCAATCCCCCACCTCCTCTCTCGTCGGTTTCCTGAAACTGCCAGCATGAGAAGGGCTAATGAGATAATGAAAATGCTACAATCCCCGAATTAATTAATGATGGATAAAATCACATGCGAAAATAAGTTTGTGCATGCATATATACTATGATTAGACAAAACTTGTAATCACATCATAAGCTATCACTGTATACTCAAACCATAGGGATTACAAATGCGAACAAATAAATGTCATCATCCATCGTCCAATTTTCATACCCAATTAGGTGCATGCGGAAGCACATAGGGAATAAGCAGAGAGAGAGAGAGAAGGGAGCATTCCCGTCTATCTCTGTATAGCGTGTGAGAGCATATGTTGTCGCTCTCTCATTGAAGCACGCTCCTCTTGGTCATTATGAGGGAGTGACGTAATGACCAGAGAGTTGCTTGAGTATCACCGATATGGACTGATTTCGTGGCAGAAAATAGCCATCCTATAAGCTTTGTACTTGTGAAAGCTATGATCTGTCTTTTTTGTTAACTAATTTCATTGCCCTTGATTGAGAATTTGTGTGTATTTTTAGGTTTATAAGAGGACCTTAGATGGGTTTGAGCCGATTACTTGACAAGTTAACCCAACTCTTGAAAAACGTGATTAAGAGTATAATGAGACAATTAGAAGAAAAAAAGGGGAGAAAATAACATCACTAGAAGCTCTGTACCTAGGAAAGCTATGATCTTGGGCGAGACTTGCGTGTATTTTAAGGTTCATGCACGTTTAAAGTAAAACCCACCCATTGACTTCAAATGTCTTGCCCTGACTTCCTGCTCCATCTTTCAGATCTTCAGCATTAATGGCATAGCAATGATGGCATGGGGCATGCGAGATGACCAGTGGTGGCATGAAGAAGGAGAAGCCACTGCAGGGCAGCTGCATGAAACGCAGGAAGATGTGATGTTGGTCCCAGAGATGCGATCTTCTCGTTCAGTACTCACACTCGGTTGCGAGCGGCGTGATCTTGCTGCTAGAGATGTGATCCTGGTGGTGATCGGTGCTTGTTGCACCTCTCTCATTTACTCTCTAGAGAAGATGAGTCGAATTGGGCTCAATTTAATTTAATTACAACCCATAAAGTTAATTGGTGAAGGGTTTTAAGTTAATTCAATCCATTATTTAAATAAGGCCTCAAATAAGTTCGTGAAATTTTCAAATTATTACTTATAAATTAAATAAGTAAAGAAAATTGGAATTCCCCGTTTAAAAAATCATATCTACCAAAGTTGAATATATAATAGAAAAATTAGAGCAAATGTCGATTTCACAAGTGGTCTTATCCAATTACCAGAGGATTAGGGGAGGGTTAGTAAGATAATGAAAAGTCACCGTCAGCAAATTTAGGTCTTTCCTAGCCATTCAAGTCGTGCGAGCTAACGATACTAAACCATCCATCGATGTACTTTTCTCTTACGTTTCTTTGGAGGATTTCGGAAGTTAATTCGATATTTGAACCACCTAGGATTTAGAATTGATTTTAAAAAAATGCAATTTGAAGAATCCAAATTAAATAAATGAAACTTTCGACTAAACAATTAAAAACAATTCAATCCTTTACACAAAAGAGGGGTTTGCCACATTATATCAGTCTCTCCATTCACCGGGTTTGACCGGTCTAACCCACGCAAGATTCGTCGAGCTCCACTGCGTAATTATTTGATATGGTGAGGTGCAATCTTCATGAGTTTTTTCTTTATAAGTACACGTATCATTTCCCTTTCACCACAACTTCAACTACTCCATTTTTTTTTATCTTCTTGAACAGCTCCAATGGCTACCACAAACAATGCTTCCCTCCTCGTGCGTTGCTATGACGAGTATGCGAAAGTGCAAAAAAAGTTCTGCAAAGTCCAAGACAATACGAAATAGAGGTAAGTAATTGAGTTTGTTTAATTTTTTTTTATGTTTTTGTTTTGGCTCTCATGTTTTCTTCTCGCGCTCTCAGCACGGAAGATAAAGAGGTATGCCAAAATCAAAAAAGACAAATCGAAGATAGACTACTTGACGTTAATACCATCAAGAATGAGAAAGTCCTTATCCTCCACACTGAAGATCAAGTACTGGTCTTCACAGCCATGATCAATTCGTATTTTGGGAAGCGGAATTGTAGATCACTGAAAAGGTGGAAATTGGCAATGTGGGAAACCATACAAAGAGACTCATATGGAACAAACTTATAACGGCCGGTATGGAGCAGCTTGATCTTCAGTGTGGAGGATGAGGATTTTCTCATTCTTGATGGCCGCTATAAGTTTGTTCCATATGAGTCTCTTTGTATGATTTCCCACATTGCCAATTTCCACCGTTTCAGTGATCCACGATTCTGCTTCCCAAAATATGAATTGATCATGGCTGTGAAGACCCGTGCTTGATCTTCAGTGTGGAGGATGATGATTTTCTCATTCTTGATGGTATTAACAACATCAAGTAGTCTATCTTTCATAAAAAAAATAATTAAACAAACTTCATTACTTACCTCTATTTCATATTATCTTTAACTTTGCGGAACTTCTTTTGCCTCTACGCATACTCGTCATAGCAATGCATGAGGAGGGAAGCACAAACAATGCACGAGGAAGGAAACATTGTCTGTGATAGTCATTGGAGCTGTTCAGAAAGATAAAAGAAAAATGGAGTAGTTGGAGTTGTAGTGGAAGGGAAAGGATACGTGTATTTATAGAGAAAAAACTCATGAAGATTGCACATCTCCGTATCAAATACTTACCCTGTAGTGAAACTTGACGGATTTTGCGTTGGTTAGACTGGTCAAACCCGGTGAATGGAGAGACTGATATAATGTGACAAACCCCTCTTTTATGTAAATAATTGAATTGTTTTTAATTTATTGGTCGAAAATTTCATTTATTTAATTTGGATTCTTCAAATTGCATTTTTTTTAAATCAATTCTAAATCCTGAGTGGTTCAAATATGGAACTGACTTTCGAAATCCTCTAAAGAAATGTAAGAGAAAAGTACAACGATAGATAGTTTAGTATCGTTAGCTCGCACACTTGAATGGCTAGAAAAGATGTAAATTTGCTGATGGTGACTTTTCATTATCTTGCTAACCCTCCCCTAATCCTCTAGTAATTGGATAAGACCACTTGTGAAATCCTTTTTAACTGCAATGACATTTGCTCTAATTTTCCCGTTATATATTCAACCTTAATAGATATGATTTTTGAAACGGGAAATTCCAATTTTCTTTACTTATCTAATTTATAAGTAATAATTCGAAAATTTCACAAGCTTATTTTAGGCCTTATTTAAATAATGGGCTGAATTAACTTAAGACCCTTCACCAATTAACTTTATGGGTTGCAATTAAATTAAATTGAGCCCAATTCGGCTCATCTTCTCTAGAGAGAGTGAAGGAGAGGTGTCGCGACCTATAATATCTAAATAAATAGGTTTAAGGGTATTGTCCAAAAGGTGGGTCCAGAACCCTTAATTAAACGTGGGCTCTCCCAAGCCCATACCCCTCGTGACATTGGGTATTCATGAAAATATTCAAATGAAGAGTCACCACTAGCCTATTGAGGTCGGCTAAAAACCAAGCAGGGCATGGGAGTGTACCTCACTTTCTACGCAACTAGAGAATTTAGGGTCAGGGATTTGATTACACTAATTAGCCAATTAGTGCCCTTTCAGTACCTAATCTTGTTTATTTCAAAAAGACTTTTGTCAAGCAGTTTGGATTGATTTTACGCTTAACCATTAGTGTGTGAGGTGATCATACGAGTACACAATCATCAAAATAGCAATCAGCAATTAAATGAAGTATTAAATAAATTGCAAGTGAAATCCTAAAGTGAAGCCATAAGGGTTTGTTCAATTTTAAGCACAATTTTAAGTCGATGATTTTCCAACATATTTTTAGAGAAAATTTGTCCAATAATTATTTTAGAGCTTTTTAGGAACTCTAAAACAAATTTGGAATTTTTGAGATTTTGAAAATTTTCTTTTTTTGGAATTTCTAATATTTTAATATTTTCGAAAATTTTTTTCTTTTTAAAAAAATTTTCAAGTTTCTGAATTCTCCATGAATTTTCTGAAATTTCTAATTTTTTATGATTTTTTAATATTTTTAATGTTTTTTTCATTTTCTGAATTTTTTAATTTTTTTTATGAATTTTTTTATAAAAAGATAATTCGGACCGGGTCGGGAAACCCGGCCCTGTTAAACCGACTTGGACCCTATCGGTCCGGGTTGGACTAAAATAAAATTGGGCCGGCCCTAAAGCCCACCAAAAAAACCCAAGGCCTCGAAAATTCCTTTAAAAAACCCATCTTCAATTTTTAATTTTAACCCAACTGAAGGCCCATTTTTTAATTTCTATTTTTAGCCCAGTCTCCTCGGCCCGCGAAACAAAAAACAACCGAAGCGAAGCCCATTCTTTATTTTATACGCTTTTTTAGCATTTTCTGTTTTCCTCTTTTTTCTTATTTTTTAATTCTTCTTGTTTTCCTCACTTTTTGTCTTTTTCTGCATTTCTTCCCCCACCCCATGCATCGTCTTCAACCTTCTGCCGAACGTCTCTCACGCCTGCAAATTTTCCGAATCGACCCACCTCCGATCACCGTTCGACCAAGCTAATGCCGACACCTACACAACCGGTAAAACCTCACCAACTCCCAGGTAACATCAACAGCCACCAGCCACGAGTTCCGACCGCCCATTCCGACGAGTGTCTATTTTTCCGACGACTCGCAAGAAATAAACGGACAGACCATAAACTCTCGTAGAAAACACAAGGAAGATCACGAAAACACACAAAGATCTATCACGCGCGGGCAAAACGTATCAAGCTAAGCTACTAAACACCAACTGACGATGATGGTTTCTGGACTTCATTTGGGCATTTTATCGAATAATCGGCGTGCAGGAGTAAACAAAGGGGTTCCCAACTCGAACTGACCTCAAACCGCGCCTAAGCTTCTACCTAGACGTGGCAGCATGTAGAGGAAGCTCAATGGAGGCACGAAAGGGGCCGGGGCTCATGCGAACTGGTCCGCGAGAGCTCTGGCCCTCGACTTTGTCTACAACGAACAGGGATACTCGGGAAGACCTACCTGGTTCAGCTTGAGGACGCCCACTGAGGAGACGTGGGACGGAGCTCGCGCGCGGCCGAGACGTCAGCTGAAGCTCTCCTTCTCTTCCTCGGACCCTCTCTCACTCGGTCCTTCTCTCCGTCTTCCTGGATCTCCTTGTGGAAGGCCTCGTTGTCGTGCTTGAGCCCGTCGTAGTTGAGCTTGAGAGCTTCGTAGTTGGCCTTGAGCACGCCGTAGTCCCTCTCCAGCTGCTTCGTCTTCCACCGTGCGCGGTGGTTCTGGAAACAGACGGCCACCCGCCGCGGCTGCAGCCCCAGCTCCTGGGCCAGCTTCACCTTCCGCTCCGGCTCGAGCTGTCTCGACCGTCGGTCTCTCTCTCTCTCTCGGTCTCTCGGAGTTCTCTTCTCGCTGGTTTTTCAGTTTCTCCCCATACTTCTTTTTCTTTTGTTTCTGTCCGTTCCCTCGGTCTCGAGCTCTTTTCTGTTTTTTTTTCCTCGGTCTCTCTCGGTCCCTGTCTTTTTACTTTTTGTTTTTTGTTCTCTTTCCTCCTCCCTTTTTGCTGCTTCGCTGCTCGATGCTTCCTCTTTCAGCTCTCCCCTTTCTGCTCTGACTTGTCAACCTCCACTGCTGCAACCTGCTGCTTTGACTGATTTGTTGCTTTTTATTTTCCTTGCAGGTGCACGCTACTGCGCGGGGGAAGACCCGCCTTTTTTTCTCTATTTTTTTTAAAAATTTTTTAATTTCGTTACTTTTTTAATTTAATTATTTTTTAAAAAAATTAATTAATTAATTTTAAAATTAGTGATGCAAATGTTCCTAATTTCTATATGCAATGTAATTTTAATGAAAGAAATTTTTTATTAAGAGATTAGAAACTAATCTCTAATTTTTCAATGTAATTAATAAATATTAAAACAAATCGCCAAAATTTAAGTGTCAACAAGAGGCGCAACAAGCACCGATCACCACCAGGATCACATCTCTAGCAGCAACTAGCAAGATCACGCCTCTCGCGACGAGTGTGAGTACTGAACGAGAGGATCGCATCTCTGGGACCAACATCACCTCTCCTGCGTTTCATGCAGCTGCCCTGCAGTGGCTTCTCCTTCTTCATGCCACCACTGGTCATCTCGCATGCCCCATGCCATCATTGCTATGCCATTAATGCTGAAGATCTGAAAGATGGAGCAGGAAGTCAGGGCAAGACATTTGAAGTAAATGGGTGGGTTTTACTTAAAACGTGCATGAACCTTAAAATACACACAAGTCTCGCCCAAGAGCAATAAAAATTAGTAGCTTTAACAACGACAAAGATCATAGCTTTCCTAGGTACAGAGCTTCTAGTGATGTTATTTTCTCCCCTTTTTTTCTTCTAATTGTCTCATTATACTCTTAATCACGTTTTTCAAGAGTTGGGTTAACTTGTCAAGTAATCGCCTCAAACCCATCTAAGGTCCTCTTATAAACCTAAAAATACACACGAAGTCTCAACCAAGAGCAATGAAATTAGTTAACAAAAAAGACAGATCATAGCTTTCACAAGTACAAAGCTTATAGGATGGCTATTTTCTGCCACGAAATCAGTCCATATCGGTAATACTCAAGCAACTCTCTGGTCATTACGTCACTCCCTCATAATGACCAAGAGGAGCGTGCCTCAATGAGAGAGCGACAACATATGCTCCCACACGCTATACATAGATAGACGTGAAATGCTCCCCTCTCTCTCTCTCTCCTTATTCCCTATGTGCTTCCGCATGCACCTAATTGGGTATGAAAATTGGACGATGGACGACGACATTTATTTGTTTGCATTTGTAATCCCTATGGTTTGAGGATACAGTGATAGCTTATGATGTGATTACAAGTTTTGTCTAATCATAGTATATATGCATGCACAAACTTATTTCCGCATGTGATTTTATCCATCATTAATTAATTCGGGGATTGTAGCTTTTTCATTATCTCATTAGCCCTTCTCATGTTGGCAATTTCAGGAAACCGAACCTACCCTCTTACAGGTTCCGGTTCCGGTTCCAGGGTCCAACAGGTTCTTCTTCTTTTTTTTCCATTTAAGTGGAGCCGGTTCCGATTCTGAAAAAAGAAGAACCGGGAACCAGAACCTCCCTCCCTAGAATCGGGAACCGTGATCATCCCTTTCAACATAGTTTTTATAATGATAACGACGCAATTTCTATGAAGATCTCCCTAAGTCATAAAACAATCATTGCCATCATATCAATTTACTGCGAAGTGCAAAGACAAATCTCACAAATTAAAAAACAAGATTATCTACAAAATGAGGGTAACGGGTTTGGACCGGTTAACCCGATCCGCACTGACAACCTGGCCCGGCTACCCGGATCCTACCCGATCGGACTAAAAAAAGGAAATTTTAACAATTTTTATTATTTTTTTAATGTTTTAATTGTTTAATATTTTTTTTGTCTTTTTCTTGTTTTATCTTTTCTGCTGCAGCTTTCTTCCTCCCCCATGCAGCGTCTTCAACCTCCCGACGTCCCTCACCCGCGTTTCTTCTTCTTCCTCTATTTCTTTTCTTCTTCTTTTTTTTTTTTTTTATCCGAAATACCTTCGACTCCAACCGAAAACCCCATGGTTCCTCTCTCCTTACCGAGACACCACCCTTTTATCAGCCACTCATCCCCGTCGACATCGGCCACCGCCGGCCATAAACTCCGGTGGCGGCGAAACCCTCACCGATTCGACGATACACGGGTTTTTCATACGAATCATCATGGAACCTCGAATATGAATGAATACATAGTGATTCTATAGATAAAAGAGCATGAAAACAGATCGGTTTTCGACTAAAAGTATAAACCCCCTTCGGTTTTCTATAAGGCATTTCATCAAACACTTGGCGGGCATGAATAAACCGAAGGGTTTCCAACTCGAACCGAACTTATACCAGGACTAGGCTTCCAACTAAACATGGCAGCATGCGAAGGAAATTCAGTGGAGGGACGACAAGGGCCGGGGCTCACGCGAACTGCTCCGCGCGAGCTCCGGCCCGACGCCTTACAAAAACCAGGTATTCCGGTGAAAAAGGTAAATAAATAAACAAACTAACCTGGTTCGTTCGGTGGTTGCGACGGGCGGCGGTTACTAGGTGGTCCTCCGGCAACAATAGAAGACCCTCTCGAGCCTCCCTCTCGCACTCAGATTCCCGGATCTTTCCCTTCTCTCGGTTGCTCTCCTCTCTTGAAGCTTTTTCACTTGTTTTCTCCGTCTTTTTCAGTCAACACAAGTCTCTCTCTCACTTTTATCTCTCGCTTTTTTTTTTTCGTTCTCTCCTTTCTCCTTCCTTTTCTCTCTCGGGCTCTCTCCGATCTCCGCCCCTCGGTCTCTCTCCTTCTCTAGCTCGTTTTTTTTAGCTTTTCTCCGGTCTCCCCCCTTCTTTCTTCTCTCGGTTCTCGGTTTCTTTTTCTCCCCCCTCCTCCTCCCGATTTTTCTCTGAAGAACCTCTCTCGAGCAGCTCCTCCGAAACCGGCCCTTATCCTCGGCAACATGCTGCTGCCGTCTGACTTCCCTCTGCCATCTGACTTCGCCGACCTAACCCCTGCCGTGTGACCTTCTCCTGCTTTGCTTCCTGCTGACTTCTGCTGCTACTTGCTTTCCATTTTTTTTATTTCCCTTCCGGTTCCGGTTCCGGTTCCGGTTCCGCTTCTATGAGGAACCGGGAACCGGAACCGGAACCGCCGGTTCCGGGAAATGAGGAACCGGGAACCGGAACCGGTCTCCCTAGAACCGGGAACCGAACCGGACCCTCCGGTTCGGTTCTCCGGTTCCCGGTTCTACCCGGGAACCACGCTCACCCCTAATTGTAGCTTTTTCATTATCTCATTAGCCCTTCTCATGTTGGTAATTTCAGGAAACCGACAAGAGAGGAGGTGGGGATTGGTAAGTAGATATTTTCTGCCATGAAATCAGTCCATGTCGATGATACTCAAGCAAGTCACCCTCTAGTCATTATGTCCCTCCCTCATGATGACCTGAGGAGTGTGCCTTAATGAGAGAGCGACATAGAGAGTGATACAAAACACTTATGCCTCTCTCTCTCTTTCAACCTAATCTCCGTGTGCTTCCACATGCATGAGGACTTCTTCTACTTCCGAGCCTAATTATTAGCAAAATATTTCAGTTTGTGCAAACGCCATGCGATTTGTTGTGACTGCATTTATCTCTTCACCAATGTAGATGTTTTTCTTTTCCCTGGTCGAATAGCTATGCAGCTTTTTCTCTATTTATAATTTGCTTTTACCGAGCATGATGTATCTTGCCCCCGCCCCAATCCCCCTAGTGTGGGTTTACCGTTATCCATGGAGCCGTCGTCTGCATATTGCAATAGTTGAATAGTTACTTATCTATGCAATTTTCTTTTTTTTTTTTTTTTACATACTACTTCAATATGCTTTAACTTGATTTGGTGTATAATATGTAGGTAATCAAACCTTAGATCTCTTTAGAACCAATGTTAAATAAAACATTCTAATGTAAGCAAAAAGAACTTCTTCTTTTTCCTAAAGCTATTGTAGATTCAATCGGTGCTCTCACAAAAAAATATGTTTTGAGTTTGAGTTAAAAGCGAAAGGAAAATAAATAAATGAAGAGTGGAAATCTAATATCAAATTTCCGAATCAAGCCAAGCCGAATATGGTAACTTTCCTTTGGCGAGCTAGAGTAACTGAAGAAAGAAAATACAAAAAAGGAAAGTCGAATTGGGTGGGGTTTCCTCTGGCAGTTGAGGTGGGATCTTCGACAGATCGAAGTTGGACTTCTGGCGGAGGGTTTAATATGATATTCCCGATATTTGTTAGTTACATGCATTGTACATGTTGACGTGCGCCAGAGTGACTCGTGGCTTGGCAGAGGGAAATTCGTGACAATTACGTCCCGGCATCCTTCTTCGTGCGTGGAATTGAAAGAAGAATACAAGTGTTTTAACCGATTAAATTCTTATGTTAAGAATCTTTATATAATTCTCTTGTGAAATTGGTTCAGTAATTTGATCATTCTTGAACTTTTAATATGTTTAATGTGATCATTAAATTATTCCTAAATATTCGATTTAGTCCATGAGGTTTAATTTAGTCCCTTGACTTTTCGTGAAAAAGTCAAAAGGTTTTATAGTTACACGCTATTGCTAAAATCTTGGAATATTTCTTAATTTCAATCCCTTTTCTACATTGACAAAGAGTATGGCTATCTTTCGAGTTTCTCATTAGACTTGTATCGAGTTGATGTTCCTCTTATTTTAATATTGTTAATTTATGGGTTTGACAAATTTTAATTAAGAAAATGCAAAACACAAAAAATTAAAAAAAATTACTGGCCAATGGCTCGCTTTGAACTATAAAAGATAAAAAAAGAAGAAGAAAAGAACTAATAAAAAATCGTCCCAAATGCCTCGAATGCTAACAACGGGGAAACAATTTTTCTTTATGTTTTTAGGCTCTATTTATTTTATAGAAAATAAATGATTTGAAAAATATCTTTATAAAAAAATGAGTGCTTGTAGCCTTTAAAATAATTAGTTATCGATAATAATTTATATTTAAACATTTTCGTGGACGATGAAAATAATTTTTTAATTCATTATTTATTTGAATTTATACAAGGGATCATATTTTTTTTAAAAGATCTTTCCTAATCATTCTCGCCAAAACTAGTTTGCAGTAAGGACACCGAGCCGAATCAATAAGGTGTGATCCCAAACTAAATATGAATCGAACCGAAAATCTAGTTTGGTTAAGTTTGGTTCGATTTTTCAGTTTTCCTATTTTTGCCTTACTTATTGATTTTTCAGTTCTTGACATCCTTAATTGTTGGGTCATTGCCTAGTCCGGCACTACTTCTTCTTCGTCGGCAGTCAAGGTTTCTTTTGCTCTCTTGTGCAGAAAAAATGGTAGTGGAATTGGTTTATTCGAATTTGGGGGTAAAGCTATGGAGATAGGATGCGAATACTTGTTTTAAGGTAGAGCTGTTGGCTCGTTCTTCTTTGGTCCGGCGGTACAACTTTGTTTTTTCGGAAAAAATTTACAAGAGTTATGTTCCCTTTGAATTGAGATGATTTTTATTATTCCTGTCGAAAAGATTCTAAGTGGAATAATATGACAGCTCCAAAGAGATCAGTGGAATAACTAATAAACAGAAGATGAGAGATCGGTGGAATAACTAAAAAGAAAAGATTATTTAGGAAACTCGGAGATCTGCTGCGGTCCGGCCAATTCCAACATCGTACGCATCTCTCTCCACGCATCATTCCCCACCTCGCTACTTATCTTCACCTTTCTCAATGAAAGGTGCTTGCCCTCTTCCAAGTACTCTGTAAGCAAGCATGTGAAGGCCTTCGCTTCTGCAACAGCACCATGCCATTATTGCCGTGCCATCATTGCTAAAGATCCGAAAGATGGAGCAGGAAGTCTGGGCAAAACCAGAGCTTATAGGGCAGCTATATTCTGCCTCGACATCGATCCATATGACCTCGACGATACGATACGGCGTACTCAAGTGACGTGACGCCATCACGGGCGCATGCTTGAAGCCAACCCCTACCCCACAAAACCCCGTGGTACGTCACTCCCTCATAATGACCAGAGGAGTGTGCCTTAATGAGAGAGCGACGTAATAAGCTCCCACCACAGAGAAAGACCTAAAACACTTCTCTCTTTCGACGTGTTCTCTGTGTGCTTCCACATGCACGTAATCGATTTTAAAAATTGGACGATGGACGTCGATGTTTATCCGTTTGCATTGGTGATCTTTATGCTTTAAGGATACAGCGTTCTTCCGACTTGATTGCATGTATTGTCCAATCGTAGCATATATGTATACGCAAACATTTTGAGGCCTGATAATTTTTAAAAAATATTTCTACACATGATTTTGTCCATCATTAATTAATTTGAAGATTGCAACTTTTCATTATTTCACTAAGCGAGCAATTTACTGTATGTTCAGTCTTCTAAGAACTGTTTCTGACCAAGGACTTTCTTATGCTTTCGGAGCAGGATGCTTCAGTTTTATCGCGAGGTAACATCCTAATCTTATGATTGCCTTCTATCCTAAATACTAAGATCATGGGTGGCTTATTTTGTCTTTTGGGTGATAAAATTCAATCTCAAGTCTATTGTCTGATTCCTACTTGGTTCTTTGGTGAAGCATCACTAGCAAGGGTTGCGAGGTTTTCTGATTTTACAATAAAATCTTTTTTCTTTTTGAAGCATGAAGTAAAAAGGTTAGGCTCATATTTAGTTATCTTTTACCCAGGATAACATGGCCTTCGAGAATAAAACAATCCGAATGGGTGCAATTTGTGCTATCTCTGATTTCATCAAAGATCTTGGTTCAAGATATTCAGTGCTAAACAACCTCAACAACAACCTTGCCTTGGTAGGCTAAATTCACAAGTTTCAAGCATTCACATAAGTACCATGTGAACTTATTGGACTCCACTGTTGTTGTATATTTCTTCCTGAGTAATTGAAAACTCCGTTGATTTTTCCAGAATCTGGCTGTCTTCTACCAAGCTTACCTTCAGATGTGACAGTTTACCGGTGAATATTTGCGTATTAAGGTCACTATAGAGATCCAAATTCTTTTCTTTTTGGTTGGCATCTCAACGGGCGTGACTACCTGTATGGCCGTTGTGCAGCATACATTTGAGAAAGTCACTGCTTGCTGAATCAAGCCCTTTTTCTTATTTTTCATTTAAATCAAATGGAGAAACTGGATTACAAAGCCTAAGAGGCTTATCTGGAAATTATTGAGTCAGTTGGCCCCGGGGGTTTTGGAATGGATGTAAGGCGCATGGCTTGATGTGAGATTATTTCTCCTTAATTAGTAGAACTTCCGCAGCAGTGTTCTCTTTCTATAGCGAAATTCCATCACTTTTTAGATCTTCATGTTTTCGTAGACAGGGAGAAAGAACAATTCGGCCTAGAGTTCAGTTTACACGGGACGAGTCTTCGCTTCTGATTCACTTGCTAATTTCCAGCGAACGATTGACCTATCTCATCCTTACCCAATCTTAAAAAAAAAAAAAAATTCTTTATCGTGAGTTTGGAACCTGTTAGGGCAGAACCCCTATCTCACGCACTCCACTGCGAATCACTAGTATTCTGAAGTCTCGGATAAAAAACAGTCTAGCTTAAAAGCGCATGAAGTGAAATAAGCAGTGGAATAACTACATGTGGTTCAAAAAAAAAAAAAAAGAGTGGAAAAACTAGAAAAACAGAAGATGAGATCAGTGGAAGAACTTAAAAAGATCATTCAGTAAAGTCGAAGGTCAGCTTGGGGTCTTCTGATTCTAGTCCGGCCAAATCCAAGACTGTCCACATCTTCCTTGTGGTCTCACTCGCCACCTGGCTGCCACCTATCCGCACCGTTCTCAGGGAAAGGCGCTTGCCCTCTCCAAAATATTCTGGAAGCAAGCGTGCGAAGGCCTTCGCTTCCGCAACTGTATGGAGCACGAGAACGTCCTTGCTATTGATGGAGTCGACGATCTGAGCGAGAGCATCTTGAGCTGCATTTCTTTGAGCTTGGGCTTCTTTCTTGCTGTAAAAGAACGTTATAAGAAAAACATTAGAGCCAACAAATAAATAAATAACTAGAAAAGATAAAGATCAAATAAATTTCATCACTCTGCCTTTCGGGGTTTCCTCTCAGTCTGTTCAGCTTCTTTTCCGCCTTCTGTAAAGCATCGTAGCATTGGAGGAGGGTGGCAGCGTCACTACTGCTACTGCTACTGGCCGCCATTGGAGTTGGAGGTTTTCGAGAGAGGGGGTTGGTGGTGGGGTGGTGGTGGTTACAGAAGAAGAATTAAGTCTACATATAGAGAGTAAACATAGAGAGTACATGAGAGAACGGCACCAAGCACCAGGATCACATCTCTGGCACCACGATCACGCCTCTCGTGAGCGAGAGAGAGTACTGAACAAGAGAGAGGATCGCATCTCTGGCCCCAAATCACACCTCCTGCGTTTCACGCAACTAGCCTGCAGTGGCTTCTTCTTCATGCCACCATTTGTCATCTCGCATGCCCCATGCCATTATCGCTATGCCATTATCGCTAATGATCCAAAAGATCCAAAAGATCCAAAAGATGGAGCAGGAAGTCAGGCAAGACAATTGAAGTAAGACGGGGAAGGAGAGAGAACGCCTCGGCTGGAGAGAGAGGATGCGAGAGACGAGAGAAATAAATGCGTGACGGTAGCGGGTGCAGGTCTATTGATGGGAGAAAGAAAAAACTTTTTTCTTTTTGTGTCGATGATGCTCAAGTCACTCTCTGGTCATTACGTCACTCCCTCATAATGCCAAGAGGAGCGTGCCTTAATGAGAGAGCGACAACATATGCTCCCACACGCTACACGGAGAGTGACAGAAAACGCTTCTGTCTCTTCTGTCACTGTCTCTCATTCAACCTATTCTCTGTGTGCTTGTAATCGAGTTTAAAAATTGGATGATGGACGTCGACATTTATTTGTTTGCATTGATAATCCTTACGGTTTAAGGATGAAGAGCGCTTATGATGTGATTACAAGTTTTGTCCAATCATAGTGTATAAATATGCACAAACTTATTAACAAAAAACACCTGTAATTGATTCTACCAACCAAAACACTTCTTCTTGCTCTGATTAATTTGGGATTTGTAACTTTTCATTATCTCACTAATCCCCCTCATGTTAGCAGTCTGTAATCTTAGGCAATGAGAGAGGAGGTGGGGGGGGGGGACGGTAAGTAGTGCAGTTGATAGCTTCAATGGGCGATATTATTGGTCAAAACCCCAGTCAAAATCGACATTTTCTTTTCTTGAAAGGAGCGATTAACAGCAAAATCATTGTTAATATTTAAACGAGAGCTATGTATGCATAGATACATTATATCTTTTTAAAAATTTTGCACAAATGTCCATCATCTAAAATTGGGAGTCAATTCCTCGTGAATTGCTACGTTAGACTTGTTTTGGATGGCCTAAAAGCAAAGCATGACTAATTCATGAGGTTTCAAAAATTAAAAACTTAAAAAACAATTTCTTATTCTTATGTTTCTCTGTCTGAAAGGCATGTCTGCTTTGAGAATACTGCACAAATCTTTTCTTTCTTTTGTGGGTTGAAACGTGAACTCCCTAGTTTTATATTGATTTAGTTTTGCTGGAACAATTTTATATTAGTTAACAAAAAAAGACATAAGTTGTTTCACAAGCTACATAATCATATTCACTAGAGTTTTTTTTTAAAAAAATATATGCATAAATACTTTTAACTTTATCACTATTCAATGAATGCACATAAATTATCAATACTACACATATTAGGTATGGTCTAGCTACTTAGGGTGTGCATGAAAACACTTATATTTCTCCGCTTCTCTATTTTTCTATTTCCCAAAATAGGTTAGAATATAAATTCGTTTGGTAAGATAATTTCATTTTTCTATTTCTGAAATAAATTTCTACTAAAAAAATAGATTTGGAACATAAATTAAAAGTTTAAATTTTTAACTTCTCTATTTGTGGAACAAAAAGTAAGAAATAAAAACTATTTTTATCGTTCGCTCTCGTCATTACCCGATGCCCACTAGACTACCCCTTGTCGCCGACCCCCCGCATGCCTCCGTTGGTCCCCGATTGCCACATCCCCCCACCCCCACCCATCCTCGCCCCCACTATCGGTCGCTGTCGGCCCCCGTCGCCATTTGGAAATATGAAATTTTATGTCTCTATTAAACAAATTTTTACTCCATGAACATAAATTTTATATCAGTATCAAACGTTTTTTTGCCTCAGAAACTAGTCTAGAAAATAGAAATGGAGAAGATGATTTCTTGAACAGAAATTTTACCATGTGCGTCCTTGATAATATTTAATTTAAGTAAAAATTACATTACAAAATCAAGGAGACCAAAGTAATTGTGGGACAATTAAAATGTTTGACTAAAGTTCTGAGGTAAATAGAAGAAATGAAATGGGTGCCGACAGTTGTGGGACATTATAGGAATTCGCTAAATATATATTTCAAAAATTGGAAGCACAAAGTGTTAAAATATCTTTAAAAAGAATAAACAAGTTAACAACAATGGATCATAGGGAGGAGGGCGAGAATTATCTCCTAATTATTTGTTGCCGAGTGTAATTTTTAGGGATCGATTATTGTAGATTACATAGGGTTGGATAAACTTTTTGTATTTATGATTTCTACTAATAACTTAGAATCTTTCTCTAAATCCTTTCTTTAAACAAGAAAAAATGTTTATCTTTTGAAAAGCTTATGAAAAATCACGTACAAAATTACACATTGATTAAATTCAAGATGATAATGTTGTAAAAGTTACAAAAAGTCAAAAATAGAAGTCATCCAAATGGAGCTAGTTAATTTTACATTGGGTTAGATATGATAAAAACTAGTCAAGGAAAAATAAAAAGGTACCCTCTCTCTCGTTGCCTTTCTTTTCTTTTTGTTTTTCGCCTGTATTTTTTTTTTCTTTGGCTTTACCTACGACATCTGTTAATCGCACGTGAGCCAACAGGCAATGGTTTTGTATCATTCGCTCGACCGTTAATATATCAGAAATTGCATGCAAAATTCTCCAACCAACCAAAGCCCAGCCAGTTCAACTTCAAGGGCGTAGCTTATTCAATGCTCTCAATATTTCAGAGCTCGTGTTTGAGTTTCCAATCCTTCATTTTAGCAGAGTATAAATGTGAAAAGCTTCGCTTGCGCAGCTTCTTCGGCCTTTACATTAACATGCTTGGGAAGCATTTACCCTAAACAAATTAGAACTGGAGTTCAAGCACCAGGTCTAAAAAGGTAAGAGTTCATCCTAGGACAGCAAGAGTCATGCACTGTCTTCAACCAATTGAAACCCAGAGGATTGAACAGAAAAAGGAGCCAATATCCAAAAAAGTGATCAACTGTGCACATTATGCATGTGTACCTACATTTTCTGATACATGCTTATCTTTGTTTGTATTGTAATTGGAGAGTCCTCTATGGAGACTGTTAGTAGAGGAGGGATCCAGTTTACTCACAATCCATCACCGGACAATATCCTCACAATCATCAAAGGAAATTGCATTTTGGCAAGTTTGGTCACAGCACTCCTTACTTGATAGGATTGATTTTTTCATCATTCACAGGCAGTTAGAAGTCTTGAGGTGTGCACGTTGCTCTCAAACTCACTGACATCAATAATGGGGCAGTGTGGTGAGTTTCGCGGGAGAAACAAAGCATATGCTCTGAATAGTTCCATAGGCACCTTGAGCCTCTAGGATCGTTTTACGATCCGAGAGGCAGTGGTTGGAGTGAGTTGCATTTAAAGCAAGCATCCCAGAGTTTTTACTGGACTGCCCCATGAGAATGACCAGCATGGCATCGAACTGAGGACAACATGCCACATTAGCTAAATACGACGCAAATGAAGCCCTACAGCCCATCGCTGTTATACTCATTGCTTTGTGCCACTGAAAAATTCAAGCTGCAAAATCCTGATGAACCAAAACCGAAAGCAACAGAAAATTAGGCACTGACTTCCACGAAAAAGATAGTTCTGCTCCGGTCAAGAAAGTCAAGTGGGATTGGCCTTAATTGACCAAAATCTGTGTGGACACAAGAAAATGCTGGATAATTCAGACTCTCGGGGTTTAATTAATGCCAAGAGTAACCGTCACATGCTCACACCAATTTGCAATTATGGATGCAGTTACCCTGCATCATAGCGCAAAATCCTGTCATGTGTTAATGGAAAATCGTACTTGTTGTACGTGAGAAGACACAAATAGGAGCTTCAATGTTCAGGGTAAAGCATCATAGCATTGGAGGAGGGTGGCAGCATCACTACTACTAGCCGCCATTGGAGTTGGAGGTACTCGAGAGATAGGGATGGTGGTGGTGGGGTGGTGGTCACAGTAGAAGAGTAAGTCTACATATAGAGAGTAAACATAGAGTAAATGAGAGAGGCGCACCAAGCACCGGGATCACATCTCTGGCACCAAGTTCACGCCTCTCGTGAGGGAGAGAGTACTGAACGAGAGAGAGGATCGCATCTCTGGCACTAACATCACATCTCCTGCATTTCACTCAACTACCCTGCAGTGGCTTGTCCTTCTTCATGCCACCACTGCTCATCTCGCATGCCCCATGCCATTATTGCTAAAGATCTGAAAGATGGAGCAGGAAGTCAGGGCAAAACAATTGAAGTAAGATGGGTGGGTTTACCTAAAACGTGCATTAACCTAAAAATACGCCCAAGCCTCGCCCAAGAGCAATGAAATTAGCAGTTTAATAACATAGAAAAAATCATACCTTTAGTAGATACAGAGCTTATAGTGCAGTTATTTTCTCCCCTTTTTTTCTTCTTCTAATTATCTCATTACACACTCAATCATGCTTTTCCAGAGTAACTTGTCAAGCAATCGCCTCAAACCCATCTGAAGTCCTCTTATAAACCTGAAAATACAAACAGAGTCTCAACCAAGAGCAAAGAAATTGGTAACTCGACCAAAAAAAATCATAGCTTTCGTAGGTTGTTGATACCCAAGCAAGTCGCTCCCTGGTCATTACATCACTCCTTCATAATGGTCAGAGAAGCTTGCCTTAATGACAGAGCAACAGAATATGCTTCCACCCGCCACACAGAGAGTGACTTAAAACACTTTTGTCTATGACTCTCTTTCGGCCTATTCTCTGTGTGCTTCCACATGCATGTAATCGAGTTTAAAAATTGGACAATGGACGTCCACATTTATTTGTTTGCATTGATAATCCTTATGGTTTGAGGATACAGCGTAGCTTATGATGTGATTGCAAGTTTTGGCCAATCGTTCAATTCAGACCGGTTTAGGTCGGTAATTAGCAACGATCACTGTTACAGTCCCCGGAGGTTCAAGGGATGGGAGATAAGGATGAGCTCTCTTATTTTTCTTATTAAAATTTTCTCTGGGAAGCATGTAAATTGGATTTTGAAAAAAGGGAAAGAACATATATATCCAGATTATGGTAATGATGCGTAAATGGAGAGGCAATAATGTGACAAGCGCCCCTTTTGGGCAAAGGATCAAAGTCCTTTCAATTTCTTGGTCGAAAATTTCATTTATTTAATAGGAATTCTTCAAATTTCTTTTTTTAGATTAATTTTAAATCCTGCACGGTTCAAATAACGGACTCATTTTTTGAATTCCTCCATATTAATTTGAGTTTGTATAGAAAATTTTTCTAGTTGAAACTGTTCATTAGGACGATGATGCACATTTGCCAGCTTGAGTTTCTTGAGTTTAAAATGAGATGTTTCATCTTAAGTGACTAGGCATGACACACTCCACTATAAATAAACAGGACGTACCATGAAAAGTAAAATAGATGCAGAGCCAACAACAATGGTTTTGTATCATCCGCTGGACGCTGGACTATCAATCGCACGTGAGCCAACAGAAACACTAAACTACATCAGGAACTGCATATAAAATTCTCCAATTAGAAGCTACCTTACCCAAGCTAAAGTTCAAGCAGCAAGCTAAAAAGTGAAAGTCCATCCTAGGAGACAGCAAGAACAGAGTGACAGTTAAAAAACGAACTGAAATCTAGGAGGAAAACAAATTTTCATGGAGCATCATCATCATCATATCAAAGGGGCATCAACAGAGTCACATCTCATAAAGAGGAAAAGATCCCCACAAGCTACCGAATCACATATTAAACAAGAGAAACATGGGAAGAAACTGTTAAGCAAGCCAAATCAGTACTCCTGAAATGTCTGGCAAAAAAGAATCTCCTCGAAATCATAAGTGAACCTTCAGCCTTTTTGTAGAGACAACCCGTGAAATCCAGAGTCCTCGGCTAAATGCTTGGTTAAATAGAATCTTTGTTTGCATGGACCCAGGCATCCAAGATAACATAGCTAGCGGAGCCATGACAATCATTCCAAACAAGATATCGTAAAGACGAGCTAATGAAACAACCCTGCCCCAGATCCAAGTGGGCTTCAGAATGGGTCGAAGTACTTGCGCCATCAATATGAGGCCCCAACCGGTGGGGATGAACGCCAAGAAACTGGTGAAAATCTCCATTAACTTGAGCTGCCAACAATTCATTAGTGCAACTAACGCGAGTGCTCCTAGTACGATGACGAGGAACTGCACGAGTCGATAGTAGAGGTGTTCTTTTGCCGCGTACTTGTCCCAGGCGTATGATATAAGCACATGGACCCCCAAAATTACGAGAAAACAAATCAAGGAGAGCACGTAAACAGCAATGCTTCTACTTCCAACTGGGTTTCCGAGCTGGTATACAACCCCATACTGGAAAAAGAAGAAGCGAAGATCCAAGATTACCTCTACTAGTTTTCCCCAAAAACCTGTTGTTCTTAGATGATCTTGCTCCTCGTACCACCAGACTTCCCAACTCTCTTCAGCTTTAGCAAACACACCACCGCGGGACCATATCCAGTTGATGAAATCGTCAAAATCATGCACCATCCTCAATGAATCAAAGCCCAGAGGATTGAACAGAAAAGGAGCCATTATCCATGAAACAACAAGGAACCAACTTGATATGGTCAAGGCGTTGAAAGCGAAGGTGTTTTTCTCAGCAGGGCCGTGTGGTGCATGAACTGTGAGCAATAGGCCAAGTTCAATCGCCTTCACAAAGTGACTACGGGCATAGAGCCGATAGTTCTCTGCAAAGCTTTTGCGGTCCACGGCAAACCCATGTCCTGTGGGATGATATTTCGCACCACCGTGAAGAATGGTCCGGCCGAAGTAGTGGGCACGAGTTCCCATAGAAAACGTGCAGAAAACAGATGATAACTGGAGCTGCATGGTCATGAAATCCCATATAGCTTGAAGAAATCCATGCTGAAGGGTACTCTCCACTATCATAGGGAGTGCCGTGAATAGACAAAGTTGGATGATAAATAGATTTAGAATTGTAACGAGTGCTGTATTGTCATTGCTGTTGCTTGCAGCGGCACCTTCAAGCCCATTGGAGCAAAGATAGAGCCGGCCCCATAAAAATGCATAGACTGTCATGATGACTATCGTTGTGTTAAAGAAGTATCCCACAGTGGTGTAAAAGAAGGATAGCATCCGGAAGAAGTCAAGCCGATGCCCTAACCGGTAGACATCTCTGCTAAGGACCTGTTCACCATTTCCGGCAGCAACCTTGGCTTCAAACGTTGATATCTGATTCAGTCCAACATCCCTTCCCCTACCCACTTGTATGTACTCATGGTGTGTGACCTTGCCTCCTCTCAATGTGCAATTAAATCCAGCAAAAATATCTTCACTGATGTTGATCACTCTGGATGCTTTGCTAATACCTCCCCTGCTTAGGAACCAGAACCGGTCCAAAACATCTGAATGGCCATAATGCATTCGAACTTTCAAAGGATTAGCCAAGACACGTTGCCCCAACGTGACGGAACTCATCTCTTGAGCTGACATAAACCAGGCAAGCGATGAAACTGAACCGGTGAAGATGTGTTCTCTAACCCCCAAGATGGTAGGCTTCCGAATGCCATAGTAGGTCTTGAATTCTTCCAGCAGATTCCGCATCTTGAGTGCCTCCTCGAAGTAGTTGTCTTGGTTCATATCAATAGTCTGGACGGCATCGCCACGAGTGAAAATGAGCGCATGGTTTTGGTTTTCTGGTTTTTCCTCTCCAAGCTTCAAGGGACCAGGCAATTGGACCCTGTATAATTCTACTTCCTTCTGGCGTTGCCTATCATACTTGACCAGAACAGAATAGTACTCAGTTGAAACTTCATCCACATATGCTACTCGGAGCGCTTCATTGTCTTTCATCAGGTTCAATATTTCCTCTGCACGGGTATTTTTCTCTGCCTTTTGAGACCCATAAATCTGGCAAGCGACCACGAATGTGCATTTCATTGCAGATATATAATCTTCCGGCAGAGGATTGGCTGAACTTACACTAGTATTAGAACTCTGGAAAGAGGGCAACTCTTCCAAGCTAGAACTGTTCGTGCCGCCATCTTGCCACGCTGAGTCCAGTCTTTTTACTAATTCCTGAATTTCTACCTCCGATGCAGAATCAAGAAAAGCCATCACCTTAAGTGCTCGATAGTAATACATCATTCCTCTGACTGTTCGAGCAAGTGTCAGGCCTCTGTATGACGCCCAAAGCCTAAGATCTCTCAACTTGGCCATTGTTTCATCAACCTCGTCAGCCTTGTCCACCTTTCCTTCTCTGAGCATTCTCTCTATGAAATATTTCCACTCATCAGGATACACAGTCTTCAAATAAAACAAAATGCAAACTCCGTCTTCGTTATTTTTGAGAAGCTGTTCTTCGCTGTACAGTACCTCTTCGTTGTAGTAAGGAGTCAGAACACTGAAACCAAACATTTTCTCCACTTGGGGCGCGTGGGGCATTTTCATAAATAGCGAATTACTGAAAAAGGAAATTCGCCGTCTCGCCTCAACATTTGAAGGAACATTGTGTTTAGAGTCCCTCGAGGTCAGGATAGCATGCAAGCGACGAACTTGCCTATGAAACTTATTATTACTTGGATCGGGCAATGCAACTGCATCCACGAAAAGCAATCCCCTCCTACAAGCCAAGTGATCCTCCTCCAGCTGCTCATCCTTCTGCCTCCCAATGAAAAAATTTTTAATAGCAATATCATAAAGGGCCTGCAGAGTGTGCACAATTTTGTCCAGATCTTTCTCCGATTCTTTCAATAGCTCAGCCAACTTTGATATATATTTGTGTATCTTGGGCAACATGGACAACTCGAAGTGCTTCGTAAATTTCCCGTCCTTGATGGAGCAATCAATCTTTTCAAACAAACTGGTGATGACGGAATGCTCCTTCGAGTCGACTTTGACGATTTCGAGCAGCAAGTGCTTGACACTGTCGTATGCTTCAATCACAGCACAGCGCCTGTACTCGTTCTTGCAGATCTTATACCAGAGCGTCCTGTCAGTAGCGTCAACTAGCTCCTTGGCCTGTCTTAAAGCAAGCGACAGCTCATTGAACAGGAGAAAACATGGCCAGGAAATAACTCTATCACTCCAAGCACTCCGCCGTAGCACCAAGAGCTCAACTTCCTGGTCAGATACTATATCCTCTTCCCTAAATATGGTTATAATCTCGTTCCAAAGCAAAGCGAACCTCAGCGCTTCGATCTGATTGGGTTCGAACTTCTGGTACGGCTTGCCCAGTCCATACCTCAGCTTCAGCCGGTGAAGCAAATCATTAAGCTTGTTTCCTATCGTTTGCAAAAGCTGCCCCTCAGGCATCAGATTAAACTGAACAGCGCTCGCGAAGAACTGGAACCGCAATCTCACCTGCTCGAGATTTCGGATCTCACCCAAGTGATCTAACAACCCGACTGCTGCTCCAACCAAACGAATAGATTGAGTACCAAATCTGCAGATCCACAAGGTAAATAAGCACCACAGGGAGCCACAACAGCCCAACAGCGAACCTGTTGCTGTCGCCGAAGAACTGGTGCCACTCGTATTTCACATCTTGCAGGTTCAAGAGCTGTTTCGTGGGTTGGATCATGGGCTTAATTTGCATGTGGTAGCTGAATAAAAATTTTGTGGCCAGTACAATTATCCAAAATAGAGAGTACTTCACACTATCGACCAGACCTTCTCTGAGGCCACGACCCACGAAAATGCGGCTCTGGAACCACCACGTGAACAGGTGGATGATCCTCCAATTTGTTTCCTCTAGGAAATTTTGAATCCATGGTATGATAATCAGGGCCAATCCCAACAGCTCCGGAAGAACAAAGACGAAGGCCAGCTCGAGAAAATGCACCAATCTCCTGTTTGCCTCATGCGACCACCTCTCATCGGCATTTCTTTGTGACCAAATCCGTCCATAGAACACCCCGAAAGCAATCGCCCAAAGACCTGCCACGACAATCTTCATCACCATCCTCACTCCTAACAACATCGTTTCCCTCGACACCAAGAGGTACTGCGTCCCAGCATCAAGCAGGGACTGCAGGAACCTCATCCCACTCCAAGTCATGAAAATGGTCAAGACCTCGACTTGAAGGTCCCTGCTCTTCAGTGCCTGCCATGGATACTCCTTATCAATGTGCCAAGCCACAACGATCGCAGCTTGCAGAAACAGAACCAACACCACCCACAATCGATCGAAGCTCCGGAACAAGTTCCAAAACGTCCTCTTCTCCACGAACCCTGTCTTGCCAACTCGATATCTCTTCTCGTTGCTTGCGAAGAAGGTACTTTTACGATCAATAGGCCATCCCAACTTTTTGAAGCACCTTCCAGACCAGAAGTACTCATTGATGTCATCATAGTTGCTCCATGCATTGTGCGGCGCGGTGCCATTCTTGCTCCCATTGACCTCTTTCTGAATCGTCTCGTAGATAGGCTCCACGACTTGCTTTAAAAAGGCCTTCTCTCCGGAGAACGAAGACAACACAGGCTGTCCGGTGTTGGGGTCGATGTAATCCTCCAAGATCTTGTTCATTTCCATCGCCATGTTGTGGAAGATGTAGCAAATGCACTCCGGCATGAACCGCAAGTTTGCTGACTCGCCCCACACGAGGAGAAAGAGCGAGACATAGAGGAGCTCACGCCGAGGGTCCGAGACAGTCTCGCGGTGCTCGGAGATCCAGACGTTTGACTTCCTGCCCAAGTAAGAGCACCAGAGGGTGTAGTTCCGGAGGAGCTTCTTCCGGAAGTGGCAGAGGACGTCGAAGTCCAGGGCCTCAATGTTGTCGGGCTTTGACGTGAGCCGCATTTGGAGGTTGGCGAGGTGAAGGACAAGGTGCTCCCGTTGGTTCCGGACATTGTCCTCTTGGAAGCCAAAGAAGAGGTGGAGCCAGTCGAGGAGGTCGTAGTCAGGGCACCACGGGGACCACGGCGGCCGGCGGAGGTTACCGACGGAGCGCAGGGCGGCGCAGGCAGCACGGACCTCCGGGATGCGGAGGTAGGGGTGGTCTTCACGGCCGGTGGGGACTGGGATGATGTTGTACGGTGGTTCCTGATCATCGTCACCAGGTGGCGGCTGGCTGGGCTGGGATCGACCCCTTGGGTTGCCGGGCGTACTCAGGTTGCGAAGGCGGCTCATCGAGTTGGGCTTTCCGTGGGGGGTTCAGTGGTTTGAGGCCGTGAGTCGGTCATGCGGTGGGGAGTCGGCTTTGGTGAAGCTTTTGGACTGAAGATGGCGAAGCAGGATCAATGGTCACGCCATGGCAGAGAGAGTGGTGCTTTTTTGCGGGATTCAATTGTATTGTGCTGTGCACGAGCTTGGAGCTGTTCCACTAACTTTTTAGGACAAGGTCACTTTACGTAAGTACTCTAATGGCGATACCTTCTTTTCATTTTATATAAAGATAGATGCGGTCTGATCCGAAGATCATTAAGAAAAGACTAATAGGGCGGAAGAAAGAAAAATCATCGGACCACTGATCGGCTCCATTTGTTTTGTCTGGATTTTCGCATGTCGGTATGACTTTTACTAACTTCATACACTAATCAAGTAGCAATCCGGACAGGGCGACATAGTGCGACAAAATGCAGACAAGTAACGCCATGTTTTGTGTTCTTGAATTTCTTGGTTTTAAGGAAACGGCACGTACCATAAATCCTTCTGCTTTAGTAAAAAACATGTTAATTGCAGTTATCTGAGTTCACGGGAATTTATGCATGCATGTATAGGTACACGACTCGAACCAACGTTCCATATATTCAATGACTATTTTATATTTATGACGCACTGATTCAATAGATGTCCAATTTATACTTCATGTGATTTGACTCGACATCAAATGGATTGAGAATTTATTACAAATTGTCTTGATAGAAAAAAAATTAACTGCGACGTAACGTCAATTTGCGAAAAAAGAGAGGAGTCTTGGAAGTTGCAAAGAAGGTTTCGTGCAAACTTTAACATTTAATATGCTACAGCATAAAGATTAAAGTTACTGAAATGATACCATTTTCAATGTGAATATACTTAAAGTCACTCAAACTTATACTGCTTTTTGTGGAGCATGTACCGACGTGAGGTGTCTCGCATGAGTATTATTTATTGGAAGAAATCGTTGCTTAATAAGTAAGCATGTGTTTTTTTTTGCAAAGTTCCAACTTATAATGTGAAAGTCACATGTTATTTTAGTACTATTGATGCACAAAAGTCATGAGTTCAAGGCCGCAAATGAACTCCCCATCTTCTCATTTCGGCTTTTGCATCGTGCGAACCTTCGAACAAATGGATTTTGAACCATTCTCCAACCATGTTTGGAATAATTTTATTTCACAAAAAAGAGAGAGAGAGTCTAGAATAGGCCGAAAATGTGTTTCTATCGCATCCACTGTTAAATGAAGGTAACTAATCAGCGTTTTTACATCAGCATATCACGCGATTACCAATTATGCTATACTCACATAAACCTCTTTTCAAAATCCATCACCGCAGCAATATTGTCGGATTCTCAATGAGGAAAACTGATGGAGATTGGTAATTTTTTTCTTGTGAAGATAAATCTCATATAAGGATTAACATCACCCAAGTTCGTTTGTAAAAAGGAGAATTAAAGAAAGAAGAGAGGGGAATCGCCAAAGTGCATCAACACGATGGGGTTCAGATTTAAAGGAGTAAAAGGAGAGGCATGTGCTGGTCCTGAGAAAGGCACCTCCAATCCCGTGATTACTTGAAGTGGAGGAATAAGGATGACTAGGGCTAATGTCGGGTCAATTCCATAAAAAACCCTCAACTATAGCTTTAGTCCCAAAAATACCCCAAACTTTTTTTTGTCTTGAAAAAAACCCTCAACTTTTACTTTAGTCCCAAATCTACCCTCCGTCAAAAATCACCGTTAACTCCTTCTATTTTTTTTTTTTATTGAATAGAGGAAGCCGGCGCCGGCGAGGGTGGCCTCGCCGGCGTCGGGCGAGGCCCACCTAGGCCAGATCCGACTCGGGCGGCCCTCGCCGGACGCCGGCGAGGGTCGCCCTCGCCCGACGCCGCGAGGGCCGCCCGAGCCTCGCCGGGCGCGGGCGCCCTCGCCCGACTCGGGCGAAGGTCGCCCTCGCCAGATCCGACGAGGGCGACCCAGGTGAGGGTGAGGGCCGCCCAAGCTAGATCTCGCGAGGGCGGCCCTTAGCCGGATTTGGCGGCCCTTGCCGGCGTCGGGCGAGGGCCGCTCGGGCCGATCGTACGAGGCCACCCGGGCCGATCGGACGAGCGGCCGCCCGAGCTAGATCGGGCACGGGCGGCCCCCGCCGGATGCCGGCGAGGGTCGCCCGCGGCGCGCCCTCGCCGATGCCGGCGAGGGTCGCCCGACCGGCCGCCCTCGCCGACCCTCGAGGGCCGCCCGGCGACCCTCGCCCGACGGCGAGGGTCGCCCGGACCGGGCCGCCCTCGCCCGACGCCCGCGAGGGCGCCCGGGCGACCCTCGCGACTCCGCACCGGCGAGGCCATCCTCGCCGGCGCCGACTTCCTCCATTCAAAAAAAAAAAAAGGAGGAGTTAGCGGTGATTTTTGACGGAGGGTAGATTTGGGATTAAAGTAAAAGTTGAGGATTTTTTTCGAGACAAAAAAAAGTTTGGGGTATTTTTGGGACTAAAACTATAGTTGAGGGTTTTTTATGGAATTGACCCGGCTAATGTCCCTTGAACTTTCGTTCGTCGAATGAAAGGGGGAGAATCTGGGCATTGGATTTCCCACCTGTTACCACACGTTTTCTCCCGAAGAATTTGTTGGTAATCTCTCTCTTGACCTAGGAAAGCTAGTCTTGGTCGACGGCTGTAAAAAAGAGAGACATTCCTCGATCCGTTTGCTGCAGGAGTGAACCGACAGATCCCGGTTCAAGAATTAAGTTCCGGACGCCAAGGGCAATGATGCCTTATTGATGAAGGTTTTCTCAATAAGAGTGATTGGTCCCAAGATAAGACCCGAAACCTATCCCATCAAAGCAGCTCATAATTTTTGGAATTCGCCGGACCCAGTAGCTGAACTAGCCAGGTCTAGGCTGCGTCCAGGATTGATATGGGAACTGGCCCACCTTTGCTTTGTCCCCTATTTCACCGACTCTTCTTTCACCTCGCTTTTTTTTCTTTTTCTCTTTATACACACTCGAAGTTAATGTTGTATAATTATACACCTTCGGGTGGAATTTCTGGATGAGCTATGCAAACAGAGTGTGGTGTTTAACCTTTTTGGCAAGTCACTTCTGTTGCTTATTTATGAATGGATTGGATTAGGCTTCGGCCTTTTGGGTTTCCAGAGAAAATAACACGGCCGCCAGCTTCTAATTTCCATGCTTTGTTTAAAATGCCACCATCGAAAAATTCAAGGATGAGCAGCTGGATCTCCTGTCTTTATTTGAATAACACATCAAAGTTAAAAAGACTTCTAGGGTTTCATTTTAAACCGGCCTACCTGAAACGGATTCTACCCTGAAACCGGCTTTGGGTATAACCGACCTGCTCAAGGTGGGGAATCGGCCCAAAATTTTTACCTGGGAATCAAACCAATCTGCATGTGAACGGGCCAAACAAAGCCAGTTCAGTACGGTTTCGGGATCGAACTTAGCTGGTTGCAAACCCCTACTCGCCAACACTTATGTTTTGGGTGAATGGGCAGCAGGAGGTTTCCGACAAACCCCAGTGATGAGTTGACTTAGATGGGTCGACCCTCTGCATGGAAGAAGTCCAGGATGCTACCATTCGAAGGGCGGCCACTGCTGGACACTCAGACCTTCGTAAAAGACTGGTCATGAGGATATAGCCAGAGAAATTCAGATGTAATGATTAAATCTAGTCATGGGGTAAACAAAATGCAGACAAGTAACGCCATGTTTTGTGTTCCCGAATTTCTTGGTTTTTAGGAGACAGCACATACCATAGATCCTTCTGCTTTAGTAAAAAACCTGTTAATTGCAGTTATCTGAGTTCACGGGAATTTATCCATGCATGCATAGGTGCGCGACTTGAATCGGTGTTTCATATATTCGACGACTATTATATATTTATGATACACCGATTTAGAAGATGTCTAATTTGTACTTCATGTGATTTGACCCAACATAAAATGGATCGAAAATTTATCACAAATTGTCTTGACAGAAAAAATTAACTGTGACATAGGTGGAATTTGCGAAAAAAGAGAGGAGGAATCTTGGAAGTTGCAAAGAAGGTTTCATGCAAACTTTAACATTTAATATGCTACAGCATGAAGATTAAAGTTACTAAAATGATACCATTTTCAATGTGAATATGCTTAAAGTTACTCAAACTGCCTTTTGTGGAGCGTGTACAAGGTGCTTTTTGTGGAGCATGTACCGATGTGACGTGTCTCACATGAGTATTAGTTATTGCAAGAAATTGTTGCTTAGTAAGTAAGCATGTGTTTTTTTTTTTTTTTTTGCAAAGTTCCAACTTATAATGTAAAAGTCACATGTTTTTTAGTACCGTATGCACAAAAGTCATGAGTTCAAGGCCACAAATAAACTCCCCGTCTTCTCATTTCGGCTTTTGCATTGTGCGGACCTTTGAACAAATGGATTTTGAACCGTTCTCCCACCGTGTTTGAATTAACTTTATTTTACCAAAAAGAAAAAAGAGAGAGTCTAGAATAGGCCGAAAATGTGTTTCTATTGCATCCACTGTTAAACGAAGGTAACTGATCAGCATTTTCACATTAGTTTATCACACAATTACCATTATGCTATGCTCGCATAAATCTCTTTTCAAAATCCATTGCCGCAGCACTATTGTCGGATTCTCAATGAGGAAAACTGATGGAGATTGATAATTTTTTCTTGTGAAGATAAATCTAACATAAGGATTAACATCACCCAAGTTCATTCGGAAAAAAGGAGGAGAATTAAAGAAAGAAGAGAGGGGAATCGCCAAAAATGCATGAAACATGATGGGGTTCAGATTTAAAGGAGTAAAAGGAGAGGCATGTGCTGGTCCTGAGAAAGGGGCCTTCAACCCCGTGATTACTTTAAGTGGAGGAATCATAAGGATGACTAGGACTAATGTTCCTCGAACTTTCGTTCGTCGAAGGAAAGGGGAGAATCTGGGCATTGGATTCCCCACCTGTTACCACACGTTTTCTCCCGAAGAATTTGTTGGTAATCTCTCTCTTGACCTAGGAAAGCTAGTCTTGGTCGGCGGCTGTAAAAAAGAGACATTCCTCGATCCGTTTGCTGCAGGAGTGCACCGACAGATCCCGGTTCAAGAATTAAGTTCTGGACGCCAAAAGCAATGATGCCTTATTGATGAAGGTTTTCTAAATAAGAGTGATTGGTCCCAAGAGAAGACCCGAAACCTATCCCATTAAAGCAGCTCATAATTTTTGGAATTCGCCGGACCCAGTAGCTGAACTAGCCAGTTCTAGGCTGCGTCCAGGATTGATCTGGGAACTTGCCCACCTTTTCTTTTTCCCCTATTTCTCCTCGCTTTTTTTCTTTTTCTCTTTATACGCACTCGAAGCTAATCTCGTATAATTATACACCTTTGGGTGGAATTTCTGGATGAGCTATGCAAACAGAGTATGGTGTTTAATCTTTTTAGCAAGTCACTTCTGTTGCTTATTTATGGATGGATTGGATTAGGCTAGCTTCGACCTTTTGGGTCTCCAGAGAAAATAACACAGCCGCCAGCTTCTAATTTCCATGCTTTGTTTGAAATGCCACCATGGAAAAATTCAAGGATGAGCAGCTGGATCTCCTGTTTTTATTTGAATAACACATCAAAGTTAAAAAAGACTTCTAGGGTTTGATTTTAAACCGGCCTACCTGAAATGGATTCTACCCCGAAACTGGCTTTGGGTATAACCGACCTGTTCAAGGTGGGGAATCGGCCCAAAATTTTTACCTGGGAATCAAACCAATCTCCATGTGAACGGGCCAAACAAAGCCAGTTCAGTACGGTTTCAGGATCGAACTTAGCTGGTTGCAAACCCCTACTCACCAGCACTTATGCTTTGGGTGAATGGGCAGCAGGGGGTTTCCGACAAACCCCAGTGATGAGTTGACATAGATGGGTCGACCCTCTGCATGGAAGAAGTCCAGGATGCTACCATTCGAAGGGCGGACCTTCGTAAAAGACTCCGATGAGGAATTGGCCATAGAAGGGGTCTGAACTGAGGAAATGATCGTATCCGGGGATCCTCTGGTCGAAGTAAATCTGGGAGCTGATAAAGAGCCATCGATGGCCAAAGAATTAGTTGAAATCCTTCAAAGTTCCGGAGATTGTTTTGCATGGGATTACGCAAGACACGTGCCAGGATTAGATAGAATCTCGTTGGAGCACAAACTGCCGACCGTTCCAGAAGCAAGGCCTGTTAAACAACTCCCAAGTAAAATGTCGGCCCAAATAACAGGAAATAAGTTCACGTTAGGATGTTGCTGACGGCGGAATAAAAAAAGCATAAACTTCATAATTTTAGTATTATGCTTATTTAAATGTTACAAATTTAAAAAATTGATTACTTAAGCGTCATTGGCAATTTATCTTGCCATAAAATTCGATGTGACATTAATTTATGATAAACCATATAACATGACGTGCCGGTAAGTTAAAGTCAGTAATTGGGAGGCTAAACGACATCGCTTGCTCATCTAATTAAAGAACCCTAGCCTTACTTCAACAAATTGAGGCAAAGTTTTCATTTTCAAGAACTCTAACCCCAATTTGAAGAATCATCTCATCAAATTCACAAGGGGAGCATCAGCAAGAGTAGTGGCTCACGGTTCTATGAACAAAGTCCAGATAAAAGTCAATACTTTTACTATCTGTGGGCCGTGAAGTCCAACAAGAATTTCTTGTCGCTTTCCCTGTTGCAGCATCGTCCCCACGTCGGCTCCGGGCGATTCGTCGTCGCGTCATCGTCATCGTTTTGTCGCCATCACCAGGATCCCAATCCGTCCTGCAATCCCGGTTCTTTTCTTGGCTTATCCGACCGCGCCTTCACCCGTAAAAAGTCGAACCAGAAAAGAACCCCGAAATTCAATTCTTTTCGTCGTTTCGCTGTAGCGGGCGATGAAAAGAGGATACCCAGACCCTTCTCCCGTCCACGTCTCTCACCCCGCCTCATTCCAGATTCAAGTACAACCCTCATGGTAGTTGGGAATTAGATGCTTGTGGATGGCAAGATCCTAGTCCTTCAATTGACACCCATTTGGTTTTGGGCCTTTACTTCCTTTTTGGTGATTGATGATGGAGCTGGAATGATTGGTCTGTATTATTACTTTGCTTCAGATTGTCTTTAGATCGTTCTCATTTCCATGTTGGACTTCCATTTATTTTTAAAAATTCCACGTCGGAATGGATAATTAAATAAAAAATTCACACGGGAAGATTCACCGAAAATTACACTCAAATTAATAGTTTTTAACTTTTTTTTATAAGAAGGAAAATTTTTATTTCACATAAAAGAGATATATATAACTTCGAGATAAAATCAGTCCCAAAAAGTTAAAGTTCGGTGTAAATCTAAAAAATGAAATGACTTAATAAACCTTGTACTCATTCCATAAGAATGGATATATCATAACTTCAAAGCACAACCGATAGCCAATCAACAAAATTTATATCATTATCAGTGATAAGCACATATCAAGATTTCTTTTTCTAATAGCCATGGTTTTGTCAAAATGTGGTGTGTGGCTCGTTTTAATGTCCCCAGCACCATCACCATAAAGAGGCAATAACAACACTAATAAGTTGAAAGAGCACGAATAACACCTTATAAATCTTAGATCTATAGCTAGATCAAAATAGATGAGCACTAGAATTTAGATTTAACTCTAAATCGGGAAAGATTAACTACAAAACATATACTAGTTGATTAGAAAATCGCTTTTAGGTAAGCCGATCATCTTCAAAGATGCTCGCACTTTGATCATTAGAACCCATTGCGATAGCATCGTCCCCAAAATCAACGAAGAGGTCTTGAAAAAGTCTTGAAGACGAAGAGATAAGGAGATAGAGAGGGTAGGAGAGGGAGGGAGTCTCCCTCCAGAATGTAGCTTCATAAAAGGGAGTTGGTGGCTTTGGAAAGAAGAAATCCTAATAAAGAGGGAGAGAGGTGATGGAGGCTTTCCTTGTGTCACTTAAATAAGTAAAAAAAATTATCGCATTCAAATTAGCGTAATACGAAAGTTATCACAGTCCTGCTAATTCTTATCTTTGTTCAAGGCTCACTACACTAGAATTGCAGGCTATGTCCATTGGATCTCCAACCTTGTACCCGTTGTCAAAAAGAATGAAAAAGTTCGTGCGTGTCAACTCTAGGGAATTGCACAAAGCAATTCCTAAAAATGAATACCCCATGGCTGTAGCAGAATGATTATTTGATAATGCCGCTGACAATGAGCTATTATCATTTATGGACATACGCTTAGGATACAAATAGGTTAAACTAAAGAAGATATTCACAAGAGAGCTTTTTGTGGTAATTTACTTTAGGTATTTGTTATGTCATTTGGTTTAAAAAAATACCGGGACTACTCATCAAAGAGTAATGAATGCCATCTTTAGTGATATACAATATGATGGGCAAGTACGTTGAAGGCTATACCGATGACATTACGGTCAAAATCATGAACAAGCATTGTCTATGGCGACAAGATTTTTTTTTTCATTTTGGTTTTTTCCCTATCACATCCCTCAATTTTTAATCTAATGTGACTTTTTCATTTGTATAAGCATGAAATATATTGATTGTGAATCAAGATCTTTTTTCTTTTTTGTTCTAATTGGGGATTTCAAGAGTTTTTTTAAGTATGATTGTTTGAGCGCATTATAATTTTCAATGATATTGTTGTTTGGCCAAATCAAAAAACAAATTGTTGATTAACCCTAAGAGTGATATCAATGGGAAGGAGCATCAACTTCATCATTAACATTCACAACCAATGTCAAAAAATTGAAATCGAAAATTAAATTTTGAAATTAAAAAAAGACAAACAAATTTGGGCATATCATTCTTCATCTCCTATGAATCACCTGTGAAAATTTATTGCCTATTTCATTTTTGTTCATTTGGATCTAGTTAAATGTTTTCGAATTGATTATCTAATTGCAGAAAATAATTTAGGAATCTATGAAACTTTTGAGGGTACATTTGGCTTGGCAATTATTTAGAATTTAGCCCTATGTTTCCTCAACTTATGAAATTCATGGACTCACTATTCTGATTAAGTCAATTTCTTGACCAATGTTAGGATTTGCTTCGATTGTTAATTAATTAGACTCTCAAATCCTACTGGAATGGGTATTTCTTTTCATTTTTCATTTTTCAGTTTAGATATTCTAAGATGGATCCGGAATTATGACCACATTCTTAGGTACAGATTTCCTAATTAAACTAAGATATAAGAAAGGTCGATCATTTTCCAATGATCTGTTCTTGGTTCCTAAATCAGAAATCTGTACCATACTCTGGCAAAAAGAGAAAGGATCCTTATTATACAACAAAAGAAAAGATGTTTAAAGTGATAGATATTCTCAGAGGGATCAGGAATTGGGAATAAGTTTCTATATGCTGATTTCCTAATTAAACTAAGGATGTGCTTGTTTTGGTGAAAATGAACTTCCGTATGTTTAGTTTGCTAAAAGTGGGCATTCAATGGTAAATATTATACGTTTCTAAATTGAGAAAAATGACTCATTCATTCAAAAAGCACGAAGCTTCAATTTATGTACTCTCTCTACTTCGGTAGCTTTTGTTCATTTTCTTCCCCTCATAGCAAACTCTTAAGCTTTTTTATCTTCAAATTGATCCTGGCATAAGCTTCAATCACATAAAAAGGCTCAATTTTTTTGTAGTTTTTTTTTTGGTCAAATAATTGTTGAGTGGACTAAATTATTGTTTGGTTATTGTTTTTTTTTTTTTACCTTGGCCATGTGATTCATAATTTTGAAGGATAGCATGGAAGCCTTTTGTGGAATTGCCAATTTAAAATGTTCATATCTTCGATGAAATTTCTTTTTTCTTTTCTTTTTTTCGAGTTTGGATGGTAACTATGGTATCCCTCTGTCCTTTTTGCTTCCGTTTTTGTCATTCTTTTAAATATTTTCTCTTTTCTATAAGATTAAAATTTTTATGATGATGAATTCAAATGTTATGATAAACCGTTAGATGGAAAAATTAATCATAACTTATATTAATGATAATAATAAGTTTTAACAAAAAATTAAAAATAATAATGTTGAAATAATTGTAACTGCAAATTGTGCTATGAAAAAAATTTAGTGGCATTGCGCGGGCCCCATTTGGGTCGTGGCTTCTTAAATTGGAGATTTGTGCTGAGCGAAAGTGAGCGAATGTGAGAAAATTGTTTATGTGGAACCTTTACTAGTTACAGGTTACAGCCAATTTGTTAATACTTTTCTAACATGAAAACTTACCAATCCTGTTAAAAATTATTATGTTCTGATAGCTTTCTATATATACTCTTAATTTTTTTTTTTTGTCGAATACTCTTAAAAGTTCAAACTATTAATTTTTATATCTTCAAAATTATACTAAGTAATGTTTTCACAATGACTAATAAAGTTTCATATTTAAAGAAGGAAAAATTATCCAAAAAGTCATAAATTTATTGCATATAACAAATTCAATTATAAAACTTTTTATTTGTATTAGTTAAGTTATAAACATCTTCAGAATTTACTAATTGAATCTATTTTATCAATTTTGATTAAAAATTATTGACGTGAATATCATTTGTTTTACGTGACACAATCGATGTTGATGTGAATAAATTTTATAATATATTAATATTTTTTTGAATTTTTACTTTTTTTATTTTCTTCTACTTTCCTTCTTTACATTTTTCCTTTCACCTTTTTCCCTCCACCAAGCCTCGTCAATGACTGGCGAAGGTTACTGACCTTAGGCAAGGGCCACCCTTTCCCTTGCTTGATCTAGTAAAGGGCTACCCTCCCCAGTCTAGGCCTAGGCATATCTCACCCAAGGCTAGTGCATTGATGAGGCCCGCCAATGACAATGGAGGGAAAAAGAAAATTAAAGTAAAGAAGGAAAATAGAAGAACAAAATAAAAAATAAAAATATTTTGAAAAAAAATGTTAAACTATCATTAAACATTGTACATGTCAATATTAGTAATGCCACGTAGGACAAATAATATATATATTAGTAATTTTTGGTCAAAATTGATTGAATGGACTTAATTGATAAAACGTGAAAAAATTCAGGACTCAATTGATATAATTAAAAGGTTTAGGATAAATTAACAAAAGTATAATAGATTTAGGATTTTTTGACAAATTTTCTTTCAAAAAGCATGCATATATTTTAAAGTGGTAACCTTTCAAGGTGACTAATAAATTTAGAAAAAAACCAAAAAGTTTTAACAAACTCAAAATTGAAATTTCTTCCATAATATAACACAGTCGTTATAATTGCATATTGAAAAATTGCAATGTGCCAAGGCAATTTAGTAAAATCTTTGGCATAATTACTAAGTTCCAAAGAGGAAAAATAATTTTCGATTATTAGAAACTAGTAAATTTTTCAAGTGAAAATTTTTAATCTTCAATGTATCGTGCAAATACGACTTTCGTCTTCGCTTTGGTGCATAATTTTTCTTATATTATAAAAGTAAACTTGTGATCACAATAAACTAATGATCTTTTCAATAGATTCGTAAGTTTCGTTCAAGAGGAAGTCTACACGAGACAAATTATCTAAGGGTGAATGTATACATCATATCTTATACTAACAATGGACCTGATATAAATCTCATATCAATCTAATTTACTCATTCAATTAGTGATATAAATAGGCAATTAATTTTTTTTAAAAGATGGCGATTAGTTACTTTCGTGGAATTTGTATGGTTGCGACTCTCCAATTGGTCCCGTAAATTTCTGTTAAAAAAGGGAGTCTAACTCGAAAATGGGGGTGAATTTTAATGACTGATTAGAATATGTTTCACTAACACGAATTCCCCGTCATACTCAAGTCGATGCAAAAATTGACTACTAGATGGGGAAGCCCTCGCGCCACGCGCCAGCGGAGGCGCGTAGGTTCCACTCCCCCTCGCCCTTTTCTTACACAAAAGATTTGCATCCGGAGCATCGTCTCAGCGATACTGCAGGCGCAGAGCGCGAACGACAGCAGAAAGGGGAAAGTCGCGGCAGAGCAGATCGAGAAAACCTCTCCTCCCAGAAAGAACCCACAATCCAAATTCATCGAACTGCCCGAAGAGAAGCAGCCGCCCCCCGAAGAATCATCATCAAGATCGGACCGAACCCTCTTTCTTCTTCCTGCTTCGGCCGTTCTTGTCGGGGTCTTCTCTCGCCATGGCCGACAAAGAGGAAGAGCCGCCGCCGCCGCCGCCGCCGGCGGTGCCGTCCCCCACCGCCTTGACGGCGCGGGAAGTGCCGTCCTCGTACCCTCTGATCCTCAAGATCATGAGCAAGCGGCGGACTTGGGCGTGCCTCTTCGTGCTCGTGTACGCCGCCCTCCTGTCCTCCTCGTGGAACTCCCTCAAGTCCATCCTTTCCTGGTACCGCTCGCAGGCCCACCAGCACCCGTCGTCCGGGTGGCCCGCGCTCTACGCGTCGGTGCTCCTCGGCGCCGTCTTCGGGGTCCTCTCGATGGTCGCCGCCCTCGCCGTCGCCATCCCGGCGACGCTGGTGACGTGGATCACGGTCGTGGTGTTGCTGGCCTTCTTCGGGAAGCCCAAGGGGGTTCTGGTCCTCGAAGGGAGGAAGATAACGAAGGAGATCGTTGGGCTGGTGGGCAAGGTTCTGCTCAAGGAAGGGAACATTGTGGCCGCGGTTTGTGCTGTTCTTGGGTATTTCGCTCTCGTCAAGAGGAACTCCGAGGGCGACTGATGTGATTAGAATTCGAGTTGGGACACCTTCAGATCGGCGGATTATTCAATTTCTTGGGAAGAGATTAGGGATTTGGGGGTTCTCACGGTTCTTGGTGAGAGAGAATTGGGAAAGTTCGCTTTTTTATTTTTATTTTTCTGGGTCTTCTTTGTGACGAGTTCTTGTTTCCCTTTCTTTTTCTTTTGGGGGCGGGGCGGGGGGTTGGGGGAGGTTCTTGAAATGGGTATGCTCGGAAGCGAGGGGCTCTCTGTAACTTTTGACTGGCTAGCTCTTGTAAATTCTTGCCGCAATCATGATTTTCTTGCAGAATGCTGTATTTTGACGATTTTCCTCTGGTGTTTACTTGAGTCATTATGTTCCCACAATTGTTCTTCGTCGTTTCCCATTTTTTATAACCAGGCCAGTGAAGCTGCAGAGATGCTCTTCATGGTCGTCTCTTGTGCCAGGGTCACCAAACTTAGCAAAAACCAAATGGCTCTCCAAGTTTGTGTTCCCTTCTTCTGCAGCGTTCGCATATGGGTTGCATACAGCGAGTCCTCACTTCTTTTTTCATGCTTTGGGTAATAAGTTTAATCAGTAGAAGTTCAAACACGGTGCGCAGAGAGGATGGATACTGCAAAAGAAGTAGCTCACCAGTAGAATTTGAAGGTCCTTAGTTGGTCTTTTGGATGATTGAACTCTGTCTGAACTCCTATTAAGGCAAGGCAATGTAAGATTTTTCGGTCAGCAGCTCACACCTAGAATGGTGCCATCCTCCATAGAAAGCTCACGCGGGGCGTCGGCGTTTTAACAGGGGAAAAATGGAATGCGTCTTAACAGGGAAAAAAAGGAATGTGCTTTCAGATGGCCGAGATCTTGTGGTAGGAAATCTCTTCTTAGCGAGGTTCAGTACAATTACAGAGTGATACATCTTTTGTTAGTGATTAACTTCATCTCTTGCAATGAGATTGGACAAGAGATTGGATACTATTTCAATTCCAACGACGGTGGATCGGGAACGTCAAGAATGGGGAAGATACAAAATCCACCATGGTGGAACAATAGCGGAACAGAGTGAAAATGCTAAGGAAATTGACGTCCCCAAAGTGAAACAAGATTAACTTAGAGATATTAAATCAGCGCCCAACTTAACATGTGCTGGCACCCTGATGTAACTTCTTTCGGCGGCACGGCTTGCATTCTTTGCCTGGTGTGGAACTCATATACTTAGCTTAGGAACGTGGCAAAGCTTATATTAATGGAAAAGTCAGCTCACCCATTTGATTCTTTGCTTCAACTCAGATATTGGATCTGATGCTTTTGTCTTGCGAAGGACAGCGAATGTAGTGGCTCTGTTCTTTAGTAAAGCCTGTCGGGTGCCGACATTTGCATGCCATGGTTAAAATATTGACTTAGAGAAGACATTATCAATCTTAGAAATCCCAAATGAGAACCCTAGGAGTCATATCATACTGAAACAGAATTCTGCAAAAGGAGTAAAAACAATCCCACCACTAAAACCGCTCCCTCTGCAGATGCATATTTGGTCACCAAACTCCTGCAGGCTCAAGGGCGTGGCCTTGACAAGAGCAAATATCCATGGACAGTGCCTATAAAATTATAAATAACTAAAGTCATCGATTTATATAGATTTTATGTGAGGTTCATATGACCATATAATGTAATCGACCTTATTTAGGGTTTTTTTTTGCCAAGAATTAACCATATTTATCTGGATTCAGATCAAGGCAAGCATCACATTTGTCATGTTTATATTCGTCCAAAATCGATACATATTTTCCCATGGAGGGTGGACATTGGCAGAGTGCAAAGAAGCTACGATCGCCCATAACTTTGTTCAGGCCCAAGGGCAACCTTTTAAATGCCTGTAAAGAACTTATGGTAGGAAACCTCCAAAATATATATATTTCTTTTCCTCTCTTCGTAAAATGAACTTATATAAGATCCCAAGATTCATAGCAGTACCCAACATCAACATCATTCTTTGAGATTACCGTTTTTGTTTTAACCGACCAAAAAAAAAGAGATTGCTGTTTTTGTTTAAACATATCAATCTATTTGAAGTATTTTTTTTCAATATATAAAATATATCGATATACAATCTTACAAATTTAAATAATCTTAACTAGTGTCCTCCGACACTTTTTAATAGAACTTATGATACGTAATTGTATCATTTTGTTCATGACCACTTTCTGTAACTGGACCTGATGCTTCATCTGTTCTTGCACCAACTAATAATATGTTCGTTATTATTGGTCAAGAAAGAAAAAAGGGAAGTGCTTTTTCAACCCATCATGTGCAATTTTTATTGCTTTATGATTGTCTCCTTGATGTTACTTATTAAGAAATTATGGAAAAATTCACTTAATAGGCATGACCATCCTCACCAATGGAGTAATTGAGTCCTTGCACACAATTAAAATTCATGATAGAGAGCAAAAACCATTGATCACCCTCTTTATGATGGCCTTCTTGATGCAACTTATTACAAGGTTACAGAAAATTTCACTTTGTAGGCATGATCATCCTCGCCAATGGAGCAATTGAGTCCTTGCGCACAATTAAAATCCATGATAGAGAGCGAAAACCATTGATCACCCTCTTCATGATGGTCTTCTTGATGCAACTTATTACAAGATTACGGAAAATTTCACTTTGTAGGCATGACTATCCTCGCCAATTGAGCAAATTGAGCCCCCTTGCGCACAATTAAAATCCATGATAGAGAGCGAAAATCATTGATCACCCTAGACACGTCGGACATTTAAGAAAAAGAGAAAATTCACATATTGTTAAGTCTATTTAACTTTTGAAGTCCTCTAATCAGCATAGTTTACCATTTTATCTGAACGATGGAGAATATAAAGTCTGCACATTGAAACTTGACTTGGTTGTCAAAGGGAAATATAAATCTGGCCCTAAAATTCAAATTTCTGAAGCAATACTAAAGTCATTCAAATTAAACAAATTCGACTCCTAATTAAAAATGATGATGATGATAATCAAGCCGTCAAATTGGAGTAGTTAGCGGGTAGAGGTTTAAGTAATTCACCAATAAGTTAACGTGTCTATGCGATCTATCTAAGATATTACCTAAATTAGCGGTCAGAGACAGTTGAACGAGGATGGAGGGTAATGTCCGGTCGTTGCTAATTCAGGGGAACGACCGACGGTGACTTCTGGTCTTTGTGTGGTTAACATCTCCCTTCTCACAGTGATGGAAACAGTGTTCCTTTTCCGTCTACTTTTCCGTTTTGTATTTTCTTGCACGAGTCGACAAAATCTCATTAATTTCCACCCCAAAACCTGCGGCTTGATTGGCTGGCTATGTACATGGCATCGAGCTGCTTTCCATTTTGTTTACGGTGGGGCTGGGGGGTCATCATGAAGCTGCTTTTCTTCGAAACGTAGCGTCTTTAGAGCATCGAATTAACTTGAATGCTGACGAATTTGTCCTGCTAAGCGCTGAGCTAAGCTAAGACCCGTTAATTATGCGCAGCGCATGGCGAGTGGTGTAGCAAATTTTCCTGGAAATTCACAGAAGAAAACCCACAAAGAAAATGCCACCCCAGAAAGGAAATAAGCGGGATACAGAAGGCGTTGAGCGGAAAAAGAGAGCAGAAAGACCAAAAAGAGAAGATTGAATCGAACCGTGAATCACAACTCTGAAAAAGGAGCGAATTGTGAGTTCTTTGGTCATCACGCGAAACCGTCTTGTCGGTTCGCTCAGTTCATAGCACCAGAGCGGAACCGTCTGCGAAAGAACCAAAAAGGGCTACGGCCGGTATTTACTTTCGCCTTGGCTTGCGTCACACCAGAACCAAAATCTCAGTCCGAATAGCAAAAGAGGTACAAGATCCCATTTTTTGGCCTGTTTTTTATTTCTTGATTCAAGGGCTATTTGGTATGTTGCTTTTGATTTGGTGAGGGGGAGAACGAGAGGTCGACATCCGCCTCATGATCGGGGCCCCAAATGCACCCCTCCATCCACGTTCCGTCGCTGTTGAACAGCAGCCTTTAGCAGCTTCAGTCAAGTCCAAAACATTAGAACTCAAAGCAAAGAGAGGAGAAAAGAGCTGTAGAAACAGGTGCTCCAGATCTATCATCTCAATTCGCCCGAGAAGGACTAGAAGCCAACACGCCACCATACTTGTTTCCCCAGCAACCTCCCATATCCTTGTTTCTCTCTCTACTGAGTTTCTCTGACGGGTCTTGATTCAAAAGTGTACCCCTCTCTCTCTCTCTCTCTCTCCATGCGTTGGCCTGGTTCGATATGCTGTCTTTCACTTTCTTTTGCTGTCCATTCTGTAGTTCCTTGCATAGGACACCTTTTACCCACTTCCCTTATATAATTGTCCTACACGAAAACCCGGTTCATGCAATCTCTCCCTCTCTCGCTGCGAGGAGTGACGGGAAATGTGAGGACGGTGAGTCTTGACTTCACGTTACTGAATTCTGGCTGCTCCTCATTTCAGACCCATCGCTGAGGATTTGGCTGTTATAAGCGCCTATCTGACGCGATTTTCAGCCTCGTGGTGGCGTTTTCTATGATCCAAGCGTCGCTTTTGTGAGGAATTCAGTGCCGACAGGGATCTTGGTCTCCTGAAATTAGCTTCTCGTCAACGTGCCATCGCATTTTCAGTCTTGGCAGGTGGAAATTTTTTTTGGCTGTTCACGATTCGGACTCTTTCTTGACGTAGAGACAAAAGGGTACCTCAAAACCCTTTCTATTTGTGAAATTCTGCATCAATCAACATCTTCTTGAAGCTGCCAACACTATGATATCAAGAATGGTTGCGAGGAATGGGCTGTTCTACCCAATTGTGGGGTTTGCATCCTGTGTGGCATTCATTTACATGTCGTTTGGTGACTTCAGGCTCGATTTCTATGTCGGGAAGAAGATGGACTTCGTGGGAAGAAATGGGACTCAGTTTGTGGTGGATGGTAAAGTTTTCTACGTGAATGGGTGGAATTCTTACTGGTTGATGGACCAGGCGGTGGACGAATATAGCAGGCCTAGGGTCAGGACGATGCTGCAAACCGGTGCGCGGATGGGTCTCACAGTTTGCAGGACCTGGGCTTTCAATGATAATACTTTCCATGCTCTCCAGATTTCCCCTGGTCAGTTTGATGAGAGAGTGTTTCAGGTAAAAAATATTTAGATTGTGCCGATTGGCATCCGTTGATTAAACAATCGTGGTTATTCTTAATTCCTTACCCATTATTTTAATCGTCAAGTCATTATAATTGTGTAATGCTAACATATCAGTGAGATCCAGGATCCCATTTTATTTGCTGCCGTGACCTTCTTCAGTTATGTTTAGGCTTTAAGTTTTGATGGCACTTTATGTGAGTAGGTCTTAGTAATAAAGTGAAATGAGTTGTAGTAAGCTACATTATATGTCAGTTAAGCTACTTACTATCCAAACAAAGGGAAAGAAGAAGATGAGCAGCTTAAGGACTGGGAAAAGCTAATCCATGAGGTCATACTGGAGGACCGATGGAGATTGCTTAACATCTAAAATTGACTTTTTGAATACGGCAAATCCACCCAAGATGAGCCATGGCACCCAATGCATTCTGTACTTCAAGAATTCTTTTCCCCTCATGAAATTAGTAAAGTAATTCTGGAGAGGTATTGTCTTTATTTAGAGAAGCACAATCCAAATTAATATCATGTCTATTCCAATTCTATGTAGTTTTCTTTACCTTTAATATCTTCTTGAGTAAGACAAAACCCATTGCCTTTTTTTCAGCACTGAAATTTTCTGACTTCCATTATTATTTGCCGTGGTATGCTTTTTACAGCTTAACCTATTGAGTCAATTCATACTATAACATAGTCTCCAGTGGTATGCTACATGCTTTGGAGTAACAATCTAAATTAAGGTATTCCGAAGGTAAAAAATTATATTCATGGGTGGAAACAACCAGCAACCTCTTTAACATTGCGATGACTACTACAAATACTGATACAAAGATGGTCAGCATACCAGAGATAAATGGTTAAATTAACTCCATGAAAGATTCTGTTCTCAGATTTTTTTAATTGCAGCTGTCCATCTGTATTCTGCTTTTACTAATAGTCATTGATTTCTGATTTAATGTCGCATTGTGCGGTAGGCTCTGGATCATGTAATTGCAGAGGCAAATCAACATGGAATCAGGTTGCTTCTCAGTTTAGTTAATAACTTGCAAGCATTTGGTGGAAAGACTCAATATGTCAAGTGGGCATGGGAAGAAGGCATTGGATTGAGCTCATCCAATGATTCCTTCTTCTATGATCCTTCCATTCGCCAGTACTACAAAAATTATGTCAAGGTAGTTACTTGCTGGTAATTCTGCTTCATCTAAAAAGAATGCTTCAATTATCTCTATCTGAACAATCTAGATGTTATGTTTTTCCTATCCCATGGCATTTTTTTTTTTTTTTTTTTATAGAGGAAAAGCAAGATATTTATGGAATTGCCCTGACAGCATAGAAGAGTCCACTTGTCAGAGTAAAAGATACTTTAGGATTTTAGACATGGATAGGAATATGGCTTTTTTGATTCCTTTCCTTGGAAAAACATGTTCCATAAGCATACTGATGTACTCTTACTAAAGTCAAGCTAGTGGATGTTGAGTTTTCCAGAGAATGGTTGTCCTAAGCAATAAATGCATCTAGAAATCGTAGCTAGTATGACTGAATAAACTAAGTCCCACATTTTTTGCTTGGAAAGTATCTGCAGTGCTTAATTTACTATTAAGACAGCCTCATCTTTCTATTGCTTTAGAGACAACCCTTTTTCCTTATCCTTGGTACTGCATGCATGGTAGTTTTGCAGTCATGGAGCAAAATTGAGGGTCTCTATTTTCTGTAGGCTGTGTTAACTAGGAAGAATACCGTTACTGGCATCGAATATAGAGATGATCCAACCATATTTGGATGGGAGTTGATCAACGAACCCCGTTGTATGACAGATCCTGCAGGGGACACCCTTCAGGTCAGGCCCCTACTTTTAAAGCCCTTTCTTTGTTACCATCTACCGTCGCTTTTTCCTTTTACAGCACAATGGTAATTGGACTGGTGCAAATTTCATCATCAGGGTGAATGCTACTTCAAAATGAATGGTTCTTGATCACTGTATTGTGCTTTGTTTTATTCAATATACAGCGTAATGGTAATTGGACTTGTGCAAAATTCATCATTGGTGTGTATGCTACAGCATATGTGGTTCTGGATCACGGTATTGTTCATTGTTTTGCTGGAAGCATGCAGACATTGAAGGGTTGCTGGCGGTGCATCTGTTTTACTGGTGTTTGCCAACCTCTAGAACTTTTGGATGGAAAAAAAAAGCTTGGAATCCATATTGTCAATACTATATAACATTTGATGACAAGCTTAAACAACTAAAAGAAATGTTTGAACTATGGATATATGCATTTTTTGGTTTAGCTGTCCAGTTTAGGTCGACAAAATGATTGCTTGGGGATCTTCTTACTATACAATCATTTGGTTTTCTATTCTAATAGCTTCATTGGGATGATCTGTAATTGTTATCAACTCCTTGGATTACTGGTTGTTAGGAGGATATCCATTCATGTAATGGTCTCAATTGCAGGACTGGTTAGAGGAAATGTCAACATTTGTAAGATCAATTGACAAGAAGCATCTACTGACTGTGGGCCTTGAGGGATTTTATGGTCCTAAAAGCCCCAAAAGTTTAACTGTGAACCCAGCAGACTGGGCAGCCCTTTACGGGTCAGATTTTGTTCGTAATTCCATTCTCCCAAATATTGATTTTGCTTCAGCTCATATCTACCCTGACCACTGGTACAAATTCCATCAGAATCAATTCAATAATGTACAGTTCTATCTTCATTCAATTGGAAAATTAAGTGGCAAGTTATGTGGTTTCATCTCTTTTTGGTAGGTTTCATGAGATAGAATTCGAGGAGTCATTAAAGTTTGTCTCAAAGTGGGTTCGTTCCCACATTGATGATGGCAACAGGGAACTGAAAAAGCCAGTGATGTTCACTGAATTTGGATACTCAAACCAGAACCCGAATTTCCATCCATCTCAGAGGGATCAGTTCTTCAAGACCATCTTCGACGAAATCTATGCATCTGCCAGGAAGAATGGGTCAGGGGCAGGTTCTTTTGTGTGGCAGTTCTTGGTAGGAGGGATGGAAGAATACAACGACGATTTCGGGATTGTTCCATGGAAAAGATCATCTACATATCAACTGATAACGGAACATTCATGCAGATTAGCAGCTCTCCGTGGATTGAATCAACTGAAGGGAAGCTTGAGAGAACTGTGTCTGCAGGGCAAATGAAGGGATAACATAACAGCTTAGCAAAATTCATCTAGTGGTAATGACATGGCTTTGGATCATTATAGAATGTGAAGTCGATGCATTGCTCCATGCTCTCCTCGTTTGCTACGGGATACACAGTAAGTGAACTATATGAATATATTCAGCACAATGAGCTACAAGATGTGGTAGAGAATGTTCGGAGGTTGAGCTTGTCATGAATGACAGAACCAGCGCCCAACCCAAGAAGCAAAGTCTGGTATGAAGAGACTCCCCTTTCCTGTATATCCAAAGATGTCACCAATCTGACTGGAGTATAGAAAAAGTGAATTTCCTATATTCATTCTTCATTCTGTTCAGCGTCAGTTGGCGTTCTTATCATTCTGGGGCTTGGGATAAGTTTGAATTCATTTGTTTTGTGCAAAGATAATAATAATAATAGCGGGCTTGAACTTCAAAGCCTTTCTTATTGTTCTGAAACTACAGTATGTTTTGCCAGCAGCTAGACTAGTGGCTTGTTCCGTCCATAGGCAAAGTGGATCGACATCATCCTGAGTTGTGGCCAATGCTGCTTCCTAAGGGTGAAGACCAAGCAAAAACAAGAACTTTCATGCTTTGTTAGATTTTGAGAACACCTTGCAAAACCCCCTACTGCAGAACATCAGCAGTTTCAGGTCCTATCAGAACACATGATCAAATAGTAGGACATTGAGGCCAATGAACTCGAGAGTATAGAGATCTGTGTCGATGCAAACAGGTTGCAACCCTTTCGCACAGATTCTGAATGAGAGAAGGTTTAAGGTAGGAGTTTTAAGTTAACCATTTCTGCAGTAGAAAACTCCATCCTTTCCCCAGCCGTCATCACATTGCGGTAATTCTGCACTGATGACTCAGATTGATCACTTGAAGAAGAAACCCAGTTAAGCATATAACTCAATGTGGACAAAGCAAGACTACAGATCAGCATTCGCACAAACACTTTGTTTTCTCAAGTCATTTATTTAGACGGGTTAGCCGTCAAGCTGCCTAAAAACCTAAAAACTAGATAAAAACAAGAAAATGAAAAACCAAAGAAAAGGGAAAAACAAGAAACATGAGAGAAAATTTATAACACCGGGCTCGAACATGAGCGAAGACAGATCAAATCACAAGCGCAAATTCACATTATCTATCCACGTTTGGCCAATCTCGGAGATGTTCTGATCGCAGTCGCACCACCGGGACTTGTCCCTGCACCCTTCGCAGATCTCGGAGAAACCCTTTTCGCGCCCTCGTTGCCGCTCTTCTTCTGCAATTTTTTCCTGCCAATGCCCTCCTCCACGACCTCTCTGTTCACGTCCTCGACCACCTTCATCACCTCATCGCCAATGCCAAGGACGCCATCTCCGCCTTTCTTACTCCGCGTCTTCGGCAAAGCTGCATCGGAACCCTTGTTCTTAGCCTTCTCGCTCTCCTTGGCCACTCGGTCGAACTCCTCGTAGAGCTTCCTCGCCGGCCTCTTCTTCTCCACACGGACTTCGCTCTTCTCCTCCTTCCGCTCCGGCTCGTCTTCCTCTTCTTCCTCGCTTTCGTCGACCAAAGCCACGTACCTCCTCCTCTTCGTCGCCACAGGCGCCGGAGGAGGGGAGACAGAACCGGCCCTCCTTCCGCCGTCGATCTGGGGCTTCGAGGCTTTGAGATCTGAAGCCTTAGGTTTGGCTTTGGAGATCTTGCCCGTAGGTCGGAGAGACTTCTCCCGCTCGGCTCGGAGCTTCAGGACGCTGCCCTCGATGCGGCCCTGGAGGCGGAGGCGCTGGAAGCTGAGGCCGCCCATCGACCAGTGAGCCTCGTTGGCCCAGGAGAGGAGCGGGTCGAGGACGGGTACCGGCGGGCTGACCCGGTCGGCGCCGTCCTTGAGGAAGCGCGGCCGGGGGAGGCTGCTGCCGTAGAACTTGCCGGGGCCTAGAGGGATCACCATGGCGATCTTGGTATGTAGAGAGAGAGAGAGAGAGAGAGAGAGAGATTTCTGCGGTGGTTGTGAGATGCGCAGCGGGGAGTTTTGTTTATAGAGGAGGAGGAGAAGGAGGAGGCGCCGCCGAGATGGTCGGCTGGCGGGAAATGAGGGCGGGAAGAGTTGGCGCCAATGGATTACAAGATCGCGGGCTTGGGCTTGGGCTTGGGCTTGGGCTTTTTTGGGGTCGAAAGGGCGTTTTCTTTTTAAGTGGTGAAGTTTTGTCTTTTTCTCAACCGCCTTCTTTAAGTTATCGCTATCGCTATCGCTTCGTTTCGTTCGTGTCTGTTTCTTGCTCTTCTCGATTTGTTACAGGTATCGTCTGCGTGTAACAGCGAAGGAATTCAGTTGATTTGGAGGTCAACGCAGCATATGCAGGGATTCAGATACCATCTTTACGCAACATCTGGCTGTTATCCTTTTAATGTGTAATCCAATTACGAAACCACTCCTTTGTGTCCGGTTCGTGCAGATTTCGACCCCTATGCGAAAGTTTCTTGATGCAACTTCATTGATGCCAATGACTGGTTGAAGTCGACGCCAAAGAAGTAATTATTTTATTGATCTTTTACTTGGTATCATCTGCTCGTGGGGAAGATGTTCAGTTAGCCAGGCATTGTGGGAAACATTTCTAGAACGAACAAAGGAAATGGTATCTGCATTCCAGAGATGTAGTGAGGGTGTATTTGGTTCAGTATTTTGAAAACCTCTTAGGGAAAATTTGGAGTGTTTGGCAACCATTTCCCAGAGCTTTCAAGTGAAAGCTAGAATTGAGAATGCTGAAAACTCAAGGTAGAAAGAAACTTGCATTGTGCTTTCAGCAATTTTGGAACGTCGAAGGCCTCAATTAATGAAAATTAGTCAGTTGCGTATTTTGCCCTCAAAACCCTTCTAAAAATCCAATTTTAGTAATCGTTCATTCATCGAGAATATCAAAGTTTGTGCTAGGATTACTTCACTCTGAACTTACATAACAGGAAAACCCTCATTATTCATGTAGTTAAAAGTTGAACTAACGGAAACACTTGAGAATAGCAGAAACTGCATATATTCTCAAACCAGAAGCTACTGTAACCAACCCACCCAAAACCAAACCAGTTCAAGGCCTTAGCTTATTCAATAATCTGAATATCCCCGAGCTCGTGTTAGAGTTTCCAATCCTTCATTCCGGCAGTTTTACGATTCCAGAACCAAAAGCTGCACTAGCCATTATATAAAAATACAAAAATAAAACTTAAAAAGCTTTGCTTGCGCACCTGGTTTGACCTTATTAAGGTGCTTGGCAAGTATTGACTCCAACTAAGTTAGAGCCAAAGTTTGAGCACTGAGTCGAAAAAGTGAATGTTCATCCTAGGACAGCAGGAAGCCAGTTACAGTCAAGAGGAACTAAAAGCAGGTAGGACCAAAAACAAATCTGTGGATCATCGTTTAGGAAAAGATAGATCCTCACAAGCTCCAGATAAATGGACTTCTTTTATTGAACGGTAGAAACAAGGGAACAAACTATTAAGCAAGCCAAATCAGTCTTTCTGAATTGTCTGGCAACAAAATCTCCTCGAAATCATAAGTGAACCTTCGGTTGTTTCGCAGTGACAATCTGTGAAATCTGGAGTCCTCGACTAAATGCTTGGTTAAATAGGATCCGTGTCTGCATAGACCCGGGCATCCATGATAACACAGCTACCGGAGCCAGGACAATTACTCCAAACATTATGTCATACAGTCGAGCTACAGAAACAACAGTGTCCCAGATCCTAGTACGCTGCAGAATCGGTCGAAGAACTTGTGCTATCAATATGAGGCCCCATCCAGTGGGGAGAAATGCCAACAAACTGGTAAAAATATCGATAAACTTGAACTGCGTAAAATTCAGCAATGCAACTAACACAAGTGTTCCAAGTGTAATGACGAGGAACTGCACGAGTCGATAATAGATGTGTTCTCTTGCCCCGTACTTGTCCCTGGCATGTGATATAAGCACATGGACCCCAAGAGCTACAAAAATGCAAATCCAAGAGAGAATATAAACAGCAAAACTTCTATTTCCAACTGTGATTCCGAGTTGGTATACAACCCCATACTGGAAAAAGAAGAAGCGGAGATCCAAGATTACCTCTACTAGTTTTCCCCAAAAACCTGTTGTTCTTAGATGATCTTGCTCCTCATACCACCAGACTTCCCAACTCTCTTCAGCTTTAGTTAAAACACCGCTGCGGAACCATATCCAGTTCATGAAATTGTCAAAGTCATGCACTGTCTTCAACCAATCAAAACCAAAAGGGTTGAACAGAAAAGGAGACATAACCCACGAAACAACAAGGAACCAACTTGAGATGGTCAGGGCTACGTAAGTGGAGCTGTTTTTTGCGGTAGGGCTGAATGATGCATAAACTGTGAGTATTAGGCCAAGTTCAATTGCCTTAACAAAGTGACTACGTGCATAGAGCCTGTAGTTCTCTGCGAAACTCTTGTGCTCCACGACAAATCCACGGCCTGTGGAACGATATTTCGCACCACCATGAAGAACGGTCCGGCCAAAATAGTGGGCACGAGTTCCCATGGAAAACATGTAGAAAACAGATGACAACTGGAATTGCATGGTCCAAAATGCCCATATAGCTTGATGAAATCCATGCTCAAGGGAATCCTCGACTATCATAGGGAGTGCGGTGAATAGACCGAGTTGGACGATAAATTGCTGATTCATAATTGTAACGAGTGCTTTATTGTCATTGCTGCTGCTCGCAGCGGCACCTTCAAGCCCACTTAGGCAAAGATAGAGCCGGCCCCATAAAAATGCATAGACTGTCAAGATGACCATCATTGTGTTGAAGAAGAACCCGACAGAGGTGTAAAAGAAGGATAGCATCCGGAAGAAATCAAGCCGATGCCCCAACCGATAGACATCTCTGCTAAGGACCTGTTCACCATTTCCACCAGCAACCTTGGCTTCAAACATCGATATCTGATTCAATCCGACATCCCTTCCCTTACCCACTTGTAAGTACTCATGGTGTGTGACATTGCCTCCTCTCAATGTACAATTAAATCCGGCAAAAATATCTTCACTAATGTTGATCACTCTGGATGCTTTGCTGATACCGCCCCTGCTTAGGAACCAAAACCTGTCGAAAACATCTGGATGGCCATAATGCATTCGAACTTTCAAAGGATTAGCTAAGACTCGTTGCCCCAACGTGACGAAACTCATCTCTTGAGCTGACATAAAACGAGCAAGGGATGATACTGAACCAGTGAAGATGTGTTCTCTAACCCCCAAGATGGTAGGCTTCCGAATGCCATGGTAAGTCTGGAATTCTTCCAGCAGATTCCGCATCTTGAGTGCCTCCTCGAAGTAGTTGTCTTGGTTCATATCGATGGTTTGGACGGCATCACCACGAGTGAATATGAGCGCATGATTCTGGTTTTCCGGCTTTCCCTCTCCAAGCTGCAAGGGACCAGGCAATTGGACCCTGTATAATTCTACTTCCTCCTGGCGTTGCCGGTCGTACTTGACCAAAACAGAGTAGTATTCCTTTTCTCCCCTCCCGGTGGAGACTTCATCCACATAAGCTACTCGGAGCGCTTCATTGTTTTTCATCAGGTTCAATATTTCCTCTGCACGGGCGTCTTTCTGTGCCTTTTGAGACCCATAAATCTGGCAAGCGACCACGTATGTGTATTTCATTGTAACGGTACCGGATATATGGTCTTCGGACAAAAGATTGACTGGACTGATACTAGTACTAATACTCTGGAAAGAAGGGTACTCTTCTGCGCTAGAACTGTTCTCGCTGCCATGTTGCCCCACTGAGTCCATTCTTTTTACTAATTCCCTAATATCCACCTCCGATGCAGCATCAAGAAAAGCCAGCATCTTAAGTGCTCGATGGTAATACATCATTCCTCTGACTGTTCGAGCAAGTGTCTGGCCTCTGTATGACGCCCACAGCCTAAGATCTCTCAACTTGGCCATTGTCTCATTGTCCTCATCGGGTTTCTTCACCTTTCCTTCTCTGAGCATTCTCTCTATGAAATAATTCCACTCATCAGGATATACAGTCTTCAAATAAAACAAAATGGAAACTCCATCTTCGTTCTTTTTGAGAAGCTGTTCTTTGCTGTACACAACCTTTTCGTTGTAGTACGGAGTCAGAACGCTGAAACCCAACATTTTCTTCACTTGGGGTGCGTGGGGCATGTTCATAAATAGCGAATTACTGAAAAAGGAAATTCGCTGTCTCGCCTCAACATTTGAAGGAACGTTGTGCATAGAGTCCCTCGAGGTAAGAATGGTGTGCAAGCGCCGAACTTGCCTGTAGAACTTCTTATTACTCGGATCGGGCAATGCAACTGCATCCACGAAAAGCAATCCACTGCCAGAAACCAAGCCATCCTCCTTCAGCTGCTCATTGTTCCACCTCTCTATGAAAAATTCTCTAATGGCAATCTCATAAAGGGCCTGCAGAGTGTGCACAATTCTGTCCAGATCTTTCTCTGAATCTTTCAATAGCTCAGCTAACTTTGATAACTTGTCGTGAATCTTAGGCAACACAGACAACTTGAAAAGCTTCGTAAATTTCTCAACCTCGATGGAGTGATCGATCTTTTGGAACAAAACAGTGAGGATGGAATGCTCCTTCGAGTTGACTTTAACAATTTCGAGCAGCAAGTGCTTGACACTGTCGTATGCTTCGATCACAGCACAGCGCCTGTATTCAACCTTGCAGATCTTATACCAGAGCAACCTGTCAGGAGCATCCACTAGCTCCTTGGCCTTCCCCAAGGCAAGCAACAGCTCATTGCAAAGGAGAAAACAGGGCCAGGAAATAACTCTAGCGCTCCAAGCACTCCTCGGCAGCTCCAAGAGCTCAACTTCCCAGTCAGATATTATATCCTCTTCCCTAAATATGGTTACGATCTCATTCCAAAGCAAAGCAAACCTCAGCGCTTCGATCTGATTAGGTTCAAACTTCTGGTACGGCTTGCCAAGCCCGTACCTCAGCTTCAGCCGGTGAAGAAAATCCTCGAACTTGTTTCCCATCGTTTGCAAAAGCTGCTCCTCAGGCATCAGATTAAACTGAACAGCGCTCGCAAAGAACTGGAACCGTAATCTCAACTGCTCAAGATTTCGGATCTCACCCAAGTGATGTAACAACCCGGCTGCTGCTCCAACAAAGGACGAATAGATTGAGTACCAAATCTGCAGATCCAAAAGGTAGATAAGCACCACGGGGAGCCATAACAGCCAAACCGCAAACGTGTTGCTGCCGCCGAAGAACTGGTGCCCCTCGTATTTCACATCTTGCAGTTTCAAGAGCTGTTTTGTGGGTTGGATCAAGGGCTTAATTTGCAGGAAGTAGCTGAATAAAAATTTGGTGGCTAGTACAATTATCCAAAATAGAGAGTACTTCACATTATCGACCAGACCTTCTCTAAGGCCTCGACCCACGAAGATGCGGCTCTGGAACCACCACGTGAACAGGTGGATGATCCTCCAGTTTGTTTCCTCTAAGAAACTTAGAATCCATGGAATGATCATCAGGGCCAATCCCAACAGCTCTGGAACAACAAAGACGAAGGCCAGCTTGAGAAAATTCACCAATCTCCTGTTTGCCTCTTGCGACCACCTCTCATCAGCATTTCTTTGCAACCAAATCCGTCCATAGAACACCCCAAAGGTGATGACCCAAACACCCGCGACAACAATCTTCATCACCATCCTCACACCTAACAACATCGTTTCCCTCGACACCAAGTGGTGCTGCATCCCGGCATCAAGCAGGGACTGCAGGAACCTCATCCCACTCCATGTCATGAAAATAGTCAAGACCTTCACTTGAAGATCCCTGCTCTTCAATGCCTGCCATGGATATACCTTATCGTTGTGCGAAGCCACAATGATAGCAGCTTGCAGAAACAGAATTAACATGACCCATAATCGATCAAAGCTCTGAAACAAGTTCCAAAACGTCCTTTTCTCTACAAACCCCGTCTTGCCAACTTGATATATCTTCTCATCGCTTGCAAAGAAGCTACTTCCATGATCAATCGGCCATCTCAACTTTGTGAAGCACCTTCCAGACCAGAAGTACTCATTGATATCATCATAGTTCCTCCATGCACTGTGCGGCGCAGTGCCATTCTTGCTCCCATTGGCCTCTTTCCTAATCGTGTCGTACATTGGCTTCACGACTTTATTCAAAAAGGCATTCTCTCCGGAGATTGAAGGCAAAAAGGGCTGTCTGGGGATCACGTCGCAGTAATCAAACATGATCTGATTCATTTCCTCCGCCATATTGTGGAAGATGTAGCAAATGCACTCTGGCATGAACCGCAGGTTCGCCGACTCGCCCCACACAAGGAGATAGAGCGAGACATAGAGGAGCTCGTGCTGTAGGTTCGAGACAGCCTCCCGGCGGTCAGGGATCCAGACGTTTGACTTCCTTCCCAAGTAAGAGCACCAGAGGGTGTAGTTCCGGAGGAGCTTCTTCAGGAAGCGGTGGACAGCGGCAACATTGAGGGCCTCAATGTTGCCAGGCTGTGGCCTGAGCCGCATTTGGAGGTTGGCGAGGTGGAGGACAAGGTGCTCGCGTTGGTTCCGGACATTGTCCTCCTGGAAACCAAAGAAGAGGCGGAGCCAGTCGAGAAGGTCATAGTCAGGGCGCCACGGGGAGCATGGTGGCTGGCGGAGGTTGCCAACGGAGCGCAGGGCAGCGCAGGCCGCACGGACCTCTTCAAAGCGGAGGGAGGGGTGGTCAGCTCGGACGGTGGGGACTGGGATGATGTTGTACGGCGGTTCTTGATAGTCACCACCAGGTGGCGGCTGGTAAGGCCGCAGTCGACCCATCAGGTTAATGGGTCGATTCAGGTTGTGACGGTGAATCATTGGGTTGGGTCGGTTTTGGTGAAGCTTTTGGACTGAAGATGGCAAGCATGATCAATGTTCACGCCATGGCAAAGAGAGAGAGTGGCGCGTTTTCTGCGGGATTAAACGTTTTGAACGTAATGGTGCTACGCAAGTGGTTTGAGCATTCTTTCTGAATTTTTAGGACAATGTTTATAAAGTAATAACTCAGATTCGATTCCTCCTATGATTCCATTAAAAGGTAGTTGCAGTCTGATCTGAAGATCATTAAGAAAGAGGGTGGAAACAGTAATCACAGGTTCTAGCGATTGGCTCCATTTGTATTATCAGGATTTTTGGCATTTTATTATGACCTTGACCGACTTGGAATTTATTGACAGAGAGTGATACAGTACAACAAAATGCAGACAAGTTGAAGACATGTTAATTACAGCTATCTAATCTCGACATAATCATCCTCTACTAACCGTTAAGTTTATGGACGTACCCATAGTTGACCTAACATCGAAATAACGGGGAATATTTTGAAATTTCCACAAAGAGAAATATGTTTGTTTCGTGCATGGAAGCTAGCGCATCGTATGGAGCATGTACCGGTCCAACGTGTTCCACATGGATTTTAATTGTCCAAAGGAATCTTTGCTCAATAAATGCGAAAGTTGTTTTGTTTTCTTCTTCTTTTTTCCTGAAAATCACAAGATGTTAGAACCGTTGACGCACGAAATGTCATAATGGTCAACGGCAACCAATGAACTCCACGTTCTCTTGGTTCCGGTTTCGCAGCGTTTTATATTTCGGCATAAGAAGAGAAGAAAAGAAGAGAGAATCTTAAATAGAGGCCAAAGAACATGTGTTGTAGATTCCATTCCACTTATATCATATCGTCCAAAAGTCAACTCCTAGAATAAGAAATCATGCAAGGAAAGCCGAGTGTGGAAGAATGCATGAGCAAGATATTGCCCTTGGGCACCGACGGACTTCTCCCGCTGGGATCAGAGCTTCCTTGACGCTGCCCTCGTTGCAGCTCTGGGGAGGCGGAGGCGCTGGAATTTGAGGCCGCCTGTCGACCAGTGAGCCTCATTGGCCCACGAGTGGAGTCGGCCAGGGGAGGCTGCTGCCGTAGAACTTGCCCGGCCCTAGTGGGATCACCATGGCGATCTTGGTATGTAGTGGGAGGAAGAGGGAGAGAGAGATATCTTTATGGTTGGTGGGAGCAACGAGGAAATGTGCAGTGGGAGTTTTGTTTATAGAGGAAGAGACCGGCCGAAGAGGGGTCGTCTGGCGGGAAGTGAGGAAGGGAAGGTGTTGGCGCCAATGGATTTCTAGATTGCGGGCTTGGGCTCGGGCTCGGGCCTGGGCCTGGGCCTCGGGATTTGGGTCTTCGTCTCGTGATTTTTGTTCGGGCCAGGCTCTTCAGATCTCTAAAAGCAATGAAGTTTCGTTTGTTCGACCTCCTGATCTCTAAAAACCTGCCCAATAATGTTACTCCCCGTAAGCTCCGTGGGTTAATGTTTTTATTCCTTCGCGATTGCTTTTCGAGGTGGTGTCGTCCTCCTCTCTTTCGTCGGAGGAGATGGTTCCTTCATTGTTTACAGCTCGTTATTCTTTGACATTTTTCACTCTCTAGTGTCAATGTGCGAACACCTTTATTGTGCTGTGTCTTTTATTGTAGTTTTATTATTTTATCTCCCTGTGAAAATGGTAGTGGATTTTACACTTTTCAAAACTGAATAGGAGTCTCTTGAAATATTTTTGGAAATAATACTTAGTAGATCGGTTCCATGGATCCACCCGGAGCAATTGAACAAGATTGGTGATCTGATTCTCTCAATTGGGTCCATAGAAATAGTGAGCGATTTTTAATTTCTATTATGTGGAACTGATTCTTAATGGATAATTCTCAATTTTAGCATGGGAATCGCCCATCTTGAACCGATCACCCTTAGTAACTAGGTGAAAAATGCATAAGTTTTTATGGAGATGATGTCCTAACAAAATTGTCTAAAGATGAAAAGTACACTATTCTATCAATGATGAACAAGGCATTGGGTCTAGTGGTGTCTATAAGGTGGAGATAATTGAGAAAAAGGTGAACAAGCTTAGAAACGGGAGTTTGGTAAAGCTTGAACATGTCATGGATAGGTGAATAGTGAGGTAGAGTCACAATTGCCCATATACTTGAAAAGACTAGAGGATAGAAGTTAGAGTAAAGTTGAATATTAGCAGAAACTTTGATATAACCAAAAGCCTACAAAAGGTGGATATTAGAATAATATTGTGGAAGCTAAATATATGCAGCATACTGCGTGAATATTAATAACGTACTACATAAATATCACAACATAGTGAGTGGATATCAACAAGTTATTGTGAAAGTTGAATATAAGCATAAACCTAGCGAAAGTTCGTTAGACAACCAAAATGTTGATATGATCAAAATTGTTTATATATGTAAAATGTTAAAACTACCTATGACAATAATCTTGTCACAAACTTCAAAATTATTATTTTAAGATATTTTATCTCATTCCTTGATAACTTGTGATCTTGTACAGGTTCCTAATTTAGAAGTTATTGCCTTGACCAAGATTATCTATCCAAAATATTAAATTATGTGAGATATCTTTGTGTTGATTAACAATCATCCCGAAGGCAAAATATTTTTCATAACTAAAGCACTCCATTTTTTAGAACCAAGATTTGATTAGATGGTCAACCAAATCTACGAGAATTTTAATTAATTGACTTCAATGGCTAATTAATCTTCTCAACAATTGTCTAATGGCTAGTTTGGATATTGATCCTCTTGAAGATTATCCAACGGGAAGTTTGGATGGCAAGGAGTATAAAAGAAGATTAAGACGTTAAAAAGAAAATGAGATCAAGAGTTCATAATTCCAAATTTGAGAGAGCACATTGTCTTTTTATGAGCCACATATTGTAATCTTTTGAGATGTGTTGGCAGAGTGAGAGGTTGTGCTTGGGTATAAGACAATGAGATCTATTAGCTTGGATATAAGTAGCATCGGCCTTGCGAAAAGTGCTTGAGTATAAACATCACTCACTACTATAATTTCAATGAGATTTCTAGTGGAATCTAACCAATAAATTATTAGTGTGGAAAAATGGATGTTGGTTTAAGCCAAGCAAAATCACTATAAGCTCTGAATGCATCATTTTCTATCTCCCAGCTCATATTCACTTATTTCCTAATGGAAGCACTACACTACATTTTTGGATAGCCATTGTGTGCATATATCTATTGTCTCACTCGGTTCAGCTTATCTCAAACTTGACTATTTTGATTCCACAATATTTTGTCAAGTTTCTTAAAATCACCCTCTAGGTGATATTGCTAGCCAATATTAGTTTTCATTTTTCTCTATCTCATTCATGTCTATTTTTTGCTCTTCTCAGTTTGTTTTAAGTATTGTCTAAATTTCGAGCATAACAACAAAGGAATTCAATTGATGTGGAGGTTATCTTTGCATATGTAGAGATTCATATACCAACATGGGCAAGGATATTTCTAGTTTAGCGATATTAGAGCAAGTTATTATATGCAACATTTGTCTATTGTCAATTTATTGTTCAACTCCTGTAGATTTCAACCCCATTGAGAGTGTCTTCAAGCAACTTCATTGGAGAAAAGGATACAATAAATACCATGATTTTTATATAACGTTCATTTTGGTGTCAAAACTTTTTGTCGAATCATTTGATTATCAAATAAATCGAAGAAAAACAATCACTAAACTTCCAATGACAAATTCCAACAAAGAGTCTTACAAATGTGGATTATGACATGACAAATTTTATACCTAAACGACACCGTACCCTCTTTAAATTGAATATCTCTCTCAAAATAGACAAATCTCTCCATCGTTTCTTTCCCTCACCTTGCCTTCCTTATCTGCAAGCTCTTCAACTTCGGCAATAAGCCCACTTCCTCTCCTTACCACGGTTGGATCGACACCGTCCTTGACTCCAACGACTTTGGCCTTGTCTCCGAGGTTTTCGGCCTTATTGCCCCCAATGGTGTTCTCATGAGCTCGATTTTCGCCATCGATCGGCTCGGCCTTGTGAAGTTCCTGTTCATGGACGAGCATTGCCGGAGTGGGCCTGCTTCATGCTCGACAACACCAAGGATGGCCGCGTGTTGGCTAAATTGTGGCCCCTATATTCGGACCAACTTGCCTTCCAAATTAGGGTTTCAAGAATTTGCCGAAATTGCTCAATCTGTTTGAATTAGGGTTTGAAGAATTTGGAGCAATTGCTTGATTTGTCCAAATTCGATTTTTTTTTTTTGAAAAAAAATGTTGACCAATTTTTTAGGGCTATTAATGCTGACTTGGAGTGCCGGCGAGTCAAGTCGATCCGAAAAATTTATAAAATATTGTCCCAAACCAATGATGGCATTTAAGTGATTTTTTTAAAGTGACACTTAAGTGATCTAATAATAAATTTGGACACCAAAGTAAGTGTTGTACAAAAGTTATTTTGTTGATCTTTTACTTACTAGTATGTTTAACATTTCATAAAAGGAGTAAACCATATCTATAACGAACTCCATGAAGGAAGGAAATGGGATCGCGCATTCCATGGACGTAGAAGATGTGGTGCGGAAAAGGAATCGGTCGCTCATGGACAAAATCAAAGTTGGGGCTAGGATTATTTCACTCGGAACTTACATAGCAGGAGAGCCCGCAGTTGTTCATGTTCTTAAAAGTCTAGAGCTAACAGAAACTGCACATATTCTCTATCAGAAGCTTCTCTTACCCCAACCCGCCCAAACCAACTAGTTCAAGGGCTTAGCTTATTCTATGCTCTGAATATTTCCAAGCTCGTGTTCCAGTTTCGAACCTGTCATTCCAGCAGTTGGTTTTACCATTCCAGAATTCACTGGCCACTTAAGAAAAGAAGACTTAAAAAGCTTCACTTGCCCACCTTGTTTGACCTTTAGCTGCTTAAAAAGTTTTACTCTAAATAAATTAGAGCCAAACCTCAACCACCAAGTCTAAAAAGTAGGGAGTTCATCCTAGGACAGCAGGAAGCCAGTGACAGTCGAAAGAAATTGAAACTAAGAAGAACAAAAAGGAAAGGTGTGCATCATCATCATGTCAAGAAGTTATCAACAGAGTTACATCTCATAAAGAGGAAAGGATACCTACATGCTACAGATAAATGGATTTCTATTAACAAACAAGAGAAGCAAGGGAACAAACTATTAAGCAAGCCAAATCAGTCTTCCTGAATTGTCTAGCAACAAAATCTCCTCTAAATCATAAGTGAACCTTTGATTGTTTCGCGGTGACAATCTGTGAAATCCGGAGTCCTCGACTAAATGCTTGGTTAAATAGAATCTGTGTCTGCATAGACCCGGGCATCCATGATAACACAGCTACTGGAGCCATGACAATCACTCCAAACATTATGTCATACAGTCGAGCTACAGAAACAACACTGTCCCAGATCCTAGTACGCTGCAGAATTGGTCGCAGAACTTGTGCTATCAATATGAGGCCCCATCCGGTGGGGAGAAATGCCAACAAACTGGTGAAAATATCAACTAACTTGAACTGCGTAAACTTTAGCAATGCAACTAACACGAGTGTTCCTAGTGTAATGATGAGGAACTGCACGAGTCGATAATAGATGTGTTCTCTTGCCCCGTACTTGTCCCTGGCATGTGATATAAGCACCTGAACCCCAAAAGCTACGAAAATGCAAATCCAAGAGAGCAAGTAAACGGCAATACTTTTACTTCCAGCTGCGATTGCGAGTTGGTATACAATTCCATACTGGAAAAAGAAGAAGCGGAGATCCAAGATTACCTCAACTACTTTTCCCCAAAGACCTGTTGTTCTTAGATGAGCTTGCTCCTCATACCACCAGACTTCCCAACTCTCTTCGGCTTTAGTAAACACACCACCACGGAACCATATCCAGTTCATGAAATCGTCGAAGTCACACACTGTCTTCAACCAATCAAAACCAAGAGGGTTGAACAGAAAAGGAGCCATAACCCACGAAACAACAAGGAACCAACTTGAGATGGTCAGGGCTATGTAAGTGAAGGTGTTTTTCGCAGTAGGGCTTTGTGATGCATAAACTGTGAGTATTAGGCCAAGTTCTATTGCTTTCACAAAGTGACTATATGCATAGAGCCTGTAGTTCTCTGCGAAACTTTTGTGCTCCACAACAAATCCACGTCCTGTGGGACGATATTTTGCACCACCATGAAGAACAGTCCGGCCAAAGTAGTGGGCACGAGTTCCCATAGAAAACGTGTAGAAAACAGATGATAACTGGAGTTGCATGGTTAAGAAATCCCATATAGATTGAAGAAATCCATGCTCAAGGGAATTCTCGACTATCATAGGGAGTGCGGTGAATAGACCGAGTTGGATGATAAATTGCTGATTCAGAATTGCACCGAGTGCTTTATTGTCATTGCTGCTGCTTGCAGCGGCACCTTCAAGCCCACTTAGGCAAAGATAGAGCCGGCCCCATAAAAATGCGTAGACTGTCAAGATGACCATCATTGTGTTGAAGAAGAACCCGACAGTGGTGTAAAAGAAGGATAGCATCCGGAAGAAGTCAAGCCGATGCCCCAACCGATAGACATCTCTGCTAAGGACCTGTTCACCATTACCACCAGCAACCTTGGCTTCAAACATAGATATCTGATTCAATCCAACATCCCTTCCCTTACCCACTTGTATGTACTCGTGGTGTGTGACATTGCCACCTCTCAATGTACAGTTAAATCCAGCAAAAATATCTTCACTGATGTTGATCACTCTGGATGCTTTGCTAATTCCACCCCTGCTTAGGAACCAAAACCTGTCAAAAACATCTGGATGGCCATAATGCATTCGAACTTTCAAAGGATTAGCTAAGACACGTTGGCCCAACGTGACGAAACTTGTCTCTTGAGCTGACATAAACCAAGCAAGCGAGGAAACTGAACCAGTGAAGATGTGTTCTCTAACCCCCAAGATGGTAGGCTTCCGAATGCCATAGTAAGTCTTGAATTCTTCCAGCAGATTCCGCATCTTGAGTGCCTCTTCGAAATAGTTGTCTTGGTTCATATCAATAGTCTGGACGGCATCGCCACGAGTGAATATGAGTGCGTGGTTCTGGTTTTCTGGTTTTCCCTCTCCTAGCTTCAAGGGACCAGGCAATTGGACCCTGTATAATTCTACTTCCTCCTGGCGTTGCCGGTCGTACTTGACCAGAACAGAGTAGTATTCCTTTTCTCCCCTCCCGGTGGAGACTTCATCCACATAAGCTACTCGGAGCGCTTCATTGTTTTTCATCAGGTTCAATATTTCCTCAGCACGGTTGTCTTTATCTGCCTTTTGAGACCCATAAATCTGGCAAGCGACCACGTATGTGTATTTCATCGCAGCGGTACCGGATATATGGTCTTCCGACAAAAGATTGACTGGACTAATACTAGTACTAATACTCTGGAAAGAAGGGTACTCTTCTGCGCTAGAACTGTTTTCGCTGCCATGTTGCCCTGCTGAGTCCATTCTTTTTACTAATTCCCGAATTTCCACCTCTGACGCAGCATCAAGAAAAGCCAGCATCTTAAGTGCTCGATGGTAATACATCATTCCTCTGACCGTTCGAGCAAGTGTCTGGCCTCTGTATGACGCCCAAAGCCTAAGATCTCTCAACTTGGCCATTGTTTCATCATCCTCATTGGCCTTCTTCACCTTTCCTTCTCTGAGCATTCTCTCTATGAAATACTTCCACTCATCAGGATAGACCGTCTTCAAATAAAACAAAGTGCAAACTCCATCTTCGTTCTTTTTGAGGAGCTGTTCTTTGCTGTACACTACATCTTCGTTGTAGTACGGAGTCAGAACGCTGAAACCCAACATTTTCTCCACTTGGGGTGCGTGGGGCATGTTCATAAATAGCGAATTACTGAAAAAGGAAATTCGCCGTCTCACCTCAACATTCGAAGGAACGTTGTGCATAGAGTCCCTTGAGGTAAGAATGGTGTGCAAGCGCCGAACTTGCCTATGGAACTTCTTATTACTCGGATCAGGCAATGCAACTGCATCCACGAAAAGCAATCCACTGCCAGAAACCAAGCCATCCTCCTTCAGCTGCTCATTGTTCCGCCTCTCTATGAAAAATTCTCTAATAGCAATCTCATAAAGGGCCTGCAGAGTGTGCACAATTCTGTCCAGATCTTTCCCTGAATCTTTCAATAGCTCAGCTAACTTTGCTAACTTGTCATGAATCTTAGGCAACACGGACAACTTGAAAAGCTTCATAAATTTCTCAACCTCGATGGAGTGATCGATCTCTTGGAATAAAACAGTGAGGATGGAATGCTCCTTCGAGTTGACTTTAACAATTTCGAGCAGCAACTGCTTGACACTGTCGTACGCTTCGATGACAGCACAGCGCCTGTACTCGTTCTTGCAGATCTTATGCCAGAGCCACCTGTCAGGAGCATCCACTAGCTCCTTGGCCTGCCCCAAAGCAAGCAACAGCTCATTGCAAAGGAGAAAACAGGGCCAGGAAATGACTCTAACGCTCCAAGCACTCCTCGGTAGCTCCAAGAGCTCAACTTCCTGGTCAGATATTATATCCTCTTCCCTAAATATGGTTACGATCTCATTCCAAAGCAAGGCAAACCTCAGCGCTTCAATCTGATTAGGTTCAAACTTCTGGTACGGCTTGCCAAGCCCATACCTCAGCTTCAGTCGGTGAAGGAAGTCCTGAAACCCGTTTCCTATTGTTTGCAAAAGCTGCTCCTCAGGCATCAGATTAAACTGAACAGCGCTCGCAAAGAATTGGAACCGCAATCTCAACTGCTCAAGATTTCGGATCTCACCCAAGTGGTCTAACAACCCAACTGCTGCTCCAACAATGGACGAATAGATCGAGTACCAAATCTGCAGATCCATAAGGTAAATAAGCACCACAGGGAGCCACAACAGCCCAACTGCAAACCTGTTGCTGTTGCCAAAGAACTGGTGCCACTCGTATTTCACATCTCGCAGTTCCAAGAGCTGTTTTGAGGGCTCGATCAAGGGCTTAATTTGCAGGAAGTAGCTGAACAGAAATTTGGTGGCTAGTACAAGTATCCAAAATAGAGAGTACTTCACATTATCGACCAGACCTTCTCTGAGGCCACGACCCACGAAGATGCGACTCTGGAACCACCAGGTGAACAGGTGGAAGATCCTCCAGTTTGTTTCCTCTAGGAAATTTTGAATCCATGGAATGATCATCAGGGCCAATCCCAACAGCTCTGGAACAACAAAGAGAAGGGCCAGCTCGAGAAAATTCACTAATCTCCCGTTCGCCTCTTGCGACCACCTCTTATCAGCATTTCTTTGCGACCAAATCCGTCCATAGAACACCCCGAAAGCGACTACCCAAACCCCCGCCACAACAATCTTCATCACCATCCTCACTCCTAACAGCACCGTTTCTCTTGACACCAAGCGGTGTTGCATCCCGGCATCAAGCAGGGACTGCAGGAACCTCATCCCACTCCAAGTCATGAAAATAGTCAAGACCTTGACTTGAAGATCCCTGCTCTTTAATGCCTGCAATGGATACTTCTTATCGTTGTCCCAAGCCACAATGATTGCAGCCTGCAGAAACAGAACCAACATCACCCATAATCGATCGAAACTCCGGAACAAGTTCCAAAACGTCCTCTTCTCCACGAACCCCGTCTTGCCAACTCGATATCTCTTCTCGTCGCTTGCAAAGAAGGTACTTCCACGATCAATAGGCCATCCCAACTTTTTGAAGCACCTTCCAGACCAGAAGTACTCATTGATGTCATCATAGTTCCTCCATGCATTGTGCGGCGCGGTGCCATTCTTGCTCCCATTGACCTCTTTCTGAATTGTCTCGTAGATAGGCTCCACGACTTGCTTTAAAAAGGCCTTCTCTCCGAAGACCGAAGGCAACACAGGCTGTCCGGTGTTGGGGTCGATGTAATCCTCCAAGATCTTGTTCATTTCCATCGCCATGTTATGGAAGATGTAGCAGATGCACTCCGGCACGAACCGCAGGTTTGCCGACTCGCCCCACACAAGGAGATAGAGCGAGACATAGAGGAGCTCGCGCTGTTGGTTCGAGACAGCCTCCCGGCGGTCGGAGATCCAGACGTTCGACTTCCTGCCCAAGTAAGAGCACCAGAGGCTGTAGTTCCGGAGGAGCTTCTTCCGAAAGCGGCGGACAATGGCAACATCCAGGGCCTCCATGTTGTCAGGCTGCGAGGCGAGCCGCATTTGGAGGTTGGCGAGGTGGAGGACGAGGTGCTCCCGCTGGTTCCGGACGTTGTCCTCCTGGAAGCCAAAGAAGAGGCGGAGCCAGTCGAGGAGGTCATATTCAGGGCGCCACGGGGAGCCGGGCGGCCGGCGGAGGTCACCAACAGAGCACAGGGCTGCGCAGGCTGCACGGACCTCCGGGAACCGGAGGGAAGGGTGGTCGGAGTGGACGTTGTGGACGGGGATGATGTTGTACGTTGGTCCTTGATTGCCACCGCCAGGCGGGGGCTGGCTGGGCCCGGCTCGACCCCTAAGGTTGACGGGTTGATTCGGGTTGCGACGGTGGCTCATTGGGTCGGGGTTCAGGTGGGTTATGTTGAAGCTTTCGGACTGAAGAATATGGCAAGCATGATCGATGGTGTCACGCCATGGCAGAAGGAGAGAGAGAGGCGCGTTTTTTGCGGGATTCAACGTCTTGAAAGCAATGTTCTACGCAAAGTACTTCGAGTTTTTAAATTTTTTCCTGAATTTTTAGGACGAATTTAATAAAGTAATTGCTTGGATTCGATTCCTCCTCCTTATTTTATTTCGAAGATCGATGCCGTCCGTCCATGAAGATCATCAAGAAAGAGGGCGGAAACAAAATCCCGAAGCATCTATAGCGATATCGCATGTTGCTCCATTTGTTTCGTCAGGAATTCTTCTTGCATTTTGTTTATGATTTCGGCTAGTTTTGCAATTCGAACAGAGTGATATGGTGAAATGAAATACAGACAAGCATACACATACATGCGTACAAGGGCTAATTTATACCTCATATGTTTTGACCCGGCACCGAAATACTTAACTGTGACATGATATCAATTTGCGGGAAAAAAAAATTGCAAAATTTCGACATTTTCAAAAGAGAGAAGAAAACTTCGTGCGGACTTTAGCATATAAAACACTAGAGCATAAAATCTTGGAGTTAGTCGAATGACCCAATTTTCAGCGTGGCATGACGGTATTTATTTCATGCATTAAAGCCAGCGCTCCTTGTCAAACATTTCAATTATCCCCATAGGAGTTGTTGCTTAGTAAATTCGAAAGTTATTTCGGGTTTTTCACCCTTTGACATCACGAGGTTCATATCATAAACCTGGAAACGACACGACGTTTTCCATCTTTTGACGAAAGAAAAATCAAGAGGGTCAAAGGCAAACGGACGAACCCCATGTTTGTCCGTGTCCGGTTTCGCGGTGTGTGAAACCTTTTCAAGTTGGATCGATTTCACATCTCAGCATAAAAATAAAAAAAAAAAAAAAAAGATATAGCGAGAGAGTCTTGATCTTGAATAGGCCAAACATGTGTTTTAGATCCATTCGCCGGCATCACCCGAAAGTCAACTCTTTGAAAAAAGTTAACTATGCAAAGGAGAACCGGGTGCAGAAGGAGACATGAGCAGATTCTCTCGCGTGAATTTCTCGTTCTATTCCCTCATATTTAACATCAGCATATCGTGTAAATCACTTTTTAAGATTCGTCACGGTTGCAATATGACCACAATACTAATAGGGAACGATAGTTTTTTTTTTTTTTTTTTGAAAATATTAGATAACGGTCATTAATTTACTATGAAAATAATAATTTATTTCGAATTACAAAAATCAAATAATAAATAATTATAAATTATTGTAAAATTTACTCCTTCAAAAATTTATGATTCACAATAAGTTATTATTCTCATTTTTTTTCTTTTTAAGAAAAATTTCCTGTGAGGATTTGAGATCCCACGATTTGATTCCAAAAAAGAAGCCGAAGAATTCAGGGAAGAAAAGGGGGGAATCCCCCAAATGCATGAACGAGATTGAAAGAAATAAAAGACTCAAGAGAGAGAGGGCATGTGCTGGTCCTGAAAAGGCGCCCCACACCACGAAATCATTAGTTTAAGAGGGGGAACGAATCATGAGGATGATTAAGCTAATGTTTCTCCCTCAAAAAGGCAGAAATTGGAGGGTCGGGTTAAGCTAATCTCGATGCTTGTTCGTCAGATGCGAGTCACCCCATCTCTCTCTCACAATTCTTGTTATATTAAAATAATTACCGTTATAAATTCTTTTTTTTTATGGCGAGGAAACTTTTGAATCGCATTGAAAGCTGTAGAGACTAGGCTTGCGATCGGATTCGCAAGCATGTGGTTGCTTTTGCTCGGCCCAGATCAAGGTACCGATTTGATTGGCATGTTGTTTGGCATCTTCCCTTGTGATTCACCAGGATGAGGTTTTCATGCTTTCGGCTAATGGCTAGAGCGAGGGATGATGACTTGGGCGATTTGACATATGGTAGTGATTTGTCCGTTGTTTGCTAGCCAAAGTTGTCAATATCATTATCTAGAAAATCATGTATAGCATCATTCTCATCGACAATATAGCAAATATGATGACACGATGGGGAGAACTCGTGGTCGATGGACACGATTGATGATGGCGATAGGCAAATTAGATCACGATTTGGATGGCCAATCAGGGGGCATTTCACCCATCCCTTCTCACCCCAGGTATTGAAAGCTATTATAAATTCCTTATCCGATTATCCGAAGTAATTAGATTGAAATTCTGATGTGGAGTCTACTAATCAATCTTTTCACCGAAGGACTCTTAACTCCCAATTAATTTTTTCTTCCCGACTAAAAAGTGAATATGAAAGGGACACTATAGGATTTTCTATTTCAGGGTGGATGTCCCGTATGTTTCCTTCCTTTTAACTTTTTTAGGGATTTGTTCGAATCTGCGATGTAATGTATTTTCGAAAACTGAAGAAAAGGGCAAAAGGGAAGAAGATGCCGCCTGTGCCATAACCTTGTGCGTCAGGACCAGACCGGTCACCGACCACTTATCCTCGAAAACTTTCTGTACGTCGAACGGCGGGCAAAAATCTGGGCTTTTGATTTTCCCCACATGTTGAACACGTTTCTCCACGCCCACAGCAAAGCCATTTTCCCTCTCTTATCTTCCGCTTTGTCTCTTCCCCAAGCAAAAGCAGCTGCTGCTGTACCCACGAACCTTCCCCCCACACCCTCCGTCCGTCCGTTTTTCTCCACACGCCTCGGCTCCCCTTTATCAACCCCCTCGCCCTCTCTCTCTCTCTTCGTCTCTTCACACGCACGAAAGCTCTGAACTTTCCTCCTTCCCTGCCGCTGGTTCTCGCCCTCTGAATCTTCCCGTTCTTGCAGTCGTATCGAGAGAGAGAGAGAGAGAAAAATGGCTACTGGGTCGTCGGGTCGGGCCAATTCCGGCTCCAAGAGCTTCGATTTCGCCTCCGACGACATCCTCTGCTCTTACGAGGACTACGCCAACCAGGAATCTTTGAACGGAAGCCACTCCGATCCTCCGATCCCTGCCAACGCGATCAAGGTACTCGTCTCGGCTGTCCCATCGTTTTTGGAGCTCAAAGCTTCTGTTTTTATTTTTGCCGTTCTTTTTTCCTTTAGATTGTTTTAGCGTTCGGTGTCCATATTGGTTCTTGCTGTGGAAGTTGTATGCAGAGATGTAGGGTTATAAGTAAAGGTGTTTTTTTTTTTCCCCTAGGGTTAAGGGGTGTGACTTTTGTGGGATGGTTTCGTTTGATAGAATTGTGTGGTTGGAATTGCTATCATGTCTGGAGGAGTTGGAGCAGTTACAGTTTGCTTAGCTTTATGCCAACTTCTGTTGTGGAAGTGGTATGAGTGGTGCAATGTGATTAAATAAATGAGGGTTTTTGCCGTTGTTTGCCCCCAATACGCCGCTTGCAATATCTTCATCTATAGACCATTAGGTTGTTGAGAGGACAAGAGTGAGAAAGTTTCTTCGATTCATCTTAAAAGCTGGAGGTGGGAAGAGAAAGGTTTAATATGTTCATCTTTAAATGGTTTGTGATTCTAGATTGCAGGGACTTTCCCTTCGAAATAGTATCCTTTTCTGTACTTTCCATCTGAAGGATTTGACGATTCCGAACACATGGTTTTTTATTTTATTTTGGTGTCCACTAGCCATCAACATAATGTGAGGTGATGTTGTTGTCATATTTACTATGTACGTCATGCATGCCACTGGGTTCAAGAAGTTTACTGGTTGGGAAGTTATGGAGCGGTGTTTAGTCTTAATTTGACCTTATCACTTGCAGATTGTAGAGTCATCTGCTTGAAGAGAATGTTTTTAATATAACGAAATTATTAGATTTGCTACATAGGCATTGCCCCTTTTAGTATATATAGAGATTTTCTTATTTGGTTTCGTTGTCAGGCACATGGCTTCTATTCGTCATCTGCAAATTCTTGATATTGCAAGCCCTCTATGGTCTGTTCATTTTTGGAATCAATTTATCCTCAAGGGCCTTTTACGCCTTCTTATATACACTCTGAAATGTTAATGTTACTCTTTTTGCAGGATTTCCATAAAAATAGACTTGTGCGACCGGTGACATATGCCCCCCCTTCCTGTAGCCAGCCGGAAGATTCTTTAATTCATGACTTGGTTTCCACAGTTGAGAAAAGCATGAAAAGAAATGCAGATAGTATTATGCGCTTTCTTGAGGGAATCAGTTCTCGGCTGTCGCAGTTGGAATTATATTGCTACAATCTTGACAAGTCAATTGGGGAAATGCGATCTGAATTGACCCGTGATCATGATGAAGCAGATGTGAAGCTCAAATCTCTTGAGAAACATGTTCAGGAGGTGAGTTGCTTCCGAAAATATAATTTTACTTGCATAATCATCTTGCAATTTATTCAATAGTTCACTTGGTGAGAGGTAATTCGTACTTAGTCCTTAGCACATGGTCAGTCTGAGATGGTCGTCCTTGGTGGCTGGGGGTCAGCCATGTAAGTCCATCAGACTGTTGGTCCAGCTTAATAAAAGATTTGCCCCACAGATAGCCCATGAGAATTGCAGTTACTTTTGCTGACGACTTAGTTGATAAATTTGGACTTTTCAATTCCCTACACTAGGAAAATTCCCAATTTTACCTTCTTAAGTTATGGCTTAAGTTTCTTTGTGGGGTGGTTCTACTTCTTGGAAAACTGACTGCAAGTAAATGACAACCCTTGTCTCTGTAGGCAAGATTTGACGTTGGTGAACATCTTTCCTTTGAATGTCATCAGGAGCAATGTATCGTTGGAGAAAAACCTATATTAGGCCTTGTAGAGTTTGTGGTTAGCAATTACTTTTCTTGTTAGGAGAGTCATTGTGTCTCATTTGCTTAATTGTTTCCAATCTTTTTTCTTTGACAATCCTTAGTTTGCTGCTTCTCTTTATTTTCACTTAAGAAGCATCTATGAAAATAGCCGTTGAGTTTTGATGGGGATTCTCTAGACTTTAACTAGCTGTGTATTTATCTCACATGTGGGTGCTTTATGTGACTTCACAGATTTTAATTGTAAGACAGCGCAGATGTTTTATTATGGCCTTATTCTGAGTGTTATGGTTCTTAAATTTTGTGGTGAGATCTAGGATCATTTTATTGGATCATGCAGTTGCTCATTTAAAAATGGACAATTTCTTGATAAAAGATTTGGAAATGGGTTTTGAAGTTTGGATTAAAGTCCATCTTGATACTGGACGTAAAATTCTTCAAACATGTCTGTCAAACAATATGTGACAAGGTGAACAATGTCCTGATACAAGGCTTCCACATTCATAGAAAGTGGGATAAGCATCAATAAAGTCATATGGACTAAGAACAATTGCTTGTGGGAATAGTTCATCTTGCCCGATACTGCAAGGTGAATCGAGATAGTTATGATGGTCAACTGAGATCTGTCAGATGTAGGGTTTCATGATTGTGTAACGTGCTAATCTTATTTTTGCTGTCCTCTCATGTTGTTGTAACCATCCTACTCTGTTTTATGTAATAAATTGTCCGTTACAGGTTCATAGATCAGTTCAGATCCTGAGAGACAAACAAGAACTTGCTGAAACTCAGAAAGAACTGGCCAGGCTTCATTTTGTGCGGAAAGATTCCTCCTCTTCAAGCCAATCTCAAACCAATGAGGAGAAATCCCCTACCTCTGATACCAAAAAGACTGAATGTATGCCTGATGTATCAAATCAGCAACTGGCTTTAGCATTGCCTCACAAATAATGCCGCAACCACAGCCGCAGCCACAGCCGCGGCCAGTGTCACTTACCTCACAGGCTCCTCCTCAAAATGTGTCTCAACCACAGTCATACTATTTGCCTCCTGTGCAGATGCAAACTATGGCAGCCCCAACACAAATGACACGGACACAATATTTGCCTTCTGATCCTCAATTTTCTGCTCGCCAATCTGCCCAACTGCAAAATGTATCCAGCGTTCCAGCACAGCCTATGCAGCCACAAGTGCATCAGACGTTGCCACCTCAATCATTCTCTCATTATCAGCAGCAGTGGTCTCAGCCATTACCACAGCAGGCACCAGTGCCACTGCAGCAACAGTCATCTGCACAAGCCCAGATGGTAGCACCTTCAACGGTCTATCCTCATTGTCCACCGAGCCAACCGACAACACTAGCTCCTAAAGAAGCACCTCTGAGCAGTGTACATATGCCAGTTCAATATTCAGGAATTCCAGCAACAGCTTCGGGCCGTCCTGAGAATATGGCCATTGGATATGGTGGTCCTGGTAGAACTACTCAGCAGCAGCAGCACCACCACCACCAGCCTCCACCTCAGGCTATCAGAAGTACTTTTGTTATGCAGAACAATGATGGTTATGGAGCTGTTGGGGCAAACCCTTCTATGTCTCCTGGGAATGCATATATGGTGTACGATGGTGAAAATGGAAGGATGCACCATGTGCCTCAACAACCTCCCTTACCTCAAGGCACATATCCTCAGACGAACATCTCCTATCAGAATCTGCAGCCCACACCACCCCCTAATCACGCTGTTCGAAATCCAGCATATCCGCAGTTTGTTAGGAAACATGCCGATAAAGAGTTGGTTGATAGGTTCATGAGCATGGGTTTCCGTGTTGATCATGTTGTAAGTGTGATTCAGAGAATGGAGGAGAGTGGACAGGCAGTGGATTTCAACTCTGTGCTTGACAGGTTGAGTGTGCCGTCTTCAGGAAATCCTCAGAGAACATGGTCCGGATGATATCCCAGGCTCTGAGTTCTGGCTTCAAAGAGACTGCTGTTGCAGGCTTTATCGAATAAATGGCGAAACTATATGCATCATACCGTCACACCCCGTCACGTATGTTTTCAAAGTGATGGCTCTACTTTTTGACTCGGTGGATTGTTTCCTCTTTGTTGCCGAGGGGGATCTGAGCAAATAGCTTTCTTACGTGGATTAGATTATCAATTTATCTCCAGGGATCATTAGTCTGATATGTTTGATCCCACAATTAAGTTGCTTCTTCGTAAGCAAAAGAATGCACATGGGTTTTTTTCTTCTAATGTGCTGTTTCGTTTAGTATTTTAAGTAAGTCACAGGCGAGTATATGTTTTTGAGCTCACTGTCTGGCGTCTATGCGTGAAGCGAATGTATCAATGTATCGGGAAAGGTTTTCCTGTAGACACTTAGTGCAATAGGATGGATATTTCCTGTTTAATGAAGTGTGACACTGCGGTATCTTGTTTCAATAGTATTTACTTGTGCAGTCATAACCTTTGATTGTCACATAGCTGCACCATGTTATTCATCTCAAAGAATAAAGTGTATGGAAAATTCTAAAACTTGTTAAAAAAATCTAATTAAGTCTTAAAATTTATTTAATTAAATTTTTTTATTAAATTGATTCAATTAAATATTTTAAAAGTTTTTTAAAAAATTTAAGATTGGACAGTTTTTTTTTATTAATTTAAGACTTGATTATACATTCTGAAATTTTTAATATTCAATATTTTCGTGAGAAATTTTAAGATTTGATTATACTTTTTAAAAATTTTAGGATTAAATGTATTTATTTTATTCTAAAACATGCTTATCCTAAAGAAAAATTACTTGATGCACTTAAGGAAACTACCTTATTGTGAATAGGACAAAGCAAATTGAAAAATAATAATGAAATAGAAATCAGATATTTGATTGACATGGTTTGGTCAGTATGCCCTCTGTACACAATAGAACAATATAGAATCCCATTATAAAATAAAGAGTATAATGGAGATGATAACAATATTTGAGTACGTTGCAATCCCCAATTTTACGTGATGACTTACGTGAAAAATATTCCCATACACGTGACTATTAAATTGATTACCAACTCTCTTTACGCGTTGAGAGTCTTTGCGTCCGTCTTTTTCCTAGGAACTGGAAAAGGAAGAAAATGGTGCTAGTATGAATACTATGAAATTTTCTTCAAGAGGACATTGAACTGACACCTTGCGACTCAGTCAAAGAGTAAAAGGAGAAAGTGATGAAATCTCCAGTCAACTCCGCGTGGAATGTTATCGAAGATAAGGATGGCATCGTTTTCCTGTGTCCTTATCTGGTGACTGCTGAAGAACGCCTCGGTTATTATAATCTCCCTGCGGATGAAATGCAGAGGGAATCAAGAGGTTGTCGCCTAACTTATTTTACCAGTTCAAATATGCAATTTATAAAGTAGCAGCAGCACGCATGTCTTTTATGATTCCTGTAATTCGTGCGTTCAATGTTCTGTGTTCTTTGTACCTCCCTGCAGCTAATGAGTTTTGTCTAAACCCCTTTTTCACTCAAGGCTTGGAAGGGAATGGTGTGTTGCTCTGCTCAGCCAGATGCAGAAACGAATGTGGGATTTTCTTTTCCCCCTTATGAATTTGAGTCTCTCGTCAACTGTTCATCTATGGATGTAGAAAAGATGAGCTCTTCTCTGGGTTTGGATTGTGTTAATAATAAAGCTACATTGTGTGGTGGAGTCATGTCATACCACTTTCTGTGTCACTTTCCCTCTTACTGAATTCTGATATTTACCTCCCTGTCCCTAACTTTGGCTTGCCTAAACAAATAGATGCCCTGACAAGTTACTGCTCAAGTTCTCTGTGTCTCTGCTTCCACATACACGCAAACATGGACCATATCGAAGCAGAACCAGAAGAAGTGTACAATATAGTCCCACTTAGCAAACTCTCCTGTGATCACCACTGCCGTCGATTGCCGGATCTCCACACCCTGGTGTCCACCTTGCGAACCTCCACTGTCATTCTCCGGAAACCACCTTCAGTTCATTGGCGGAGTCACTACGACCTTCTTGACTGGCTCTCTTGCTTCTTTGGCTTCCAGGAGGACAACGTTCGGAATCAGCGTGAGCACCTTGTACTCCACCTCGCCAACCACCACTTGCGCAGCACCAAAACACCACGAGACAACGTCATTTCGCTTGACCCTGGAGCCCTCCGTTGTTTCCGTGAGAAGCTGCTCCGGAACTACGAGGACTGGTGCTGTTTCTTGGGGAAGAAGTCCGAGGTAAGGCTGATTGATGGTCCGGGTAACTCTGGAACAATTTGCCATGAACTTCTGTATGTCTCTCTCTATCTCCTCATCTGGGGTGAGTCCGCTAACTTGCGGTTTTTGCCTGAATGCATTTGCTATATATTTCACAACATGGCAAGGGAGTTGAATATGGTCTTGGAAGATCACGTTGATCTGAACACCGGGCATCATATATTGCCAGAAAATTCAGGGGAGAATGCATTCTTGAATTGTGTTGTGAAGCCCCTTTATGATGTTGTTCACAAGGAGGTTATAAACAGCCATAATGGGATTGCCCCGCATAATGAATGGAGGAATTATGATGATATTAATGAGTACTTCTGGAGCAGAAGGTGCTTTGAGGAGCTGAAGTGGCCATTGGATGCCAACAGTAGATTTTTCAAGAACGTGGGCAAGACTGGTTTTGTTGAACGAAGGTCGTTTTGGAACTTGTTCAGGAGCTTCTATAGGCTGTGGCTGATGTTAGTTTTATTCCTTCAAGCGGCAATTATCATTGCTTGGGAGGAGGAGTACAAGTTTCCTTGGCAGGCCTTGCCAAATAAGGAGGTGCAAGTTCGGGTTTTGAGCACAATTGTGACTTGGAGTTGTTTGCACCTTCTGGAGTCGCTGCTTCATTCCATCATGCAGTGGGGTTTGGTCTCTAGAGAGACGTGGTGGATCGGCATGCGCATGGTGTTGACAAATGTCAATGCAGTGACTTGGACCACTGCTTTGGGTTGGTTTTATGTAAGGATTTGGTTGCAGAGGAACGGGGATGGGGAGTGGTCTGCTGAGGCTAACAAACGGCTTGTGCTTTTTCTCAAATTGGCTATTGTATTTTTCCTTCTTAAGCTCTCAGCATTTGCTCTGTCCTGGGTTCCCTCCTTTGGCAACTTCCTTGTTCGGAAGAATTGGAAGATGTGTGAGGTGCTGACGAGCCGGACTTTTGTGGGACGTGACTTGGGGGAAGGTATGAGGGATTATGCAAAGTATGCCATGTTTTGGGTATTGGTTCTTGCGACAAAATTCCTTTTCAGCTACTTTCTACAGATCCAACCCATGATTAATCCTACAAAAGAGTTGTTACATCTTAGGAATGTAAATTATAAATGGCATCAATTTTTTGACAACAGCAATGGCCTTGCCATAGGGTTGTTGTGGTTTCCCATCGTCTTGATTTATATGATGGATTTGCAAATCTGGTATTCGATTTGGACATTTTTGGTTGGAGTGGCAGTTGGGCTGTTCTCAAGGTTGGGTGAAATCAGAAACAATCAGCATTTGAGGTTATGGTTTGACCATATTATTTGTGAAGTTGCAGATAAATTCTATCTCATACGACAGGAGCAGCTGCTACATGAGAGGGAGTCAATGAGGAGCAACAAATTCAGTTTCATCGAGTTGTTAAATCCAAGCAACTGGGTTTCTCCGCACTTTAAGAAACTTGAATGTAACCAGCTTTTGGTGCGCAAGTTTTCCATGATGTGGAATGAGATTATTAGGACTTTCAGGGAGGAGGATATCATCTCAGATCAAGAAGTTGAGTTGCTGGAGCTGCCGAACATTTCTTGGACATCCCGAGTTATAAGCTGGCCCCATTTTCTGCTCTCCAACGAGCTGCTTTCTGCATTGAGTGAGGCATGTCGACTCGCAGATGCTCCTGACACTAGGCTCTGGTACAAGATATGCAAGAATGAGTATAGGCGTTGTGCTGTCATTGAAGCTTATGACAGTGTCAAGCAATTATTACTTGAGATATTAAGACACAACGTTGAGGAGCATTCCATTGTTGCTGCTTTGTTTGATGAAATTGATCATTCGCTGCGAATCAGAAAATTCAGTGAAATGTTTGACATGACTGTGCTACCAAAGATTCATGCGACTTTGATCCATCTTGTTGAATTGTTGAACAGATCTAGTGTAGATCCTGATGAAGTGGTGTGTACTTTACAGGTCCTTTATAACGTTGCCATTCTAGACTTTTTCAAGCAAAGGAGAAGCTATCAACAGTTGAAGGAGGATGGTTTGGCTCCATCTTGTGCGGGGTTGCTATTTGAAAATGCTGTTTGGTTACCGAATTCTAGAGATGGAAGTTTCCGTCGGCAAATTCGACGCCTGCAGATGATTTTAACGCCCGTGGGATCGCTGCAAAATATCCCCGCAAGTGAAGAGGCTCGAAGGCGAATTGCCTTCTTCTGCAATTCTCTATTCATGGATCTTCCACGAGCTCCTCTAGTTGAAAAAATGAAAGCTTTTAGTGTTCTAACCCCTTACTATGATGAAGAAGTGCTATACAGCAAGGAAGAACTGCAAAAAAAGAATGAAGATGGGATATCCATTTTATTTTACCTGCAGACAATTTACGGCAACGATTGGCACAATTTCATGGAGAGGATGCGCCAGGAAGGAATGGAGTCTCCTGATGAGATTTGGAAGACCAAGTTACGTGATCTCCAGCTTTGGGCATCGCACAGAGGTCAGACGCTCGCTCGCACAGTCAGGGGAATGATGAATTATTACAAGGCCCTGAAGTTGCTAGCTTTCCTTGAATACCATCATGATATGGATTTCTCCCAAGGGCTACAGGAGCCTGGTTCCACAATGCTAGATGACAATGCACATTGCTCCAGCGCCACAAGTTCGCTTTCTGAAGGTTGTGCCTGTGAGCGTGGTATTGCTCTCCTGAAATATTCCTATGTTGTTACTTGTCAGAAGTATGGATCTCAGAAGGCAAATAGTGATCCCCGAGCAGAAGAAATATTGTATTTAATGAAAAACAATGAAGCCCTACGCGTAGCATATGTTGATGAGGTGAGTAAGGGTAGGGATGAAAAGGAGTATTTCTCTGTTCTTGTTAAGTATGATAGACAGTCACAGAAAGAAGTCGAGATATACAGAATTAAGTTGCCTGGTCCCTTCAAGCTAGGAGAAGGTAAACCTGAGAATCAAAATCAAGGCATTATCTTCACCCGTGGCGATGCAGTTCAGACGATCGATATGAACCAAGACAACTACATAGAGGAGGCACTTAAGATGCCAAATTTGTTGGAGGAGTTTGAGAGGCTTTATGGGACCCGGAATCCCGCTATTCTAGGTCTGAGGGAACATATATTTACTGGTTCAGTTTCATCGCTCGCCTGGTTTATGTCTGCTCAGGAAACAAGTTTTGTTACCTCGGGACAGCGTGTTCTCGCCAACCCTTTGAAGGTTCGAATGCACTATGGCCATCCAGATGTTTTCGACAGGATTTGGTTCTTGACACGAGGTGGGATCAGCAAGGCTTCCAGAAAGATTAACATCTGCGAGGATATTTTCGCTGGCTTTAATTGCACCTTGCGTGGAGGCAACGTGACACACCACGAATACATCCAGATTGGCAAGGGGAGGGACGTTGGGTTGAATCAAATATCGATGTTTGAAGCCAAAATTGCGAGTGGAAGTGGGGAACAAGCTCTCAGTAGAGATATACATCGGCTGGGTTGTAAGCTCGACTTCTTCCGAATGCTTTCGCTCTTCCATTCCACTGTAGGGTTCTACTTCAATAACATAATGGTGATATGGACTGTATATGCCTTGTTGTGGGGGCGGTTGTATATGGCTCTGAGTGGCTTTGAAGATCTAGGCGACGCAAACAACAAGAATTTTTTCGGTCCGGTTGTCAATATACAGTTCATCCAAGTTATCCTGTTCACGGGCCTTCCAGCGGTTGTGGACGATTCAGTTGAGCACGGAATCCTCTCGGCTTTGTGGGATTTTTTGGTAATGCAGCTGGAGCTTTCATCTGTCTTTTACACGTTCTCTATGGGAACTCGTGGCCACTTCTTTGGCAGGACAGTTCTTCATGGTGGTGCGAAGTACCACGGGACTGGCCGTGGCTTTGTTGTGCAGCACAGGAGTTTTGCTGAGAATTACAGACTCTATGCCCGTAGCCATTTTGTCAAGGCCCTTGAGATTGCGCTGGTTCTTATGGTATACACAATTTATAGCCCTTTAGCTAATGGCGCATTCTTATTCATAGACACAAGCATTACGGGCTGGTTTCTGGTTGCATCGTGGATCCTCTCCCCTTTCATATTTAACCCTTATGGTCTTGATTGGTTGAAGACGGTTGACGACTTCGACGAATTCATCAGCTGGATAAGGGACCGAGGAGGCCCGTTTGTGAATTCCACGCAGAGCTGGGAAACATGGTGGTACGAGGAGCAGGACCATTTGCGGACTTCAAGTATCTGGGGGAAGTTTCTGGAGGTAATCCTGGTATTGCGCTTCTTCTTTTTCCAATATGGGATCGTTTACCGTCTTCACATTTCCTCTGGGAGTACCAGTGTTCTGGTTTACTTACTGTCCTGGACATGCATAGCCGGGTTTTTTGTAACGTGTATGGTGATATCCTCTGCCCGAGAGAAGTACGCGACCCGGAATCACCTTCGTTATCGGCAAGTTCTGTTGGCCACTACTGTTTCGGTGGCTCTAGCAATTGGTGCCTTATTGCAGTTGACGAATATTAAGCTGGTTGATCTTTTCACTGCTCTGCTGGGATTCATACCCACCGGGTGGGGAATCATTTCAATAGCCCAGGTTTTTAGGTCCTCTCTCCAAACAACTAGGCTTTGGGACATTGTTGTTTCCTTGGCTCGACTATACGATCTCTTGTTTGGAGTGATTGTCATGGCGCCTGTCGCAGTATTAGCATGGCTTCCCGGGTTTCAGTCAATGCAAACGAGGATCCTCTACAACGAGGTGTTTGTTAGGGGCATCCGGATATCCCAAATACTTTCTGGGAAGAAAGTAAGAGGAACAGGTAGCTAGTAATCCCAGGGTAATCAGGATGTGAAATCTCTTATGATACGTTTGCAGTGTCCCAACTTTTTGCATTTACATTGCTTGCTACTCTGCAACAGAATTACGCAGACAAATTGCAGCCATCTTTTGGCCTCCACTTCAGATATTGTAGTAGTTATGTACATCTCTATGCACACCATGATAGGTTACTTTTTTTTTTTTCCCCTAATGCTTGGGATTGGCTCTGCATAGAGTACAAATCATTGGTCCGTCGAGCAAACTAAATTCCGATGGATGTTACAAGTACCAACCGACGCTTGTGCATTGGTGTTTTGCAGCTGAACTGAAGGGCTACATTTGACCTGCCCTATCAGCAACATTCTTTCAAACATGTCGTTTGTGTTTCCCTTTCAAGCGGCTTCGGCAGCTGATGGTTCCTATATTATAGGGCAATGTTCCGCTCCTATTTAACCGGGAAAGGCATTGTTAAATAGCGGAATGAATGACACTAGCCAAGCGTAGTAGTCAATTAACAGATTTGTGACGCTTGATCAAGCTCACTCAAGCTTAGCTTGGAAGGCCTCTTCCTATGGCTCAGACTGGGATATTAGTCTGAGTTGATAATCGAAACTTGTTCATGCAAAATATCTCGGCCATGCCGGCAATGTAGAGTCGGCTTCTCCGGGTTTTATTAGGCAGTAGTGTAGTGCATCTCTCTGAGCCTTCATAATCTGGCAGGCCCTTCAAGTGATGACTAAATAAAGCTTTGCACGGATAGATCGTCGACCATTTTCTCGCCTCTCTCACCTCCAATGGTCTGAAAACGCCGCGTCGATTCCTGCTCGAATTGGTCGAAAGAAAAAAGAATAAAAAATTGGGGGAATTTCGGAAGAACTTCACTTCAGCCGGGATGATATAGATGAGACCTTCAAGATCTCACTGTCCTTTCATGACAGACAAATATCAGAAGATTCAGAACAAGACATAGAAAAAGAGGAGAGAAAAAAGGAAAAAAAGGAAATTCCGTTGCCGGGACTTGAACCCGGGTCTCTCGGGTGAGAGCCGAGTATCCTAACCAACTAGACTACAACGGATTTGCCTTCCACCCTCCACATAAAAATATTTCTTGTTTCAGAGTTGACCTCCTCCTTACTTCGGTTTACCATGCAAGTTCTACTTTTAAGAACGAGCGAGGACGAAGAGAGTTTCGACCAAATACAATTTTTTTTTTTTGGCTTTATTTCTGCTTTGACTGTACTGTAGCAAAAAAATTGAAAGGAAAAACAAATGAGGGTCACCCCCCGGGCGAAAACGAGATTTGGCACTTCATGTTCTTTTCTCTGTTTCCGCTGTCGAGGACATCGTGTTCCTCAGTCTGTATCATTCTTCCAACTTTTATTTTGTTTTGGCATGCCATGCTGTCTCCTCTTTTGTGGTGTCATGGGGTCTGGAGCTTCTTCGGCCTTCCATGCGGACACCAAACAAAACACCAGCCCGACAAAACTCATGGAACATGCAAAAAGAGAAGGAAGAAAATGACAAATTAATGCTGGGAGAAAAACAATTGATATATAAAATAATATTATTTTCGTGATAAATGAATTTCTTAAAAAAAAAAAAATTTCCAAAAATGATTGTTCATATGTATAGATTTGGCTTATAGGTAATGCACCAACAAAACCAATTTTGGAGACTCACTGTGCAATTCCATACTTCAACATGAGTCTGACGTGTGTGTTTTTAGCGTGCATTTCTTCGATGTCAATTTGCGGAGTGCGAATGATGCTGGCTTCGAGAGACCAATGAGTTGCGGATCACCGCGATGCCCGTGGATGTAGCTGAAAGGTGGGCGGTCTCTCCGCGTCGGGGCATGAAAGCATCATGAAACTATTTAAGAAAAGGCTGCCCACTCGTGTTGTGTTTGCGCGCACGTCATGACTGGATTTTGTAAAGCGGATTAAATTGCGGCACTGGACAAGAAGAAGCGATCATTGCATTTTACAAATGCGTCGGTCATTTATGGCGGATGACCGTGTGCGGGTTCGACCAACCAAACTAAATGCATTGCATGAGCGCCATGCAATTGACGCACTCTGCAATCAGGGATCATCGATTGCAAGATGGGCAGGCTAGTTGACATTAGGGGTGAGCATCAGTCTAGGAATCTTAGATTGACTCTAGACCGACCCAACCTTACCGGTTCTTGGTTCGGTTTCCAGAGAAATTAAATTAATCATTGATCTTGGGATCCCTGAACCAGTACTATGCGGATTGATCCTCAATCTAGGAGTTTTTGGACCAACTCTTATTGTATATTGTATATAAATTTTTTATATATATTCTAAAGATCGAACCCTAACTTAAACGGTATTAAATGTCGTGCTCCTCCTTCACCTCCATTGATCCCGTTTTCTTCTTTCTTTCTGACTGAAGTGATGACTAAATAAAGCTTTGCACATATAGATCACCAACCATTTTCTTGCCTCTCTTATCTCCAATGGTCTTAATATGCCGTGCGGATTCCTCTACTCGAATTGGTCAAAAGAAAACATTTCCAAGAATTTCGAAAGAGCATCACTTCAGCCGGAACGAAATAGAAAACACGAAAGGAAGCTGATTCAGCATAGGAGTTACCATTGATGGACCTTTTGTAACTTGCGCAAAAACTCGAAGTCACTCCTTGGGTTTCAAAAAGCTTTTGACCTCCTTTTGATCGAGTGGAGATATAAGAATTCGAAAAGACCAGTGAGTATCTCAAGTCACATTCGAGATCTCATATGACAGTGACCAAAAAAAAAAAAAACAAAAGAAGAAGAAGAAGATTCAGAGCAAACAAAAATAAAAGAGATTCCGTTGCCGGGACTTGAACCCGGGTCTTTCGGGTGAGAGCCGAATATCCTGACCAACTAGACTACAACGGATTTGCCTTCTCATGCCCTCACGAAAATATTTAAACACTAAAAAGTGTTTCATCTGACTTTTCTCTCCTTATTTCAGGGCGCACTTCGCAACGCGAGGATTCTACTTTCAAGGACGAACGAGGATGGGACGATAGAGTTTCGGCCAATTACAATTTTTTTTTTTGGGCTTCATTTTATTGCTTGGACTGTAGCAAAAAACATTGACTGTCCCCCCAGGGCGAAAACGACGTTTGGCACTACATGTTCTTTTCTCGTTTCCTCTGTCAAGAACATCCTGTTGCTCAGCCTGTATTATTCTTCCAACTTTTACCTTTATTTATATATATTTTTCAATTATAATCCCTTTTCTTTTGGCATGCCGTGTTGTCTCCTCCGCGTGGCTCGTCTTGTCTCTGCCGATTGGTAAAATTGAACTGCATTTTTAATTCCTCTTTTGTGCTGTAATGTCGGCTGGAGCTTCTTCGGCCGTCCATGCCGACAGCAAGCAAAACGCCAACCCCACAAAACTCACGGAACATGCGAAAAGGGTGGAAGAAAACAACAATATTATGTCAGGGAAAATGTTAATTCACGTTGCTTGTTTTGCAAAAATTAAATTATTTAAAAAAAAATTCTGAAAATGATCATTTGGATATATAAATTTAGCCTATGAATAATACGCCAACAAAACCAAATACGGTAATTCACAGAGCAATCCTATACCTCGACATGGGTCTTTCGTGTATGTTTTCAGCGTGCGATTCTCCATTGTTGATTGTGAAGTACAAAGCTATGCTTGCTTCGGCTTAGAGAGACTGATAAAGTTACAGATCATTACTACGCCTGTGAATGTAGTTGAAAGGTGGGCAGTATGAAAGCATTATTAAGCCATTTGAGAAGAGGAGCGCAAGCCATTATTGGACTTTGTAAAGCGGTTGAAATCGCACCTAACAGTTGGAAAAAAAAGGCGGCCGCTACATGTCACGGATGTGCCGGTCTTTATTGGCGAATGACCATTGGGATCTTTGAATTCGACATGGCCACGCGCGTGAGGATCTGACGAACCGAACTGCCGTCGATGCATCATTGCACGAACGCCGCGCAATTGACATGCTGCGCAGATCATCGCTCGCAGGACAGGACGGACAGACCAGTACGACATGGCAAAAATCCACGTCCCACTCGAAACATCATTAAAAGTAGTCGGCCAAGTTCCATAATTGATCTCTCCATCTCATGCTGACGTACCGGTCGGCTCTCCCCAGGATGCACATGGGGAGCAAAATTCCACAATATGAATGAAAAAGAAAAAAGGAAAATTTGCGAGAACTGATTATATTAATGTTAATCACGAAACCATCGGTATTAATTTAATTCAAACGTGAATTATTTATGGATTACGCACCGGGGTTGACTTTTGGAACCCCATGTTAAGAAGGAGCTACGAAAGTGCCCGAAGATCCTTAGCGGGTGGTGAGATGGGATCTAATCGTGATTTTGGAGTTTCTTGGCAGAAAGTAATTACGCGATGAGGCCGAGGGCAAAAGCGGGATTTCGCGTGCGGTGACGATTACCCGTCGCTCGTCCGTGACGCGCACCGGGACCGACCCCAGGCAATAGCTTTGAAGAGAAGAAGAACATTGGCCAATGGCCACCCGATGAAAAGCCTGACAATCCCAGCCCCCGTCTTACGTGGTCCCACCGCCACCACACACGTGTCACCCAGCCTGTGGTTACCGTAGAAATTGCCCAACCGGAAAACCGAATTATAAGAAATTAAAGTCAGACGTATTAAGATTAATATACTAAATATGTTTGATTAAAAGATGTAATAAGCGCACGCGTTAAAGCTCATTAATAAAGCTCATTAAAATATGTATCTTTACTTATTATTTGTCACATCATCCAGAACGTTCGCGTAGTGCACTAATCTTAATATTTCCCATGTTACCCAAGCAAAGATCGCTTCAATTCGATTGGCTTGATCAAAATAATCAATCACCAATCGCTTCATACTGCATTCCTCGTTGAAAAAGCATAAATTTCTCATATTAAAATGCTCATGGAGCTAGAGCATATTTGAATACAAATAAGAATTTCACAGGAAAAATACAATTTTATTCACAAACATTGTAATTATTGTTTTTGTTAGGTCAAAAGGGATAATCTCCGATGTTATTTTACACCATTATTGCTCATGAAATTTCCAACCTTAAAGAAGAGAGCATCAGACAGACTTAAAGACACTTTTGACTGAAAGGTGAGTTTTTTTTTTTTTTTTTTTTGTCGAACTGAAAGGTGAGTTGAGAAGGATGTCTTTTGAGGTTTCGGGACATCAATGGGGGAATGTCAAGTACTAACAACTCATAGCCCCAACAGCTGCAACACTTTACCTGCCAGCAAATTTGTTGAGGTAGCTACACTTGCCCCATTTGGAGAAAAGGCATGAACTTTCTTCAGCAATCACAATGAGGGCTTGAAGAACTGTTTCCCTTAAGTTTGATGCTGGGAAGGATGGATGCAATTGAATAGTTGGTGATCAGATTTTGGGATTGGAGAGCACCATATTGCCCTGACAAGAACCAAAAAAAGACAGAAATAGTTCCCAAATAGCTAAGAAGATTGGTTCGAAACCGACCAACATTAACTAAACTACATCGCCATAATTAGATAATCATCTACTTATACTATTTTTTTAGAATAAACTTTAAAAGAGCATATGGTTTAAGAAGAAACCCATATTGAAGATGGCTACTCCAGTGCGAGTGCCCTGCGCTGTCTGGTGTTCATGTGAAGCGTGACTTAGAACTACCAAAATTGAGGTCCTAATTGAACCTAAACCTCCATCCAGGACTGCTATTTGAGCGAGTGGTTCTAGTGGACCAGAGAACCCTTGAGCTGCAGGGGCAGAACGGTAAATTAGTCGAGAGAGGTCAGACAGTTGGTGGGTGATGTAATGTTCCAAACGAACCCGCCTGTAGCCACTAATTAACCGGGACGCTGTCCGAGTCCTGGCCTCATATTAATACGATGATAGACTACGAACTCATCATCGTTACTCCAAAACACTTTTGTCTTCTCTTTACATACTCTCTCTCTCTCTCTCTCTCTCTCTCTCTCTCTATCGCTGGTTCAATTCCCTCTCTGCACTTAGAAAAAACAGGGAAAGAAGAAAGTTCAAAGCTTGTCCGACAATGAAGAAGTCAGGATTGTTTGCAGTCTCGGCGGCTGCCGCTTCTGCTACTGCCATCTCTTCTTCTTCTTCTTCGGGTTTCTCGTGCACTTCCAAGCTTCAGTTTCCGAACCAGGTATGCATTTTGCCTGACGGCCGAGAAAGTGGGTGCTGGGTTCTTGAAAATAGCTGCAATTGTTTGACTGTCTAGTGATGTTATGCCGAGAGGAGCGAAGTTTCTTCGCTCGCATATGTAAAAATTGAATTTTTGCGAGTGAAATTTGGTCTTCTGGTTCCGGTCGAGATCGATCTTGGTCATTCGGTTGATTTGATCATTTTACCTCACTTCACCTGCAGGAACACGTCTCGGGCACTGAACAATCTGCTTCTTCTTCGCAAAACTCGGGCTCCGCTGATAAGTTTGCGCCGAGGTTCGACGGCCTGCGCTTCATCGAAACGCTGGTCACAGCTCACAGATAATTCCATTGGTTCAAATCCTTCGACTTTGATCTGTAGATATTCACCCGAATTCTTGCAGGGTGGCAACACTGGAACTGCAGCTTTTAATTGCGTTTCTCATTTCGAAAGGGAAGGAAAGTTGTGGATCTTTAGTTTTAGCCTGTTAGGCGTAGGAAAGTATTTTTCTTGTAAGGACAATTTCTTGATGGTATGATTGCAAGTATTTTTCCGACCCTGTCAAATTCTTCTACTGTAACTTCTGGTAAGCACACAGTTTTACGGAGAGAATACGATTCTAACCCATTAAGAACGAATCTCGCGGCCAATGCGCGACATTTGGGGTATACCACTTCATCTTCAAGAACTTACAATTTGGCTTCGCCCTCTTTTTAATTGAGGCACTGGACTTTGTATAGACTTCCGTCTCGATTGTTTAGTAGTAATCATCGATGCAGGAAGCAGTATGGTGCCGGATAAATGCGGTCCTCTTGATTGGCATGTGTGCCCCATCGCAAGCAAGTAATGTTTAGTTAAACGAAAATGACTATATGTTCCCACAATCGAGCACAGACCTACAAGACCGACGACATGAGCACGTCGGTTCACCTTTTACTCCCATTCCCTGGCTCCTGCTGCAGTCTGCAATCTCAATGACGGCACGGTTTGAGTTGAGTTTGTACGCGGGCATGTTTGAGGAATAACACGAGCCGACGCAGGTCCAATTTAGTTTTCCCAGCGGAGGTCCATGCCACTACCTTTAATTAAAGCGAGAACAAAGTCGGAGCTCTTATGATCCATCCAAACAACCGACCTGCCAGCTTCCAGGCTTCATGGGATCATGAGCTTTCATCAATCATTCTTGATTTCTTTATTGTGTTTTTCCCATTCCCACCGGCGCATGCATCTTGAGCTCAGATCTTTACAACTCCAGCTCAGCAAGAGGTGGATCCGCATATAGCTCCAATAATGAGAGAGCAAATAATATTTCCTGTGATGACGACTGGCTCAAGAACTTGGTAGGCAACTTCCGTGCAGGACAGATGGATCTTCCATTTCCACCTTCAATTGTTTACGCTAGAAAACGTTGACACACTCCGTCAGAAGCAACCATTCTGCTCGTAAAAGACACCAAAGCCTGTGGAGGACCAATTCAAATTGAAGTGTCTCTCTTCAACTTTTGCCCAACTGCTTTGTCCATACGTGCAAACCAGTGTCGAAGTCATAAGACAAGCCAGCTTTGCCCATGATTCATGCCAACAAGAAATTGGGTATTTTAATTATGCTAAGTCCATCAAAGTAGTGGGATACAACAATAAGTAAAATGCTTCCTTTTGTTGCAAAGCATTGTCTGTCTTGACTTGGCCAAGCATTTCCATATTCGCAGAGGAAGAAAGACGGTTAGCAGAGAAATGTCCAGTTTATTCAACCGCCGTCCAAAAAAATTATGTTTTTCCTGAGAAAGCCCCAAAAAAGGGCCACTAGGCCATCACTCGACAACAGACAAACGCAGACACATTTCTCATCGAGTAGGCACAATTAGATTCATGATCTCATAGGACCTGTTCATCCATATGACTACAATCATCATGAATAATGAAACGGTTTCAGGAGGCCCCATACATACAAAGAATGTCACGTGTGACGTGAACTTGAAAATGCAATTGACTTGACAAAACATTTTGAATTACAAACAAAAAGGGGAAACCAAAGCCATCTGCAATCACCCTGTGAAAACAATGGAACTACAGTCTGCAGAGACTATGCAGAGCCACATGATCTAGCCATAATTTAAGACATCTCTTATAAAAGAATAGCAGCTCTCTATGACATTGGGAGGAAAGGCCACAACGTCTGGACAAAGTATATAAGCCCGCAGGATGATACCTTCACATTTTCTTTACAAAGGCAATTTACATCAGAAATACTGAAGCAGAAGCATAACAAACACACCCACAAACATCAATGACAAAGACTGTTTCGGCACTAACTCGCCTCCACTCGCATTCACAGATTCCTTCAGAGCTGGAGCTGCTACAGGTACCGCGGTACAATCGAGACCTTCTTTCCCTTCTTTGCATTCATTAGCAAAGAGTCCTGGAGGGTATTTTCCATAGAGGTTAATGTAGCTGAACATGGTCGAAGCACAATCAGTTGTGAGGTCATTTATTTGGTCGATGAAGGGACATGCGAATTCTTTGAAAGCTTGACAGCAGAGCTTGGCTGAGTATTGGGGTCCCTTGCACTGGCTCGTGAGGATTGTGTAGTTCTGGTTCTCAAAGTCTACGGAGCAACCTTTGAGCCAAAAAAATAAACAAGGAGATTGAGGTTTAAAAGTGCTGCCCATTCACCAAAAACTCATAAAAGCTACCATTTGTCTTCTAGCTATAATACACAAGTTTCATCGACTTGCAAGTACAAAGAGGGACATGTAGCAAATGCAAAGATTTTACAGATCTCTTCAACTCAAACACGCAGAATAGAATTTGGGCATGGGGATGGAAGGCAATGAGATTCTACAACACCACATCATAAACTGAGGCATGGATTGCATGAAAAATGTTTCACATACTCCTCTCTATTCCTGATTCCCTTCCTCATGCTTTTAATTTAATAGCAACCTGCCTGATTTAGTCGGGGAAGAACACGAAGCACTTTCAAGTAAATTGAGCGAGATCATTGCAGGTTCGAGTTAATTGGTCAGTACAATAACCAACCAAATTTTGGAAAATGATGAGAATGAGATGGCAGCTTTTTACGGGAAAGCTGGGCACCAGGATGTTGGGGGGCCATGATGAAGAGTTTCCTTAACTCTAAGAAACATCCTGATTGTTTTCTTATTCTGACTATGAAAATATGAATCCTTTAGAATATAGTACCAGTGTGATCCACCATAAGTTAAATCATCAATTATCATGATATGTGGTCATCTCCACAGTAAATCAACTGATGGGAACAGTATAGCGCAACTGTCAAATAGCTCCATAGTGACTTGAAGAAAAGTCGTGTTCAATAATCTTCCACTAACTTTGCCAAAGAGATGTTCTAGCATCACCATTCAAGAAAATCTAGAAAGCCCTTATTACATTAGCAAAATCTCAGTGAAACAACACTGAATAACAACTTTAAAATGCTAATTTTGGATTACTCTATTCAGTACTGATACCTCATGATGAAAAATCATGAAGAGGATTACCAATTGCAAGCACATTGATATATCTAAATGGACTATATTCCACGGAAATTTTTGTGCTTTTCTTTCTTTCATGAGAAAAATGATTAAGCTAATTCAGACCATCATGAAAATAATGACTCTACACAACCTTATTTATTGGTGGGGAATTCAACCCTACCTAACACCTTATTCAGCTTCCTATTAGCTTCTTCTCAGAAGCCCAAACCAAGTAACAGCCAAAGTTGTTTAGTGCCTGCTCTCTGAAAAGTCTTTGTTTGTTTCGGGCTATACTACTTCTTCTGTGTCACTCATGTGGGTAACTTCTCGTTTTTGACATTGAACAATGAAACATAGGCTGAAAATATCTAGGAGAGAGAGCTTATTGCTCAAGGGGCATAAGGAGAAAACTCACTGATGTGATGAAACAACTATAATTATAAATTCACGGAACTACCAACTTACGCACGATTAAGGTGTTGGGAAAGGAGTTTGCATCATTAAGATACCACCTGATTCCCTCTTCCTAAGATTAAAATCAGCATCAAATGTGTTCAGCCTCCAGGAAACAATTGGTAATTTTGGGCTCAAGAGGGAGGAAGAAGATGGGGATACCGGAAAATATGCTGACTCAATTGCATTTGTTCGGTAGCACTTGCATGTTGCTTATAGAAATAGCTTCAGAATCTAATTACTAAACACACCCGGCCTCAATTTGGAAAAATTTAATTGCGATGCAAGGTATATATGTCCAATACCACTAATGAGCACCCCTATGACCTTAACAGATGTCGGTGTTCCTAAACATCCCAGAAACTACAGACTTCCTAATTTTGCTCAGACAAGAGACAAGAAGCAATTAACGATTCGAAGAAACAGAAAACCTTCAACGGAAGGAACAGATCGCGCGATTCGTCAAACAAGGAAATCAAAGAAAAAAGAAAATATAATGAGAATGGAGAAAGATCTTTACCCTTTTTGGCCTGAAGAAGGCTACGGCCAGCAGCTTCCCGAGATTCAAAGATGCCATCTGAAAAAACAAACGCAAGAACCGTCAAGAAAACCCAATGGAAACGACAGATCAAACGGGCGAAGAGAAACAACGGGAAAAGCCCAAGAATTTCTCGAGCAGCAAAAACACCAAGAATGCCAAGATTCACCATGAATGAAAGAGCAAGATGCCACGCCGATGAGCAGGAAAAACAGGAGGCAGCCGCAGGTAAACGGGTAGCGGGCCATCGCAAGACTTCTTCTTCTTCTTCTCTTGCTTCTCGCCGGGGGCTCGCCGGAGACCAATCTCGATCGATCTCCAAAGAACAAATGGGTTGTCTCCTTCCCGTCAGCTGTCTTCTTGTTTCTTGGAACGAGCTCGTTCCGACAGGGGTTATTGCTAATTTTAGCTCAGGGCGAGCGAGCGCGACAGAAAGAGAAAGAGAGAGAAAGAGAGAGAGAAAGAGGAGAGAAGCCGCGTTTTGTCAGGCTGTCTGATGATGATTGACGGGAGGCGGTGGGCAGTTGATGCGTAGGAGTCAGTCGCAGGCCGTTCCGACGTTGCCTCCACTCGGATTCGGATCATCCGTTTGATCGATGATGCCTCGGTCCGTAACTCCACTCGTCTCTTATTGGATAGATTCTTTGCCTGTTTTTTATATTTCATCTAATTTGCATCTTACGGCGGCGGTTACTTTCAATTTTTCCTTTAATCCAGAGCCTGAGAAAAATTTCATAATGTATAAATACTGATCATTTAGATATGATATTTTCATAATTTTATAAAGAACGTTACTTTATTTTTTTAGAAATACAAGCAAACAATGCCCTTTAATCGTTTTAATCTCCTCCAGTGAATTGTCAACAATAAAGGTCGTCCGGGCTAATTAAACTCCCTGACGATTGGCCAAGTGAATTCTCTGTTGGTTGACTCAGTCAGCTCCTTTCTAACAAAATGACACCGAATCCACTCAATCCGCCCTCCCAGATTTCTCTGTCCTTGGAATGAAAAGACCGTTGACCCCACCTACAAACACCTGACAATTTAATGTTTTTGTAATGAATACTTACTCAAATTTCGGAAAAAGATGGAACCTGAAAGAAGACAAGTGCAGTGAAATTGGGGAACATTTTCTTAGAGACGAGCGAATATACTCGATTTTCTTGATTGTGTAGTTCCGTACCAGAAGCAATGTACATAATTATCTAGCTAGGGGAAATTTGATGAAGAATCAAAGCGCAACAACCGACGGAGGTGCTGGGATCACCAGCCCCATCAAAATTATAAAAGCAATGTCCTATCTTTATCACTTCAATACACGTTTCGCCCATTAGATCTCCATAGGGGACAGCGCTTCTTGCCAGACGAGGGAACAATGCGAAGAAAAACACATTCGGCCAAATTTCGCAATCAAGCAACTCTTTAGGAGGTGTATGAGTAGGCTAGCAAATAGCCAAGACAGAAGGTTATTTAAGGAACAGAAGAATAACATTGTCCGATTGTCTCTGTGATGGAGCTCACAGCAGTTCTGCAAAATGGAGCATTGAGTGTCGAGGTGTCTCCGGAAGGATCTCTCTGAGGCTGCTAGGAGGCTGCCCCGCCAGCAAAAGCTTGGCTACCTAAGCAAGTCAAATTTTGAAATCCAGGCCACGGCGGTACTCCTGGTGACGGTGCTGGGTTTTGTTTAATGGCACACCCTGAGGCATTGTAAGAGTAATGCTGGACTTAATTAGACTGGTCTTACGTAATTGATTTAGAAAGTGATGTGCCATCGGACTATTAATGGTTTTTAAATATTAATCATTTACTTAAAATGCCACTCATAGTATGACACGTCACTTAGTATACCAATTTTATAAACCAATTTCATAAGTCTAGCGTTTCTCTTATCGAAATAAAAAATGATGCAAGCATAGGAAGATGACAGAGAATTGAAATAGATGTGTAACACAGCTTGAATTGATAGTAAGAAGAACCACTGAGGGCCTTGTTTGTTAATAAGAAGAAAAGGAATAAAAAAAATCAAATAAAAGGTTAGATACAAAATGGGCTCCACATTTAACCGGAATCATTGCCTGAAAGTGGGATTCATGAGGGACAATATGGTCATAACAAAGCATGACTCATTTTCCTTCTATTTTTAAAGTTTGAAAAGAAAATAAAAAAGTCAACAATCGTAAAACATGTTGGGTTAGAATAAATCTATTAAAATGGAGGTCCACGCAGAAATCAGGTTCTTGAAAAAGCACATGACAATCGGCAATTTTAATCTCGAGCCAATAAGAAACGAGAATCACAATAACATTTTGCCAAGGTATGATGAAATAAAAATTAGATAAAAATTGGACAAAAAAGAAAGAAAAGGAGATATATTCTAATCGTTCAGTCCATAAAATAAGGGTGCTTATGTAAAAAAAACCTTTATAAACATAAAGGATCCATTAGCAACAGAAAGGAAATATGAATTATAATTTCTAAAAAAAATTTCTCTTCGAGGCTTTGTAATTTTTCACATGGATATTCATTAAACTTAACTATATTTTATCACGTCTAAATATTGTACAAGATATTTTTTTTGTCCTTCTAAATTTAGGAATGATTTGCTCATAACAAGTTTGAGGGAAACCATAGTATGTCTGGCCCACCATTCGCGAGTACTTGTCAATTATGAATTATTCTTCATTTGCTTAGAAGATATAAAGAGAGAGAGAGACGAGAGTATACCCATTGAAGAGCAAGACGGGCACCATCCATCCACTTGAAATTAGTGATCACGAAAACAAAAATTGAAAAAAAATTGATTAAATATATCGATACCCCAAAGTAGAAATTCAAAGTCTACTCCGGAGGATCAGCTTCAGAAATAGATTTATCCTCCTTTGTTAGGTCTCTCAGAGGAGAGGACAAATCGATTTTAATTGGATAGTTAAAAAGAGCCGGTAGGAAATAAAAGCGAAGAGCAATATCACCACCCCGCTTCCCACCTTTTGCTCCGATTCATTCATGTCGGTACGTGTTTCGGCTAACCTTGAGGCCTGCTGCCTAATTTTTGGCGAAGGGAAAGAAACTTCTTTTTAATGGTTTCATTTGACATCAGCTGGGGCAACAGTGCGTTGGCTTTGAAGCATCGTATTTAAGTCTCTCCAAAGTGTTGTCATTTCCCTCTGCGGGTCGAGCCTAATCGCATACTTCTAAGCTCAATAGATGGGATAATACGAAAGGTTTCATTACCAACTATTGGAAGTCTGGCTTCTCCCCTGGAATCAAAAGATGAACTGTTTCTCAACCCCCCTTCTCTCTCCCCTCAACAGAAAAATTCTCCCCGTGTTACCTCCCTCATCTCTCTCGCGTGTACACTCCGTCTCTAGGTGGGGAAAGCACAAACCTGGGGAAAGCATGAACCGGTCAAAGGCCACCGCTCCATGATGAGTAGTTGGGTGACTAATTCACCGGTGCGAGAGATGTGACTTGCATGGGGACGTCGGCCACGGGTGGACCACCTCACGGTGGTTGCCGGTCGCTATAAGCTAGTCGGAAAAGGGGTGAATTGCCCCTATTTTGCCGGTGACCGGTCAGATTGGTCGAACCGACTTCGCATTCTCTGGCATTCTAGAGAATGAGGATGAAATTGATTGAAATTATAGAGAATTTATCCATTGGTCATGCAGAATATTTCAAAATAATGTATGGATATGGGAAAACTTACATGCAAGTTTCTAAAGCAGATCTTTCCCATTTCCGGCCAGTTGTTTGGAGGTCTGCTGTGTTGTATTAGAAGAGCTGCTTCAATTGCTAAGTTTGAAGTAGTTAATTCTGTCCGTTACAGCCAAACCCTGCGAAACAAAATTTATAATGTTTCAAGTGTTTTCTGCATATACAATTTTCCCGAAATTGTTCAATTAATTAAACAAGAAGTAGTAGTTCTCATTTTAGATACAGTTGAAGAACCGAGCTCTTTTTAGCACCTGCCAGAGCATTTCCGCAATGATCGGGGCACCCTTCAAAAGTGTGGAAATCAGCGCCACCGCCTGCACTAGCAGGAGCAGTACACGGAAACAAGGATGCGTTGCGATCTCATTGAAGCAGGGCTCATCTTAGAGGACTTGTCATTCTGTTTCGTTTGGTGGGGAGGTGGAGAAGAATCTTTTCTTTGGTAAACACCATTATGAGCTGTTTTTCTGTTTCTTCCTGGCGCTAATACTTCGATTCTCGGTAGTGATTTTGTTTTGTGGGAATAAATGGATTTGCATTTGATGCTTGGCGTGAGTTGTGTTGAGAAAAGCTTGCAAAGTTTCACAAGAAAGCTTCAAATGATAGGAAAATAGACTCTGCCCCCGAGATTTGGTCAGAGCAGTTTGTGTTTGGTGAGAAACCTACTTATTTTGTATGGTGAGAGCGAACATTGTAACATCTTCGAGCTATTCTCAAATACGCTCTGTCATAGTTCCCTAAGTTCGCCACCACGACGTTTTCTTCAAGACACCTGGCCAGTGGCATCCGAGTTGCACTACGAACTTCACATTGATTGCAGTAAGAAGGGAAATGACGAGGACTTAGATAGACCACTACTTTCCTCCGACTTCTTTGGATTACGTATGGGAAGGATTGAAAGAGCATTAGAACTGTAGATAGACCACTACTTCCTTACTGTCTTTGTGATCAGACATCTCATTCTATAATCCAAGTATTTAGTTGATAGCCTCTCATGTCGGGAAAGTGTTGATTAAAATAAATTAAGTAATTCTTTGAGTTGACGAGGCTTACTAAATCCAAAATTGATGGGAAAAGAGGCTTTTGGATGTGTGTAAATTATAGTTGTAAATATTGTTTGTGCTTCAACACGAAGGTTTGCTTCGATATGGCCTAGTAGTTGGAACAGCTTGTTTTTCTTATTTGGTAGCTTTGTGTCTATTGTTGAATGGAATTTTTCCCTGCTAAATTACGAAGTTCACATGTTAAGACAATGTAAATAGCTTCCTAAACATTCAGAGTTTCCCTCTCTTAGTTGTGAAACTTAAGTGATCGTCAATTATGCAAGGAGTCTGCGCTCTTTGGTTGGCGTGCAATCATTGGTGATGAGAACTCCCGCTGATTCGTCACTCAACTCTCGTGAAAAACAAGATCAATTGAAGCTGACTTCCGACATAATAGGAAGAGAGAGAAGATTATGAGTGGACTGATGATGATTACGTACCACCCTTAGGGGTTATGAATGGCCGTTGCAGCCGTATATTTGGAGCTTCAGATTGGTTGCTGTAGAATGGGCTATGATCGGTGGAAGGTTAGACTGTCTCGTAAACTCATCAGTTGTCTTCAACAGGTTAGGCAACTACATGACCAACTGCTGTATTGGAATGATGATACGGATGGCAGAATGCAGTGGTGTGCAAGTACTCCAACCACCTAAAAAGATATGCAATATGTGCTAACCGAAGATTCTAAGTCCACAGATTAAGGTAGTTGAGGCTCGTATTTATAGCATCATGCTCTTCGTATTTATAGCCTACTTTTTCTTTTTCTTTTCGACCATGGAGAAACAGGCTTGGAAATGACATGCTTCAAGACGATTCCCCTGTTTCTGAATTTCTAAGGTGATTCATCAATGTAATGATGACAAAATGATCATTTCTAGCGTAAATGAACATAGGACCATCAACTTGGTTGCCCTCAGGAGATAGATCGATCTGTGACCACCTGGGTGAAACCATTCCAATGAATTCCAATGATATAAGCCGTCAAGTGAAAAAGGTAACTCGAGGTTTGGCCATCCTCCTCATGAAAACGATGGCGTCAACGCAACTAGCTTCTGGGACCTTGCTAAAAGTCCATGAACTTCAGTGTACATAACTCTGTTCCTGCCTTGGTACTAGGGCATCTCGAAGAGAGACTCAAATTCACAAGAGAGGTGCAACATCATTCAAACACTTAACAGCATTTTTCCCCGAAACTTTCAACTAACGAGATGAGAAAAAAATACACAAGCTGCATACGATGGCTCAGGAAATCCTATATTTCTGATCATCATCCTCATTATTACATCAGCACAGTGCCGGCTGAGGAGTGCACGAGCGACCATGGGCCAATTTGAGACACCCCAAATGTGGTCACCATCTGTATATGAATAAAATACCAATTTAGTGTTGTTTTCAACTCTCTAATTGAGCTTTTTACTTTTTACGCGAGGGGGAAGAACTGGGGAGAAAGGTAGTTTGGAATTGTGGTTTGACAATAATCAGAACACGGAACTTCGTGAAAATGATTTAAATGGAAGGTCCACACAAGTACGTGAGCAAAGTCTTCTGCTTTAACGTGTAAAGGACTTTGGAGTAACTCGTAATTATACGGAGTGAACTGGGAGGCCAGTCCCCTCCACCCTTTAAATACTGTTAGTCTTGTAAAACTGGAAAGGACTAACTTGGATATTTATCGGCAACTCGAAATGAAGTGCAAATGAATCGATGAGTTGCTCAAATCACCTGTTTTGCCTAGCCAAAGATCTGCTGCAAATTGCCCGCTGCACTTAAATAGTAACCTCAGGCCGACCAAAAATCACTTTGGCCACCCCTATTGACCAACAATTCTTGCAAAGAGTTGCTGCTCAGAGGTTGAGCTTGGGTCATCAGAAGAAATGAACCGGGTAAGAACTCATGCCTGACCATGTGGTAAGGGTGAGCATCGGTCCAAGGTTAACCCTGGACCAATCTTGGACTGGCCTAAATCACCAGTCCTAGTCCAGTTCCTAGAGGAGCTAGCTTGATCCTTGGTCCTAAGATTTTTAAATCAGCACTGTGTGAATTGGTTTTCGGTCCTAAGAGTTTACATTTGGTCCAAATTGGACAACCCTAATTATATATGTTTTATCTATTCTAAAGAGCAAATCATAACTTAAACGGTATTAAACGACGTCCTCCTCCTCCACCTCTATTACTCTTGTTTTCTTCTTTCTTTCTTTTTTAATCCTATTTAATTTGCCAAGTAAAATTGAGATAAACAACTTTACTTGTGAACAACCTTGCCCTACTTGCCGCTTGACGCTCAACGCTCGACTAGCTTGTGGCTCAACGCTTTCGCCACTCGCCACTGTCATGTATAATTTCTTATATCATATTACATATTTTAGGTATAACATTATAGTTTATTATTTAATAAAAAATTTATTCAGGAATGATGGAAGGGAATAAAAAAAAAAAAAAAATGATGAAAAAATAAGCAAAATAAACAAAATTTTCATAATATATATAAATATTGATTGTTTACATATGATACTTTCTTTAATTTTCAAAAAAATCATTTATTTTTAAGAAATGGCTAATACTTTGAAAAACCTTAAACTCAAACCAGTATACTTATGACGACAAAAAAACCCCAAATACATTTGTGACAAATTTACCTTGAACTAATTTTTTAACTATCAAAAATCCTAATTTGATACATTTGTGATAAATATATCATCTATTAAATTGGATTAATGCCACAAAAAACCATAAAATTGGTATAACGTGACTTGTCACGTGTTATCCAACTCACCAATTGACAAGAAAAATTAAAAAAAAAAAAATTAATAGAGAATAAATTTGTCACAAATATACCAGTTTGAAATAAATTTATCAAAAATATATCAATTTGGAAATTTTAGTAATCGAAAAATTATCTTGAAATATATTTATCATAGATTTACTGGTTTTGAGTTATTTCATAGTATTAACCGTTTAAGAAATATAAACAAACAAAGCCCTTTTTCTTTTTTGATCTTCACAAGTCAATTGTCAACAATAGAAGTGTCCTGTCTAATTAAATCTCTGACCTGCCACGTGACAAATTAATGTTTTTGTGATGGGCACTCACTCAAATTTTGGAAAAAGATCGAACTTGAAAGAAGTCAGTGCTGTGAAATTGGCTAGAAATGACGAACATAGTCGACTTTCTTGATAGTGGAGTTACCTTACCAGAAGTACAGTCGTCCGGGGGAATTTGATGAAGATGGAAGGTTTTGGGATCACCAACCCCATGAAGGTTACAGAAGCAACATCCAATCTTTATCACTTCAATATGGTTCTCACAGGTAAGATTTTCGTAGAAGACGGCGCTTTTCGCCAAATGAGGGATTGATGCGAAGAAAAATCCATTCAGCCAAGTTTCATAATCAAGCAACTCTTAGACGGTAAATGAGTAGGCTAGCAAACAGTCGAGACAGAAGAATATTTAAGGAACAAAAAAATGACATTGTCCGATTCTGTTTCTCAGGGCATCGTATAACCACCTCCAAAATACAACCTGGTCAGTTCAGCATCAGTTTTACCACAAAAAGCTGCTAAGAGAAAATGGATCGGTTTCTCCATCTCTCTCTCTCTGATGGGGCTCAAAGCAGATCCAGAAAATTGAGCACAAGTGTCGTGGTGTCTCCAGAAGGATCTCTGCGGCTTCTAGGAGGCTGTGTGCCAGCAAAAGTGTGGCTACTCGATGCAAGGAAGCTAAGCAAGTTAAATTTTGAACTCGCAGCCACGGTGGTAATCCTAATGACGGCACCAGTTTTTGTCTGATGGCACACCCTGAGGCATTGTAAGAGCAATGCTATAATTACTAAGACAGGTTTACAAAATGATGTGTCACTTGCTTAAAGTGCCACTCACAGTATGATACGTCACTTAGTATACCAATTTCATAAACCATTTTCCTAAGTCTAGCATTTCTCTTTTCATATGAAAATGATGCAAGCATAGGAAGGTGACAGAATTGAAATAAGGGTGTAACACAGCTTGAATTGGACTGTACACATATACAAGCTCTTTAGGCCCTTTAGGCCATCGTGACAACAGGGAAGGTGACTTTAAGCACAGCGATCATGAGACCATCCAGAGTACAAATAGAAAGAATGAACCAGAAGATTACTCAACATATCTTAATGCCAAAATTGACATGCTTTTCCAGAAAATCCCTCTTTAATTAATTTGACAAAATATATGGTTGTTAGTGCTGAGCCCTACCATAACTTGAACTAAAACATGAGTTGTCAACCTATGGATCCACAATCAGGAACAGAAGAGAATTTCATTCGAAAATATGCAAAAGATATGTTCAATCTATGCTCCTTGCCTTAAGTTTCCAAACATGAGTTGAACATCAGATTACCTCATGAGTTTGAAGCTTCCTCTCATTACTCCACAATTACATGTTAGTTGGATACTAGCAGATGTTAGTGGTGTGCCTCGCTTTACGAGTGATGGACCTGCCCATTCGAAGGCGTCGAGCTGTGAGTGCTTCTAATAACACTTGCAAGGCATCTTCCACTGCTTCAGCCTGCTTATCCAAACCATAAGAGCTAAACTCTGGAACAGCTTGTAGCTCGGACATGAGGGCAATGGCCGCAGCAGCTGTGCAGGTACGATCCCATGAAGGCTGTGGCCTAAACTCAGACAAAAGTTATTGAGCTCAAAAGCGGTTTTAGATGCTCTGAGATGAAGAGGAGGAAGTTGAAGGTTTTTATGGAGGATCATATAATTACAGGAAACAATACAGAGAATCGAGAGAAGGGAAGTTCTAGCAGTTCATATCACCTGAGCTTGTGCATTGCGGATGCACCAGTAGTGAGAGATATACAAGGAAGATCATCTTCCCCCCAAACGATCTTTGCTTGCTCCTTCAGGTAGGAAAATACAAGTTCATGTCAGAATAAATTCATTACTTGCAACCAAGCATCAACAGCTTGGTTGTCTCAATAATGCAAAACTGTAAATTCTGTTCAAAGGGTCAAAGCCAACAACACTGACTACAGATGGGTGAAATAGACATATTACTACATGAAGAGAAGTATGCTTTGTTGAGTGTTAACCATAAATCAGAGGAGATAAAAAGGATCTGCCACCCGGTATTACCTTTAAACGCCGGAACATTGCAGCAGAGTTACTCCATGTACCGTCTATTAAAACAAAATGCAAAATTTTATCTTCATTTCTCTCAGCAATGGAAGCCTGGAGAAGATAGAAAAAAGGAATTTATGCCTGAAGCCATTGTAATCAAGAGACAAGGACAACAATGAAGTATTAAAGATTCAAGCATTGCTCTTGGCACAAGACCATCACATCAATTTTGAAGAAGCACTACCCTCTCTGAATGGAATTGTGCCCTGCTGAATGTATCCTGTACAGATTCAGTCAACGCGCTCTTATTGGGATAGAGGCACCAAACCTTACTCTTCCCTGATATTAATAATACTACATGTCAGGTCCCAAGGATACAATAAAATGTAATACAATGACTTAAAGATCTCTAACATCTAAATATAAAACAACAGCAATGGTTCATCTCTGTCAATTCCCCAATTACCACATCCTAATAAAGAATAATTTACCCAGCCACCATAGCCAATTTGCCTCACTCCCGATAAATAAAGAGTCTTTCAAACTGAAAATCAGCTTATTTCACCCAAAAAGCCAAACACAAAAGATCAAACTCAGGCTTGGTTTGTAAAATGGAAGTGCATTTCCAAGATATGGACTTGACTCTGATCGCTCAACAAAATCATTAAACTAGCAATATTTCCAAACATTGACCCTTCAACATTATCGGATTGCTGCAATATTGCACTGAGAAACCTGTGAAGTAAAAAGTCACGAAAAACAGAAATTGATGGAACCTGCAAATTTGAAGGTATTCCACATGATCTCTTCGTCTTCAGCAATTCCAAAGAGGCACAAAGTTGCTGCTTGGACTCCAAACAATTGCCATAACAACTTCCCAGTGTTGTTTTGTCTCAGAAAGTCCTGTAAAAGGACTAGTCACACTAACAGAGGCCGATGCATCAATGTATATGTATGATATACCATAAAAGACGACGTATTAATACCTTGGGATGCATATACACCCAGAAACGCATACCATGCCACAGAGAACAGGGAAGTACTTTTGAACACATACAATCTTCCATAGGAAGCCAGCACTGCAAAACAATTGGACAATAAATTCCAACATATCTCAAAATGGAATACATTTTGACACAGTAGAGGGAAGAAAATTGATATCATGGAGAAGACCTATCCTTGCAAAGTAGCCAAGTACCTTTTGGCAAAGGTAGTTCCTGCTTCCAAGCAAACGGCATGCTATCTGTCGGGCAGCAAAGAATTGAAGTTTCTTCTCTGAGTCACCTAATGCCTGATATCTTGCTCTGTGCTTCTTGTCCTCTTCCACTTTGAACTCACCCTGAAGAAGTAACATTGAGGAACTGAATGCATCCATAGCAATTGAAGACACCAATTCCCAATCCAAACTATGAAAGTAGCAAAATTTCATGCTTTAGTTTACAAAAACTATCCATTAGAGCTCTCGCACATACTTTTGTCATAAGAAAGGTTCATTTTTATTTTTTTTCAGTCTTGACGAGCAATGGTCTCAACAAGATTCCAAGAGCATCCCCAGACAAGTGTAGACATCCAAAGGAGACTGATTTTCTTATGCAGTTTCAAACTTCCCGAGCTTCACCCAACTCTAAAACCTCCCCTAGTCATTTCTTTCATTGACATAAAAATCTTTTCTAGGTAAAGGCACAACGCAAGACCAATCGTATCCTTTTCTTATACAGCTGAGCGGCCAGCCTTCCCATAAACACAAGTATCATAGCGACAGCAACGTCAGCGAGATCGTTCCCAGGAGGACTCGCACAAAATTTTCTACTTTCCAATTGCATATCCTCAGAAACCGCAGGCGGTATCAAAGTCAGCCAAGTCTACCGAAACAGAGTACAACCCGACCGATCAGGACCCGATTAACTAATCAGTCAAATATCAAGAAAGAGCAACAAACAACAGTGTACCTGGAGTTTACCCCCATTGCCTCCAAAACTCATGGAGGCATCCATGTCTTCCTCCAAGAGCTTCAGGTCCTCGATGACTTCGGTGACCATGGCGGGCACCGGGGACACGGACCCCCACCCCCGCCATTCTTGCGGCGAGATGGGACCGCCCTTTCCGCAGCCGCCGGCGTCTTCGTCGCTCACGTGGACCTGCCTCGGAGGCGTGCGGGAGGTGGAGCTCAAAAGGGTATTGCCGTCGCCGGAGAGGGTCCAGGGTTTAGCATCCATGCGGCTCCGGACGAGGCAGGAGAACGCGAAATGCGCAGCTGCGGAGGGGGAGCATCTGACGGGAAAGGTTCTCGGAGAAAGATGCATTTTTTTTTTTTACCTTTTTCAGGACATCCTTTGTCGCATATTTTAATTTAGAGGTCGGCTCGTACGTTTCAGTGAGGGCGACTTTGGTTTTTGCTAGGTCTTCAGGAATGCTGCCGAGCGCTGTGCTGAATTAGGTTGCCCTGTGTTGCTGCTGTTTACCACAGAAAATAATCTCCAGGGGAAATATTGAGAAAATTTTCTAGAAAACAAGGATTTGATGTATGCATTTTATTTACGAAAAAACTTATAATTTCATTAGGTTTTTCTAGATGTAAGTATGCACTTTGTTCTTTTGATTGAAGATGCATAATTTTGCTTAAAAATTGTCACTTTGGAGACTCTCGACAAAGGAAATTAGATACTCATTACCTTAATGATCCAATTAATTTTGATGCAATTAAGTTAGACTCACCCTAGACTTATTGAGGGCCAGATTTTTGAATCCAATAGATTGGTCCTACCCAATTCAAAGGTCACCTAATGAGATTGAGCAATCATCCGTGCTTCGACTCGGAATGAATTTCGAGCTTAGCCAAGTGCATTTATCGTGGCTAGATTGCTTTGAATTCGAAAGGTTGATCCTATCTAATTACAACTTATACACAATTAAATTCTATCTTCCATACGTTTTGTTGTTCGAGAAAATCATTCTGAACCATGGCCAATCAAGATGCGAATGATAAAATTTCCAATCAAAAATTGACTTATGAAATAGAAATATCATTTTTTTTCCTATTTTTGAATGAGTTTCTGAGAAAAATATGCGTTTGATAATGATATAAAATTTCTATTTATGAAATAGAAATTCATGTGATAACAACACAAAATTTCTTCTTCTCGATCGATGGTAGTGGGGGTAGAGGGCTGTGGCAACCGACGATCGATAGCGGTTGACAACTAACGACGGCCTGCGACAGTGGCGAGTGGCAGTGACCAAGGGGGATGGATGGCTAAATTAGAGAAAGATTTTTTCAAATAAGAAGTAGAAAAAAGATAAAATAAAATTTGATTTTTATTCTAGAAATAAAAAAGTAAAAAAATATATTTTTAATTTTATTCAAAACCTATTTCTGATATAAAAATATATTTTAAAAATAAAAAATAAAATTATTTTATTAAATAAATTTATTATATTTCAGAAATAATTTTAAAGTAAAAATAAAGTAGTAATCACACGCATCCGGTCTGATTCCAGGCCACGAGCCAGTTTGAGCACCTAAGGTGATAGTTCCGGGTCAACGACTTACTCCTCGTTAATGTCCGGATATCATCGTAAGACCGAGCGACAACGACGGCAACATCCCTACATTCCGCCCAGTCCGGTCCATCTAACTTTCCTCGTTCTCGTCACCCCCGGGCACTTCCACTGTCCCGTCTTTCTTCTTCTTCTTCCTCCTCACCGCCTTCCATCTTCAGGTCTCCACCGGAATCTCCATTTCTCTCTCTTCACCTCATGCCCACCGCTCATCTAACTTTCTCGCATCCCTCGTTCCGCTGCCGGCCGCGCGCGCCCCCCTCCCCCATATATATACTCGCGCTTCCTCGTCAGAGGATATATCTCGATAATCTCTAGGCGAAGCGATCGTTCCTCATGTCTTCGATAGCGGCCATGCACGAGTCGGTCGCTCTCTCCTCGCCTAACGTTCGCCCTTCCCTCCGCCCGATGGCGGCGGCGGCGTCGATGGCCTCTTCCCCGGCGGCGATCTCCCTCCCCTCGCGGTGGCGGAAAGCCGGCGCCGCCTTGCCGGGGTTCGCGGGGTTGAAGATGCAGTCGCGATCGCTCGTTTCGTCGGATTCCAAGAGCTTGAGAGCTTCTCGCTGCGCTCGAAATGGACGGATCGCGTGCGAAGCTCAGGACACTGCTCTCGACCGTGAGTGTTCTTGTTCTCTTCCCTCTTTTGTATTTGGTTGATCGTCGAATTTAGAACTACGAAATGGCGTGGTTTAGATTGAGTACAATTTAGAAGTTTCATATATATATTCTCCAACTTTCGGAGTGTCCAATATGTTGGAGTATACAGGAGGTTGACCTACATGCTTAGAGTCTTTTCCTAATCTATGCTTACAGAAATCCTGCTGTAGATAGACTCTTTCGCATAGTCTACCTGTCGTTCAACTCGCGCTGAATTTTTGTGGAAAGTTTTGGAATTGCCTGTGTATGATTTAGGGAATTATACTTGACCATCACTATCATTTGGTGAATGATCTGATGTAAGTAGAATAGATCAATTTCGTGTACTTATTTGTAGAGGTTATAGCTGAGTTCGCAGACATATAGATATATAGCTGCGCTTATAGGAATCAAAGGTACAAGCAGCTTAGTGTCCCGTCCTTCTTTCTCCTAGATAATGTCATTGCTGGCAGCTGGAGAAACTCCGATAGTTGGCGGCTTCATTTGATTGCGTTGGAATATCAGCTTATTGCTGACATATGCTAATAACCATGTTTTTTGCTCGGGTAGAAATTTGAAAAATGTAATTTCATGCTGAAGTTTGACATTTGGACCAGCAGTCTTGAAGAGAACGTGGATTAGTGAGCACCTTCGTTCAAGAACTCATTTACTTTGCTGCCGAAACCTCAGATTATCTTTAGGTCTCCTCTAAATGCTCTTTTTCTATCTCAAACTTTCCCAGATTCTTCACAATGGAAAGATGCCTAGAGTATCAACAATGGGATGCATTTGCTTTGATACTAATTACTGCCATTATAATGAAATGATGGCATCTTCTTTTTTTTCAAACACATAACCACAGAACTCCATATATATGTAATGCGTGAATACTGATCTTCATGACTTAGATCAATGAATACATTAGTAGACTGGCTAATGACTGTCATGAAGTTAACATATGACAAGGGAAGAATGTCCCTGTATGCTTGGAACACCTTTTACCTGCTCAAACAGTAAATTATAATGTTGGTCAACAAGATGTTTGTGAATGTATTCGCCCACTACTATTGGAGGACGATTCAATAGTACATTAAAAGGTTGCTCCTTTTCTTCTGTTCCCCTAATGGAACATGTGCATCTCGAGATCACATTAAATCCCAAACTTGCCACTGCAAGCACTTGTTATTAACGCGAATGAGGGTGATTGGTGACAATTGACCAGTCATTGACACTCCTGCAAACTTTCTTGATATAGGATAGGCTTTCCTCCCAATCTTTTTTGGTTTACTATACAATAACTATGTTTCATACCACAAGCATCTGTTTTCTGAGTCTGATTAATTGGTCCCTAAGTACTTTTAAAGTCTTACCCTGTTTCCATCTCAAAGTATGTTACAGTATTTTATGTTCTAGAGTAAGTTTTCTAATTGCTAAAACGGAAGATAAGCAGAATCCCTGTTATATTTGAATCTGGTATAGGCAACCACTTTTACTTTACATGATTGGAATGAGCTCTTTCCAGTCCTCCATTTAATTTTAATGTAAATTCACATTCTTTACTGTTTTTGTTAATCGAGGAAGTAACGGAATCATAAGAGATCGAACTCCTATTTGATCATTTTGTCAGCCTAAGCTCCTAAAGTTATTTGGCTGCTCTTAAGCCTTAAATATAGGACTGGAAGTTTATGCCTTGAAAATGTGTATCGACTTGTGGATCCATCCTCCTCTTACTTTCTCTGGATTATGCTTTCTTCATTCATGCATATCCCAATAATTTTTGTCTATGGTTTGGATGAAAGTGACTGATAAGTTCTTAGTTTTGTGTCGTGTCCTTTTACTGATGCATGGAGGAAAATTTTAGATCAAGGGATCTAGATGAAAATAAAGCTTCTGGTAACATCAGGGAAATGAAAATATCTGTAACTTCTTCATCTGAGTCAGTGCCAAGGGAGAAGATGACATGCAGTCACGAGTCCTCCAATATTCATGTATGTTAGTTTTGGTTGCTCTATTGTGTAAGGTTTGTGTGGTAGCATAAATCCTTTTGTTTGAATTCATCTTTAAAACCTTTTCTGAGAGTATTCTCTTCAGCTGGATTATTTTCAAGTTTTGGCCTAAATTTGTTGGAAATGCTGGAAGGAGACCTTAGGTTTCTTAAACTATTGGAACAATTAATTGATCCTTTAACCTGGTTCTTCCTTAAGTCGCATACTTGAATTCAAGTAGATTTTGATGCCTGAGCCAGCAATTCCTCTGGCAATCCTCATCCATGTTCAACTTGTTAATCTAATGCTATTGCAGTGCCACAATCATTGACCACATTTCCTTTTACAACTTTCTGAAATGTCAAAGATGCTCCATCTTTCTGGGCCTGTGGCTGCCTTGAGGATGCTACTGGGTAGTGGGTAGTTCTATGACTGTGGAGTTGTGGACTAGGATATATGCATGCATAAGCTTGCCACTTTAAGTTATGTGCTGAAAGTATTGCTCACTGGCTGGTGTTTTCTGCCCTTCCACTCCTATCACGAGTTTGTATGATGTCTCTTTTCAAGGAGCAACACTAAGTTCTTGTCCAAGTGTGTCTTTGGATAGTGACTTCATTCTATTTCCTTAATTATGAACAGCAGTTTGTGCCGAATACATCCTAAATTCAGGCCTTTATAGTCTGCTGCAGGTTGAACTTCGGTTCAAAATTTTGTTGAAATAATTAGAATTCATCTTCAAACATGATCAGACCGATTATGTCGGACTGACATCAATATTTGTAGTCTGGAGAACACAGTAGTATGATGGCACTTAGACGTAGAATTATATGCTGTAAACATTCATTTTTCATATCTTTGTCTTCTTCTTCAAGTAATGGGGAATCGGTTTGTTGTACTAGCTGCATTTGGACTCAGTTAATAGCTCATAGTAACTTGAAAGAAGTAAGAAACCCAGTGGAGACAGAAGTGGGGTTTGTACTTACCTGAATAAAAAGCAGATTGGCAAGTTGCTTGTTTCACTTCATTTTCACCTGGTCACTTGGTAATGGTGTTAAGATTCTTAAGAATGAAGTATGGGGTTGTCATTAATAATTAAGTGCATTGTGCTATGTTAACATAACCATAATCAGAAGTCATGTTAATGTTTGATTCACGAATTAAGACGACACCATTAAAATCATGCAGCTGATGCACAGGTGGCTTGAAAGCCTCATGCAAGTCAGACTGGAAGTGATTCTTGATGTAGACTTTCAAAGGGTAGAACAGCTGGTTGATGGAAAATTAATATTTCAGAAGTGGACATCCCACCTACCCATTCCTTCCTGTTCAAGATACTATTCTATCAAAACACTTATGAATGATGTTAAAAAATAATGTGCCGTGCATAGATCAACAACTCTTGTGGTATGTATTGATGTAATTAGTGTATCATTTAGGATGCTCTGCTTTTTTGTTGGATGCTTAAGCATGGAAAGACAAATTTTTAAGGGAGTAAAAAGATATTTGAAATAAGAGAGGTTTTGTGATGGGAAGGAAATCTGATCATTTTCACTGTACTTGATGGAAAGCGTAGCATAGGATTTGTCATTGGGATTTAGTTCTGCTTCAGTTGGTTTCTCGATTTGTATACTTTGTTCCTCCTGCTTTTATAATTATAGAATTCTACAACGGAGTCTACATGTTGTTGTGATCCTTGCTGAAAGTTCAAAGCACTTTATGTTGATGGACCTTTTGTTTAGAATTTAGTCCAATGGGTTCTTTACAACCATATCTTTGAATTGTCAAGAATCTCTAACTGTTATTCTAGAAAGAATGGGTCCTAGAAAGAGGACCTAAGTTTGTTATATTGTAGTTTAATACAATTTGTCGTGTTTGTTAATCAAATTTCTCGGCATGTGGATTCTATGACTAGTTTTTCTTGCCGTTGGCCCCATTGACCTGCGTATTGACTTCTTAGCAATGCAAGCACATGCACAGAAAAAGATGGACCTTAATCCTGCAATAAGTGTTCATTTTTTTATATACTAGCAAGTAATAAATTTGATGCCAATATTAGTTTATGTATATAACAAAGTAATGCCTCAAGGAACTAATTAATCTAGCTGCCAGCATTTCTGGTGCTACCCCAGTACTTCAGTACAGTCAAGATGTGAATTTTGAAGAAGCATTAGTGACTTCTTCCCTGGAATCTTGTGTTCCCATTTTGTCTGGAAAAGTTCACGATCTTTATGAGAAGAAGATAATGATTTTCCTCATCTTTGTAATGTTCTTTGATATTGAAATCTTTAAGCTGCTCAAAACTGTTTCCTTTTTCCTTTCTCGAAGAAGTTCTTTGCTTAAATTGGTCTGTCAGTCTCTGATCAGAATTAATTTTATTTCCAGTTGGTAACTCGTCTGTTTGTCTTCCTGCAGTTCCTCCAGTGACAGATACTACATGGAAGTCGCTTGTTCTCAAGGCTGATGGGCCCGTGCTGGTCGAATTTTGGGCCCCGTGGTGCGGGCCCTGCCGAATGCTCCACCCGGTGGTGGGTGAAATAGCAGACGAGTACGCTGGGAAGCTCAAGTGTTTCAAACTGAGTACTGATGAGAGCCCTTCCATTGCAACTCAATACGGAGTCCGGAGTGTACCCACTATCATGATTTTCAGCAACGGCGAGAAGAAAGAAGCGGTCCTTGGCGCAGTGCCCAAAAAGACCCTCACAACTTGCATAGAGAAGTTCTTGTGAAAGCAATATAGTGATGTGTAAAAGGTGTATTGGCTACTTTACATGATTTTGGAGAGTTTCCATCTTTCTGTGTTAGTGTTTACCTAGAATTCAACGATGTCTTTCTGTCTGGTGTGGGAATCGACAAAGAGCCAAGAAAAATAAGAAAGTTGATATGATTTCAATAGCTTGGTGGTGGATACTTTTCAACTGTTTTGAGCATGAATGATACCGCTGTCCTTTTGTCAATATATCAGTTTGAAATATGCCAATCAGCATTGACTCTTCCTGGCCCATCTTCCCAGCTCTTCTAAGACTTTGCGTTGCAATTTTCATCACGTCTAGAACTCTAGATCTCACCAGCTCCTCTTTAGATCAGATTCATCACAGCCATCTAGAATGAGTTGAATTGACGATCAACTATTTCAAATTGGACTTGTAGTGGCCGACACTGAGGATCAGGAATTCATGCCTCAGTCTGTGATCCTCGTAGATCCTTAAAACATCCTCCCAAATGCAAAATTCTTGGGGATCTTGCATATTGAGCACAACCATGATTAGGAAAACTACTGCTTTCGAGAAATTTAGAGGTGGTGGGGTGGAATCTCTGTGACTTAGAAAAGAAAGGAAAGTCGCTCAATGGAATTCATCAACACTTCCCCACTCCAAAACTAGTACAGTGACCGCGTGAATTTTGCCGGACGATGTCAATTCCCATCTTGTCAGAACACGTGGACGTGCATGTGCAGCTTTGAAAACTACAGGAAGGGGGAGGAGAGGGGAAAAACAAAACAAAGGCGGAGACAGCATCACAGCCTATTCAGCTCGCTCCCGAAGAGTTCTATCTTTTTCTCCGAAAACAACGATCCGTGAAGGCAAAGGTACGAAGGATGCGACGCTGCCTATGTCCTAGGTTTGATTGGGGGCGAACAAGACAGCAGAGAGAAATCCTCGGACTTTTTAGCGGACCTTGGCGATGTTCGTCCACAGGTACAAAAGATGCCTCCCCCCTTATCCTAAAATTGATAACGATTCCATGTGTTTGCCAGCTTGGATGATCTTATCTCCTAATACGGAACAGCAGACATGGCTAAATATCCATCGGACTTTTGCTTTCTCCTGTCCATCACGCAACATAACCTTGGAAAACATCAAATCTTTTTGGCCTTGTCTCAGAAAATTGGACCGAGCGTTTGATGTTCTAAGCTGATCTCGATGTTGGCATATATAAAATTTTCGATGATGCACTGCCTGCGATCCGACTTGAAGCCACTTGTAATCTGGGGTAAGCACGCATTGATCTCATGGCCAATTTTTAAGAGCGATTGCTTAGCTCAATGGCGGAATTTAAACCTTAGTTAGACCGCCACCTAATAAACAAACCACAAACTTAGTTGCACCATATTGTTATATGGGTTTGACTCTGCTAAAGCTATAAAGAAATCGATATAATTCATCTTGACCTTTCTTTTCATAAACGGTTCAGCTAGATAATAATTTAGTCCTTCTTGAGCTAAATTGAAAAGGAAAACAAGGGAGAAAAGAAAACATATCTTGAAATTGGTTAGCCCATTATATAGCTGAGGAGGTTGACATTGAATTAATTAAATTTGGGGACTATAAGTAAAAGGCGTTATCTTCCTCACCATTGAAGGTGCAACTTGGTGTAGCCTCATCAACATTTTATAGCTTATCGCACGAGAAGGATGACAACATTAATCGATCATTTTTAATTAGATAGGTACATGGTCAGCCGGGCAACGAGCACCTACTCGCATTGATAATACACCGATGTATAGCTACGAAATCACCAACCATCTACGCCTAGAATACAAAAATGGCAAGTAGAATTACTTTTTTTTTTTACATGCTTATGACCACACAAGTCTAATCCACCCGCTCTCTTATCCGATAAAAAAAGCTATGAAATTAACACGAGCTAAAGACTAATCGCGGAAGAGGGTGACCCCCTCGACCTTTTCCCTTGACTCATCCTATAGAAAAGTGATCGGATGCTAAAGGTGCGTTTGGTAACATTTCTACTTCTAGAAACAATTTTTTTTGAGAAATAGTTCTTTTTTATTTTTCCTTTCTAGAACAATTTCTGAGTAAAATAAGGCGTTTGGTAACTACAAAAATTTCTTATTTTTGTAATAGAAAAAGAATAGAAATGCATTTGGAACCGATAAAAAGTTTTTATTTCTTTTTTCCCCAATAGCCCCGCCGCCCGCCGCCACGCCCGTCGCCCGCCGCCGCCCATCGTCTTTGGGATGCGCCGCCGGGCGAAGGCGCGTTGGGACGCCAATTGCGCGGCGGGGAGATTAGAGGCCAACCGAGAGGCCGGCGAGATGCGGTGGCGGCGGCAAATGGCGGCGGCGGCGGGCGGGCTGCGGTGTGTTATGGGTGGCGAGTAATCCCCAAAAATAAGTTTAAAAATTGTTAAAACAAGAAATTACTTTTTTTTTACTTCTCATTTCTATTTTCAGGAACAACTTTCTATTCCTGAGAATAGAAAAATCAGTTGACGTTACGAAACGGATTTATATTCTTTTTCTATTTCGATGAATAAAAGAACAGAAAAACAAAGAAATTGGAACGTTGCCAAATGGAGCCTAACTAGTCTCCCATGATCGAATCCCTTCGAGACGACTATTCAAGCAACTGATGAAGGAACTTTGCGATCTCCCCGGTCCGCCGCGACTCCTTCCCTCCCTCCCTCTCTCTCTTAGTGTACGTCATCGGCATGGACTTGATATCATAATTTATGGAGGCGTGTTGTCATCGTTCATGGACTTGATATCATAATTTTATGGAGGCGTGTTCAAATTTTTTTTTTTTTGGGGGGGGTCAAACTTGGTGATTCCCCTCAAGAATGGCAAGGTGCAACGGATGGCCTCTCAAGCGTGCTCCAATCTGCCCGGTCGCGAATTGAACGAGTTCCATGGCCCAAGTAGATACTAAGGCACAGCGCTATACACTTAAAAATATTATATTTGTCTCCGGCCAAAAAGAAAAATAAATACATCATATTTATCATCTTTTTTCCCCAAGTCCACACATCCAAGATAAGCACTTTGTCAGCATTATATTATTTATATATATATATATATATTATTGTGAGCAAGTGGGAGCAAAGGGACAAAGAGGCATCCATTATGAAAACCTCAATGCCAATTTTCCATTGGTCTCTCGGGCGGTGGCCTTAACTTTTTTTTTTTTTTGGCTGTCGGTCCTATCAGGTTGTGATAAGCTCTGTTTCCTATGAGATTAAAGGCCACCCGCTAGAAATACTTCAAAAAAAAAAAGAAAAAGAAGAAGAGAGAGAGAGAATTTTTAGAAGAAAAGCTCGTATATTAAATTGGGAAAACGCCAAAACGCACGTAACTTTTGACCCTCTCACCATTTAGATATCTCCGTTACTATTCACATCACTCTAAGCAAAATTCCCAATCGAAATCACCCCAATTACCCGTCTTTGCAAACTCATTTCAGCATCTCGCTCGGGAATCTCTATGGTTTTTGGTCTTGAATGTTTCGAGGGAGCGTGGAAATTTACGATTCATAATATGGATATTTCGAAAAAAAAATCAATATTTTTGTGCTTGGAAATATAAGGATAATCAATACAAAAGTTTACAGTGGTCTTTAAAGGTAAAATTTTAAGAATAAGAATAGAGATAGGCAGGTGTTTATCGAATATCATATTTTTCCAATTAGCCATATCAAACATATATATTATACGTACGACGGCAAACCATACTTGGACGGATGCATAACCATGCATGTTCTCCTTCTAGAATCATTTTTATGCAGATTACCTACTAAAATTTCTAGCCCTAATTCCGCATTATATATTAATTTCAAAGGTGGGTTCATTAGCTAAAGTGTGAACGTCCTTACAAGTCGCAAGCGAGCTCTGTTTTCCCGATCCAACTCGATTAACCCCCGACAAAACTGGAGTGTCGGCTTTGCTCTTTCTCCCCTTTCTCCTAGCGTTTGAAAAGACAGAAGGCAAAAAAGAAAAAGAAAAAAGAAGACAAGGCACTCGTCACTAACAGTGGACCGGGGAATCTCGAACAACCGATCAAACGTAAGAACCCGACACGACCGTGGATAGCGTTTGACGCGCGTGATGATCGGGCCTGCGCAAAAGTTTGCGTAACTTTTTTGGCTTTTGGAATCGAAATGTATCGCGAACAAAAAGGATAAGGTTAGGCCCTTTGATCTTTGAGGAATTCTCAAATCAATCACCCTGTTGCTTTTCCAACTCGAGGGGTAAAAAGAATAAAGAGCGGACCATGTAAACACGTTTTCGCGATGCCGTGAAAACGCTTGATGTTAGTTCAGTGATTAAAGGACTGGACTTTTACGTGTGAATTAAGAGCACGATGTATGGTCGACTTCCCACTTTACTCTGTGCAAATAATTTCAGATTTGGATGTGAATGATAACCATTCTATTACATAAAATCAATTTTCTAATAGGAAATAGATTTTTCTAGTTTTATTCTCCAGACAAGTTTTTAAGTAAAAATACGTGTTTGATAACGATATAAAATTTTTGTTCGTGAAATAGAAATTTATTTAATAATAATACAAAATTCCTCCCTCCCAAGTCGTGGCGAGAGGCAAGCAGTGATTGGCGATGGGTGGTAATGGGCAATGACAAGTGGGCAACTAACTAATAACAAGAGCAAGTAAAGATAAGAATTTTTATTTCTTACTTTTGTTCTAGAATTGAAAAGTAAAAAAAATTTATCTTCTAATTTCTATTCCAAACTTATTTTTAGAGTAAAAATTTACTCAAAAAAAATTATATTATCAAACGGACTTCTATTTCAAACAAAAATAGAGAAACAATATCGTTATCATGTGCTTAGACCCCACCTGCTCGAGTTCTAACTTTCGCGGCTTCATCATACTATGATGCTAGGCATTTCACATGTCGGCCGGAGTTGAAAAAAAAAAATTATACTTTAAACACCGCTTTAATGCAATACAAAAGTTAGGGCTCCTCCTCTTCATCACTACACTACGACTACCCCTTTTGCTTTTCCCAATTAAACAAATATATCACGCATCAAAATTCAACATCAAACGGACTAATGTTTCATTTTCTCTTAATTTCTTTTTTTATATATATTTATTCCCTATTCACTTCTCCAAGAACAGCCCAAAGAAAAAAGAAAGAAAATGGGGGGACTCAAAACTAATACTTCCATTTCGAGGAACATTCTAGAAGTACCCCTGCTCATATCGAATTATAGCTCGGGCCTCCTTTTTCAAAGCAAGAAGGAAGAAGAAAAGCCGACGACGACTTGTGGGTGTGGCGGAGGAGGAAAAAGGGACGAAGCGGCGTCGTTTTTGAGGACCGTCCAAATGCCCCTCTTTTTTCTCCATCTAACTCCACGCGGCAGACTGGCCTTCTAGAAATTCGTCCTCCTACCCTTAAAATACAAAAAAAAAAAAAGAAAAAAAGAAAAACAGAGAAGAAGACCAAAATGAAAATTAACTCCTCTTTCTAGAAGGGCTTTTTGTTTTGTCCCCCTCACGTTCTTGTCTTACATTAACACTCTCCCTAATTAAGACAAGCCACGTTCTCCTGTTGGAAAAGGGATTTCATTAATAATTAATTCCGTCGGGAAATGGACTCCTAAAAAAGAAAAAAAATCCTGACTACGCTGATTCGTATAATTCCTATCATGTTCTAGAATGAGATTTAGCCAATCAGTTGTGCATAATGACAAGATTTTATTAATGAGTACCTTGGGAATATTGGCCGAACATCTGCACAGAGAAATTGTTGTTTTAGAGTACTTTTTTCTTGTGTTACGACACAAAGAAAAATGAATGTCTTTTTTCGGTTGGTATAATTGACAAATTTAATTGGACTACTCGTCGACAAGATCGGTAATAATCACGTTCGATATTATCATGGTTCGAGTAAGATTTTTGCCAGATCACGCCGATCGCTTTCATTACTATTTAGCTACTTGGGATTTAGAATAATTTTCTTGATGTGATATGAGGGCCTTGTGACAAATAAGTGTAACATATAAATATAGATTAGATGATTTGAAAGATAACGCTCAGGTGTATAAGCCCAAAAGAGCAATCAATCTCTTCTTCTTCTTCCTTTTATGTATCTTAAAAAATATGAACAAAGCCACTTTAGGAAATACTGAATTGATCCTAAACGACACCAGAAAACCCGAAAATAAGTTTAAGCAATAAAGAATTCGGAAAAATAAACACCTGATCTCAACCACTTCACCACATCATATCGAGAGACATATGAGGAATCTCACAGATAAAATCAATAAGGTATTTCTGGTTAGGATGTAATTATCATGTCGATTAGCGCTCAATTTCCATCCATCGTTCAAAGACTTAAAATCTTTATTTATCACATTAGATTACGGATTTGCTTCTAGAATAGATAGAGAGATGCTTGGGGAGACTGAATAATGTCATTTAAATAACTCGAATCAGCAAGGTCGGGTTAACGCCTGATCTCCACGTGTCTCCTTCTACATGACAAGAACATCGTATGTAGAATAGTATCCATCATCCGGGAGCAATCTTGGAGTGGTGCTGCTCTTTCTTGACCGGTCAGCCCCTCGAGTTCATCAAAGGGGCTGCATCCCCATCTTTTTCACCTCTCGTTGATGTGATGGGATGCGATGTGCTTACTCCTCTCTGTCGTTTATCATTGTCTTGCAGGCCCAAGTGGTTCAGCATATATATAAAAATCTCGTTAATGAGAGTTTGTGAGGGCTCGAGTTGATGATTATGAGACGCCTCTTATTTGTCTCGAGGTCTCAAGTTTGAAGATTCTAAAGTGAAGGATGTGACCGAATCATGCCTTTAGTAAATGTTACTTCTAGGGGAAAAAAAGGAAGCAATTAGAATATGTTAGGGCCGTCCGCTTAGGTTTTAAGCTCGTGTATTACTTGATTTACCTTCTCGAAGTGGAATATATTTTGGGATCCTACTCAAGGAAGCTCGTGACCTTTTTGACTATTTTACTTTGGAGGATGATTAACAGCCAAATGGCTATTCAACTCGGTTTCTTCTATGGATACGTCATTAGGCATTGAATATAGGGTTTTCAAGATTAGAATACCATTATTCAACGTATGGAAACCTTAGGGTTTTTAAGCCGGTGACCTTTTTTGCTTATATTACTTTGGACGATGATTAATGATCAAGTGGTGATTCATCCCGGCTTCTTCGGTCGATACGTCATGTGCTGATGTTTATTTTCATTTGAATATAGGGTTTTTCAAGATTAGACTCCCATCATTCAACATTTGGAAATCTTGGGGGGCTTGCTTTACTAGCCATTTTGACCCCGATAAAAAGAAAAATATCTCCATCTTCAGATTGGATTTATAGTCATCCCTTCTTTTGATGTCTTTGAAAGAGTTCTAAAACCGTAGGATTAGCCAATAGCTCATGCCAGCAGATTGTCCTAATCCAGCAAAATCAGATTGAAAATTCTCACCACGTTTTTGACATGTGGTTAGCTAGTCAATAGAATGGTGAGTAGGTCACAAAGGGCCATCGAACACAAATCATTGGTTGGTTGTTCATTGTATGTCATCAGTTCATGACGCTTTTATAGTAAAAAAAATGAAAAGAAAGAAAGAAAAAAGAATTATGGTGTGGAAATATATGGTTTGTAGTCAAAAGAGAAGAATAACTTAATCATTGATCATTTATCTTTCGATATAACCGTTTTATTGAAAACTATTGTCAATAAAGATTAGATGTTTGATTTTTGAAGATTGAACAGGATTCTGTTGCCATTCGAATAGGAAATAATCGTTATGATTGTACTACGAACTAAGGAATTGAAGATAATAACGTATAATGAATGCAGATAAAGAATATAAAGTAAAATGTATAAAGATTTGATAAATGTTATTGAACGTGGATCCCTCTACAATTGATCTTTCTTGGCCTTTTATAGCCTTGTACGAGCTGTAACCATCGACAGTTATTATTCAAATTCTGAATCTTAATTACTCCCAAGATTTCAATCCTCAACTCCATTTAACGATAATCGTTGGTCTTATCCTCAAGCAATTATGATTCGACTCTATCCTCCCTTTTGCTTTCTCATCGATTCTATAATTAGTCTTTCCTCATATGTTTGGCCTCCATCAATTTTCTCCCATCAACGATTGCCGATTTGTAATAATAGACTATGACTGTCTAGTTGACATCGCACATAACTCCCATCGATTCATTACGACTCAGATTATTTGCAAGTGTCAACGGTGATGTTGATAATGGATATAAAAAAAAATTATTATGTAAGATCCATGTCATGTGATGTGCCAATAGGGTTCCATCACATAATCGCACTTTCTAAAATTTATGGTGGTTGATTAAGTGGAGAACTTGATTTTCAACCAACGCCAATTAACATAATGATCATTCCATTCACTCTCCACCTAAAAAAATATCTAAGAATAGCAATGGAGAAGGCTTTCACCTACTGACCTTAATTTTCTCAAACTCCTCAGAAACTAAAGCAAGTTTCGAACTTGCACCGTTGCACGTCAATGTCGACAAATTCGTACGACATAGATAAAGAAAGAAAGAAAGAAAGAAGGAAGGAAGGAAGGAAGAAGGGACGTAATGCTTTTTATCTAATTGTAATTAAGTACATGGTAGCTCTGCCTAACCATGGCTAATTTGATGCGTGGCCGATACGTTCGAGGAAAAAAATGACAACTTTAGCAATGACGTCCAAGATAATCAACTGGACGTTATGCCCATCTATAATGTGTCAAGTCCATAATGTGTCAGCATGCTTCCGCATCTTTTTCATGGACGATGTCATAATCCGGTCGGGACGGTAATTAGGGCATGCTTAATTAGCCCTCTCGCCACCAAATCCCGCCACAATCCCGAGGTCATGAACAACACAACCCACAATTCAAAAACCCCAGCTCCAGAACCAAGCATGGAAATTCAAGATCGGGGGAGAGAGTAAACAAAAATGGGTCCCGAGAAAGTTCGAGTCGGCTCCCTTCCATTTCAATACCACATGAAAGTTTTATCAATCATCCGTTAACTGTCGTTTGCTTAAATTAGAGTTTACTATTCAAAGCAAATGTGTATCGTGCAAGCGCAAGTAAGTCATCAATTGGTAAATAAGAAAATCCTTCCGAAATGGAGATTAATGAATTTAGTTTAAATTTTTAAGTGTTCTCATGGGAGCATCGAGTGGGAAGCCTCGGTCCTAAGCAAGAACCCTAAACCGCCCACTACCATTACTTCCACTAAATTATTCGTCCGGTTCGGTCCGTATTATTACTATATTGTCCCCCGTATAAAATATCTGCGAGAGAAGAAGCCAATCATTATCGCCCTTCGCTAAAATCTATAATCCCAATAATTTAATTAAATAATCGAAAAGATAAATAAAAATGGGGGCGGGGGACCCCTCAACCGGCCCGACACGCGCCCCCGCTCGCGTGCCGCGTGTGCAGCGGCCTGGTGGCGATCACCGTACGATATGGTGCACCCGCACCCACCGTATCATCCCCCCTGCCCGTTTTTTTGTATGCGCGCGCGTGTATATATATATATATTAACCTTCGTTCTCATCTTCCCCATCGTCCGTTACCACGCACCTTCTCTCATATACCTCTTTCTCCCTCTTCTTTCTCTCTCCAGGCTTGCGCAGGCGCTCTCGCAGACACGAACAGGCTTTTTGGACAATTGAAGCGAATCTCTCTCTCTCTCTCCGTCTCTCTTTCTCTCTCTCTGGAAACTCCGAAACGCGCCGGGGGACGGGGAAGGGCGTCGTGGTCGCACGCCGGGAAGTTTGCTCTGTGTTGTGTATTTGTTTCTCTCGGTACGGGACTCGTTACCTTCCTCTCTCCTTTTCCTTCTTGAGAAGACAACGTTGAAGTCGCGAATGATTCTGGGTCTCGATTTGTTCTTGTTCTTGGGGAGTCCGGGGCATGATGCCTGTTGGCTCTGTTTGTATGTGTGTGTGAAGGACCGGGAAGGAGGTGGCAATGAGCTGAATCTTTTTGGGTGGTTCTAGAACTATGGGGGTTTGTGGTTGATTTTGGGCTTAGGATTGGAGGAATTAGGGTGGAAGCGTTGTGGAATCTCCATACGCGGTTTGATTGTCGCTCTGTTTCGGCTTCTTTTTGGTCGAGGGAGAATGTAGAGGAAGGTGGTCCGGTTGCCCGCTTCCATCTTCCTCTGCGGCCGACCCTGAAACGATGAAAAAACAGATCTTGCGGGTTGTTTTGCTAGTCCCGTCCCTTTTTACCTTTTCATTTCTTTCGTTTCGGGCCGAAAGAATTGATTTTTGATGAGTAATCTCATTAGAATTGGCTAGCATCTTCAGGAAACCTCGGTGACGATTGATTATTGTATATGGCCTTTTCAATTTACCATATTCTTGGGATTACATCTGGGAGCGGTGACCGAGTTTGTCTTAGCTCAGATCTCTTGAGAATATTGCTCACAGATGTCTCCTGATATGAAACCTGCCTCTGTTCTGTGTGCGAGAGAGAATCTATTCCCGTGCTTTCCGTCAAAATTGATGCTTGAAGGATGGATTCTGTCCATGATGATGAATGACTGATTTTATGCAATTTCAGTGAAAACAATGAGTCAGATTCATGAATTTTTTATGCCAGAAAGTTTATCTGCTTAAAATTTTACCTAATTCCCTGCGAAAGACAAACAGAGATGACGAAGAAAAGCATAGAGATCGCTTTGTCGCGCGTACCTTCAGTTGTTATTTAGATTTTTAGTTGTCTGACCTTATCCTTTTGATATGATACAGGAAGGCAAGGAATCCTGGTTATAGCACAAGCAAGATGGCCCTAGATCACTCTTTTGTAGATTCCATGGCAGTGCAGAACCCTTGTGGAATACACAAGTCATCTCTAGAGAACTGGAAGTCCCTTGCAGCGGCTGCTGCTGACTCGGATGATAATCATTCCGGTGGCTTCGAGTGCAATATTTGCCTTGAGATGGTGCAGGATCCAGTGGTAACCCTGTGCGGTCATCTTTACTGTTGGCCTTGCATCTACAAGTGGCTTCAAGTTCAGAGTACTCATACGGAGGACGAAGAGCCACAACCACAGCAGTGTCCGGTTTGTAAAGCAGAGGTTTCACAGGCCACTCTGGTCCCGCTCTACGGCCGTGGTGGATCTACCAAGTCAGCCAAAAGCAAGGCCCGGCAACTCGGCATAGTCATACCGAAAAGACCGTTTGGTCCTGCTTGTGGCGTCGATAGCCCGAGATCTCTCAGCGCTTTTTCCAGTCCCCATTCAGTTCAGCGAGTTCACAATCAAGTTTACACACCGCAATCGCCATCTTACCAGTCCCACCTTGGTGGCTACTCCGCCTCGCCTATGATTAATCTGGGTGGCGCGTCTACGAATACTGTGGACCCGATGATTGGGATGCTCGGTGAGATGGTATACTCGAGGGTGTTTGGGAACTCGATGACGAACATGTACACATACCCAAACTCATATCATCTCGCCGGGAGCAGCAGCCCCAGGGTGAGGAGGCATGTGATGCAGGCCGATAAGTCTTTGAGCAGAATATGTTTCTTCCTCTTCTGTTGTATAGTTTTGTGTCTACTTTTATTTTGAGGGTGTAGACCATTTTCGACTCTCCTTTGTTACACGTGTAAAAAGTACCGAGGATTTCAAAGGAGAAGTCTGGCTCAGCGGTATGGATTATCTAGAGTTGTATTTCTCCTGCTGCAATATAATTATACAGAATTTTAAAGTTCAAGAGTGAATATTCATTGTTATCAGCTGGAGTATTGTGTTTGATTGCTTGGCAAGCTTCGGAGCCTAGATTCCATGTACGTGTTTATGCCGTTTCTCTCTCTTGGAGCGCCTAAACCACACCGCCCAAACCACCCTTCCCACCCACAGAAAAGAAAAGGAAAGATCTCTCTGTGGTGACCACCGAAAGAAAAAACGCTCTTGGAGTGTCTATTTTCTAACACTTGACAGTGTTTACCAATTCTTGACGTAGATCAACTGTTCTCTAATGCAAAAAGAGGTGCTTAGGCCATTATAAAAGATGGATTCGCAATACGTGGAAGATGATCTTGGCTATCATGAGTGTTGATTCTGTTGATCTCCACCTCTCTTTGGTACGGTTCAACTGAGAAGATGATGAGTGTTTTGTGCAAAGAAAATTCAGCAAAAGTGGTCCAGACGTGAGGCCCTATCTTGCTCGTCGAATCATCGCCTCTTCACAAGTTCAAAAAGGAGAGTCGCAAAGAATCCCGAGATTTCGGTACTCCTACCAAGGGTAGTGGTGGGGTTACAAGTACATTTTTACCTTTGCCATAGAACCTGTACTTTTCAAAGCCAATCGCCATCGCGAGGCAAAAAAATGTCATTTTTCATGTTTTTTTTTTCTTCCTGTCATCACCCATTCTCTCACCCTTCTAGATAGACAATTCCTTTAAAAAGGGCCGGGTTTTCTTCAATGTTTTCAATGCACATGGTTGGCCGCGGGTGGTGGAGGGGCCATCGCCACCGGTGGCCAAGGAGCACCGCCCCACTATAGAATCTTCCTCCATACAGACAGAGAGAGATGGGGTCATTTGATTTGGTCATATTCATCTAATTCAACTATTGTTGACTCATAAGACTAGAAGGAGACATGGGAAGAGGCACAAAGAAATGGCATTGCGCTGCTCCTTGGCAATGCAGAGGAAACTTCTCTTTTACCAGCAATTCTTTATTAGAAGAAAGTTGAGACTTTGCCTCCCGTGATGGTTTTTGGCTTTGATGGCTTTGCTTCTACTTTTGAACGACCCTCTTGTCTCCTCTTTTCCACGTCCCAATCTGTAACGCAGATCTTCCCAACGACCCATCACACCACGAGTCCGTGAAAATGGAAAAAAAAGGGCCAAATGAAGGAGTGGTACATCACATCATTATCGACCGAGTAAATATGAGGCCTTCCCTTTTCTAGAAGCTTTCTGGGAGGCCAATAAGCACCGCTTCTTTTCATATCGTGTCAAGACTCGGCTCATTAATCTCAGACATTGACAAATCGACGGCCACGCATGCATGATCTTACTGGATTCACCCACTTTATATTTAGACTCGACAATTGAGGGAATCGGACGCGTACCCTAGTCCCCCAACTAGTGGACAAGGCCAACCTCTAGGGTCGAGGATTTTGTACATATTCCTTTCATCTTCGGGCATTTGCTGGCCCCGTTTCACATATATCACCGAATTTCCATACTCTCCATCTATCCCAATTGTTACGAACATGGGTCGCACACAACCGAAGGAGCACTCCAAGCATAAGCCTTCAAATGAAGTAAATAGAACAAACATAATCGTACCCTGTTTTTGTTTCTTACATGAAGATGTTACGATACCGCATCATAGAGTTTCATTAGATCGAAACTCCCAAAAACACCCGACAATTCACGAAACCTTCCGAAAGTTTCTTGCGAAGATAATCTCAGCATCAAGAGTGAGTTTTGCAGCTAAACAAATCAGAGGCGCGACAAATCTTTTAGGCAACTAAATGTGGAAAACTACCTTAAAGGTCGTGCTTTTCGAGCGGGACCTAATGGGAGCCCCTGTCTTTCTTGATACGGGATTGATATATAATCAATCAGACCGAGCCCCGCATGACACCCTCTCGGACAAGCTAGACAGCTTATCCACTGGTGGTCCAACAAATTGGGCCTGTAACATGGGTACCAGTATTCCTCGGGCAGCATGGCATTTATACCGGTCGTTGCCCCCATCAAGATCCAATACATGCTCTCGGCGCCAGACAATGGACCACGATACGGAGTGTCCTACCATGATATGTCCTTGTCCATGAGGAGCATCGACCTGTTCGGCCGGAAAAAGTTGCAGCTTTATCGCGATAAAAGTTAGAAGCATGGAAGCCCATACCGTAGAATTATCGGACCTTCTACATGAATTTGCTCAACTGAATGATGAAATTCTATAGATTGTTGGTATTATCCAGAAAATCGAAACAAATGAGAACACGCGACGAAGGATTGCTATTTGTCTCTTCTCTGAATAGGTAATAACTACGCTACACAAATATGAACCTAATACGTTTCAATGAACCAGTGTGGTTGGCAGAAGACAAATGAATTAAGGCGAAAGGTATAACGGCTTTTCTTGTCGAGCGACATTGAAGCAATGCGCCCGTCACCATATCAGGCTTCAGTTAATGCCTGGACTTGGCCCGGATGGAGGCACGGTCGAGCCCTTCGGAAGCATTGCAGTAAGTGCTCTCAAGCCCATCAGAATCCCTGGGGAGCTTCGGCGGCCCGAGATCGGAACTGGGACTTGAGAAAGAGGACGTGCTTCGGTTAGGCATTCGAAGGACAGTAGCATCATTAGAACTATTAGAAAGCATACGACCTTCTTGACTTTGTGCGAGTAAGCCATATTCTCTACCTACCGTGTAAGATTCGCATTTCCGTAGGCAATTTATAGAGGAAACCATGAAGAAGCAAACGTAGTGGCCGGCTCTGAGAACTGAGATACTGGTATTAATATAATTGCAAGTCAACTGAATCTACATTCGAAGTTGTTGCCGGCGAATCATCAGACGGAGTGGGTAACCTAAGATACTTGCTGAAGAATGGGCAAATATCATCTACTTGATGAGTAGTGGAGACGGCCAGAGTCTATTGAAATCGATCGAAGCAGAGGGGTAGATGATCGAAAATTAATAATATTTCGGTACTAAAAGATTAACCCACTCAAGCAAGCAACATTTGGAGATCTCTGAAGCGGCCATAACTTTTCATCATTACTAAGGGAGGGAGAAATCTTCAAATCAAGTTGCTTTCTCTTTTGGCCAAAGAAAACATTATTTTAAATTGAGTTTTTGTTCGGCAATCTCAATCCTCTGCCCTCCAGCTGCTGACAGAACACCACAAAGACAACTCCCATCTGCTCCATTCATCGAAACAGTCTTAACAATCTAGTCAAAGCTTACTGATGCTCCTAAGATGTGGGAAGTAATGTTGCTAACTGCTTGTTCCAAGGACACCGTGATCTTCGATATGCATCTGTAGCACTCGTGATGAAGTACAAGCTATGACAATCATCATTTCAGGGAGAAACTGATCTTTGACATTTCAGTGGAGCAGCTCCATAATAAATTTCCTTGTTATATGGCAAGCAGAATCTACACTAAAAGTTCATCGGAGAGGGCAATCTCTAACGGCATGAAGAGCACATGGAGAAGGGGCTAAAAGAGCTGGAGTACAGACCCGAGAGATTCAGTTTCCAAATCAAAATGCGATCATAATCGTCATTTACAATGTAGGAAATGTCAACGGCATTTAGTTACATTATTCCTCAGACAACAGGTATATACATTGATTGACAGTAAGCTAGTGGCTCCACTATATCCCATCTTCCTGAAGGCTGCTATTTCTTATCCTAAAGTGAAAAGCAAACCTAGCTTTGCTGTAAAGCAGACAGTAATAGGGGAAGCTGTAATTCAATTTCAAAGATCCCGAACGTCCTGGACTGCCACAATCAATGGCTTCATAGAAATTCAGCAACTTCAGGGGCACCACCTTTTCCTGGGACAAGCGATATATGCGAGATATCAGTAATTAGCATCCATATGATAGAATATGTACTTCTATAAGCCTGGTATCTGATAATACCTCAACCTGCCCTTCTGAATCCTGTGGAAAATGAAACCCTACTGAGCAATTCTGCAACCGTTCAGGGCTTTTCATCCATGCTCTCCGTGCATCGCTCCCTTTAATTTTAAACCTGAACATCTGAAAATTAAAGCTACATGAGTCATTTCAACAGGTTAATCCTACCAACTCGGTCAGAAAAGTTCACATGTGAACCACATTGTTGGTTGGGGAAGGGTAGGAGGGAGTGTAGAGTGGAGTGGTTGGGAGGAACTTGAAGTATAGAAAAGAGCAAAAGACAGAAGAATTTGAAACCTCAGACAAAGGAACAGATGGATTTTCCAAATTCTCTCCTTCAACCATGACACCAGTGCCTTGGCACTCTGGACAGAACACAGAATGGATTTGCGCAGGTGCAGCTTTCCTGTCACCATCTTCCCTTGATTTAGTGCACTTAGGTCCATTCTTTCTTCTTGATTTCCTCCTCGCTTTTGGATTTTCCAACTGACTTGTAGCTATTTCAAATTCGCAGAGAAGAACCCAGTGGATAAGGCAAGAAGTATGAAATACATGATATGCCTGCACAAACAAAAATTTCCATTCCTCCTTAATAACTTAAACGTACGAGTTGGTTGACCACATCATATATATATATAGGAAAAAAAACAGAAAAGGGAGAACTAACCCCATTCAAGTTCCGACTACTGCAAGCCAGCTTTCCAGTCTTCATATTGATGAGTGTCGCCACGTCTTTCCCTGGTAGCATCTTTTGTTGACAGATATCGCACATTCTTTCTGCAGCTATACGTTGATGCCGTCTCACTTCTCGTCTTACAGATTTACTTGATGTCATTCTAGCACGCAGAAGCTGATCATCATATCTATCCAACAGCAATCTTGGAGAAGAACCATTCAAAGTTGATGAACCTTCTCCAGATGAATCATACTGATTACTTAGAGAGTCACTTATATCCTCCGGGTCAGAAAAAGATTTCTTCCTCTTCCTATCATTGTTCCCACCATCCTCCAAGGCCAACAAAGGACTAGAAGAGAGCAAGGTCTTTACATCGCCAAACAAACCTTTCCTACCTAAATCATAATTGTAACCTAAAGTCACAATGGCGAAGTCATGCTTTGGAATCTGTAGTGGATCATCGTCAACAGGAATCTCTTTGCCCAGCCATTCACACCATATTCTACTTATACCGTTCAGCACCTCATCTTTCTCAAGATATCGTGCAGCAATCTGTCCCACACCCATAAGTTTAGCATGCAAATCACAGATCTCATCTTTGACCAACACGTCTGGAATCAACAGGTAGCCATCTCCTTCATCACCATCCAAACTCTCTACGCAAGAACTAACTTCACCACCCAAGAGAGCATTATGAAGCCCATCATGTCCATTAGTTGCGAGCTTGGAGTTCTCATCATATTGAACAATGGCAAGATTTTCATTCTTCTTCATCTCCAGTAAACTGTTCTGACCGCCATTTGCAATGTCTATTGAATTATCCTCCTCGTCTGACCGAGCAAAGAACAGAACACCATCATTGAAAGGCCATGGGTTGGGTCCTAAGAGCGTAACCTTCGCAGTAGCTAATCTCTCTTTGTGGAGATTCCCCTTGAGGTGATCAAACAACACCGAATCGCCATAACATGGCGACAGGCACAGGGTACAGAAGAAAATGGACTTCCTATTATCCTCACGAAGCTCGACATAGGTGTGCCCCTGTAATCTAACGTTGCGAAGAACTGTCCTAGCGGCCTGTTCTCTTAAACTGTGAGTATAGGATCGAGGAAACATCGAAGCCCTCCTTCCTTCCATCCACGATCATGCAATCAAAACGCAAGAACGAGAGCTAAACTTGCCCGGATTAACCACCTTCTCTACACAATCCAAAGTCAGTCCCAACGTCTCCCTGACGTTGAAGGAGGAGAGTCTACACAAGCCATTCTAAATCCCTCGAAAACCTGAAATCCACAATTTCTACTTCTCTAGAAAAGCCTGAACTTTGGTCCAAAGATCCATCCTATGTTCGGAGAGATCACAAATAGCGCGAGAAACCCTAGGAGTTCCAAATTTTCAACAGCAAGTGACGTGCACATACCAACCTCCACAGAAAAACCCACCAACAAACCCGCTAGCTCCCAAATTAAGCAACTCACCAGCCCAAATCCGACGAGATGTACGACCCCCAATCCCTCGAAAAAACCCGAGGTTCCAAAGCGAAAAGCCACAGAGGCAGCACGAACACGGGAAAGACGGCAAACGAAAAATCCCTAAACTAGGGAGACGCTACTTAACAACACCTGAGCGGACATATTCGTAAGCTTCCCGGTATCCAGCAACTCTTGGACGTTCGCGGGCGCTGGAATTGGGCGAGCGCATCGAAGACAGCCAGGCACGTATCACGAGCGCGCGAGTCTTCCATGGCCGACTCCATCTGTGGCGCGACGAAAGCGAAGAGCACCGAGAAGAGCAAAGAGAGAAGAGAATTGAGGAGAGAGAAAGAGAGGGAAAGGAGAGGGAAGTGCGAGAAAATCAGAGGGAAAATGGCGAGAAAATTTTGCAGATTCAGCAGAGGGAAATGAAGAAACGACTCTTAACAGAATTTTGACAGGAGAGAATTGCGACCGGGGGGGCCTGATTAGTTTAAGCGGGCGGAGAGTTCTTCTAGTGTGCTGTGCAGTAGCTGTCGCATCGGACGGAGCGCGGCCTCCGTTGCCGTCTGATCGAGTCGTTGGGACAGGGGTAATCGCGGTGGACGGTGATCGCTCGCGGGTGCGTGGATCGTTCGGCCTAGGCGCGGTAGTACTGGATTGCGGAATAGATTCGGATTTTCGAGCGGATTCGATACTTTTGCTTTAACTTGGTGGGGGCGTGGATAAGTTCTGGGGGATGGGGGAGCTATCCGGTGCGATCATACGGTGGGCAGCCGCCGTTCGTTTGCTTGCGTCCGTTCGAAATCAACGGACCGTCGGTTGCGCTTACGTCAACGAGGCAACGTGTAGAAATTCTTCGCTTGATGAACTGAATCCCAGCCGTCAGATCTAACAGGTTTAAAAAGGGCAACGCTATTTCTACTCCCTAAATGACTAAATCCACCCTCCATTTACACTAAAAAGACAAAACTGCCATCAGTCTTTCGATTGCAGATTTAGGAAATAGCCCCCGCTCTTCTTCTTTCGACTTTTATTCTATTTTTATTTAGAATGGTTATCATAATTAAGCATTTCACAATATTTGTTTTATAGTATATTAAAGAAAAATGAACTATCAAATATTCCTATTATGTTTTATTTGCTCCGTGTAAAATTCTCTTACTAGTGGTAAGGAAAAAAGACATTTTTTTTATATAGTATAAAATTGAAAAGTCTTTTCTTTATCATTAATCTTAGGAAAATTTTCAAATAATGACTTAAAGTACCATCATTTTCTTAAATAAGGACATGAATTGAATCTTGCTTAAGGGCAATTTTGTCTTTCTAAAATTTTTAAAGTTTTCTCTTTTTCTTTTCAAAAAAAACTAAAAAAACCTTTTAAAAAAAAAAAAAAAGGGCGAGGGCACTCTCCCGTCTTTAGCAAGGGTTGATCAACTAGGCTCACTAACCCTCCCCTAAGTGTCCGTGACCCCTTGGCCTTCACCGCCACCCCACCCTGCTGGTGATGGGGCGGCAACCACAAGTAGGAGGGCTCCTTCCTATTAGAGGTGTTAATATGGGTTATGACCCATATTATGACTTACTTTTAATTATATGGGTCAAGTGAAACTTAAATATAAGCCAAATATGGGTTAAGTGAGTTATTAGGTAGACCCATCATCTCTCTCCTTCCATGCCCCTCCTCTATGCGTTCTCAACCTTTGTTGCCTCTCCTGAGCTTGCTGTCGCCGACTGGAGCTCAACTTGGATCTAGGTAGGTGAGCCGCGACAGAGCTTGAGGCTAGCAAGCTCCTCGTTGGTCGGAGCTCGGCTTGGATCTGGATAGGCGAGCCACGAGGTCGTTGGCCGCAACAAAGTTCACGGCTCGCCAAATCTGGGTGAGCCCGAGCTTGACCACTACCAGTGACCTCGACGGAACCTAGATCGGTTGAGCCTCGATTGTCCGAGCCTCGAGTTCGGGCTCGCTGGCCTACGTCTTGGCCAGTCGCCATCGGACGGCACCAGTAGAGGAAAAAGGGGAAGAAGAAGGAAGAAGAAAGAAAGAAAAGAGAAAAGAAAGGAAAATAAAAATAAAAAGAAAAAGAAAGATAAAATAAAATAAAAAATTCAATTTTTAAAATAATTAAAAAATCGATTTTTAAAAAAAAATATTTTCCAAAAACTATTTCAATTTAGAGGTATCCACATTTTTTTTATTTACTAATTTTTTTTTATTTATTTTATTTTATAAATTTGATGTGGAATTTTTATTCAAATAATTTATATGTGAAAAGTTTAAAGTGGACTAAATAAGTATGAGTAGATTTTATTAAATTAAGTTAAATATTAATATGTGTTGGTAATATGGGTCAGGTATAGGTTATTAAATTTATATTGCATGAAAATGGGTCAAAACGGGTTAAATGGGTCGATATGGATCGGACCATTTTCAACCCAACCCATACTCGACCCGACCCACCCAGTTGACACCCCTACTTCCCGCCTATGTTTTCCCCTTTTTTTTTTAATTTAATTTAATTTGTATTTGGACTAAAATACCCTTGATTAGTTGAATTTTTTTGTCGGCTGGCGAGACTAGACCTTTATTTTAAATAGCTATAACCACTTCAAGCCTTTTTTGATATTGACATAGGTATTTTAGGCATTTATTGAAAATAAGGTTCACTTCAAGCTCTTTTTTGAAAAAACGAAAACACTTCGGATCCTTATTTGGAATTTTCCCATGATCTTATAACAACCTCTCTATCTTAGTTCCTCTTATAAAGCTCACTTTCTTTGTAAACTTTTTATTAATCTCGTTAATCTAAAATACATATCAAGTCTCTTTATTACCTATATCAAAAAAATTATATTTTTTCCTTACTATACTGGCGAGATATTTTTGTACAAAACATGTAATACATTAGAGTAATATATAGGAATACACTAAAAATATTATGTACAACGTGGTACCTTTATATTTTTTTTGTAAAAGTTCATGGATGACATTAATTTTCATCAATTCAAAATAATGAAATATCATTTGCATTTTCCAACAAAAAAATTATAAATTTATGTGATGTTTTGATTTAATTAAATTCCATTTACCTAATAATTTATCCATAAAATTAATCGACAACATAGACAAGAAATAGATTTTTTTTTTTTTATGAAATTTCAGTTTTTGACAATTTTTTTTTTTTGGAAGTAATATCTTACAATAAAATATATATGGAAAATCTATAGTAAACAAAAATAAACATATGAAATTATTAAATAAATTTGGGACAAACGATTTAAATTGCAATTACATGTAGAGGGCAATTTTGTCTTTTTGATGAATATTAGGTGGCTTTAGTCATATAAGGAGTGGAAATATTGCCACTCTTTAAAAAATTATTTTCCTAAAAAATATCATTTGTGTCGCTCAAAATAATATTTAAATAAATATGTTTTGTAATGATACGGATGATCACATTTTAGGAAAAACATTTTCCAAATTATTTATATTTTGGGAAACAAACAGAATCAAAATCCATTAGATTTAATGATTCCACTCAATTCTCATTTAAGCCCTTGAACGATTTTATAATTTATGCCGAGGAAAGATTTTTCGAGCGTCAACTTTTATTTTTCAAAACTCCTATTAAGAATACCGTAGCACATTAAAATTGAAACTTTTTTTCATTGGATGTAGAATATCGTAACTTGTCAAAAACAAAAAAGACTTTTTGCCAACGAGCAAGATTTATTATTATTTTCTGTCGAACTGTCATTTTCACTTTTAATTGACTTTCTAATTATCCGTCCTCTCGAAAATTCTAAGAAAATGTATTTTGCTTCTCAATTTCTTTTGTGTTTCTCCCGCATATCTTTTTTTTTTTTTTCTGATTTTCATTTATTTGGAATAAAGGAATATATTATGACTGAAGCGAATAACTAATAACCTAAAAAGACTAGGCGTGTCAGTCTCGTCTATATCTACAGAGTGAAGGCGTGTTGACCAACAACAGGTGTACTCATTTGACAGTCAAGAGATTTATTATTTTACAACTAACTACCCGTATCATTCTAGCCAAACGACAAAATGTTTTTCCTAAATCCTCCACGAAATACAGAACGCTGTCCTAACGTTGTATTCTCTGCGAAATCGAAATTTCGAGATGAATCTTTACATGTGCTGACGAAAACTCATGAGTTTATCCCCACTCATGCGCCTAGGAATTTGGAAGTAGAGATGGTTTTTGAGGAAGCAGAAGGCCCTACTCCTCCAGTGACAGACGACCTCAAAACTCAAAACCCTTTGAATTTCTTCTATCAACGAGCAGCAATCCATCAGCAACAGAGAGAAACCGCGGGGGAAGAAGGGGGGGGGGGGGATTGAGAATATACCAGAGCGACAGAGACAGCAAAATCGATTTGCATCAGATTTTCAACGACAATACATTAGAGAATCGATCAGGAAAACCACTTTCAGCAACAGCACAAGCAGTCCAGACCAGATCTAATCTGATGGCCAAAGAAGGCTCCTACCACCACTACCAAACCCCTCCACAAAAAAAAGAACACGAAAGAGAGACGTCTAGGTCTATCAAACAGAAGGGAACGAAACAGCAAACAGAAAAGGCTAGATCTTTACAATGAAAAAGCCAAACCCACGAGACCAACCAAAAGAAAAGAAGCAGAAGAAGAAGGAGGAGAACATGTATAGAGCGAGAAGAGACGAGGCTGCATATGGGAGGGAGAGATCAGCGCCGGATGTTCTTGACCTTGGACCAGCCTTTCTTGCAGGAGTCCCCCACGATCTTGAACCCCTTCTTGAACAGGCCCTTGAGCTCCTTCGCTCTGTCCTTCACCTGCTGCTCGAAGCCCGCCATCGCCGTCGGTTCCTTCCTCCACGAAAGCACCAAGAAGATTCCAGAGACAGAGACAGACACGACCCCGGAAAGCAGCAAAGCACCTCGCGACTCCGATTCCTACTCGAATCTTTAGGGTTGGCCGGTTTTATAGATAAGGGCCCCTTTGCTACCGAACGAATCGCGCAGCCGCCGAGAGGATGCAAGGAGGGGCTCTGCGTGCGTCGCGCCACGCTGGAACCTACCCATCGTGCGGTCCAGCTCAGAAGGACACGTGGAGGGCACCGACTGGGACACGTTGATTGCGGGGCGAGGAAGGATCTTCCGCTCCTCCTCGGGGGAGGGGGGGGCATTCATGGGAATACGCGAATTTCGCGGGCCCCACGTGGACCGCCGGTGTCGCTTTCCTTTGTGGGAGCCCATGAAGTTGCCGCTTCCTCGCTGTACGAAAAGGATCCTCATTTGTCCAATGTTTTTCCCTCCAAAGGAAGACGTGTGTATGCATTTATATTCTAATTATTTAGTACAAGGTGATGTTAACTACTTATCCGACATTCAATTGCGTGCATCATTTTGATTTTCAAAATATTGATCAATTGATTACAATACCAGGATATCTGCCTGTTCAATTTTCTTATAAATTGGATAAAGAAATTCGTTGGCAAAATTCTTTTATTTCATGTAGGCTTATATAGGAATTTTTATTTATTTAAAAATGGCTTGCGAAATCAATTGTGCGCTTGGAGTTTGTTTGATTTGGATTGGAATGTGCTCATTATTCAATGGGTACTTGTGAGAGTAATTCTTTGCGCAGATGCATGTATTAAAAATGTATACCAAGCTTCTCAAAGGTTGTTGTTATATGCCCCTAGGCAATCTTTATCTATCCACCAACCTCGGATTCGCACCTTCCGATGAGATATCCATCTTGTGATGGGTTAGAAAATTGACAGGTGACTTGTTTTCGAGTAATTTGGACTAGTATTTGCTGATAATCCAGCGAGTACTTGTGAGATTAATCTTTGATGCACGTATGGCATCAAGCACATTTGATCAAGATGCATAGCAAAATCTGTCGGATACCTTTCATCATATTTCTTCAAACCTAAGATGTGCCAGAAAACACTCACGAAACGTAGAGTTCCTTGGGAGATGTTTTCCCAAAATTGGAATCGATTTTTAAGAATGGTAGGATATGATTACGGAAATTCATTAAATATACTAAAATTAATTTCAGATCCTCCTTTTGGTAAGCACGATTCATCAAGAAAGTGACAGGTAATTTCGACCTCGCAACTCTGGCGAAAAGCTGGAGGCCAAGATTTGAATTTGAAGCTTCAACGTTGATCATTCGTCCAGTGGGAATGCAGAATGTTTAGCTGAAAAGAAAAAGGGCACAAACCAGCAGCAACTGTCATGCGACACTAATCATGATTAGTGGAGACGATCATCGATTTCCCAGCTGGAATTGCTCCTATACCAGCCAGATATGAACCTGTAAAGTCAACACTCCGAGTTGACAAAATCGATATCCAATTTTCAAATGCTTATGGTTAACTGTCGTTACAGGCTTCAATCAGCCAAAGCACATCGTCTTCCAGAGGTGCATGTGCAGCCGGTGCCTAACATGGAGCTTGACATATTTTGGGACAACATCCCATCAGGAAGATTCCTAGTGTGGCCTACAATTCTTGCTGGCTCCTTTTAAAGCATCATCCTTTTGAAGGACTCGCAGAAAAGGAAACTCAGATAACTTGATTAGTGAGATCACCAGAGCCATGCACATAAAGTTTCTAACTTAATCGAATCACCTGTTGGATTCCACTTACATTAAAGCAAGAAAGGTGCTTTCTCACCAAAAGTTAGAAGTTAACTTGAATTATATGTGAATCACGTGTCAACATTTGCCTTTAATGAAAGTTTTAAGTGTTTTGGATTTTTCACTAAGTGCACGGGCCATGAATTTTTGATTAAGCGGAAAAAATAAGATGTAAAAGTCTATCCACATCAATCCAAAATCTTTCATGATGTATACGTTATTATGAGTATCAGTGCGTTGTACAAGGAATGAATGAGGAAGGATGTACTCAAGTCTCTGCTCCAACAATAAGAGCAGCCGAGAACGCACCCGATGATGAACAACTGCAAGGAATTCTCGCCTGAGAAGTGAACGGCACTGAAGATAGCGGAACTCAAGAGAACGGCCTGCTGCCACTTCGATGTGGATGAGATAGATGTCAGCAGAAAGCCCCGGTAAACAATTTCTTCCAACAGAGGGGTGACGATGCAGTAGACAAGAACACAAGCTGCTCTTGAAATGTCGCTGCTTAGAAGAATCTCCTTAAGTATGAGATTGTTGACCTCCTACAAGCGTAAACAAGAGAGACGAAAGTTACCATCTAAGGATAAGATCATGACTTAGAGAAATAAGATGGAAAGTTAAGCGTAGTACATGCTGGAGGCATGTTTTTACAATGCAAGGACATGGAAAGGAGCAATTCCAGTTGGGTGGAAGAAAATCTGCTGAGCTACATGCCACAACGAGCCACAAGATTAAGCTTACAACTCGCTCAAGAGATTTCGAATACCAGGGTTGAGTAAAGTCAACACGATCTATTTGCCAGACTTAATTCCTCTGTAGTGATAAAGACTTTGTCACAGTTGCCAATCATCCTGCTAAATAAGACAAGCTTGCCTTGGTATTGCTTCTGAATGCACTACATTCTAGTTTAGCAACAATAGCCAACCTCTTATTGGCTTATAAAAGAGAAGACACTGCTGCCTTCACAAGCCAGGTTTGAAATAGAGTAACCCATGTGCAGCTGATCCCTACACAAACCCCATAATGGACAATCTAACTGCTTTCGGACATAAATCATGACTACATAGGTGAATAGTTTCAATCGGGTAGAAATGGATAAAGCTAGGAGAGATAGTTAAAGTTTATTGTTCCAAAGAAAGAACTGTTGGAGAAATTGAGAGAACTGGTGGCTGCAAATCATCTGTCTTTCCTTCTAACTTAAATAGGTCCTGCCTACAAAATAAACTGATCGGTATGATCCTAGAATGCAGTATGTCAATCAAATTAAGATTTCTGCAGTAGAATTCTCATTTCTCTTTATGAAGTCTGCCGACCACATTACATGGATCAATCGTGAGATTGTAGGCAACAAAACAAGAAAACAGCAACAGAGTCTTAATGCTAGCTTACCTGAGTAAATTTTACTAGAAATTGAGAAATAGCAAGTACTATGCTCATGAAACCAACCTTAGGCCCAACTACTCTATCGGCAAGGAATGAGACAAGGAAAACCAAAAAGATGAGTGAGCAGAATCCTACAGCCGAGGCCACCCATGTTTTCGTCCCATTTGATAACCTGTCACCCTTGAAGAGGCTTATCAACTTAAATTGGGGCTTGGCAGTGGACTTAAGGAGGCAAACAGTTCCAATGAACTCAAAAACCTGAATTCCAAGTAGCGACAAAGCCTGCAGTATAAGCAGAGAGGGATCAATCAAACCAGCAATACATATTACTGTTCCAAATCATGCAATGATACTATTAGTGAACACATTTTGTCGAAACTTTGGCCAAAAAAATTGTCAAAGAACCTTAGCTTGTGGCTAATATGCTGATGTTTCACATCTGACTCATGCAAATGATACATATGACATGACAAATATACAACATAACTGAGCTATAAATTATCAAGCTGTGACTTGTGAGGATAAAAAAGAGACGATGTTACATGCTTTGATGAATCCTAAAGCGACCCATCACCAGAATATGGTAAGTTATTCAGGAGAATGAAGAGGACAAGTATGTCGTTCACTCACGCCAACACTAAAGTAATTAGCCACATATCCTGTGAGGTCACAGACAGCACCCAACGTCTAACCAAACCTTCTTTCAAGCATCACCATTGGTGGCACCGTATGAAGCCTTGCCACTTCATACATGCAAGAACAGATTTACATGGAAGGCGCATAATCACAGCAACTCTTGCGAGGAATACGATTCACTAACTGGTGTATTCAACAGGAAAAGGAGATGACAGTCATTGAGGGAGTGAAAGTTCCTTCGATAAAGCATTTCAAATTTCCTGATATGCAACACTCAAAATGATATAAGCAGCTGAGAATCACTGGCCATTAATCATGCACCGAAGTAGTGGAAAATCACACATATTTTTGCAACTGCAAGAAAGCTTGAAAACGAAGCTTAACCTCTGTCTGTGGATCAAGAACAGGCCGACGAAGCACATGGGCAACCACGGACAGACCTCCAAAGCTCAGAGGAATATGCAAACTGAACAAGTAAAACGCAAATGTGCTCCACACACCCTCACCGTCCCATGGAACATCCGACGCCAGCGCCGGAAAACCCTGCAAAATCACAGCCAACCACCCCGTTTCAATAGCAGCCAGCTAAGACTAGACAGAAATTAAGCAGAATTTGCTTTCCGATTCACCAACAGATATTAAGCACCCATACACACAACCACATAAAGATGAGTCCTATGTGAAAAATCCAAAAAAAAATCCATGAACGATCCGGGCCAATTTCATTTCGGAGGAAGAAGCTTTCAGAGCCATGGAAACAGCAGAGGAGCAAGCAAAAGCGATAGTACCTGAAAAGAAGCTTCATGGGTGTTCTCGTTCTTGGAGCAACGACGTTTCGGAGAGGCCAAAGGCCTCAACTTGGAAGGGAGAAGAAGAGAGCATGGCGAGGGAGATACGGTTAGAAATTTGCCCAAGTCTCTGCATAAAATGACCGGATTGGGGTAAGCGAGAGGCGGATGAACTAGCATCATCATCGGCCAATTCCGCAAGGGATTCAAATCCAAATCGAAAGAAGAAGCTTTTCCAGTATTGGGTTTGTCGTCGATTTGGGAATTTGCTTTTTTCCAAAATTTTGTATCAATTCAGTGGCTTGAAAGTTCGGTCTTTTTCCCTCTCCCGCAGAAAAAAAGAAAGTGACAATTTTAAGCAGCGGATAAATAATTCAATTATATTTTATTTTTTGATCCCGCTCAAAAGGCAGCACAGTATACCAACAAGATATTATCTGCAGCGAGAAAATGAAATCTTGTCCCCGCACCCATTTGATGGCTGATGATAGTTGCGCTGCCAGTTGAAGTTCTGGAACTGTTTGTCCAAAAGTAGGAGTGGCCCCGAACAGATCTTGGGGGAACCGCCGCCGATGGCGGCGAAAGGGGAGATCTTGGAGCTGAAAAGGAACTCCAGCTCCAGCAATAACTGGGACAGGATAGTTAACGAGGTGGTGAAAATAGAGAAGAGATTGTTCCCGAAGCACGAGTCTCTCGCCAGGTCATTCGAGGAGGAGCTGAGGAAGAAGAACACCGGATTGCTCTACCTGGAACTGGACGGAGAAGTCGTGGGCTACGTCATGTACTCTTGGCCTTCTTCGCTGTGCGCCTCCATCACCAAGCTTGCAGGTTCTTTCTCAAAAAAAAAACCCTTTCTCCTGCTGCCATGTTCATTGGTCATCCCGCATTGCCCGTCACCCGTTCGACGGAAGTCCCAAGAGAGTCAGACACGTTCGTTTCCCTTTCGTTCTCTTTTTACGTGGATCTCAATCTTTTTCTCTTTCGTTTCCCTTTCGTCCCCCCCTTGATCAGTGAAAGAGAGCTGTCAAAGGCAAGGGCATGGAGGGTCGTTGCTGCGAGCGGCGATTCAGAAGTGCAGAGAGAGGAAAGTACAGAGGGTCTCGCTTCACGTGGATCCCCTGAGGGCTCCCGCCATGAACCTGTACAAGAAATCGGGGTTCCAAGTCGACAGCTTGATCAAAGGTTACTACTCTTCGGACCGCGACGCCTATCGGATGTTCTTGGATTTCGATGCGGACTGATTCGCCGTCCCTAGAACGATGTCTTCATATCAGACTCTTTTTTAAGTTACCAATCGATTGAGAAAGACTCGCTTCGTTGAATGCACATGCACTCTTGTTGATTGGGACAAAGGCTACTGATTTTTCGCAAAATGTTCAATGTTTATTCAAATCTCTAATTTTTATTTCCAATAAGAAATATCAATCTTTTCCTTGAAAATGTGTACTTGGTTCTCGACATTGTCATTAAATTGACATTAGCATAATTGGTTACAAATTTAAATGTTGTTATATTTAAAGAAATATTATTATTTATACTTTGATCGGTTCCCTTTCTCTCTCGTATATGTGTGATTGATCTGCACAATATTGTAGTATTAAAATCTTATAATGAAATTAAGTTTGCATGTAAATTTGCGTATGTTTTTTCTAATTTGTTTTCCAAAGGTAATGGCATAGGGTTTTAGAACTTTTTGATTCGTGCAATATTGTTTTCGAACTATTTTTAGTGCAATCCCAATTTTAAACATTTTTTGATTTGCGCAATGTTAGTCTTTCCGTCATGTTAGGATGCAAAGACTGATATGCATATGGCGCAGTCAAATGGTTGTAAATTGCCACGTCTGATGTCTTATGCCGCCGTGAGAAGAGGACGCCTGCGGCCTCGACACGTCAACCGGCTAAGCGACAACGATGCACATCAAACATCAGCCTCGCCACGAGCCGACGAGAGTAGTGCGCAGGTGGTCTTGCCTAAGATCTAGGCGAAGGGAAGCGCTCTGCCCCCACGCCTTTGCCTCCTATCTGAGGATGGCCGAGGGAAGCTTCCTCGCGAGGTCTAGCGTCGAGCAGGAAAGAGCTCGCCCCGTGCCACATTTGAAATTTCACATCTGCATCGACAAGGATCCGACACACGCCGGTGGAAATTTCATCAGCAATCGTGTCGCTTCCTGCTCGATGGAGACTCGAAACCTTTTTGCCTCGAGATCGAGCAGTTTTGGCTCACTATCCATGGAACGTGAGGCCTCTGCTGAACCGAATGCGATTTACGCTTCAAGAAGCGCCACTTCGCTCATCCAATCTTCTCCACATTACCGCCGAGTACAGGGCGATGAGGTCGCGCCATTCAGATGCTCACCATCTCTCTCTCCTAATCTTTTCAAAGAAAAAAAAAGTCGTCATTTTTCTGTCCTTTTATATATGAAGTTCAAAAATCTTTTTGTATAAAGAAAATTTCAGAGATAATACTACACAAATCGAAAAAACTTACGGACCATACACGCCGTCAAATGAACATCATGCACATGATTCTCATGAACATATCAATTTCAAAAAGCAAAATAAGGGAAAAAGACGAGATTTTGGACGGATTATCTGCTTTGTTTTGCTCAAGGATCAATCCGACATCAATAAACCAGTAACGGGTACGACGAGCTTAATTAGAAAACAATACATAAATGGTATAAAAATTGTCTCTTTCCCTCCGGAATCGTCAATCTTGCCTTGGCGACAACGGAAACGTAAGCACCAGAATCCAGCGAATCGCCATTCCGTCGCTCCTGGGCAGTCAGATTCGCGGTCTCCATCGCGTATGATCGACGCGCCGATGCCCCCGTGCGTCTGATCAGGATTCAGAAGCTGCGGCGATCCTCAATTGAGTTCTCTCTCTCTCTCTCGGCTTGAACGATGGGGAGCATGGTGAAGAGTTGCATGCAATCGATTCTGAAGCTGGTGAACTCCGTGATTGGTATGGTCGGGATCGCGATGGTTCTGTACTCCGTTTGGATGCTTAGGGTCTGGACGAGGCACATGTCCGATTTCGATCATCCTGCTCAGCTCGCCCCTTGGTTTGTCATTTCTTGCACTTTCGCCTCGTTTTCTTCTATATTTGTTTCTGGGTAATTGTGAGGATGTGGTTTTCTGTCTGTGCGCTCGATTGATTGCTGAGACTTTCTTGGAAATGCGCAATTTCGTCATTTTAGTTTCAGAAACGGCTTTCTTTTTTGTTATTTCACTGGGGAGAAAGGGGGTTTTCATTTTGATTTCCGGGCGAGCTCTGCATCCCTAGTTGAAGTTTGTGGTTGCAGCGTCATGTTGAAGAAGTTGGCTTGAGTTTTTGGATTGGTGGTTCACGAGTTTCGCCTTGAAGCAATTTATATATTCTCGACTTTGATGCGGGCCATTCTGCTTTTGCGGCAAAAGCTGAACTTGAGATCTTTTTGTGTGAGTTTTGAGTGGACGCTTCATGTGTACAATTTTTTTCACGTTGCTTTTTCTCTTTACTCTTCTTTTGGGGGCTTTGTGACAGTATGGTAATGAGTGGAACAAAAACGATGGTGACTTTGGAGGCTGGATACTAGTCAGTTTATTATCAGCTTTGCCCATGTATACATTTGTCTTGGTATTTCAGTATACTTGCTGACCTCGCTGAGAGGCTTTTCACTTTGGCTAGTGTAGCATATCAAAGCATTTGGACAATTGAGTCTACGCGTAAAGGATCTCAATTACGGGGACAGGGCTTAGTTATTGTTGTTTGTTGAAGGGAGCTGAGAGGCACCGTTTGTTTTACTTTTTCCAGCTGAAGAAACATTACGTTTTATATGGAGATTTGTTCTGCTGTGTATGCTGAAAATAGGTGGCATAATCGTAAAACTAATAGACTTGTCACGGCTGTGAAATCACTTTGTCTGTGTCATTTTAGCAATTTTGTTTTGATTCTTAATGGTGAGAAGTTTCAAATATGCTGCCTTTCAACATAGCAACTATCTGACCCAAAAAAAAAAAAAGACGCGGCAACTAAAGTTGGCATTTAACAGATTAACGCCAGAGTGTGAGGAAGGTCTTACGGCAAATTGCATACCAGTTTTAATACTCGTTATGTTGCCTTTATTTCTTGTCTATGAATAGTTCCCTTGCATTTGTTCGGATAAATGATTAAGAATTGTCGGATTATGTCTCTGCAGGTTCATTTATACTTTTCTCGGTCTTGGAGTTACTTTATGTGTGATCACATGCTCTGGACATGTGGCTGCAGAAACTGCAAATGGCTGTTGCCTTTACCTGGTATCTTTTCTTTAACATCTAACTTCTGGATTTGGTGTGGACTTGCAACTTTGGATTATAATGGACTTTTTTCCACAGTGGAAAATTTGTGCCTTATCCTCCTTTAGCAAATATGTCTGTTACTGTTTACCATACAAATTCATCGTTGGTATTTAATGCATGCAGTATATGCTTTTCATCTTTTTGCTTCTCATTCTGGAAGCTGCAGTGACTGTAGACATCTTTCTGAATCGTGACTGGGAAGAGGTATGTTAAGAAGCTGTTCCTGGTAAAGCACTAGGTGATTTAGTATCTCAAAGCCTGCCTTGGATGCTGATTGATTTCATGTACTCAGTAAGCTTGACATTTTGACAGGACTTTCCAGAGGATCTTACTGGGAACCTTAGTCTCTTGAAAGAGTTTGTCGGGTCAAACTTTGAGATGTGCAAATGGATAGGCTTGTCAATTGTCTCTATCCAGGTAGGTGTGCTTGAGCATGTAGTTTAGCATTGGGCAACTACTCGAACTGTTGACCTTCCTTCTTCCTTTCCTTTTTCTTTTTTCACTCTTTGTGGGACTATGGGGTTCATTGGTTTTCTCTATCGTTTATTTATTTATTTATAGAAACGTCGGCTTCACTTGATAATGTTGGTTAAAGTTGAATCTGTGAAGCAGAAGTGGACAACCAAACAAGTCAACCTTTTACTCTGTTTAAAGGATGGCCTTTTTTTTTTTTACCCTGCAATTTTGAGGTTCTGAAAATCATACTCTATTCTTTTTCTATTTTCTTGCAGAAAATAGAACTCAATTGTTTTAAGCATGTTCATGGACTTCGTGTGGATTTTCTAGTTTAGGGCTTCCTGAAAAACTCACATCTATGAGGTGTTGAACTAAAAGAAGACTAAAAAATTGTGTTGCAATATAGTGTCCGCTCTATATCTTCCTTTTTTGGCAGTTGCACTTAATCTTCCTTGATTAACCCCATATCGTACTTCCGAAACAAAACATGAAAAAGTTATGCTTGTTATATGGAACCTTCAGATGTTTGCACCGGCATATTCTGATAGTATTTGATTAAAGTAACGGAGAACGTTTCTGTAATTCCAGTGTGCTCCCTAGACATTTGCTTCTTGTATTGTACCTTCTAAGTTGATGAAATTTGTTAAATTTTCAAGAATGCACTAGCATAAAAATGAGGGGTATAGAGTAGAGTGAAGGTTTGGGTTGAAAGTGCATTCATTCCCATAGTGAGTCAATGTTTCTTTCATACCTTGGTTCAAATGTGCATTTATTTCCATAGTTGAGTTGAGTAAAGTGCAGTGCTTTGCTATGACAGTTCAATTAGTGACTTCTTGGGTATTGTGAATATTAGACCTGTCATCTGCTTTACTTTTAAAGATCGTGCACATTTCTTTTCCTTTTTTTAATGTTTATAGTTACTCCTTGGTCTTTAAACAATTTTTTGTAGTTTTACATTAACATGTCATTAACTGAGTGATGATTAATTAACATGTGTGTTGCCAACCCTGCGCATATGAGGAGATACAAATGAACAATTATTTTTCTTTTTCTGTTTTTGCTTTTGATTTATTTTGCCTCTGACTTCATTCTTTTGTTTCAGGGACTATGTATCCTACTGGCAATGGTACTTAAAGTTCTTGGGCCGCATCAAAACTATGACAGTGACGATGAATTCTCACCCGACAGAGTTCCTCTATTGAAAAATGCTATTGTCCTGCCACCTCATGTTGTTGCAGACCCTGCTTATGGATCCAAAAGCGATGGATGGAGTATAAGAATCAATGAAAAGGTACTGATGTTGAGACAATCTTGACCTCTCTTTTATTGTATAAAATTTATCTATATTAAGTTCTAGCTTGCTGGCTTCATCAGTGTGGTTTTATGGAAAATTGAGGCCTGATTTTGCTGGTGACTCCACGGTTCCTAATCCCCATTCAACCAATTGTTCAAAATTGCAGGTTCACTTGCATTTTTAGCATGCATGGTGTAATCATGCGTAATTTATCTATTGATGAAGATTCATATAAAGGATATCTGATTTGTGAAAATTGGAACCAGTTACTTCTGTTTGTTTCAATTAGATTAACATATCCTCTTCATTGTCCTTAAGGATGATTCCTCAGAGATGATTGGGCTAATCATGTTTTGTTCAGCTTTATTTTAAATTACAATGTATTTTTTCTAGTCAATGTCATTTCTGACTGACAGCCTGTTCTTGGTGAGGCAGACAAAATGCCTCCTGCTCTGTGTTAATTTTGTAGGAGGGGTCATATTGAAATTGTTTAGCTTTACCGCTGGACACTTGTTCTTCTGTGTGGTATCCTCTGATTCGAATTAACATTCTTCTTGGGTCCATTTACTTCTAATGTAGACGAGAAGGTGACCGAACGAATTCAATGAGGCGCCAACTGTTGACTGATGGATGTGAACTGTAAGATGCTCCTCTTGGTCATGCCTGTTAAACGAATTGGAGGTTCATCGTGCAATGACTCTCGTCCAGACTTTCAGAGTTTGTGCACTTGTAATGTATATGTATACAATAATGCAGAAAGTTCTACAACTATGAACCAAAGAAAGAAATATGCTAGAAATCTAGAAAATCTTTTTTTGTTATAATGTAATGCTTGCTATGTTCAGATGTGTAATTGAACTCTCGTTCTTGTTCTTTCAGTGCCTCTGGTAGTTGATGGCTTGAGTCAACCTGGTACGTGGTTCAGCAACATGGAAGTGATTCAGTTCGACATGCATCGCTTTTATTCTGGAGCAGGATCTGGGTTGCATCAACTTTTGATCAGCAAATCTTTGCGTAAGCGATGTTTGTGAAGTGTTGTTTGATTAGAACACTTGATTTGATCCTGATGGGGGCCTAGCTAAACATAGTATTCACTGATCAATAAGGCAGTCCTCTCCTTCCTCTTGCCTGTTGTCAGCGGTTTCTTATACTTGCGAGTGTGTTTTATGCGCTAGTTGCTGATGAAGTGGGCATGTGACAGGCCAACCCAATACGATGCCAATTCATTCGTTCACGAGATTAAAAGTGGCCATAACTGAAAATCATGAATGATATATTTGATATCTTTTCATGTTGCTTTAGGACCAAAAAGAAAAGAAGAAGAAGAAAGCACTATAGATTACCTGTCGACAGATGCAAACTAAAGAAAGCACACAACGTGACTCCTATAAGGATTCAAAGATATGCTTTAATCAGAATAATGGGAGTGCTCCCTTCGTGCCATTAGCTGAGTGGATTTGCCAGTTATAATTCTTCAACCGTAGCGACTTTAACTACCAATTTAATCATACTTTATCAGACACAATGAATCAAAGTCGTCCAGAGACTTTAAGGCATTCTTTTGTAGAAAAGGCAGCAGCGTGAATTGCTCATGTGCATCATAAAGTATTCAAGACGCATACTTTTGATTTCCGGATTTCGAGGTAATGTCACGAAGCATATATCAGAATTTAGGGGAGAAGAACTTGCAATTTACGACCGGGAATCACAGTTCAGGAATTTTTGTTGCTAGATGATTTGTTTTCTAGTCTAATTTCATGATCAAAAGTCATTAAAATTCGGTGATTGGTCGTAAATAATTCTCTTTTTTGGGGTTTTGGGGCCCTAAGAAATCGTCTTTTTTTCAGGATACGAGAGTGTTGTTTAAAGGGTCTGGCGCCAAGAAGATGGTCAAAAGGATGCCTTTTCCATAAAGCTCCAAGCAGAGCTTCTTTTCAAGACCTAACCCATTTGTTCCCATGCGTTGTCTTCGAGCTTTAACGATGTCTCGACCCTTTATCCCACGCCCACTACTCTCTCACCTTCTCAATATAATAATCTGTCATCCCTTATAATTAAACAGCCTCTCTGCAATCTGAACGAGCATGAGAACTGACCTCACAACTGGAGGCTTCAGAGTCCATATCTCTGGATATTATAATTAAGTATCGTCTGGGACTCGGATTTTGCAGGGGAATGCTGAAAATGAACAGCAAAAAACGACCATGACCACCATTTACTCTTTACCCAAAAGTGAATGAAGTGTAAAATGCATGTAAACGTGTGAAAACTGAAAAGGGCGATTTTCTTTTTCACCTATGAAGTGAAAGATCAGAATCACAAGCGAGGATGGGAAAAAGGATCTGTGCCTAGCGAGAGAACAGACAAACAAGGACTGGGTCATTTTCTCTGCGGATTTGTCTGTATGAAAGGGTATAACGGTTGGTGCTTGCAGATCAGTCACATGCCGGCAAGAGATTCACATGTGCTCGTGCAGCTCCGGACAAAAGAAAGAAAGCATCATCAAGTCTGCATTTTTTGAAGAAACTTGCAAACTTGTAAGGATCTGCTGTTTTGTTTGTTCTGGGGAAAACTGTGTGTCGGAGGCTCTGAGCGATGTCCATTGGGATTCCATTGCAGTCAGCATCCCTCCTTCTCTCTCTCTCTCTCATGATCTTCCAAGGCTGTTGGATCTTGGATCACCCCACATGAAAACCGCACGACACACCCACATGAAAACCGCACGACACAAGGACCAACAAAGTGTGATTTTTCTTTCTCGTTGTTGCTGCAATCATTATGCTACTTTCGCTTTCTCCAATGTCTAGTGTTTGCTCAACGTAGGAGCAGTGGATCATGCGGGTGATTGTGTTGATAGTGGTTTGAGCAACATCATTAGTGGGATCTGAGAGGTTGATGAGGAGGGGAAGCACTGAGGATTAGATGTAAGTAGATTCGAGAAATCGCTTGCTTCAACTTCTACTGCCTCTGGTAATGCTCCACCCAACAAGTGCTGCTCAGGTTTTCCAACCCTCTCGTTTTCAAGACATTAATCTCCAGGACGCGAGCAAGCAATTACAAGACCAAAAAGAGCATTAAGAACTCAGCAAAGAGCCACTTTCAGAACCACTCAGCAAGATTTCTAGAAGCTCGATACATAGAGGACATCAATCATATAATCAATCCGTGTTCCATGAGAGAACTAGGGGCGACATGAAGGCACTCGTGTGGTGTCTCTTGCTCTCTTGACTGATTAATTTTCACTAGATAGTAATTCTCGATAGCACTAGAAGTAAAATTCACATCTTCGCGTGATGCCCAAGCAAGTATCATCTCGAGCGAACAAAATCTCTAACCACCTCCCGGCTATCCGCCCGCTTAGGTACCTATAAACAGAGCTTCTGGGCCATCATGTAAAACTCAAATGATGGAGCTTTCCTAATTGGAATAACATCCGCACGAGGAAAGTATCCTAATCCCTCTAGAGAGCTCACGTTCATTTATCTAGCAAAGATTCAGCTCACATGGGTGGGGGAGGTGAAGATCGAGCGAGAAAACCCCCATGTGACCCAGCAAGCAAGATCCTGTGATCTGGTGCATCGAGTGGGCGGGCGGTCCACTTCCATCGGATGCGGATACGCATCAGATAAGGTACATACATTTCAGACAGACGTCTGCCTCTACGGGGCCACAACACAGGCCAAAAAATGATTCATTACTCTCATGAAAGTCCTCATTCTCCTCAAAAAATACATCTCTACTGCTTTAACCTTGACAGAACGCTATGCATTCTCAAGAGGGTTCGGCTCTTTCGCACACATCTCATTAACCACAGTGTGAATACGAGAATACCCATCAAAGGCCTCAATCAATACGAGATTCGGGCGCCATTGAAATGGCTCGATAAGCTAGGAAGGTCAACAAAATCAGCTGCACCCTTTTCACAAGTAGCTCCATTAGTCGAAAGGGAAAAACCCCAAATTGATTAATTAATTAAAACTGATTAATTTAATCGAATCATTTGGCTCTAATTATTCTTCCGATCCATGCAAATGCTAAAAAAACGTCACCTCCACGTGTCGCCCGGCCACGACATAATGAACAATTACCGGTCGGGCGGCACTTCCCTTTCCACGCTGACCAAAATGCCCTCGCCATCCCCCCGCCACGTACGGTCGAGGCGGAATTAACGCCTTAACCGCCGCTGGGGGCCCACCAACCCCGGGGCGCGGGAGCCGAGTGGCAACCGCCGTAAATAACCTCGTCCCCCGTGTCCACTCTCGACTGAAGAAATAGGCTCGCAGCTTTTTCCCTTCTTTATATATTCAACATTACAGAGACGCTAGCCACTGCAGCGCTACAGAGTTAATATACAGAGCTTAGCTAGCAGCAGCAGCTACGCTTTCTCCCTGTAAAAAGTGTCGGTGAGAGCCTTTTCGAGGCTTCTCTTCCTCCCTTTGCCCCCGCCCCTCCTCTCTTAACTGTCCCTCGGTTTCTCCGCCGCCGCGAGCTTGTGGCGGGAACAATGCAGCGCCGCCGCAGCCCCTCCGCCCCGCTCCTCGGTCGCCTCTGGCTCCTGCTGGTGCTGGGGACGACGTTGTCGCTGCTGCGGTGCGCGTCCGCGCAGGTGAAGAAGCGAGTGGCCGACTTGCGATGGAAGCCCGCCACGGCTACCTGGTACGGTAGCCCCGACGGCGACGGCAGCGACGGTAAGTTCGCACGCTCCGACTTACCCCCGAGGTGTAGCTACATTGTCCGGATCTACTGATAATCGTTGAGAATTCGCAAAGCCTTTTCGCGTGGAGTAGTTGTGGAACTGTGTCGAACTGTGTTCTGTATGCGAGTCGTCCCTGAGTCGTCTAGAGCTAACTGGGTAAATGAAAAAGGTCGTGCATTTCGTGGATTCATTTATTAGGCTCCACTTTGCAGTTTGCATGTAAGCTGAAAAATGTGCCATGAAAGACTCGGAGAGTCTGCAGAGTTAAAGCTCCCCTCGAGAACTCGCTAGTGGGGATGTTCTTGTTGGACGGACTCCTGATTATTTGGGTTGAAAATGAGTGCAATGTAAAGAGAGAAGACGGTAAATAAGAAAACGTAGACGTCTCTCTGTCTCTCTGTCTGTGTCTCTCTCCTGTTTTTACATGCAACAATATGTATGACAGCGACGCCTGAAAGTTCATTTGATAGCGACAACCAATACGTACGAGTCTAGTGTAGTTTTTACCAAAAGAATGTTTCCGGCAGGGGCTGTAATCATGAAAATCAATCGAATGCATCTACTGAAACTCTTTTGGGGGCTAAAATTTTGCAGGTGGGGCGTGCGGGTACGGGTCGATGGTGGACGTGAAGCCGCTGAGGGCCCGGGTCGGGGCGGTGAGCCCGGTGCTCTTCAAGGCCGGCGAGGGCTGTGGGGCGTGCTACAAGGTGAAGTGCGTGGACCGGAGCATCTGCTCCCGGAGGGCCGTCACCATCATCATCACCGACGAGTGCCCCGGCGGCTACTGCTCCGGCGGGAACACCCACTTCGACCTCAGCGGCGCCGCCTTCGGCCGCATGGCAATCGCCGGCGAGGCAGGCCCGCTCCGCAACCGGGGCGTCCTCCCCGTCCAGTACCGGAGGTAAGGCCCAAGCCCGTTCGACTTTTTCGACTCTGCGGGGACAGAGCTCGCGCTGTCCTGTCTCTGGTCCCCGCCTTTTTACTTTTCAACGGTCTCTTTGTGGGTATCGAGGGTACTATGGTCTTCGTGAAATTTAGCAAATAATGTTGCGGCTCTTTTTAGGACACTTGTTTAAAGAGTTCTTAAGAATTGGGTACGCTTGCTTTGGCTAACCCTAACTCCCTAGTTAGAACTTCTTTCTGGTCAAACGGGATGGGATGAAGAAGAGATCCTCTCTCTCTCTATCTCTTTTACTTTTTTTCTTTTTTGTGGGTTAACGAGGCATTGGTTTTCTTATGATATTTTTGGGATTGCAGGACGCCGTGCAAGTATCCAGGCAAGAACATAGCGTTCCACGTGAACGAAGGCTCCACGGACTATTGGCTCTCTCTCTTGGTCGAATTCGAGGATGGAGATGGCGACGTGGGTTCCATGCACATTAGACCCGTAAGTCTCTCTCTCTCTTTCTCTCCTCTCTCTTTTGCTTCTGCCCTTTGTACGTCTTTTGTTCCTGAAGAAATTAGAAGGGGAAAACGAAAGAGTGTAAGTGTGGTGAAAGCACTAAAGTTTGTTTTTTTTGTCGATTCATTCCTTTCTGTCTTTATTATGCAATTTCGCCGCTAAGGCTTCTGGGGTCCCATGGAATTCACAAATGGCGCCTAACTTTCGCAATGCGCGCCCGGGGATAAAGTGCCGCATCTTCCGCTTTAATTAAAATTGGAAAAAAGGAAGACCTTATAAAACGTGCTAAGAAAAAGGGTCACACCCAAAGAGCACATGATGTACTTTAGTAAAAGTCGCGTGTTTTATTCGAATCTATTGTTGAAATCTTTAAGACCCTTTTGGAAGCCAACTACTCAGAATAGTCCCCCAATTTGTGCACTCGTAGTGTTGTCTATATCGGCACTAAACTTGTTGTGTTCAAATGGGCAGGCGGGTTCGAGCGAGTGGATAGAGATGAAGCACTTGTGGGGGCGAACTGGTGCATCATCGGGGTCCTCTGCAAGGCCCCTTCTAGTGAAGCTGACCACATTGTCGACCTCCAGAACGCTCTCGGCCAGAGACGTCATCCCGAGGAATTGGTCTCCCAAAGCCACCTACACCACTCGCCTCAATTTCTTCTAAATCCCATTCAATCATCCAACTTTACTTAGCATCCCGTCGCAAAAGGAGCTTTCGTCGGTGCTTTTTGGAAGAAAAGTAGCGCGTGGAGGGTGCATAATAGATTGGCATCCCATGCTCTTTCTTCTTCTAGTTTCCTCCGTGATTTGTACCACCACCTTTTTTTCCTCGTGGGTTTTCTTTGTAGGAAAGTGTGGGTGGGAGTGTTCGTGTTTGTGTAGTTGATGTAGCCCTCTCCAAAGGGAGAGAGAGCGTGCATAGGCTTGGCAGTAGAGTGGTGCGTAGATTGGGTCGGTGTGGGGTTAACGAGATTGTGGGCCATTTGTCTTGTCTTCGACGACTTTGGACCGCTTGAATTGAAATCTTGCTGGTCGATCCATGTGAGGGGAGACAAAGGTCTGCACTTGTGGGGACCCTTGTGAGTTTGTTTCTTACGCTGATGAAATTGGAATTGAAGGTGAATCATAATTGTTCGAGTTACCTGCAGCACAGGAGTGACGTTTTTAGTGTATTCGTGCCTTAACTGACCCGGTTGACGTCATGCCCAAAATCTAGGCCTAAACATAAGGCCAGATCAGGTTGTAACAATATAATTAACACCCTTGATCATAGTGACCATAATAATACATTGGGTAAATGATGGAAATCGTCCATGAATTTTAGCTCAATATACAATGTGATCACTAAATTTTAAATTTATTTAATGTGGTTCTTGAACTTTAATCGCAATATGCAATATCGCCCCCAAACTTTTAATTTGTTAACTTTAACCTTATATACATTGTCACTCTTGAATTTTTAAATTATTCAATGTAGTTTATGAACTTTGAGTACATGTTCGATTTAGTCTCAAGACTATTGAATTTAAAAGTTCATTAACGACATTGGACATTGAAACAAAATGCATTGATTATATTATATATTGGGTTAAAATTTATAAAGTATCTATATCATTTTTTCCTAATACATTTAATCAACGAAGCCGTCAATGTGATGAATGGAGAATTCATCAATCGTGAGTTTTCGATTGGCAAAGTTTGAGCGGAAATTACGACACATGGCGATGACCAGCTCTAAACATGAAAATAAGATAAATTACGAGTCAAGAAGAATCTATTGGCCATAGAATAAACATAGCTGAGAGATCGGGAGCAATTACGAGTCGTCTTTGAAGTAATGCGCAAGTCAAGAGTCACTTAGAGACTCCACAATCCTAAAGTAGAGCACAAATCAAGAGGTAGTTAGAGATTTTTGATGGTGGAGTTTAGGACATGTAGGATATTTAATAAGCTTCTTTTCCTCACTCTTGTGCTTCAGTGATTCCTACTAAAAGTCTTTGATTCAATTTTGTCATCAAGTAAGTATGGCATCCAATTGACTTAGCACCATCAAAACTAGGGGTGTGAGAATCAAATGGGAAAATTGAATCAAAATCAGAACTGGTCCAAACCAAATTAGACTAAAAATTACCCCTCTTTTGATTTTATAATTCACATAATCTTTCTCCTCTTCCACTAAACCTCTTTTTAATATTTCAAAAAAAAGAAAATCGAAAAACTATTCAACCGAGCTTCAGTTCGGGTTATCTCTAGTTTGGGGCGTGGTTTGGATTTTCAAAAAATCCAAACCTAATCGTTGATACCTCTAATCAAGCCAATTATAGAGTTTGACTATATTGGACATGCTATGATTGATCGAGATATACGGAATGGACTGTGTGGTATGACAAGGGCACACTTCAAAGCATCCTAGTCATTATGGAGTATGGCAGCCTACCATTAAGGTGACCCCTGTTTGTCGGGCCTCACTCGTTTCCTTGCATGACAAAAAAAAAAAAAGGAAAACGAAAATATTAATTTCTCCTAGCGGAAACAAAAAGCGAAAAATATGGGATCAAATGTTAGAAACACTTGTAGGAGTGAGGACTTCTACAAACCCTGAACTTTGTCTGCAATCTTGGTAATTCTTTTGTGATGATGAATCATGACTTACCACAAACCCAAAAAAAATAAAAAATCGTTTGACTTTCCGAAAAAGTAAAGAAAAAGAGAAGCGAAAAATGCTTTGTATTAACAGAAGAGCTGGAGTTATTGTTGTGTGAAAATTCGTGCTAGAGTACAAGTCGAGTGAAAAAAATATAAAAAAAAAAGGTTTTTGTTTTATTTTATTTATATATATTTTTATATTCCCTCAAGGAGACAAGGTGGCCTTTTGGACAAAACCGCCGGGGCCCGGACACGGGACGGGAATCTGATGGACTTTTTTCCAAGTAGTAATTGCTTCTGTTGGACATACTGTTTGCCGACACTCGCATTAAAATCGTGCAATCGGTTGTGCATCTGGAGAGAGCTAACCATAGAATGATGAACCCGGTTCCCAATTTTTCTTGGGTCCTGTCGATCGAGGTATGCGTAGCTGTTTCAAGTCCCAATCTTTACCCCGTAATCATGATCTTTAAAATTAACTTCGATTGTGCAAACGCTTGAACACGAACGAATCGAGCTTCATTTCCCTAAGACAGTGATGATCAAGAAGGGAAACGACGGAATGAGTAATAATATGTGACTTAGACTAGGAAGCATTGTCACTTTTCGAAAGGGTTCGTATCGTATCAGACATTTTGACATGTGTCCGACATTCTCTAACACTTTCTGACACTCGGTCAACAAGTGTCGAAAAATCCGATACTTGACCAACTTTCTCGACACTCTTCAATACGTGAATTTGGAATTTTGACATGCACGTGATCAATTTTAAATTTTTTAAATAAATGATGAGTTAAAATATAAATATGTAAAAAATAATAAATGGGAATAAAAGAAAAACTTAATTTTCTCTTTTTTTTTTCTGACTCTCACTACTTGTTACACACAATTTATCCTCAAGTTTATTTTTTTTCTTCTCTTTCGACACACTTTGATATGTGAGTTCAGAATGTGGATTGCTTGGTTTTTTCCCTTCAAGTTTTATAGATTATTGAAATGGGGTAAATTTGTTAAATTTAAACAATTATATATTAACAAATGGTGGATTAATGTTTTTAGTGTAAATTTATCATAGGCTCTGTTTTTAGTATTTATTTATTTGTGAATTTGAGTCAAATTAATTTAATTGAAATAATCATACAAATAAAAATATATATGTAACATACCATGTGCTATGACATATCGAAATTTTCTATTTTTTGAGAAATAATGTGTTGACATGCCATGATGTATCGGTATTGATGCTACTTCAATGGCAGGGGAGTTTACTCTCCTTATGGTCTTTATGTTCAAGTCATGTTGGGAGCGGGGGAGTAGGCCCCTTAAGATCTCTAGGGAGGTTGACTAGCTGAGATGTGGGAAAGCTGAACTTGACAGCCGAACCTAGAGGATTAATAACACCAAAGCGATGCCCAGCATAGTGGCAATGTGGAGACTTGCATCTTGAGTTAGGAGAAATGTTCCGTTAAGCAATCAAGTTAAGGAAATTTTACAGTTTTCAATGCATCGATTGTTCTCGTGAAATGTATGATTGCTGCTTCTAGATAAGTCTATGAGCTTTTCGAAATTTAAGCATATTGTGGGTGATGCGAAACCATCCACTTTTCGAAGATATGTCGTTCATTTGTTTTTATGAAATGGAGGAAGCTTTATTCCCGAGTGGAAGCGGAAGTAAAAACTGATGCGACTAAAGTCGGTGGTAACGATGCAAAGACGAGAGGAAACGAACTGGGCCGCTGGGCCCAGTATCCGACAATCCGATCCTCAAGGCCCATGAGACGAGAACCGTCTGAACTCTCGCCGTGCCACGTCGGCGATGGGGATCTTCCACGTGGAACAACTTGCAGGCATCTCCATTCGAGAAACTATAGAAACTTCCATCATGATCGTTGACCACGACGGTCGTGCGACGCGCGAAGTGGAAACCTTCCACCACCCGCGAGCCGAGAGGATTCGGTCGCCGGAGCAGCCGTAGCTCGACAGCCGGAGAAGATGGCGGACAGATTCTTCCCCAACACCATGCCGGACTTCGCCGCGGCGGCGGCGGCGACGTCTCTCGAAGGAGGAGCAGTCTCTGATCCCGGAGATTCTTCCCTCGCAAAGCTTCTCGCCAAGCCGTACCCGGTCCTCGCCGAGAGTTTCAAGCGCGCCGCTCTCGACCTCAAGGAGACCGTACGCTTTCCTCTTCGATTCCTGAGCTCGGAGTGCGCTTGCTTGCTTGCGCTTTTCTTGGTTTTTTGGGTACGGAAGTTTACCGATTGTTTGTGGAAATGTCTCAGATAGTGGTGGAGACGTGGGGTGTCACGAGGCAACGCGTGCGCGACTTCACTCTGTATTGCGGTTCTCTGGGAACCGCTTTCCTGCTCTTCAGATCCTATCAGATCACGAACAACTCCAATGATCTCGCGCTCTGCTCCCAGATTATCAGAGCTTGTGACTCTGCTTCTGCTGGATCCAGGTACTCTTTTTTCTCCCAAGTTATTTTTCGTGCGAATTTTTCCAGGCACGCGCTATGGTAATGCGCGCTGTCGAGTGATTCTGTGAGGGAAAGAAAATGAGCAGTGCATTTAAGGAAGTGGCCGACGTGTTATAAGTTGTTAACTATGTTTTGTAGTCTTTTCATGGATATGAAATTCGTTAGCACTGCTGATTAGTCGGAACTAAAAGGAGGTTTTGCAATTTTCAGAGCATTACTTTGCTTGTCTTATGTTTCCATATTTGGAAAGCAAAATCTTTTTATCGAGTATGCTTATGGCTTAACATGTCTGGAAGGATCGTCGACAGGATCCCTGTCGTATCTCCCTTTCTTTCGGAGGAAAAAGGATGTGTACTTCGTTGGTGGGTTGACACTTGAGGCCGTGTTGTTTCTTAGCTTTCCCATTTTGTTATTGCTGACAGGGATGTGACGTTTATATGTGGGAGGGCCGGTGTCTGTGCTCTTGGTGCGGTTGTGGCTAAGTATGCGGGCGATACTCACTCTCTCATTCATTATCTAAACCACTTTAAAGGGGTAGATTCTTTGAACTGCTCATTCCTTACTTTTCTGATTTTAAATCTAATTGTTTCATATGGCACGGTTTGTTGACCTTCTTCTTACCAGATTAAGTTGCCAAGGAGTACTCCAGATGAGTTGTTATATGGGCGAGCGGGATTTCTATGGGCCTGCTTGTTCTTAAACAAGCACATTGGCGAGGGGACTGCTCCGTCATCGACCATGGTGACATTTTCATTGAATCTTTGATATTGCGTTGCTATCCTCAATGCTTGCGCAAATTGGCATAATCTGGCTAATGGTATTATATGTAGCATGCTGTGGCAGATGAAATATTCAAAAATGGGAGAGCATTGGCTAAGAGAGGAGGAAAGTCCCCACTGATGTTTGAATGGTATGGCGAAAAGTACTGGGGTGCTGCCCATGGTTTGGCTGGCATAATGCATGTTTTAATGCATATGGAATTAAAACCAGATGAGATGGAAGATGTCAAGGGTACTCTTAAATACATGATCAGAAATAGATTCCCTGGTGGAAACTATCCTTCCTGTGAGGAAGATAGGAACACGGATGTTCTCGTGCATTGGTGTCATGGAGCCCCTGGGATTGTCCTCACATTAGTAAAAGCCGCCGAGGTAAACATAGCCAAGTAGTCTCTGAGCCTTCAAAAGGGTGTTTTTCTTATGATATGTGATATAGGCATTTTCTCAAATGTTCTCTACTCGTGGAAAGCTTTCATGCTGGTCACTTACGCGGAGTCTATGCTGCATGCCCGGTCTTTCGAGATGATGAATTCTTACGTGCTGCAGTTGATGCTGCAGAGGTAGTGTGGAATAGAGGGCTGTTAAAAAGAGTTGGTATATGCCATGGGATAAGTGGGAACGCATACGCATTTCTCTCGCTCTACCGTGTCACGGGCAACGCGGAGTTCTTGTACAGGGCAAAAGCATTTGCTTGCTTTCTTCTTGATGGGGCTCTCAAGCTTATTTCCACGGGAGAGATGCATGGAGGTGATAACCCCTACTTCCTCTTTGAAGGGGTTGGAGGTATGGCTTATCTCTTTCTAGACACGGTGGAACCCTCAGCAGCCAGGTTTCCAGGTTATGAACTTTAAAATGGGAAAATAGATGGAAAAGAACAGAAGTGCTGATTACAAGTTTTATTTATACGTGACTAATGTGTGTACGACGTCCTGTCACACAGGCTTCTGTATCTTAGATTTCATCTTGGTGTGCACTGCTTGTTGTTTCATAATAAATAAGGGCATTTCTCATCATGCTGCGAAGTGCATAGTTTAGTTTTAAATTGCTGGCGCTTTGTTCTGTATATCCAAGTTTTTGCTTTATCTTTATGGCCACTTCTCTGCAATTTGTAAATTGACTGGTCACATCATGCATTCGCAGATAATGTCCTGTCTCGGAGGAATGCAGTACATATGCGTCTTATATTCTCTGATAACTAGAACTTTACAAATCCCTACTTTTTCAAGTTGCTTGATTTTGGGAGGTTAGCGAGATGAGAATCGCACCATCGACAGTGTTAAGATGAAAGACCTTGTGGCCAAACAGGTGTTAAGAATGCTCTTGATGAGAGCAAAAGGCGAAAGACGTATGCAAGACGAATCCTAACTATGTTGGGTACTTGTTTACTAAGTTGATGATGGGGAAGTTCACTTGATAGGGGAGTCGCTCATGGACAAAACCGGTTACAGTCTCTGAATAATTATGCTACGAGAGGAAATAGCGGGGGATTTATATTTAATGCCCAGTGAATAGGTCAATACTTGAAGCACAAAGAGGAAGCGAATTTGTAAGCCGACCGTCAAAAACCCAAATTCTGTCAAGATAGTCATTTTCTTATGGCAAGTTTGGTAGTGACATGATTGCGCCAACGACCAGTTTCCTCAAGCATCATGAAGAATCCCGCCCGTCGCCCACGTCAGGCATACCATGCATGGTTCTATCATCGGTGTTTAGTTCCAACCATCCTTCCAAAACACGCACCTTCCGCTTTGGCAAAATTTGTGATTTGGGATACTAAGCTTCGAAAGTTTGACATTTATCAGAAACAAACTTTGAGGTTTGGACATTTGATGGGTGCTGAAGAAGCCATATCTCTTGAGCACAGATCCTCTATTTTTCTCTTTTTCCCTTCTTCTTTGCTCTTTGTGATGCGTATTTCCATTCAGGCACAAGTATGAAACGAGAGATCAGAGGGAGGTGAAGGTGAACCATGAAGAGTTTTTTCTATTAGTTTATATCTTTAAATAGTCTACGGCAGGTTAGGCATATGGATAGCCTCCGTTGGCATATGAAGCATTGAAAGGACAAATTCAAGAGTGCATAAGGAGTGCTAAGCACCATCCCTGTGAGAATTCCTCGACGGAAGTCTAAAGTAATCCGAAATAATAAGAGCCCCCTTCACGAGTTTAGATTGAGCACAAAGATTGAAAAGCCCTGTAAATGTACAATAATATCTTTGTTAGTCCCAAAAACAATCTATCTTGGAAATTTAGTGATACTATTTTCTTGCTTGTTTATTTTATTTTGGTAGTTGATTTTCTTCAGAATAATTTTGTCCCTTGCTTGCTTTCTTTTTCGTATATAAGGAACACACTGTAATGGACTTGAAGCAATGCGACTGAGATTTTTTATTCAGATTTTTCAAAGAAATGAAGTGAGGGAGATGGCACTGTTATTCTTTAAGAATAATGGTGCCATTAGCTGATCACTTATTTTTTTTTAATGCATAATTCTGAAAGATATGAAAATCAAGGTAAATATTTTAATATCGCTAGCCGATTCTTTAGTTTTCTGCATCACATCCATCATTCCTCAGTTTCTCCGTTACACTATCTTTCAACCCAGTTGAATCAAACGTCAATCCAGTTCTCTTTCTTCTCTTACAAGTGCCCCTCAAGGCATTTATTAAATGTACTTGAGAAGAAATACATTAAGTTTAGCCGTTACACGTGAGCAACAGCTTCCCTAATACATTGTGTAAAAAGAACTTCAAGAGGAATTGCTATCAAACTCCTCCTGTCAGTCAATGTACATTCACAGTTTTAAGTCTTGCTGCAAGTGACATGCAGGATATTTGCTTTTATTGGACTCTAATGGCTAAAACATGCAGAATCTTCAATTTCCAAATCCATCCATTTTCAAAGCTAAAGAAACACGAGAGTTCATTACTGGTGATAATCCAGTAGTAGGCCTCATCATCCTTAAGTAGGAAGCTAAGAACTCTTAGTGATCACAGATACCAAAAGGCGTCAAAAGAGTTTATTTACTCACGCCAAGATCAGATTCTGCCATAGTCAGTGACTCATAATTAGATACTTTGCTTGTTCAGGAAGTCGACAACAAGACTGTTCACTTGCTCTGGAAGTTGTTCATGGACGAAATGGCTCCCTTCTGGCATGAAGGTGATGTCTAAGTTAGGGACAAAATGCTTCACTTGCCCAGTCCTTATGAAGTCCTCCATGCCCGGAAACTTCAGGACATAGTCTCTCTCCCCCATGATCAGCAGCGCTGGAGACGTAACCTTTGGATCCACTATGGCATATTCCTTCCCCAAAGACCTAGACCAAAAATGTGATAAGATGATGTAGAAACCTTAAACAGCGGTTGCTGATTGATTGGTTTTTAGCTAGAACAAATTCAGTATGTAGAATCCGATTTCTCTCAATTAATTTCGAGAGTCAGTGTTTGCTATGATTACCTGTATGGAACCTGCAGGGCAAACCGGAACCCGGACTTCTCATACAAGGATGCATAGGCCACAAGATCTTCCTCGGAGAACCACGGAGGTAGTGGGGTTGACTCATCGACCAAGTCCATGATCTCCTGATCATCGCCAGCAACAGGGACCTCGCTCCTGGAGAAGAGTATGTAGATGTTTCTTATGACCGTCTTCACATCTAGCCTGCCAAAGTCAGCTTCTGCTCGCCCAGATTCCTGAAATCAATTGAGGAATTAATAGAGGTGGCGGATAGGCAGTGGGGAGAGAGAGAGAGAGAGAGAGAGAGAGAGAGAGAGAGAGAGAGAGTATTACCTGCCACCTGAACATGTAAAAGCCTTTGGGGAGAAGATGCCATGGGAGGGCCGAGGGTCCGGGGAGCATGAAGGGGACGCCCAGTGTGATGACTCCGCATACCCTCTCTGGCTTGACCGCTGCTATTAGGTATGCTGGCAGAGCTCCAAAGTCCTTCCCCACCAGGAAGGCCTGGATTCAACACTCCATATCATCAATGGACATTTCATTTTGACTCACATAATTATCCTATGATTTCTTGATTTTGTATCTTTTTCTGTTCTCATGACAGTTGATTTTGTAGTCTTGTCCTCTTTTTTATTGCTAGATTATCATCTTATTTGTGCTCTTTGTAAAGTGCTATGCTTGCATAGGGAATGTCCTGATTAAGGAAAAAAGTAAGCAAGTTACCATCAGTTTCAGAAACAAATTGATTATCATTCACAGTGGAGATCTTTTTCTAACTTGTAGGTCTCAAGTTCGGTAAAGGAGGATGTGCCTCGCATATCTGACCTTATTAAAAGTATAAAATGTTCTCGGTTTTTTATGACACGGATCCTTCTTTGGATTTATCAGTTCATAACTAAAAGGGAAAATGTAGAGGACAGAGAGAGATGAAGAAAATGTCCAAAAGGACAATACTGAGACCTCAAGCATATGCACTTTCATTTTTTAATTTTTTCAGTTAGCTAATGGTCGTGTGAATATATATAGATACAAAAGAATTGTTTTTCTTGTATGACCGAGAAACATCCACATCAAGAAGCTCAACCTCGGTAGATTGATGGCTCAATGACGATTGCTTTGTAATATTGTTGGTGTCATGTCGATAATCCGTTTAATAATAGACGGATATTAACTGACTGAAGCATCAAAATTAGCAATTGCCCAAAAACAAACAGAGAACATGCATGAAAAGCATCATTTTTCTGGAACTAACCGAGGAGAAGGAAAAAGATGATGAATTTTGCCAAGGTTAAAGTTTCAAGGGCAATAATTGTCTGATCATCCCTATAATGGTGGTGCAGATCAAGATTAGTATTTCTGAAAGGCAAAAAAAGAGTTTCAAGTGTGACAGATTAATGTAGCGGCACCTTTGCAATGCTCAGAGCATCAAGGAGGGCAACAACATCGTCAACAAGATCGGCAAAAGAACCCTTCTCAGGGTCAATCGGCTGATCGGAGAGCCCATAGCCTCTGAAATCGAAGGCGATGACGCGGTACCCTGCATCGGCAACGCCGATCATCTGGTGCCTCCACGTGTATCATATCTCTGGGAACCCATGCAAGAACACCACCACCTTTGGACCTGCAGAGAACTCAGCATCACATGTGAGTAATTGTCACTGGTGTGTTACGGGCCGATCGATCCTCGGCTCCGTGACACATGTATGTGGGTTTCTCTCTCTACACTTCCCTGTAATATGTACCTTCTCCAATTTCAGCCACATGAAGCTTCACATCTCTCACTGGTACATGGCTGTGCTTGATTTTCTCCATCTTTCCTGAAACACGCACGCACTCACAAACAGAGGAGAGAGAGAGAGAGAGAGAGAAGTATGACTTGTATGACTTTTGTAGACTGCCTTTGCTGTAATTAAATCAGTGCTTCTCCGAAAATGCCCACAAGGCAGATAAAACCCCCTTCAAATAAGACAAACAGGTATTTCAACGCAAAGGTCTGCCAATTACGGTTGTGCACGAGAGTCCAGAGGAAAAGAGTAGTACTGAGGGTTCCCAGCTTCCATGTTTCAATGCTTCTTACGCTTTTTTTTCTCTTAGATTGGCAAAGTTCATTAAGTTGATGCTTTCACAATTCATGTCGGGAAAAGCTAAAAATTGTATTATTTAGAGAATAACATACCAGACAGTCTGCTGAAAGGATGAGATAAATGGAATCATAAGAAATCGTGAACCAACACAACTATCAGAAAATCCAAGCTTATGGTTAAAGAATGGTCTTTCCAATCTTGCTTTTCTTTATTTCCTAATCATTTGGATAGCTAGTAACTGCAGAAATGACCATATGCTTTTTTCATTTTTAGATGCAAAAAAATAAAAGAAAAATATCATGACATGCCCAATCAATGTTATATTTGAAAAATCTCGCAGAATCTGCTGCTGGACTTGTTAAGAACTCTTGTTCAGGAACTCCTCATTGTCTGTGACATGGTTCTGTCATTTGTGTCCAATTCCAACTGGTTGGGAGTGTCATCCGTGTCTAGTTCCAACTGGTAGAGCGCAGCACAAATCTGATATCTACACCTGGGGAGATTTCACAGCACAAGTCCGATATCTACACTTAGGAAGACTTCCAAGAGGAGCCAAAGCCTGAGCTCGTTAATATATCTAGTTGGACCCATTTTCACTCAAAAGTTTAAGCCAATATGTTATAGACCAATTATGATATATTACCTGTTCAACACCACGTCAATTCTTCAATGTGTGATTTCTCTAATCCAACTCATTAATAAATGAGTCCTGACACAGCCATTCTTCCAAAACACATGACCTCCCGACCCTTTGGCCAAATTTCGTGATTTGGGATACTAAACTCTGAAAGTTTTGAGCTGTATCAGAAACAAACTTCAAGGTTTTGACCCTTGATGGGTGCTGAAGAAGCCATATCTCTTGAGCACAGACACTCTATTTTTCTCCTTTTTCTCTTCTTTTCTCTTCTATTTTTCTCTTTTTTCTCTTCTTTTCTCTGTGATGGGTGTTCCCATTCAGGAACTAGTATGAAATGAGACATCAGAGGGAGGAGAAGGTGAAGCATGAAGAGTTTTTTCTTATTTATTTATTTTTAATTTTTAAAGAGTCCACGGCAGATTTGGCAGATGAATAGTCTACGTTGGCATATGAAGCATGGAAAGGCGAAATTCAAGAGTGCATAATGAGTGCCAAGCACCATCCTTGTGAGAATTCCTCGACCGAAGTCTAAGTAATCCAAAATAATGAGAGCTCCCTTCAAACCAATTTAGATTGAGCCCCTTACGGCATTTATTAAATGTACTTAAGAAGAAATACATTAATCTGAGGCGATACTCGTATGTAACAGCTTCCCTGTTAGACTGGGTAAAAAGAACTTCGAGAGAAATTGCTATCAAACTCCTCCTCCTAAGTCGACGTGCATCGAAAGTCCTAATTCTTTCTACCAGTGAAATGCAGGATATTTGCTTTTATTGGACTCTAATGGCTAAAACTCGCAGAATCTTCAATTTCCAAATTCATACATTTTCAAAGCTAATGAAACACGAGAGTTCATTACTGGTGATATTCAAATAGAAGGCCTCATCATCCTCAAGTAGGAAGCTGAGAATTCTTAGTGATCACAGATACCGAACTGCCTCGAATGGATTTATTTACTCTTACCAAGACCATGTTCTGCCATAGTCAGAGGGACTCATAATTAGATACTTTGCTTGTTCAGGAAGTCAACAACGAAACTGTTCACTTGCTCTGGAAGTTGCTCATGGACGAAATGGCTCCCTTCCGGCATGAAGGTGATGTCTAAGTTAGGGACAAAATGCTTCACTTGCCCAGTCCGTATGTAGTCCTCCATGCCTGGAAACTTGAGGACATAGTCTTTCTCTCCCATGATCAGCAGCGCTGGAGCCATAACTTTTGGATCCGCTATGGCATATTCCTTTCCCATAGACCTAGACCAAAAATGCGAGTAAGATGACAAATAGACCTTAAACAGCGGCCACTGATTTGGTTTTTAGCTAGAACAATTTTAGAATCTAGAATCACATTTCTCTCATTTTATTTCCCCCGAGTCGTTGTCTGCTATGATTACCTGTATGGAACCTGCAAGGCGAACCGGAACCCAGACTTCTCATACAAGGATGCATAAGCGACAAGATCTTCCTCAGAGAACCATGGAGGTAGCGGGATCGACTCATCGACCAAGTCCATGATCTCTTGATCATTGCCAGCAACAGGGAGCTCGCTCCTCGAGAACAGGATGTAGATGTTTCTTATGACCGTCCTGACATCTAGCCTACCAAAGTCAGCTTCTGCTCGCCCAGGTTCCTGAAATTAATTGAGGTAGTAGTAGAGGTGGCAGGTGGTGGAGATAGAGCGAGAGAGAGTCAAGAATTATACCTGCCACCTGAGAATGTAAAAGCCTTTGGGAAAGAGATGGGATGGGAGGGCCGAGGGTCCAGGTAGCATGAAGGGGATGCCCAGTGTGATGACTCCACAAACCCTCTCTGGCTTGACCGCTGCTACTAGGTATGCTGGCAGAGCTCCAAAGTCCTTCCCCACCAGGAAGGCCTGGATTCAACACTCCATATCATCAATGAACTTTTCTTTGTAACTCACATAATCAGTTTATGATTTCTTGATCTTTAATCTGTTTCTGTTATCATGACAGTTGATTCTGTAGCAGTGTCCTCTTCTCAATTGCTAGATGATCATCTTATTCATGCTCTTTGTAAAGTGCTATGCTTGGCTAGGGAATGTCCTCACTAAGGAAAAAAGTAACAAGTTACCATTAGTTTAACAGACAAAAACTGTCCATCATTCCCAGTGAAGATCTTTTTCTAACTTGTAGGTCTCAAGCTTGGTGAAGGAGGACGTGCATCTCATGTGTGACCTTATTGGAAGTCTAAAATGTTCTCGGTTATTATGAGCTGGATCCTTCTTGAGATTCGTCAGTTCTTAAACTAAAACATACCTACCTCAGTAGATAGGTAGAGGACACAGAGATGAAGAAAATGTCCAAAAGTAACGCACCATCTTAGACCTCAAGCATATGCACTCTCATTTTGGTCAAGTGAATATATATAGAAACAAAAGAATTGTTTTTTTTTGTAAGACCAGGAAACATCCACATCAAGAAGCTCAATCTCTCTAAATTGATGGTTCAAATGACGATTTTCTTTTTTTGGTCGAAGTTCAATGATGATTGCATCGTATATTTGTTGGTACCATGACAAGAATCCGTTTAATAACAGACAGACACGGACTCACTGAAATATCAATATTAGCAATTGGCCAAAAACTAACAGAGAACATGCGTGAAAAGCAGCATTCTTCTGGAACTAATCGAAGAGAAGGAAAAGGACGATGAATGGGTATATGAAAGATTCTCAAGGCTCAACTCTCAAAGCAAAAGATTTGCCAACGTTGAAAGTCTCAAGAGCAATAAATGTCTGATCATCCCTATAATGGTCGCGCAGATCAAGGTTAGTATTTGAGTGTGACAGATTAATGTGGTGGTACCTTTGCAATACCCAGAGCATCAAGGAGGGCAACAACATCTTCAACAAGATCAGCAAAAGAACCCTTCTCAGGGTCAAGAGGCTGATCGGAGAGCCCATAGCCTCTGAAATCGAAGGCGATGGCACGGTAACCTGCACTGGCAACACCGATCATTTGGTGCCTCCACGTGTACCATATCTCTGGGAACCCATGTAAGAACACGACCACCTTTGGACCTGCAGAGTGCACACGGCAAATTTGTGAACTGGGTTATTCTTCATATGATGAACTCAGCAGCACATGTGAGTGAATGTCACTGAATGAGTCATGTAGGTGCGTCTGTGTCCTCCCTTTCTCTCTCTCTACACTTTCCTGTATTATGTACCTTCTCCAATTTCAGCAACATGAAGCTTCACATCTCTCACTTGTACATGGCTGTGCTTGATTTTCTCCATCTTTCCTGAAAACGCACGCACTCACAAACAGAGGGGAGAGAGGGAGAGAGAGGTAAGTAGAGAGAGAGAGAGAGAAGGGGGGGGTAAGTAGCTGAGGAGGAGTTATGAGCACAACATTGTAGATGGCCTTTGCTATTAAATCATCGGTTTCTCCGAAAATGACGACAAGGCAGATATGACTTCCCCCAAAATAAGACGAACAATTATTTCAACGCAAAGGTGTAGATTCTCAAAAGCATCCTTGGCTTAGAATATTCTGATAATCCCAGTTTTGCACATTGCTCCAAACGATTCATTAAGTTGATGCTTTGACAGTTCATTTTATAAAAAGCTGAAAATTTGAAGTGTTTAGAGAATACAGTCTGCTGAAAGGGTGAGATTCTAATTGACCAGAAATGGAATAATAAGAATTGTCTACCAACAAAAGTATCACAAAATCCAAGCTTAGGTTTAAAGAATGGTCTTTCCAATCGCTCTTTTATTTATTTCCTAATCATCTGGATGGCTAATGACTGTGGAACAGCGAAATCACCATCTACTTTTTTTCATTTTTAGATGCAAATGAAGAAAAGAAAAATATCATGCCATGCCCATTCAATGTTATGTTAGAAAAAGTTTGCAGGATCTGCTTGACTTTTCTCTTCGTCCTACTTGTGGAAGCATTCGAATGATTTCGTGATTGTATATTCCTGCCTAAACAGTTAAGAACTCCTGGTACCGGAACTCCTCGTTGCCTGTGACTCGGTAGAGCGAGAGAAATGCGTATGCATTCCCACTTATCCCGTGGCATATACCAACTCTCCCTAACAGCCCTCTATTCCACACTGCCTCCTCAGCATCGGGAGAAGAACGTAAAGATTTGTAACTCAAAACGCTTATTTAACGATTTAACAAGGTCACTTTTTAAGAAGCTAACAAAAATATCGTGTTAAATTTCCATCGCTCATTTGTCCAATTAACAAAATACTTTCTAAGAGGTTACAAAAGGGCCCTAGATTGATCTTTTCCATCTTTTAGTGGTTGAAAAGTGCTCTCAATTTCTTTTTTCATTCTAGTTAACATGATTCCTCTAGACTACATGGATTGTACTAACAAATCACTCTTTTTTTTTTTTTGGCCAGTAACAAAATCACTCTTTAAGAAGCTGAAAAAAAGCCCTGTCGAGATGGGTTTTTGAGATCGTTTCAATTAATGAAGAGTTGAATTATTGTCACGTATTCAGCCTAGTTAATATAATCCACATAGTCTAGACATGCAAGATCTACATGCTAGTAAATCTGTAATATGCTAGTCCCTGACATTTTTCATGATTCATGCCTATCTGGTCAGTCGGATATTGCAGCTTATGTTCTGTGTAATGAGCGAACTTATGTTCTGTGTAGTCACCCATGAGTTTAGGTTGTGAATCAGTGTTATAAGGATTTACCGGTCTACAACTGAATTTAAATCACAAATTTGTCTATTCTCCATAATCTCTCTCTCCAACCACACAGGGATTCTCTGTTTTCTCCATCACTCTGTCATTCCTCAGTTTTCTCCATTACACTCTCTTTTAACCACCAATCCAATTCTCTCCCTTCTTTTACAAATGCCCGAAGGCATTTACTAAATATACTGAAGGAGAATTATTATAGTTTTAGGCGATGCTTATATGTAACACGAATGCACTAAAAGCTGCACACCTGCCCTGCCGAATTGCGTAACAAGTTCTCTGAGAGAAATTTCTATCAAACTCCTCCTTGTAAATCAATATCCATTGATAGCCCTAATTCTTTCTGCCACTGAAATGCAGGATATTTGCTTTTATTGGACTCTAATGGTCGAAATTTGCAGAGTCTTCATTTTCCAAATTCATACATTTTCAAAGCTAACGAAACATGAAAATTCATTACTGGTGAAATTCAAATAGTAGGCCTCATTATCCTCAAGTAGGGAGTTAAGAATTCTTGGTGATTACAAATATTGAAAAGCGTCAAATGAGTTTATTTACTCTCACCAAGACCAAATTTTGCCATAGTCAAGGACTCATAATTAGATATTTTGCTTGTTCAGGAAGTCAATTACAAGACTGTTCACTTGCTCTGGAAGTTGCTCATGGACGAAATGGCTCCCTTCCGGCAGGAAGGTGATGTCTAAGTTAGGGACAAAATGCTTCGCTTGCCCGGTCCTTATGTAGTCCTCCATGCCCGGAAACTTCAGGACATAGTCTTTCTCTCCCATGATCAGCAGCGCTGGAGCTGTAACTTTTGGATCCACTATGGCATATTCCCTCCCCAGACACCTAGACCAAAAAGGATAGTAAGATGACATATAGACCTTAAACAGCGGTTGCTGATCGATTGGTTTTTAGCTAGAACAATTTTAGTATTTAGAATCGGATTTCTCTCATTTAATTTCCCGAGTCAGTGTTTGCTATGATTACCTGTATGGAACCTGCAGGGCAAACCGGAACCCAGACTTCTCATACAAGGATGCATAGGCCTCGAGATCTTCCTCAGAGAACCATGGAGGTAGCGGGGCCGACTCATCAACCAAGTCCATGATCTCCTGATCATTGCCAGCGACAGGAACCTCGCTCCCAGAGAAGAGTATGTAGATGTTTCTTATGACTGTCTTGACATCTAGCCTACCAAAGTCAGCTTCAGCTCGCCCAGGTTCCTGAAATCAATTGATGAATTAGTGGAGGGGGCAGATGGGCGGTGGAGAGAGAGAGAGAGAGAGAGAGAGAGAGAGAGAGAGAGAATTTTACCTGCCACCTGAGAACGTAAAAGCCTTTGGGAAAGAGATGCCATGGGAGGGCCGAGGGTCCAGGTAGCATGAAGGGGATGCCCAGTGTGACGACTCCACAGACCCTCTCTGGCTTGACTGCCGCCACTAGGTATGCTGGCAGAGCTCCAAAGTCCTTCCCCACCAGGAAGGCCTGGATTCAACACTCCATATCATCAATGGACATTTCATTTTAACTCACAAAATCATCCTATGATTTCTTGATTCGTGTCTGTTTCTGTTCTCATGACAGTTGACTTTGTAGTCTCGTCTTGCTTATTGCTAGATTATCATCTTATTTATGCTCTTTGTAAAGTGCTATGCTCTGTGACCTAAAAAAGAAAAATGCTATGCTTGCATAGGGAATGTCCTGACTAAAGGAAAAAAAAGTAAGCAAGTTATTATCAGTTTCAGAAACAAATTGATTATCATTCACAGTGAAGCTTTTCCTAACTTGTAGGTCTCAAGCTGGCGAAGGAGGACATGCCTCGTATGTTTGACCTTACTAAAAGTATAGAATGTTCTCGGTTTTTATGACACGGATCCTCCTTTAGATTTATCAGTTCATAACTAAAACAGTTTTTATGACACGGATCCTTCTAAGATAGGTAGAGGACAGAGAGAGACGAAGAAAATGTCCAAAAGGACAATACTTACACCTCAAGCGTATGCACTTTCATTTAGCTAATGGTTGTGTGAATAAATATAGAAACAAAAGATTTGTTATTCTTGTATGAATAAGAAACATCCAAATCAAGAAGCTCAACCTCTGTAGATTGATGGTTCAGTGATGATTGCATTGTATTATTGTTGGTGCATGACAAGAATCCGTTTAATAACAGACAGACATGGACTGACTGAAATATAAAAATTAGCAATTGGCCAAATACAAACAGAGAACATGCATTAATAGCAGCATTTTTCTGCAGCTAACCGAGGAGAAGGAAAAAGATGATGAATTAATATATGGAAGATTCTCAAGAGGCTCAACCATCAAAAGCAAAAATTTTGCCAAGGTTAAAGTCTCAAGAGCAATAATTGTCTGATCATCCCTATAAGGGTCACGCGGATCAAGGTTAGTATTTCTGAAAGGAAGAAAAATTTACTGGAGTGTGACAGATTGATGTGGTGGTACCTTTGCAATGCCCAGAGCATCAAGGAGGGCAACCACATCTTCAACAAGATCAGCAAAAGAACCCTTCTCAGGGTCAAGGGGCTGATCGGAGAGCCCATATCCTCTGGAATCGAAGGCGATGGCCCGGTACCCTGCATCGGCAACGCTGATCATTTGGTGCCTCCATGTGTACCATATCTCTGGGAACCCATGCAAGAACACCACCACCTTTGGACCTGCAGAGTGCCCTCGGCAAATTTGTGAACTGTGTTATTCTTCAGATGCTGACCTAAGCAGCACATGTGAGTGCATCTCCCTGAACAAGTCATGTATGTGCATCTCTTTCTACACTTTCCCGTATTATGTACCTTCTCCAATTTCGGCAACATGAAGCTTCACATCTCTCACTGGTACATGGCTGTGCTTAATTTTCTCCATTTTTCCTGGAATACGCACACACTCACAAACAGAGGAGAGAGAGAGAGAGAGAGAGATGAGAGAGAGAGAGAGAGGGTGTGGGGGTCAGTAGGTGAGCAGTTGTTATGAGTATGACACTATAGATGGCCTTTGTTGGAATTAAATCATTGGTTTCTATTAAAGTGCTGACAAGGCAAATATATTTTTAATTTGGTCTCACGACAAGGCAGGCATAACTTCCTCTCAAATAAGACAAACAAGTATTTCAACGCAAAGGTGTAGATTCTCAAAAGCAATCTTGGCCTAGGATATTCTGCTAATTACCGTTGTGCACATGAGTCCAGACGATTCATTCTTAAAAAACGATTAGCTGTAAGGGTTCCCTGATTCCATGTTCCAATGCTTCTTACGCTTTTTTCTGTTAGATTAACAAGTTCATTGAGTTGATACTTTGATTGTTCATGTCATAAAAAACTGAAAATTTAAGTGTTGAAAGAATAACATACTTGATGGTCCACCGAAAAAATAAAATTCTAATTGACTAGAAATGGAATCATAAGAAATCTTGCACGAACAAAACTATCAGGAAATCCAAGCTTAGGGTTAAATAATGGTCTTTCCAATCGTGCTTTGCTTTATTTCCTAATCATTTGGACAACTAGTAACTGCGGAAATGACCATCTACTTTTTTCATTTTTTGTGTGTGTATATATATATATATATCATGCCATGCCCAATCAATGTTATATTATAAAATATCTTGCAGGACATGCTTGACCTTTTTCTTTGTCCTACTTGTGGAATTCAATTGATTTGGTGATGGTATAGTGCTGCCTAAGCAGTTAAGAACTCCTGTACCAAAACTCCTCGTTGCCTGTGACTTGGTAGAGCGAGAGAAATACATATGCAATCCCACTCATTCCATGGTACGTACCAACTCTCCTTAGCAGCCCTCTATTCCACACTACCTCCTCAGCATCAGCTGCAGAACGTAAAGATTTGTCATCTTGAAAGATCTGGCTGCAGCATATACTCTGAGTAAGTGATCAGCACAAAAGCTTTTTATGAGTAGAGAACATTTTCAAGGAAAATGCCAATATCATGAAAATAGATGAAGCTTGGGTTGTGCATTTCTTTGCAAACACTGTCTAGGAGATTGGTTGTGCTGTTTGAGAATGGATGATAGAAAAATTTGGGGACATATCCGTTTACATAAAATGGTTTCCTCATAGGGCTCGCCAGCTTATTTCCATGGGAGAGATCCATGGAAGTGACAACCCCTACTCTCTCTTCGAAGGGATTGGAGGTATTGCTTATCTTTTCTAGACATGGAGAACCCTCACGGGCCAGCTTTCCAGCTTACAAACATTGAAAAGTGGGTAAAGATGGAAAGAAAAGAAGGGTGAGGTGAGATCACGCGTGTCATAGAGCTAATCGAAGTAGTGTCGATCACAAGTTTTTACATGATTGTAGTGTGTATGAGGATAACGATCCATGTCATTTTCTGCCCTTTACATCCTCTCCCACAGGCTTCCGTATCTTAGATTTCATCTTGATGTGCGCTTTTTGTTCTTTCATTATAAATAAGATATCATGAAATGCATAGTTTAGTTTTAGATTGCTGGTGCTTTGTTCTGTTCGTCCAAGTACTTGCTTGGTCTTTTGTGGCCACTTTACGTTTTAGGTTGATTGTAGCGTGTAGGGAGCCGTCACTCTGTCATTCCTGTGTCTTCTCCGTTACACTCTTTCAACTGCCAATGGGATTCTACCCCTTCTCTTTACAAGTGCCCCCAAGGCACTTATCAAATAGACTTGAGAAGAAATATATTTTATTTTTAGGGCGATGCTTCCATGTAGCCTGAGAAAATCAGTGCGCTAAAAGCTGCAAACCTTCCCTGCTAGATTGCGTAATATGTTCTCCAGGAGATATTGCTATCAAATTCATCCCTGTAAATCAACATGCATTGACAGTAGAATGCATGTAAATCAACATTCATCCCTGTAAATCAACAGTCCTAATTCTTTCTGCAAGTGAAATGCAGGATATCTGCTTTCCTTGGAGTCTAATTGTTAAAATTTACCCAATCTTCATTTTGACGAATCCATCCGTTTGCACAGAGCTAATGAAACATGAGAGTTCATCACTGGTGATATTCAAGTAGAAGGTCTCATTTTTACCAAGTAGTAAGTTAACAATTCATAGTGAGCAATGAAAGGCATTGAATGAGTTTATTTACTCTCGCCAAGACCAACTGCTGCCATAGATAGGATCTCATAACTAGATATTTTGCTTGTTCAGGAATTCAACTAGGAGACTGTTCACTTGCTCCGGAAGTTGCTCATGGACAAAATGGCTCCCCTCTGGCAAGAAGGTGATGTCTAAGTTAGGGACAAGTGCTTCACTTGCCCGCTCCTTATGTAGTCATCCATGCCCGGAAACTTTAGGAAAAAGTCTCTCTCCCATGATCAGCAGCGCCGGAGCTGTAACTTTTAGATCCAGTGTGGCAAATTCCGTCTCCAAAGTCCGAGATCGAAAATGCAATGAGTCAGATGGAATATAGACATCGATCAGTGTGTGTAGATTTATTGGTTTTCAGTGAGATCATTTTAGTCTCTTGAATTAGAATTCTCTCATTTTATTTCCCCAGAATCAGTGTTTGCTATGATTACCTGTATGGAACCTGCATGGCGAACTGAAACCTGGACTTCTCATACAAGGATGCATAGGTCGCAAGATCTTCCTTGGAGAACCATGGAGGTAGCGGGGTCGACGTATTGACCAAGTCCATGATCTCCTGATCATCTCTGGCAACGGGGAGCTCACTCCCTGAAAAGAGGATGTAGATGTTTCTTATGACTGTCTTGGTGTCTAGCCTACTGCAGTCTGCTTCTGCTCGCCCTGGATCCTGAATTCAGCTGAGGAATTATTAGAGAGGTGCAGACGGCAGTGGGGAGAGGGAGGGAGGGAGGGAGGGAGAGAGAGAGTTAAGAATTTTACCTGCCACCTGAGAATGTAAAAGCCTTTGGGAAAGAGAGGGAGTTGGATGGGCGGGAGTGCAGGTCGAAAGAAGGGGATGCCCAGTGTGATGACTCCGCAGGCCCTCTCTGGCTTAACCACTGCAACTAGGTATGCTGGCATAGCCCCAAAGTCCTTCCCCACCAGGAAGGCCTGGATTCAACCGTCCGTATCATCAATGGACTCTTCTTTTTAATCAATGTAATACACCACATAATCACATTATGACTTCTCGATTTTGTACTGGTTTCTGTTCTCATGACAGTTGATTTTCTAGTCCCGTCCTCTTGTTTATTGCTAGATTATCATCTTATTCATGCTCTTTGTAAGTGCTATGCCTGGCTGGGGAATGTCCTGACCTAGGGGAAGAAGTAAGTCAGTAACCATTAGTTCAGTTTGACAGGAAAACATTTGTGTATCATTGACCGTGGAGATCTCTTCCAACTTGTAGGTTGAAGTCTAAAATGTAGTGGTTTTTAGGACACGGATCCTTCTGGAGTTCAGACATTTTCTTCATCTCTCTGTCTCCTCTCCTCATCTTCCAACATTAGTACATTCTAGCTATGACCTAATAAATAAGGACAATACTATTTTGGCCTTCAAGAATATGCCCTTTTCATTTGCTTTCATACCTAATGGTCATGTGAATAAATATCGAAATGAAAGCATGTTCATCTTTATATGACCAAGAAAAATCCACATTAAGAAGCTCAACCATCTCTAGATTTTGGATGGTTCCAATGACTATTGCATTGTATTAGTGTTGGTGTCATGACAAGGATCCGTTTCACAACAGAAGATATGGACCGACCAACATATCAAAATTAGCAAATTGGCCTAAAACAGGGAGAGAAGATGCATGAAAAGAAGCAATGTTGTCGGAACTAATTGAGAAGGAGGAAAAGGATGGTTGACGAATATATGAAAGATTCTCAAGTCTCAACTCTCAACAGCAAAAATTTGGCCAAAGTTAGAAGTCTCAACCGCAATAATTGTCTGATCATCCCTCTAATGTCCTTGCAGATCAAGATTAGTATTCTAAAAGGGAAAAAACGTAATGGAGTGTGACAGATTTATGTGGTGGTACCTTTGCAATGCCTAGAGCATCAAGGAAGGCAACAACATCTTCAACAAGATCGGCATAACAACCCTTCTCAGGGGCAAGAGGCCGACGGAGAGCCCATAGCCTCTGAAATCAATGGCAATGGCACGGTACCCTGCACCTGCAACGCCAATCATTTGGTGCCTCCATGTGTACCATATCTCTGGGAAACCATGCAAGAACACCACCACCTTTGGACCTGCAGAGTGCACAGCAAATTTATGAACCGGGTTATTATTCATATGATGAACTCAGCAGGCATACATGAGTCAATAACACTGAGAAAGTCATGCATGTATGTGTGTGTGCCTCTCTCTACGCTTTCCTGTATTACGTACCTTCTCCAATTTCGGCGACATGAAGTTTCACATCTCTTACTGCTACATGGCTATGCTTGATTTTCTCCATTTTTCCTGAAACACAAACACACCCAAACAGAGGAGAGAAGTGAGCAGGTGAGGAGGGGTGACGAGTATGACTTTGTAGACGACCTTTATTTTCATTAAATATTTGGTTTGCCGACTACGCAATTTTTAACTCCCTCCTCAAGTCAACCAAACAAACGAGAAAAATGTTACTCAAAAGGCGTAAATTCTCAAGAGTGTCCTTGGTTGTTGTGCACTAGGGTACAAACGATCTGTCCCACAAGAAAGATTAGTTGTGCAGGTTCCCCAGTTTTCTTATTAAAACCGATTCACATAGATCCTATGTATAGTCATGATTTGAAGCTGATTCATTTGACTTAACCCTCATTCGAAGTTCCTATGCTTTCTTTTGTTAGATTGGTAGGTCCATTAAGTCGATGCTTTGATACTATCGAGTTGACAGTTCATATCGTAAAAGCAAGCAAATTGATGTGTATACCAGACGGTCTGCTGAAAGGATGAGATTCTAATTGGCTAGAAATGGAATAATAAGAGCCCATCTACCAAAAACAGTATCAGAAAATCCAAGCTTAGTGTTAAAGAACGGTCTTCCTAATCGTGCTTTTTTAATTTCATAATAAGTTGGAGGGCTAGTAACCGGGAGGACAGTGAAATCACCATCTGTATTTTTTATTCTTTGATGCAAAAATAAAATAAAAATGAAGTCATGCCCAAGCAAAATTGTATAAAAAAATCTGCAGGACCTGTTAGACTTTATTCTTTTTCCCACCGGTGGAAGCTATCATATGATTTGTTGACGATATATCCCTGCCTAGAAGTTAAGACCATTTTAAGGATTGCTACCGCTCAATTGAGCTCAAACCTGAACTGTCACACCCCAAATCTAATAAGGATAGGGGAAGGACATGATCATCCTTCCACCCAAAAAATTAAACACAAAATGTTGTCAAAATAAGTCGGCAGGTTGATTGTAGCATAAGAGCTTCTATAATCTATAACAAAGAACATGTACATTTATAACTAACAATCTAAACCCATTAAATGCATCTCAGGTTTATACGGCTCAAAAATAAACATCTAACTAAGCTCGTACCCAAGAATCCCTCTATCAAAATGCCCTGATGATGTGAACACTCTCGTTCTATTTGCAGTTAATTGAGGAATCTAAGAGACATTAGGACGGATAGTATGAGCAATCGCATCCTAGTAACTAGTAAATTTCTTCTATTTAGATTAAGCATCCATCATCCATATATAAAATAATAGTAGAAACTCACAATCCAAATGCAAGATATAATATACATAATAAATAAAAAATGAGCCATTTCATTTCATCAAAGCTTAATATAAATTAGAAATACTTATTTAATTCACAATCACAATTTTATCATCAATGGTCAAATCCATTGATTAATCTCTATTAAATCACATATCAATGGTCCATTAGATTGGCCAATTTATTGCTTAATATCCTGTAATAATCACAACACAATACCTAGTGGCAAGACAAGAAAAATTCCCCTTCAGAAGATCTCTACTTATTATTAGCCGGTAATTCAGCCCAAATATGCTAAAACCAATATGCATACTCGGAAACCTTTGATCAAGTTGAAGTGATATTACGTATCAAACCACCATATTCCAAAATTAGAAATCAAACCTAGAATCCATCTTATAAATTAGAATTCATTTTATAAACTAAAACAGATAACCGTTCACAACAGAGCTCATCCGCCATAAATACCTTTCGTAGAGTAGTTGTCAAATCACTTCAAAATTTATTTCATGAACTAGATTTGGCATGCAATTACTAGATATTGCTTCACTCCATTTTATCTCATGTCTGTATTGGCACCCAATCACATGATTATCATCTGGACCGATTCATCCATATTTTCCTTTTGTATGAAGTCTAATAGAATATTTACATGTTAAATTGCTTTTCATCTAACAGCTTAAATTTCTTGAACAATTGGGCGTGATCCCATAAAATCACACAAAATATCATAGACAAGAAAAAGACTAGACTAAGTTTTTAGAACAATCTCAAATATCACAATTAGCAATTGGCCAAAAACAAACGGAGAACATGCATGAAAAGCAGCACTTCTCTGGAACTAATCAAGGAGAAGGAAAAGGGTGATGAACGAGTATATGAAAGAGTCTCGAGGTTCCACTCTCAAAAGCAAAAATTTCGCCAAAGTGAAAGTCTCAAGAGCAATACTCGTCTGACATTCCTATAATAATCGCGCAGATCACGGTTAGAATTTCTGGAAGGGAAACAAATGTATTTGAGTGTGACAGATTTACGTGGTGGTACCTTTGCAACGCCCAGAGCATCAAGTCGGGCAGCCACATCTTCAACAATACCAGCAAAAGAACCCTTCTCAGGGTCAAGAGGCTGATCGGAGAGCCCATAGCCTCTGAAATCGAAGGCGTTGACGCATTACCCTGCATCGGCGATGCCTACCATTAGGGTGCCTCTACGTGTACCATATCTCTAAAAACCCATGCAAGAACACCACCGCCTTCGGACCTGCAGAGTGCACACAGCAAATTTGGAGGTTAGGACACTGGAGCCGCTTAATAACTTTCGTGACGCACACTCACTTTGGTGCAAAACTTTTTTTCGCTCACTGGAGTGCCACACGGAGTGAAATCGTTCGCCAAGTGCCACTTCCGGCCAAAAATCGTTTAGTTAAGTGCCAAAATGCATACGTGGAATTTTTAATGATTTTTCTTCTTTTTTTAATAAATTTCGACGCCGATGTGGACTTTTCGGGCAAAACGATGCCGTTTCTACTCTTTTTAAAATTTTTTCAATTTTTTTTTTGCTTTTTTGTTTTTTTTTAAGGGCCGGCGAGGGCCACCGGTGACCCTTGCCGGCCTTAAAGAAAAAAAAAAAAAAAAATTCAAAAAAAAAATTCAAAAAAATCAAAAATTAATAAATATATTAAAATATATTAAAATATTGTTCGGCGCCACGTCGCCTTTTCCGGCGCCACGTCAAGACGCACTCAAGTGAACGTTTTTAAAACTTGTGGCACTCAGTGAAAAAAAAAAGTTTTGATCAAAGTGAGCCGCCGTACGAAAGTTATGGCACTCCTAGTGTACTTACCCCGCAAATTTGTGAACTGGGTTATTCTTGACGTCATGAAAACTCAGCAGCACACGCGAGTAATTGTCACTGAACAAGTCATGTATGTGGGTCTCTCTCTTTACACTTCCCTGTAATATGTACCTTCTCCAATTTCGGCAACATGAAGCTTCACATCTCTCATTGGTACATGGCTGTGCTTGATTTTCTCCATCTTTCCTGAAACACGCACCCTCACGAACAGAGGAGAGAGAGAGAGAGAGAGGTAAGCAGGCGAGGAGGAGTTGAGTATGACAATGTAAACGGCCGTTGTTGTAATTAAATCATTGGTTTCTAAGAAAATGCCGACAAGGCAGATGTAACTTCTCCCAAATAAGAGAAGCAAGTAACTCAACGCAAAGGTGTAGATTCTCAAGAGCATCCTTGGCTTGGATAATCTGCTAATTACAGTTGTGCACATGGCTCCAAAATATTCATTCTTAATAGAAAGATTAATTGTGAGGGTTACCCGGTTCCATGTTCTAATGCTTCTTACACTTTTTTCTGTTAGATCGGCAAGTTCATTAAGTTGATGCTTCGACAGTTAATGTTGTAAAAAGCCGAAAATTTTAGTGTTTACAGAATACAGTCTACTGAAAGGATGAGATTTTAATTAATTAGAAATGAAATCATAACAAATCGTGTATCTACAAAACTATTAGAAAATCCAAGCTTAGGATTAAAGAATGGTCTTTCCAATCGTGCCTTTCTTTATTTCCTAGTCATTGGGACAGCTACTAACTGTGGAACAGTGAAATGACCATCTGCTTTTTTCATTTTTAGATGCAAAAAAAGAAAATAAAAATATCATGCCATGCCCAATCAATGTTATATTAGAAAAATCTTGCTGGATCTGTTTTGACTTTTTTCTTTGTCCTGCTTGTGAAGCATTTTATAGATTTCATGAAGGCATATTCCTGCCTAAACAGTTAAGATCGATTGTCAAGAAGTACTGAGGCTCAGTAGAGCTCATACCTGAACTATATCATCCGAAATCTAATGAACCCTTTAATCTATGTCTGGATCTTGATGAGTCAGAGTAAACACAAATTACGCTGCTTCTACAAGTTCTCTTCTTTGTATAATAGAGATTATTTCTTATCTCCATTGGGTTGATCCAAGATAATTTAGATGAAACAGGCATAAGATTTGCAGGCAACTACTATTTAAAATTAAACCAAGTTCATAAATATCGTTGGTGCCAAGACTATTGAGTTGATGATACATTAATATTGATATCCCAGAATTGATACTGAAAACTTCTCGATTGTGACCATTCGAGTTTCTAGGTATAATCAATGTTTTGTAAGTTCTTAGGACTTTATCTCTTTGGAACACTAGTTATATTTATGAGGAAGAGCCAAAGTCATGTAACAAATCTATAAATAAGAGAGTCTTGTAATTGTTTTTCGTTAATGTGAAATAAAGTGAATTAAACAAAAAAGTGAATCTCATTTTCTTTACTGTGTGAGTTGTGAGTGTTTCACCTTCAAAATTACTCCCAACAATTTGGTATTAGAGCTGCACCTCCGACATTCAACAACTACTACATCTTGCTTCATTCCATTCTATTTGCTGTCTCTGTTGGGACCTGATCACATGACCAACCCTTCCATCATCAGGACTGTTTTTTCATTCATCGTTTGCCTTTTGTGCGAGGTCAAACATGACACAATGCGATACATAGCAAAGAATCAATTAGAAGCGCAATGTACTCGTCCACTAGCAAGTCTAATCTATGCAAGCATCCCTAAGGCGTATTAAATTTTGCTCCCAAGGTTATCGACAGAAGAGAGTCTAGAGTGAGCATGAGGTAGGATGGTTGGTCACTGGATAACAATGCTCTGGCAAGTGTTCATGTTCACAGTTTTTTCTTTTTTGGTCGAAAACATGTTTACACTTTTATGTAACAGTCTTTTTTCTACATTTATACAGGGATTTCCACCCAACTGAAATTGATTGAGAAAGAAGATTCATGGTAATGCTGATCTAGGCTAATCCGACGAGTTTCTCACTGATGTCCCATAGCTTACGTGCTTTCTCGGTATCACTGGCTTCTTTGGAGAGTTGATTCTCGAAGGAAGATGAGTTCTTGTTCCAGCTCCAGTAGACTCCCGATTTCTCCAAGCCAGGGTCGCTAACCACCTGAAAAACAGACATTTGCTTCGCAACATAAGCACCATTGCAACTTTAAATTAACTCGTGCCTCACATACAGACATTCTGTGGTTTTTGAAAACTGCATAAGTCCCCACTATCCTTTGTAGCACACGAAGGATCCTATATATCAAATTATAATGCTTATTCTAAGCTAATATTCTTAACTCTGAACCCTTCGATTCCAACATGCACAAGTACCCCTGCCTCAGCATTTCATGTCAAGATATCGTTGAAGAGTCTCTATGACCAACGAAAGAGACATGCTATATAATTTTAAGAATACAGGGTCTACATGCGTTTTCACCAAATTAAAGAATCTACCATTCAAGTGATATCCTATAATGTAGCTGACCTGTGCAAGTCTTTTTCCAGCCTCCTCTTCAGAGACATATCCTTTGGTGATGTATTTCTGGAAGGGAGGGAATAGAAGTCTGAACAAGGGGACGTGCTCTCTAAACAATCCAGTAGTGGCAATGCAGCCCGGATACAAAGAAGCAAATGTGATTCCGGTCTCTTCGTGGTAGCGCCGGTGGAACTCCTGCATGGTGAGCATGTTGCACACTTTGCTATCTTTGTAGGCCTTGGCACCATCGAACTCACCTCCATCTATCATAGGCGAGCTGCTCACCCCATTCAATCCTCCTGCTAAGCCTCTCAGGTCCCCCAAGTTGGCCTTTGGTGGTACATTTCCAGCTAACGTGTTTGTGTTCCCTAAGCAACCAAAAGAAAATGACCCCGAGTATAAGTAGTACCTACCTTTTTGCCACTATAGCTAACTGCAGGATTTGAGGATTCATATAAAGCAATATGGGTTCCTATGTAGATTCTATCATCAGATATCGGTGCAGAGAAAGATTAGACTTCAATTTACACATCAGAAGCTCAGATATCATGGAGCCAGTTTAAATCATCAAAAAACTACGTATTTTGAACTTATCTTAATCTCACAGATTCAATTTTGTTATACAAAATTTCCCAATCAATGCATGTGCTCAACATTCTAGCGACCAAAGTGATTCTTCCACTTCATGAAGAAGGTTGCTGGTACATGTCAAATGATTGACCTGGTGTAACAGAATTGTTTGCTGCAGTTTAAACATGTAAAACATTTTGGAATTTGAGTAACTGGTTAAATATGAGCAACCATTGTAGAGGTGAACACATATGTCCCCAAATTTTTCTGCGATGATTTCTTCAACAGGACTACTGATCTCCTAGGCAGTGTTTGGAAACATTTCTCAAGCTTCAACATGGACAAGGATTTAGATTTTGAACCTTCTACTCTAAAGCGATCTTCTTTTCAAAGGAACAAACTGAACATGTGCAATTCACTTGGTCTATACAGCTAGCTACTCTGTGTGGATGAATACCTGTAATGGAACCGACAATGATGAGGCGCTTCATGGGGTAATCTGATTGCTTCAATTCATCAAGTAGCAATCTTGCAAGCAGGAAATGACCCAGATGGTTAGTCCCGACACTGAGCTCGAACCCTTCGGCTGTGAACGATGGCTCTTTCGCAGTGGGCTGATAGACGGCAGCATTACAAACCAGCACATCCAATGGCCTACCCGAACGGCGGAAGTTATCAACGAATTGCCTCACACTCTCAAGAGAGGCAAGGTCTAGGTGCATCACGGTGTAGTTCACCTTTGGAATGCCCACCGATTTAGCCGCTTTCTCTGCTTTGAGAAAGTTTCGGCACGCCATTATGACATGCCCATTCCCCGATTCAGCTAGAGCCTTGGCCGTGGCCAGGCCTAACCCAGACGAGGCTCCCGTGACCACTACATTGAACTGTCTTTCCGTCTTCTTTTGTTCTGGTTGGGAATCTTTAACTATTGGCGCCGTGGTCGCCGTCTGGGCTCTAACCACGATAAAAGCCGCATCTCTTTTCTTGAAATCCTGCATTCGAAGCGGTCTCTTAGTGTTAAATTCTCCCAACTCATTAGTCACAGCATGCACTTCGTTTCTTGAAACGATGACACATTTGGGAAATGAATCGAACTCATCCAAATGTTTCACCGCACACTCATAATCCATATCCCTCTCTCCTGGAAAATTCCCATCATCTCTCATACTTCTAGAATGAAGAAATAAAAACAGGGTTTCGGATTTTACCTTAACGAAGGTGGTGGGAAGGAACAAATCATCCCTGAGGTGGTCTCTCATGGAAATCCCTGCAAGACTGGAGTCTTTAACGTGAACTGCTGCGCACTTCCCCTGCAGATACGGAATCGAGTCAATCGCCAATCACCCTCGCTTGAGCTCGAAGGAAAACTGAGATGAAAAGAAGGCTGCCCAGAATCGAAGGAAGACAAGAAAGGACACGAAACAGTGAGAGAATAGCCAAAGAGAAGGGTGAAGAATAATCTTACCTCCTTGGGGTTGGAAATTGCAGAAGGAAGTGAGAATGCTGCTTGGAGTGCCATGGTCTTCATCTCTTCTCCCTTCTTCTTCTTCTTCGTCTTCTTAGCATTATTACATTGATAAGCATTACGCTTCCGATAAGCCTGGTCATGGTTGGGAGACGTTGACTGACGTGGCCACGTGGAGCTCGAGACATCCTCCAATCGTTGTCCGAGCTTGGGATTCTTCTCGATATGGTGTGTGCCTATGTGGCACCCGGGCACCCTGTGACGTGGCTTAGAGATAAAAAGGTGTGGTGTGATCGTATGGTAGCCAGCCGGGCCAACGGTACGCACCACATTTTCCCCTCTTGCATATTTTAGTGAAATATATCTCTTTTAATTAAATTTGTACAACTGGACCGGATTTATTCAGAAATAGGACCGGACCATCCATAAAATAGGATCGGAAACGGGTTCCCGATTAAATCGGTTTGGGAATCGAGTCTAAGCAAAAACCCACCCGGAACCGGACTAATCGTCTATTTGTGTAGTGTTTCTGAGTCTCTCCGTCTTTAAAGAATTTTAAAAAAAAGAAAACCTCTCTTTGAATCAATTTAAGGGAGCATTGTTATAGTAATAGTCACGAGACAAGTGCTACCAACTATTGTGGCACTAATTAAAGCATTATCAGTCTAGCTTAGGAAATATATCATCTTAATAACAGCTTTGTCACATACACGTGAACAGGCACGTCAGATCATATTAATAGTATATGTGGGAATGAGACTAATATTAGACCAATATTTGTTGCTAATATTTATGCAATATTAGGATTTTGGCTTTGTCTTGTAAAATTAAGAGGATTACGTTGTTGTTTTCTCGTGAATTAATATAAAATTCAAATTCGTATAGGATATCGAGCGGTTGCAAAATAGATTCCAATGAAAATAGGGTAGACTCTATTCTCGGATCGGCAAAAATAAGGTTGGGTCCAATGAAAATAAGGTAGGGTACAGGATCCAGAAAAGAGGAATTAGTTATAATAGAGTCAAGTATAGGGTCTAGGTTCGGATCCTATCCACCTTAAACCCGATCACCCTACTTTAACTTCTGAAATTGCGCTGATATTTAAGGAAGGTAGTGGATATTAAATTTAGGCTCATTTTATTTCACGAAAAAATAAATAATTAAAAAAATATTTTTTCATGAAAATGATCACTCTTATTACTTTTCAAGTGATCAATATATACTGACAAAAAAGAAAGTAATCAATATGAAAATGTTTTTATTATCGACAACCAATTGTTTCTAATTATTTTGGTGGACAATATACATATTTGGGATATGTTCACTAGAAATCTTAAAACTTATCGCGAAAATATAGTTGAGTTCTAAAACTTGCAAAAAGTGCAACCAAGTTCTAAATTTATCAAATTGGTGTAATCAAGTCCTAAAGTTAACACCTTCAATTCTAAAATGATGTCGTGGCATTTTAAATTAATTTTTATTTTCCACATGGCACTGATTATTTTTTTATTCAATTCTTATTTAAATTAGATTTAAAAACTAAAAAGTAAAGCTAAAATTTATTTAAAAAACAAGATTGTTAAAAAAGAAAAGAAAAGAAAATGGCAACTCCTTGGTGGGGGCTTCCATCGTTGTTGCCCATCGTTGGAGGGGCCGGCGATGCTCGCCAGGCTTGGGCGAGGGCACCCATGCCCAAATCTGGGCACGTGACCCTCATGAGGGGTGGGGCAGCAACCATTGCCTTAGGCAAGGCCTCGCCGACCCGAGTGAGGGCGATGCCAATGCTTGCTTGGCACTGGTGAGCCGTAGCCTGTTCACCCATATCCGAGTGAGGAATACGAGGCCTTGGCTGGGCTTGGGGAGGATTGTCGGCCCTTGCCCAGGGCTGATAAAGCCTTGCTCAGGACTAGACTCGTCAAATGGGTGGGTCAGGTCCGGTTTAGGTCGGGTCAAAAATGGTCTGACCCATATTGACCCATTTAACTCGTTTTGACTCAAATTCATGTAATATAAATTTAGTGACCCATGCCCGACTCGACCCACACTCGACCCATACCCGACCCAACCCGTATTACTAAAAACCATTATTATTGTAGAAAAACTCAAACTCACTCTAATCTTTATGTTAAATGATGCACTCAACCCATATTTAACTCATATTTAACTTTTATTTAACCCATATTTGACCCATATTTAACTTTCACTTGACCCATATTTGACCTATTTAACTAAAAATGGGTCATAATATGGGTTTATGACCCATTTTGACACCTCTACTCAGGACGGACGATGGTCACTGGCCCCCATGAGGGCTAGCGTGCCGATATCTAGGCTTGGGCTAGTGTGCCCAAATCTGGGCTTAGGCACCCTAGCCTAGGGCTGGCCACCCATCGTCAGAAGCCCCATTAGGGAGTTTGCCTTTCTTTTTTTTACAATTTTGTTTTTTAAGTAAATTTTAGCTTTTCTTTTTTAGTTTTTAAATCTAATTTAAATAAGAATTGAATAAAAATAATAATTAATTTAAAATGCCAAGTCAGCATTTTCCGTTAGTAAAATTGATGGTATTAACTTTAGAATTTAATTACACTGATTTGATAAGTTTTAGGATTTGATTATACTTTTTGCAAATTTTAGAGCCCAATTGCATTTTTACGATAAGTTTTAGGACTTTTAGTGAACATATCCCTAAATACTTTACATCATTCATTTTTATGAAGCAATACGATAATCATTTTTACGAAAATATTTGTCTTCAAATATCACTTTAACTTCAGAAATTGCATTGATTATTAAGACATGTAGTGGATATTGAATTTAAGCCATGTTTGATACATAAAAAATGAATGATTTAGAAAATATCTTTCCCAAAAACGACCGCTCATATTGCTTTTCAATTAGTTAATAGAAAATATTTTCATTATCGATAATTATGTCTAATTATTTTTATGGACAATAAAAATACTTTCCATCACTCATTTTTGTAAAGCCTATCATTTCTAAGAGAAAATATTTTTGCAAATCATTCATTTTCAAATAAGTGCACACTCTTAGCGAGAAGAAATCTACTTTGAATTTATTGAAGAGAGCAAGTTTTCCAAATTGCCGAAGCAAGATGATTCTACAAACTACATAATCCAACTAAAGAAATGAAAGGATTCGTTCACTAACATGAAATCACAAAAAGAGGGCAGAAAGAAGACTTTCCGCATAGTCACCGTTTCAAACTGCATTGAACCAGCGACAGTCATAGCTTTTTTTTTTTAGTTGGTCTCATTTTACTTTTACTTTAATGTTCAGACTTTTGTCTTGCCTTCTTGCAGGGTGTGGGAATTGAAATCCACTCCTGAAACTAGATCGTCCCCACTTCAACTTCCTGAGATCGTGGTGATTCAAACCTCCTACCTCCTACCTTCTCATGCGACGGTCATAGTTGGAATGGTATTTCTTTGCTGCTATATGTTTTTTCTTTTTTTTTTCTTTCCAATGTATCTCCAAAGATTTAGCATAAAATAAACGTCGGTCACCACAAATATCATTAGCGATTTACGTTGAATCAGCCAGAACACGAAGCACAGAACAGCATGTGCTTCTCTGGCGAATCTTATGAAGCTTTGTTCACACGTCCATCAATAACTTAGAGCACATAGACACACCCCAAGAAGCAAAGAGACGCATAACGTAAAAGGCTTTCTCCAAAAGCTAGACCTCGATCGATAATGAAGTGTCCCTAATCAAGGGGCACGGGTTCGAATAAAGCCGACACGATATGGGCCTTGGTCTCGTGATCGGGGAGGCCGTGTCCGTCTCCGTACTGGTAAAAGCACTGAGAAGCTCGTGCCAAGTTCAAGCAGGCGCCGAGAAAAGGCCCGAACCCGGGATACGGGTAGTCCTCGAACATGTCTCTGTTCATCCTCTTCCAGGTCTCGCGCGCCAGATGCCTGATGTGTTCCCGCGTGGCCTCTTCCGAAGCGCCGGTTTCATTCATGTAGCATTCCAGCGCCTTGAAGTTGTCCCCTCGCGCCAATTCATACTGAGCATGGACGACATCAACGGGTTACAAACGTCAGTCCCGAGATTCATCTCGCATCCATACCAAGTAAAATGAAAAGAACAGCACGTCACTACGAACATACCGACGTCGTAGTGTTCTTATAAGAGATTATTCACAAGGGGAAGGACAGATGTCGAAGTAGGTTTACCGATGATGTACTAAGATCATTGTTCAGTCGAAGGATCTTGGCGGAACAATGCATGACACTCGGGATTTTTGACACGAAATCAAGTCCCTCTTCCCTCGGTTCGTCCGTGGTTAGGAAGTAGCTGCCCAACAGCATGATCAGCCCTCCAATTGAAGTCACCGCATTGTCCATGTACTCCTTCAGCGTCGGTTTAGTGCCCTTATTGTACCAACGGGCCTCCTTGATGTACGCCGTGCATTCATCCGCCCACTACAGCATTCAAAATTCAGAAAGCGCATCAATGACCTAGCCAAGGGACGATCTTTTCTCGTACTTCTTTCGGATTCTTAAACGTTTAAAAAGAAGTTAAGAGGGAAAGGTAGAAGAAGAGAAACGAGTTGTCCTGCACGGGCTAGGGTCAGGAATCCACGAAAATTATCAGGTGAAAAGATTGAGCAAATTCGAATTTACCACTTTCTGCATGTAAGGAATAGTGTTGATTCCTCGCTCTCTCATTGTCCAATATCCAATTTCGTTGGTCGTGTTGTACAAGGCCAGGAAACAAGCCCTTATTGTCAGAGGAAGCTTATCGACATCCGTAATGTCCCACCTAGACAAAATATCACCGTTTCAATAGTTTTATATGTTTTACCGTCAATCGAAATACTATTTAGCAATAATACTAAAAATCAGTGCTTACTATTACTTTGTTAGCTCAGTTTTAATCAATTAGGTAGAGGGAAAAAGGTGTCTAAGACATTGAAGAATTTAATTTATAACAGATAATCCTTATGATCTGTTTTATCTATCACATCGTTCCTAGACTCATTAATTATCTATCTTTGTTCTTGGCAATAATAGTTTTGAAGGAAAATGATGATGGCGATGATATTGCACGAACCTAACAATGAAATCCGTTAAGACCTCAAGCTCTTCCAGCGTCCCATACACATCATAAACATCATCGATGAGTGTTACCATGCTAGTGAGCTTCGTCGTCATTTCTCTGAATTCTGTATATTGAGGTTCAAAAACCATTGCATTGCACCAGAAATAGTGTTCCACTAGCCTGTCCCTACAAAAGGTCATCTTATTCGCTCCAAGCTCAACCCACCACCTAAGAAAAAAAATTGTAACGTAATGACTAAGTTGATCAAAATGCGCTTCTCCATGGATCGCATTTGAATGAATTTATATCCTCATGTCAAATGCATCTATGATGTATGTATGGAGTGCTTGTGTATACCTTGCCATGTTGCTAACTTCCTTCTTATGGATCGATTGCACTATATTGAAGTCTAATTTAGCCAATCGCAGCAAAGAAGGGATCCTGTCTTGCTGTTTCTTGTACATGTCCATGAACCACCGAGCCTCCAACCTGTTTGGCCTCCAGTGGATCGGTATATCTAATGCATGACTCACCTCACTCGCTAGATTAGCAGGAACTTCGTCGAGGTTTAGATCCTTGAGATGCTTTGAAGCGAAGTTCCAAGCTTCATCAACCGTGGTTTCACCTTCCAATCCATGAAAAGAAGCCTCATAAAGACTAAGAAGCGCCTTCACATCCTTCTTGAGCGATTCGTTGAATGTACTGGTATTGTTCATAAACTTTTGAAACACATCTGTACGTCCAACAAAAGGAATGGTAAGACAAATCTTGATGTGTTGATGTTATTCTCAAAAGGTTAGCTAGTAGCAATTACCTTGCGGTACAATATATCCATGTTGCCTGAGTAGCCGGAATCGAAGGGAAACAGAGTAGAGATCGTCCGAAAGCTGAGTATCTTCAGTGTTGTTGTAGATGGAACTAAGGGCGTTCTTGATCTCTGTCTCAAAATGGTAGCCTAGTCCTAATCTTTGAACCACGTCAATGAACTCGAGCTTGGCCACCTGATTCATCTCCCTGTGGAATAGGCCCTTCACTTCTTCCTTCAACCTCTGAACTTGCTCTGTATATTTATCCACCTAGGCACATGAAAAACTCAGAAAAAATGAGATCTTAATCAAAGTTAATGCACAAGCAGCGTTGAATATTGTTTCTTGCATTGAAACAGATTAATCCTCATGCTATTTGCAAAAACATTATAGTAAGCACTGTTGAGCTCTCGCCTATATATTGAGAATAAATTTAATTCGCAGGTACACATGCACATCATACATTCAGCTAGGTTGGGTTGTGTGCTGGAAAAAGAAGAAGAAAGGAGAATCATTACTGCGAAATCAGCATCAAGTGACTGCACAAAGCTATAATCCCAAACGCTAGGTTTCCAATTCGCCGAACGTCTTGCGGCATCTTGATCTTCAATAGTCAAAGCACATTTCACAAATTGAGCGCCAGAGGAGACGGCAGAGCGGGAGGAGAAGGAGGAGCGAGGGCGACTGAAGAGTAAGAGAGAGCGTTGGTTAGGGCGGATCGAGGAGGGGAGGAAGTTTGTGAGCAAAGCAGGAAGAGCCATTGCGAAATGTGTTGCAAGTCTCTTATGCTCCACCATCCTTTATATAGGTGTTGGGGAGGAGAACGGGTCATGAAAAATGTTTGCAGCACGTTTTTAATTATTCGACACATGCTGTAAGCATAGTGTTGGATGTACTTGTCTTTTGATTTAATCAAAAAATGACTGTACTCAACACGCTGTGAATGCTTTGGATGAACAAGAACGCCGTGCTTGACAATTACCGAAAAATCTCTACCAACCCCCATATAAGAAACTCAATTATTATTGTCGTGAAATTTGAATGGATTTTTTTATTGAACTTTTGTTTCTTTAAAAATTCAATAAAATCCGTTGCCCCTCCTTTAAAAACAAACTAATAAAAGTAAATCGGCTACAGTAGATAAGGTAGAAAAATATTTTGAAGGCCGTATATTATGAAAAACCCCAAAAACGCAGCATCTAGGATTATAAAACATTATCCTCGTGGCCCTGTGAATTCACCCCTATTTTTTCCTCGTGCCAAACGCGTTCTCCATCAGTGGGTGTCACCTCTTCAAAAGGATTTGCACTGCTAGTTTTTAATATTAGATGGACGAATGAAAGGGGCAAGAAATGGGGAAGGAAGGACAAAAAACAGGAACGATAACGAGCGACGGCATACTGAATTCAAAGTGGAAATGGTAAGAAAACGTCATAGGATGTCAATCTTCCTATTCTGGGAAGTTAGGTGGCAAAGTGCAAAGACTGTACGAACGTGGCAAGAAGTTCCCGAGCTGGAAGGGTCCTCCGCTCTCGAAGTGGAAGTCGCTCTCCATGCCAGATATCACAAATAACGTGTGCCTATCACTGATCTCGACGCCAGCATCGCGGATCACGTGTGGCCATTCTTTGTATTTGATATTGGATCGAATTAAAGTCGTAGCGATGAAGGACGAGGAGTTGGCGAACGAGAGGGACAGATTCGACGGACGTGGAAAAAATGAGGACCTGGACATCTCCAGAGGTTTCTTGTACTGTGGTCATTCCCTCGTGATTCATGATTTTGATCCCACTTTCCTTTGCCTCTCTGCCTCCCTCATGCTTGCTTTTCCATGGAGAATGATATGCTCTTTGATTTGAGCGAGCCGAGCACGCGCAAAATTGAATAAACATGTAACAAAGAGAAAAAAAAAATTTGAAAGATCGCGAGCTGGTTCGAATAAGAAAAAGGGTGGTGAGCAAGTGGGTAGAATTTTCGGCTGTTCAATTCTTATTATTCTATGAAGGGATGGACGCTGCTGTTGCTTATCGTGAAACCCATCTGGCGTTCCTCCATGAGATATGCTGGTTCGATGGTTTCAATGCTTTAGAAAGCTTATAACTTGATCTTTTTACTATCATCGTTCAAGTCAAAAGAGAACAAAAAGTATGAGTTTCGTGAGCCATTAACGTCAAATGCCCCTGTGGTTAAAAGATGCAACACCTTAGCATTTCTATAGTTGAATCGAAGCATGTCGGGTATCATTAGAATTGAGGGACTATTATTCTCAAATAGCACAAATTCTGCTGTATTTTCGACATCCTTGTTCGCAGGATTAGGGAAAACCTTTTGTAATCCCATTTCATGTTTTGGGAAGTTCTGGCGAGCTTGGTCTATAGTTTTTCCATAGTTTAGCTATTCGCGTTAAACCTCTTGTGTCCCTGTTTTACATTACCTGGTTGATTTGTTGCTACAGTTTTAGTTACGCTCTTTAATTACACAGGGGGACTAGAGGATTTTCCAGTGCATTCTTATCTCCGCCGTGCATGATGTGACATGGTCATGCCACGGGCTTTTCTGGGATAGTGTATTATCATCGAAATGCGCTTTATTTTCTCAGATAAAAGGTCGTGCTCTTTCATGAAATAGTACATTCAGCGACTTCTGTTTACATATCAATATGGCATCTAATAAGCAGGACTTCAACAAGACCGTGATTACTCGGAATCGATCTTGCAGACAATCTGACTGACCTTTCTGGCAGATGATCTCACCAACCTATGTGCTGCCAGTTAGCTTTATAGAGGATCGGCCTCAATCTCATCAGCTAATTTTTGAGTCAACTGGTCAGCTCGGTCATCTTGTCTGCCTGCAAAGTTATAGGTGCGAAACGCGAGTTGGAAAGCTTGCCAGAGCAACTTTACGCATGTTTTAGTTTTGCTTCTGGTGCTGGTTTTCTGAGCTGCGTCGGTTGCTGCCTTCATCTCTCTCCGTTCCTGGACAAAATTTTAAAGTCGAAATACATAAACAATGTCATCTTCTTTTCTCATGTGTTTGCAGTTATAAGTAAATTATACCTCCAGTGCCAACTCCATGCAGCCTGAAGAAACATCCACCATCGATTCTTTTATTCAAACCAAAATGCTGAAATCAAAGTGAATGTTTTGGCTAAGGAAACGCTTTGTCTCTTCATCTTTGCTCCTCTCCAATGCATCAACCTCTCCTTTGATCTGTCACCGACATTTTTTCACCCTATTACTGTGACGCATATATGGTACGGGCACAAGGTATGCTTCTACAGGCAGAGATACTTGGAGCCTACCTTGTTGAAGTATGATTCAACTTTGTCAAGAAGCTGGCTCAAAGGAGGGGTTACTTTCCAGTTCTTTAGCTCAGTAGCTATGCCTCCCAATTTTGAATAAAGGGCCGCTGCCATCCTCAAGGCCTTGAGCTTCTTTGTTGGGAAGCCTTTAAACCTGGCCAGAACCTGTTTTTGACATAGTCCAGAGATTTTCTAGGTTAAAATGACCCCACTGCTAACGACTGACTGATTAATTGAATGAGAGTAGCTTTGTCTCAACATTCGGTTTCTCCATCCATGGTTCGACATATTTTGATGTGGAAATTTAAGAAGTTCGGATCACTAGAAACTGGAAGATAACAAAATGAAAGCACCTGAGTCTCATCGGTTAACTTTTCCGAGTGCTGTTCGATGAACTTGTGGAATTTAAGGAGTTCAGACATGTACTTAGTTTGAAAAGCACTGATGGCTGCTTTTATCTCCTTAATCAAATTGCCGTGCTCTCGGACGCTTCTTCAATCTGTTGAAAATATGTTGATCTACAAACCAAAGGAAGCAACATCGTGGCTGTTTAGTTTTTTTTGCTCACTAACTCCCTGCAACAAAGGAATCTACATCAATACCAGTAGAGGAACCTAACCTTCTAGCAATCTCTGCTATGGCATCTGCCATTCCTTGTTTCCCACCCAAAGACCCTCCGACTGGTGTTCTTTTGCCTTTTGATGAGTTTCAGGATTTCTCTCCACCTTCTACCTTTGCCTTCAAGTTCTATACAACTTGCTCATGTTTGTAGATCTCTTTTGCTTGGTATTTGCTTTCTTTGCACGCAGTGCTTTTGCCATATTACCTGGAGGAGGTGGTGGCGGTGCACCTCCCCTGGATGGTGGCATAGGGGGCGGAGGAGCTGATGCTGATCCTTTACTTGTTGGAATTGGTGGTGGAGGCGGGGACAGAGTTGTCTCTGTTTGATTGAATGATAAAGATGAGTCCTTTGGTGGCGTAGCTGGAGGAAGAGGGGGTAGTGGCGGCTGTAGTGCGAGGACTGCTTTTTCTTCAGGAGTTGACACGTCCTGTTTCTTGTTCATGTCACCGCCTTCTAAAAGGTTGTGGCTCAGCATTGGTGCATGAGGAAGGGTGCAGAATGGGAAACACTTCATGTCGAGAAGCTTTAGTTGCTTCACCGCTTGAATTCGGAGAGGCAGAAGAAATGGAGGCCTAAAAGTGATGTCAGTGAATTCTTCGGGTGGTCTCATGGAAGGATTCAGCTCAAGTGGGAATGATGTCGGAGTGTCGGGTGAGGGATAGGTACTTCTGTTGTCCAAGCAGGACTCACTCAAGATCTCCTCAAAACATTACTCTTTCTCAAAACATTACTCTTTCTGTTGCCGTCACTGATTTTCTCATCTTCATCCAACACATCAAAGAACTCCTTTGCGATGTTAATCATGTGATCGAGCTTGGCAAGCACTCTGGCATCTGTATGAAACGCAGTAGACTGTCTGGGGAGTATCTAAAAATTGTCTAATCGGATACCTTACCAAGTTGATCTAAATCGACATTGTCCATTATCTCCAGTATTGGCTATCCACTTGTTATTTTTGGCCCATAGATTGCTGACGGATCTTAGAGCACGATATAGATGGATCAATCCCTATGCGAGTGCCTTCTTGTTAGTTGCTGTATTCAATAGATGAAAGTAAAAATTCAGATTCGAATATTGCTAATTGTCAACGGACCTGGCGTACAGATATTTCTACTCTTCCCGAGCTCAAATTGGCTGATACGACGTCAGGATATAACTTGTGCAGATCTTCAACGGTTCTAATCATCAGCTGAAGCAATACATGTACCAGGAATTATAAGTCACCGCAAGTAACACAGCTTGTGGACAAAAACTTCTCCCCGCCTTTGCAATTAAGCAGATTAAGTACCTGATGAATGGGAACACAGGGATCGCAAGGAGGAAGGTCGGTAAAATCTCGAAATACCAATATTTTCTTCTGGAGCTTGACCAACAAGATAAAATCTCCCTCCCACCCACATGAGTTTCTGACCTTGATGGCTACCTCTTTTTTTGGTTTTTGGCATAAATCCTGCAAATGTGGAACACATGGAATCAGATGCACGCTCGAACGCATTTATGCTAACTTTTTCATTAGCAGAGATGCCTATCGAACTTTGATCTACATGATCGGAGGAATGATCTTTTATGTTGCATTCTAAATATATCGACAATGGACTTTGCTATAACCAAATTCGGCTCACTGCAATTTATAATAACCATGAGTTCATGTTTGTTGAGGAATCAGACCACACATAATCATCAACTGGGACATTCTTCAAAACGTGACTGATAAAAGAGAACACAAATCATGCAATTTGACGTATTTACCTGAAATGGTTCTACATTGTCACGGACTACAGTGTATATCTTCCCTGAAAAGCCAGAAGCCATCGCTATGATTTAATTTCCTTAATTTTCCAGCAAATGTCGAACCGGAGGAGGATATAAATATCGAAAATTGTGATGATGTGTTGGTTCTTCCTATTCTCAGAGCTTGGAAAATGGAAAGCAAAGTTCCGGGCAATAATCGAACAAGGAATGAATCAAATGAATGAATAGCTATACTGGAGATTGACGATCAATGGTGTGAAGGCGGGATGAGTAAGAAGAAGAATGAAGACAGAGAGAGCGAGCAAAAGGCTGTGATTGGGGAGGAGAGAGACAATGGCAGCAACCGTCTGCCTCCTTGAGAAGGGCCAAAACTATGCAGGTGCACTCGTCGTCTTGCTGCAATCTCCATCTCCGTTCATAGTTGAGCCTGTTGAAAGGGGAGAAGCTTCTCTCCTTCATTTTAGGAACTGTTGGACTGCAATGCTTCCACTTGTCTGCGAGTCTGTTATGGATTCCAAAATTGATGTCGAATTCATTCATTCTCTCGCATCGACTTTGTTTAGATCGTTGCACCAAAGTTAGAGAAAGATCGGGAACAAGATACCAGGCTAATTATAAGGATTTACTCTTACCCATATCTGTGCCATTACTACCCGAGCGGACCAAACTTAGATCAATTTAGCGCACTTCCTCTCTTTACTGATTGCGTTTCGAACGAAGAAAGACCCGCAGTCTCGTGTGCTTAAACACGTGCACAGAAATTCATTTCTTAGAGAAAAAGTTATGTTATTTGATTCACAAGCGCATACAAAAAGACTTGGAGGAACTCGTTTAGTCACCGTTTCACCCCATTAGGCGCAGCATTGTTTGGATCTTTCACCACAGACGGCATTTATTGACAGAGCATTATTCAGCATCGATTACAACACGGTATCCGGACTCCTGTCGGGCATCCAATAAATCGGGCATTGCCACCCAACCTCCTATTAAGTGACGAGTTCAATTAATGTGTCCACACAAGCACCACAGATTGTTCGGTTAATTTTAATTTTCAAACACGCACACCTCAATCCACACGGGACATGCATAAAGTCCACATATAACACAATCAGTGTGCAAATAATATCCACAATTAATTTCTATACCTCACATCACAATCCATATAAGACATGCATAAAATTCACATGCAATGCAACCAATGTCCCACATAGCATCCATATTACGTCCCATTACAAAAATTCAACAATCAATTATTTACGTGCATCACATTTCACAATAATCCATTATAAATAATTACCACCAAATCAAATTTTCCAAATTAATTATCGAAATAATCCACTACCACCAATAATTTATAATAATTAATTATTATCAATAATTAACCTCCATTAATTATTACCCACCATAATTTATTAACACAAAAATTGATTAATTATAATTAATTAATTATTTTTAATTTAAACCTAACCATAAATTAACATAATTTATAGTTAAACTATAGTTAATTAGTACTAAGCGAGATAATAAAATTAATCGTCAATAAACTAAACTAGTCATATAATCACAATTAATCCTAAACTAATATATCCCTAATCTTGATTAGGGTACTAATCAATGAATTAGCGTCATAACTCACTGTTTAGCGACGGCAGCGATGAGCCAATCAAGGTGAGTTGGCAAGGGGAGCAGTTCTCGGCCAAGAACGGCTGTCAGCTCGGCCGAAGGAGGGCCGTGAGAGGGAGAGGCAGCCGGCGATTCCCGGATGCGGCTGGATAGACGGCTTGAGGCGGCAGGGCCGCTGGCCGACGGCGTCGAGCGGCGGCTGAAACGGCCGGTGGGGCAACGGCTGGTCCGGCGAGAGGACCCGAACGGCCCAAACCAGAAAGGAAGGAGGATGGGCGGCTGCCGGTGGTGGTTCGGAGCTGAGGACGGTGGCTCCGCGTGCAGCTGGGCGGCTGATGACGGTGGGCGGGCGGTGGTTCAGTCTCGAACGACAGTAAACCAGAAAACCAGAAGAATAAGAGGAGGGGAGCAGCTGGTTGGGGCGGCTCCGGCGAGCTCGCGGGTGGCGGAAAGCGACGCACCGGCGGTCCGGCGGCTGGCTGATGGAACAGCTGTAGCCGGAAGGAGCTGCGGGGGCTGTGGTGGCCGTCGACAGGGCGGCAGCAGATAAAAAACACGCAGCAGCAGGGGCCGGAGGAAGAAGAGAAGAAGAAGGAAGGGTGGCCGGCTCGGGGCTGTTCGCGGCGGAGATGCAGGTTGCGGCTGTTCAGCGGCGACGGGGGCAGCCGGGGGCGGTGGTGGTCGCTGTCTACAGCGGCAGCAAAGCAGAAAGCAGCAGCGGAACAGCGGCAGTGCAGGTCGGCCGAAATAGAGGAAGAAGCGAGGGAAGACAGAGAAAGAAGGAAAAGTCAAAAAGAGAGGGGAGATGTGATGGAAGCAGGTGGACGTGCGGCAGAGGGAGGGACCGCGTAGATGAGAAAGAAAAGAAAGAAAAAGGGGAGAGAGAGAGGGGGCCACGTGTGGAAAAAGGAGGGGGAAAGAAGAACGGCATTTTCCCAATTTAAATTTTCGATCCGATAATCTTTTTTCTGACATTTTCGAGTAAATCGAAAATTTAGAAAATTAACAATGCTAAAATCTAATAATTTAGTTTTGATATCATGAAAAGTTCAAAAAATGAATTTGGATTAAAAATTATGATTAAGTCGATCAATTATAACTTTAGTACGTCTCAAACTAATGAGCAGCTATTAGAAGTCACGCGCACTCGATTAGTGGTTAAAATAATATTAATTTGAGTTTGAGCGAACTCGAGCCAATGATGACTTCGGTTGTCTTATAATTGCGAATGATAAAAAATACACGATCATTAGGAATTGATTTAAGGTCGTTCGTAATCCATATAATGGCAATATGGAAGAACTCGCAATTCAATTATATTTTCTTTGCGAATCAGCCTATAATGGCTCCTTAATCAGCATGTATCAGCACAAGATCGTCCATCGTCAATTTTTATGGTCGAATCATCAATCCCTAGTCAAATTCTCTAGTCATGCGTACTGAAATCCTTAGAAATATTCATTCATATAATTTAAAAAAGGTTAAAAATTCAGGACATCACATTTAGAATAAAGAAATGAAAAACAAGATTTCGGATTTTACTTTAGCGAAGGTGGTGGGGGAGAAGCAAATAATCCCTGAGGTGATCTTTCACGGAAATCCCCGCAAGACTGGTGTCTTTAACGCGAAGTGCTGCGCACTTCCCCTGCAGAGACGGAATCAAGCCAATCTTCAATCACCCTCGCTTGAGCTTGTAGGAAAACTGGGATGAAAAGAGCCCAGAGTCGAAGCAAGAAAAGAGAGGACATGAAACGGTGAGCAAATGGTAAACAGAGTTAAGTTCGAATCACTAATCGGACGTCGTTGCGGGTGGAGACTAAAATATGAGTTTTTGACCAAGTTAAAAAAAGAAAGAAAAACAGAGAGAGAGGAGAAGAAGAGTTGAACGGTCAAAGAGGAGGGAAAAAGTGGAAGCTTCAGCAGAGAGAGAGAGACCGAGAGCTTTCGGGAGAGTGGAGGAAAAGAAGAGAGAGAAAGAAAAGGAAAGAAAAGAAAGAAAGAATAAAAAAGATATAAAAGGAAAAGAAAGGAGCACATTCGGGCAAAAGAGAAAGGAGGGGAGAGAAAGGAGGGGAGAGAAGGAGAAGAAGAAAGAGGGAGAAAGGAGAAGGGATTCTTATCATGGATGCCTTGCTAAGTCAATTTAACTTTAATTTATGATGTTAAGTAGGTGTTCACGTCCCTCGTTTATTTAATCGGAGTAATTTTGGATTTAAGGCTTAAAATTCGGAATTATTAGAGATTTAAGTGGCGAAGTCCGATTTTCGAGTCCTTATGCTCTATATTTATATAGAAATGATAATTTAGGGTGTTCTGGAGCTATGAGATTTTATAGATCTCGATTTGAGCCTACAGTTTGTTGAAACAAAATTTCGAAGTTTCCCGCACTTGATGAATAGTGCACATCCAGCAACTTCAAGGCCATATTTCATCAATTTTGGCTTGATTTTAGGTTCTTGGAGTATGTGTGTCGTGACCTATTTTTTCTTCCCGAGGGGAAAAGAAATATATATATATTTAGGGGTATTATCTAAAGATGAGTCTAGGACCTTTAGTTAGATGTGAGCTTTCCCAAAGTTCTATACCGCGTGACATTGTGGTATTCACATAAAATCTTCTAATGAAGAGTCGCCACTAAATTTATTTGGGTCCAACTAAAAATCAAACGAGACAATACGCAACTGAGAGAATTTAGGGTCAATGATTTGATTATACTAATTAACCAATTAGTGTATTTTCGATATCTAATCTTATTCATTTCAAAAGACTTTTGTCGGACAGTTTGGATTGATTTTAGAAATATCTACTAACATGTGAGGTGATCAATGCGGGTGTACAATCATCAAAATAACAATCACCAACTAAAAGAAACATTAAATAAATCGCAAGAGAAAATAAGCATCTAGCATTAAGAGATAAATAAATGACAATCTTGATTAGACTAAGAAGAAGCCTTAATCATCACATCGTAAGTGTGCAATCAAGGACATTTATATCCGAGATAGTTAAACCCTAAAATGAAGTAGTAAGGGGAGCATTGTTGAATTTTAAGACAATCTTAGATCGTCATAGTTGGAATGTTTTTCTCTTTGCTGCTATATGTTCTTTTGTCTTTTCAATCTATCTCCGAATATAAAATGCTGTATATTTAGCAGAAAATAAATGTCGGTCACCACAAATATCATTATCGATTTACGTTGAATCGGCCAGAACACGAAGCACGGAACAGCATGTGCTTCTCTGGCGAATCTTATGAAGCTCTGTACACACGTCAATCAATGACTTAGAGCACATAGACACACCCCCAGAAGCAAAGAGACGCATAACGTAAAAGGCTTTCTCCAAAAGCTAGACCTCGATAGACAATGAAGTGTCCCTAATCAAGGGGCACGGGTTCAAATAAAGCCGACACGATATGGGCCTTGGTCTCGTGATCGGGGAGGCCGTGTCCGTCTCCGTACTGGTAAAAGCACTGAGAAGCTCGTGCCAAGTTCAAGCAGGCGCCGAGAAAAGGCCCAAACCCGGGATACGGGTAGTCCTCGAACATGTCTCTGTTCATCCTCTTCCAGGTCTCGCGCACCAGATGCCTGATGTGTTCCCGCGTGGCCTCTTCCGAAGCGCCAGTTTCATTCATGTAGCATTCCAGCGCCTTGAAGTTGTCTCCTCGCGCCAATTCATACTGAGCATGGACGACATCAACGGGTTACAAACGTCAGTCCCGAGATTCATCTCGCATCCGTACCAAGTAAAATGAAAAGAACAGCACGTCACTACGAACATGCCGACGTCGTTGTGTTCTTATATAAGAGGTTATTCACAAGGGGAAGGACAGATGTCGAAGTAGGTTTACCGATGATGTACTGAGATCATTGTTGAGTCGAAGGATCTTGGCGGAACAATGCATGACACTCGGGATTTTTGACACGAAATCAAGTCCCTCTTCCATCGGTTCGTCCGTGGTTAGGAAGTAGCTGCCCAACAGCATGATCAGCCCTCCAATTGAAGTCACCGCATTGTCCATGTACTCCTCCAGCGTCGGTTTAGTGCCCTTGTTGTACCAACGGGCCTCTTTGATGTACGCGGTGCATTCATCCGCCCACTACAGCATTCAAAATTCAGAAAGCGCATCAATGACCTAGCCGAGGGATGATCTTTTCTCGTACTTCTTTCAGATTCTCAAACGTTTAAAGAGGAGTTGTGAGGGAAAGGTAGAAGAAGAGAAACGAGTTGTCCTGCATGGACTAGGGTCAGGAATCCACGAAAATTATCAGGTGAAAAGATTAAGCAAATTCAAATTTACCACTTTCCGCATGTAAGGGATAGTGTTGATTCCTCGCTCTCTCATCGTCCAATATCCTATTTCGTTGGTCGTGTTGTACAAGGCCAGGAAACAAGCCCTTATTGTCAGAGGAAGTTTATCGACATCCGTGATGTCCCACCTAAACAAAATACACCGTTTCTATAATTTTGTGTGTTTTACCAGCAATTGAAATACTATTTAGCAATAATACTAAAAATCATTGCTTATTGTTACTTTGTTCTTAGTTTTAATCAATTAGATAGAGGGAAAAAGGCATCTAAGACATTGAAGAATTTAATTCATAACATATAATCCTCGTGATCTGTTTTATCTATCACATCATTCCTAGACTCATTAATTATATATCTTTGTTCTTGGCAATAATAGTTTCGAAGGAAAATGATGATGGCGATGATATTGCACAAACCCGACAATGATATCTGTTAAGACCTCAAGCTCTTCTAGCGTTCCATACACATCATAAACGTCATCGATAAGTGTTACCATGTTAGTGAGCTTCGTTGTCATTTCTCTGAATTTTGTATATTGAGGTTCAAAACCATTGCATTGCACCAGAAGTAGTGTTCCACTAGCCTGTCCCTACTGAAGGTCATCTTATTTGCTCCAAGTTCAATCCACCACCTGAAAAAAAATTTGCAATGTGATGACTAAGTCGATCAAAATGCCCTCCTCCGTGTATCGCATTTGCATGGATTTATATCCTCACGTCATGCATCTATGATGTTTGTATGGAGTGCTTGTGTATACCTTGCCATGTTGCTGACTTCCTTCCTATGGGTCGATTGCACCATATTGAAGTCTAATTTAGCCAATCGCAGCAAAGAAGGGATCCTGTCTTGCTGTTTCTCGTACATGTCCATGAACCACCGAGCCTCCAACCTGTTTGGCCTCCAGTGTATCGGTATATCTAATGCATGACTCACCTCACTCGCTAGATTAGCGGGAACTTCGTTGAGGTTTAGATCCTTGAGATGTTTTGAAGCGGAGTTCCAAGCTTCATCAACCATGGTTTCACCTTCCAATCCATGAAAAGAAGCCTCATAAAGACTAAGAAGTGCCTTCACATCCTTCTCGAGCGATTCGTTGACCGTACCGGTCTTGTTCATAAACTTTTGAAACACATCTGTACGTCCAACAAAAGGAATGGTAAGACAAATCTTGATGTGTTGACGTTATTCTCAAAAGGTTAGCTAGTAGCAATTACCTTGCGGTACAATATATCCATGTTGCCTGAGTAGCCGGAATCGAAGGGAAACAGAGTAGAGATCGTCCGAAAGTTGAGTATCTTCAGTGTTGTTGTAGATGGAACTAAGGGCGTTCTTGATCTCTGTCTCAAAATGGTATCCTAGTCCTAATCTTTGAACCACGTCAATGAACTCGAGCTTGGCCACCTGATTCATCTCCCTGTGGAATAGGCCCTTCACTTCTTCCTTCAACCTCTGAACTTGCTCTGTATATTTATCCACCTAGGCACATGATAAACTCAGAAAAAATGAGATCTTAATCAAAGTTAATGCACAAGCAGCGTTGAATATTGTTTCTTGCATTGAAACAGATTGATCCTCATGCTATTTGCAAAAACATTTTAGCAAGCACTATTGAGCTCTCGCCTATATATTGAGAATAAATCTAATTCGCAAGTACACATGCACATCATACATTCAGCTAGGTTGGGTTGTGTGCTGGAAAAAGAAGAAGAAAGGAGAATCATTACTGCGAAATCAGCATCGAGTGACTGCACAAAGCTATAGTCCCAAACGCTAGGTTTCCAATTCGCTGAACGTCTCGCGGCATCTTGATCTTCATTAGTCAAAGCACATTTCGCAAATTGAGCGCCGGAGGAGACGGCAGAGAGGGAGGAGAAGGAGGAGCGAGGGCGACTGAAGAGTAAGAGAGAGCGTTGGTTAGGGCGGATCGAGGAGGGGAGGAAGTTTGTGAGCAAAGCAGGAAGAGCCATTGCGAAATGTGTTGCAAGTCTCTTATGCTCCACCACCCTTTATATTGGTGTTGGTGTGGAGCACGGGTCAAGGAAAATGTTTGCAGCACGTTTTCAATGATTCGACACATTCTGTAAGCATAGTGTTTGATGTACTTATATTTTGATTTAATCAGAAAATGACCGTACTCAACACGGTGTGAATAGTTTGGATAAACAAGAATGCCGTGCTTTAGAATTACCAAAAAATATTTACCAATCCCATACAAGAAACTCAACTATCATCGACACGAAATCTCGATGGATCTTTCAATTTTACTTTAGTTTCCTTAAAATATTCAATAAAATCCATTGCCCCTCCTTTAAGATAAACTAATTAAAGCAAATCAGCTATAGTAGATGTTAAAAATGTGTCTCGAGTTTGAGCTTGTTAAATAAACATGGTCCAAATTAAAGTACTGACATATGACTGCATTAATCCAAAGCCGAGATGTCCCTTCTGCATGCATGTCTGTCGCTGAAAGAAGATTATGAAGTGATTAAAGAAAAGCAGAAGGAATGTGCTGGGGCACACCATATTTGACAAAAGGATTGCATTATTTTTTTTCCTTCTGCAGGCGTACCTGATGCTGAAAGAAGATCTACCAAGTAATTAAAGAAAAGCAAAATGAACGTGCTAGGGCACACCATATTTGACAAAAGGATTGCATTATTTTCTTTTGTTATGTATTAAAGAATGCACGTGATAATCATCTTCCAAGTCATGCGCCCATGCATTAAATGAATGGAGGAATGAAGAATGCGTCCAGAAGGAAGCGGGCGGCCGTAAGAGGGAAAGTCCAAAAGTTGCTGCTTTCATCTCTGCAGGTTGGGCTTTTTTTGGACTTTGGAAATGATGGAGGGAATAATGTGTTCCCTTTATTCTCTTGTGCCAAAGGCACGTGAACGTGCATGAAGACCACGGGAAAATATTAGGTGGGCTGGGCGTGCCAAGTCACCGTGCGCCCTACCAATTGAGAAGCGACACGTGGCTCCATGTGGCGACTGGGTCCCATCTTCAATTTTTTTGTATTCCCTCCCTTCGTTAATTGAAATCGTACAAGGCCCTCCTTCTCTCCCCTTCTCCTTCTCTCCCATCAATTATTCGAAAGTCTCTCTCTCCTCTCTTCTGCACATTTCAAGAAAAAGAACAAGCCCGCTCTCTCTTTTTTTCAAAATGTTCTCCCTCTCTCTCTCGTGCCCAAGAGCACCGCCGGTCGCCTCCGGAGCTTAGAACCGCTGCCTCCTGAGCGAGCTGAGTCGTACGCAAAATTGAATAAACATGTACCAAAGAGACAAAAAAAAAAATGATAGATCGCAAGCTGGTTCGAATGAGAAAAAGGGTGGTGAGCAAGTGGGTAGAATTTTCGGCTGTTCAATTCCTATTATTCTATGAAGGGATGGACGCTGCTGTTGCTTATTGTGAAACCCATCTGACGTTCCTCCATGAGATACACCGGTTCGATGGTTTTCAATGCTTTAGAAAGCTTATAACTTGATTTTTCTACTACCATCATTCGAGTCAAAAGAGAACAAAAGTATGAATTTCACGAGCCATTAACGTCGAATGACCCCTTGGTTAAAAGATATGACATCTTAGCATTTCTATCGTTGAATCGAAGCATATCGGGTATCATTGGAATTGAGAGAATTGAGGGACTATTATTCTCAAATATGCACAAATTATGGTATATTTTTTGTTGTGGAAAGGTGAGCGATCGAATAATAAAATAAACAGAACAAAAAAATAAATCAGACATCAGATTTACGTGATTCAGTCGTAGCGATCTACGTCTATGGGAAAAACAACAATCAATTCCACTATAGATTAAACGCATAACAAAGATTACACACTCAAGTCACTCAAACACTCTCAGTGTTTCTTAAGTGCCAATTACATCCAATAATTCAATGCAAATTTAGCGCAAATTCTCGCGAAATAATCTCTTAATCTCGCAAAGAAATTATGCACGCAAATCTTATCGCAAGATTTAATCGACTTCAACACTATACGTTCTTGGTGTCGTCGCACGAACAAGTATAAGGAGCCCACCTTCGAGCACTCGATATACGGCGCTTCAAAAAGTCTTGACACCGGCGTGTCCAAGCGCTCACGTAATGTGGCGCTTCAAGTCTTCTCTCTTTCTAGGACAATCCGCTGCACTTCGATCAACAACGGCGCATCCAAAAATAAACCCTTCGAGAATATATATGTGCTAGCCACCACCTGAAGGAAGTCCCGTGTTGGTCGGTCAGAGTTGAAGTCCACGCCGGGCTGGAGAAGAAAAGAACTTTCCTTTTTCGTTGTTTCTTTCATCTCCGACACGTTGACTGAGTCAATGTCAAATTTCAAAGTCCATGTTGACTTCCCAGCCTATGTAACCGAAGACCCCAAAACACATTAGGAAAGCTAATTTCCGAAACTTGGCATTTTTTTCGGTATTTAACTTTATCCGCAATTCAATTCGGATGGAGTTCGTTCAATGGCTCAATCTCGAGACATATTTAACATTTTTGGCATCCCTGCTTGCACAGGATTAGAGAAAACCTTTTGTAATCCCATTTCATGTCGTGGAAGTTCAAGCGGGCTTGGTCCGTAGTGTTTCCCTGGTTCAGCATCCACGTTAATCCTCTCGTGTCCATGTTTTACATTGCCTGATTGATTTGTTGCTGCAGTTTTTGTTACGCTCTTTTAGTTAAGCAAAGTGGGGGACTAGAGGATTTCCTAGGGTATTCTTATCCCCGTCGTGCATAAAGTGACGTAGTCATACCACAGGCTTTTCCTGAGCAACGTATTATCATTGAAGTGCGCTTTATTTTCTTAGATAAAAGTTCGCGCTCTTTCATGAAATAGTACATTCAGTGACTTCTGTTTACATATCAATATGGCATCTAAAAATTAGGACTTTAACAAGACCGTGATTACTCGGAATCGATCTTGCGGACGACCTTACTGACCTTTCTTGCAGATGATCTCACCGACCTATGTGCTGCCAGCTAGCTTTATAGAGGATCGGCCTCGATCTCATCGGCTAATTTTTGAGTCAACTGGTCAGCTCGGTCATCTTATCCGCCTGCAAAGTTATAGGTGGAAACGCGAGTTCGAAAGCTCGCCGGAGCAACTTTACACATGTTTTAGTTTCGCTTCCAGTGTTGGTTTTCTGAGCTATGCCGGTTGCTGCCTTCATCTCTCTCCGTTCCTGGACAAAATTTTAAAGTCGAAATACATGAATATTGTCATCTTCTTTTCTCATTTGTTTGCAGTTATTAGTAAATTATACCTCCAGTGCCAACTCCATGCAGCCTGAAGAAACATCCACCATCAATCTTTTTTATTCAAACCGAAATGCTGAAATCAAAGTGAATGTTTTGGCTAAGGAAACGCTTCGTCTCTTCATCTTTGCTCCTCTCCAATGCATCAACCTCTCCTTTGATATGTCACCGACATTTTTTCACCCTATTACTGTGACGCATATATGGTAAAGGCACAAGGTATGTCTCTACAGGTAGACCTACTTGGAGCCTACCTTGTTGAAGTATGATTCAACTTTGTCAAGAAGCTGGCTCAAAGAAGGGGTTACTTTCCAGTTCTTTAGCTCAATAGCTATTTTTCGACCCAAAAAAAAGAAGCTCAGTAGCTATTTTAAAGTATCAGCCTTTAACCAAGTAAAAAAAGTTGAAAAGTCAAAAAAAAGAAGAGAAAAAGTGGACTTCAGCTCACTTTTAAGGAAAAGTAACTGAGAGACAGAGTGAGACCGAGAGCCGCTACGGGAAAAAGAAAGAAAACAGAGAGAGAAAGGAGAGAAAGAAAAGAGAAGGAGGAGGGGAAAAAGAGGAGAAACTCTTACGTGCTTGGTACGGACACCTTAACAGTCCATCTTAATACTATTCTATGATGTCGGTAATTGACTGAGGCTCCTAATCGTCTTTCAAAAGGAATCATCGCAATTAGGGCTCGAAATTTGGAATTATTAGGGATTTGTGTGGCAAATTCCTATTTTTGAGTTGTTGAGCTGTGAATTTTTATAAGAATGATATGTTATGATGTACTGAACCTATAGTGCTTTTCGGATCTCAATTTGAGCTTACGGTTTGTTCAAAATAGAATTTTCAAGTTTGGCACACGTTCTGGTCCTATTTCGAACAATAATTTCAGGGCTGAATTTCAGCCATTTTTGGCGAGGTTTCAGGGCGGCTGAGTTGTGGTAGTTGTTGTATATCAAAATGGCTTTCTAAGGACTATAAGTTGGCTTGAAATTGAATTTTGTGGAGAAAGTTATGGTGTGACGAAGTTTAGCGCACGAACTGCATCTTGCGGACAACAATTGCGGACAACAATAGGTTTTCCGCTAGAGGCAAGCTTTCCGTTGGTGCGTAGGTATCGTTTTATTGACTAATAAGTGTAGTATAGTCGAGTCGTTCATTAAAATGTCCTTTTACTCAGTCTTTTAATATATTTTTTTAGTTAATTGTTAGGAATTCGAGTGCGTAAGCTTGAGTAAGCATCGTTGTTGGTTTTTGTTTTTTTCGCAAGTGAGTGATATTATTTTTTCCTTATATTTTAAACTCATGTTTGAAAAAAAATTATGGGTAATATATGCTATTTGTTGCATAAAATAGGATCGATTTTTTATTGCCATTTATTGTTTGAGTAAGGGAATTGTTCTTTGATTTTAGTTGGAACATTTGCCTGGAAGTGGTTTGTGAAATCTTTATTAAAGAATCTTGGAAAGTTTCTGGTTTATGAGAAGGATTTTGATATTTATCGAATGCTTAAATTATGAAATGATTCTGATTCTATTTGTGGATTACTGGAAATTTGTGACTAATGATTAATACTCAATGTCTCTGTGAACCCTGAAGGGTATAATGGTATGTGCATACTCTAGGATATCCTTATGAGCAGAGCTAATTAACCAAGGGGGAATCTTAGTCGTCTTATCACGGGCATTAATCATGACCATGGTCGCACATTTAAGCTTGAGTTTAGTCAATGGAGTAAACCATTGACATATGATTTGAGTTTAGTTGATAGAATGAATCATCGACCCATGTTATGACTAGTTTAGCCAAGGGACTGGACTATCGGCATGTGTTTTATAAGATTGACTAATGGACTAGACTATTGGTATCTATTTTGTTATTATCTTGAGATACTTTTATTATGAACATATTATGTTAAAAGTAGATTATGTTTGTATTTAAAATGTGCATAGTGATTTATCGATCTGTTTGGAAGAAATATGTTACTCATTGAGCCGTGATAGCTCACTCCTCTCATCTACTTGTTTTTCAAGTTCTTTAGCGAGGTGTGAGTGTTCATATTGAGGAGGACTTTTTGATAGTGGGAATTTTTGGTGTAAGTCAGTATGGTTGTTGAACTTGCAAGCTAGTTGTTTGGGATGTGTATATATAAGTCTAGCCACGGTTGGGAGACGTTGATTGGCGTAGCCACGTGGAGCTCGAGACATCCAATCATTGGCCGAGCTTGGGATTCTTCTCAATATAGCGCGTGCCAATGTGGCACTCGTGCACGCTGTGACGTGGCTTAGAGATCATGAGGTATGATAGCCAATAGGGCCAACACTACCTACCACATTCTCCTCTCTTGAATATTTCCTTGAAATATCCCCTTAACTTCCGAAATTGCACTGATACTTAAGGAAGGCAATGGAAATTGAATTTAAGCTTTCCTTATTTCGCAAAAAATAAATAATTTAAAAAATATTTTTCATAAAAATAATCATTCGTATTACTTTTTAAGTGGTCAATATATATCGACAAAAAACAAAATTGTCAATATGAAATAATTTTCATTATCAACAACAATTTATGTCTAATTATTTTTGTGGACAATATAAATACTTTTCATCGATCATTTCTGTAAAGCGATATAAATGATTATTTTTAGAAAAATATTTGTCTTCAAATATCACTTTAACTTCCGAAATTGAATTGATAATTAAGGTAGTGGATATTGGATTTAAGCTATGTTTGTTTCGTGAAAAATGAATGATTTAGAAAATATTTTCTCAAAAAACGACCTGCCATATTGCTTTTCAGTTAGTCAATGGAAACTATTTTTAGGGACAATAAAAATACTTTCCAGCATTCATTTTTGTAAAGCCGATCATTTTTAAGAGAAAATATTTTTTCAAGTCATTCATTTTCCACGAAACAAGTGCACACTCTTAGCGAAGAAATCTACTTCAAGATTATCGAAGAGAGCAAGTTTTGCAGAGTGCCGAAGTGAGATGATTCTACAAACTCCTTAGTCCGACTAAAGAAATGAAAGGATTCAGTTCACTAACATGAAATCACAGAACGGGGGCAGAAAGAAGACTTCCCGCACGGCCACCAGTTCAAACTTCATTGAACCAGCGACGGTCATAGTTGGAATGTTTTTTCTTTCCTGCTATATGTTCTTTTTTCTTTTCAATCTATCTCCAAATATAAAATTCTGTATATTTGGCATAAAATAAATATCGGTCACCACATATATCATTAGCAATTTACGTCAAATCAGCCAGAACACTAAGAACGGAATAGCATGTGCTTCTCCGGCGAATCTTATGAAGCTTTGTACACACATCCATCAATACCTTAGAGCACACAGACACACCCCCCCAAAGCTAAGAGACGCATAATGTAAAAGGCTTTCTCGAAAAGCTAGACCTCGATCGATAATGAAGCATCCCTAATCAAGGGGCACGGGGTCGAATAAAGCCGACACGATATGGGCCTTGGTCTCGTGACCAGGGAGGCCGTGTCCGTCTCCGTACTGGTAAAAGCACTGAGAAGCTCGCGCCAAGTTCAAGCAGGCGCCAAGGAAAGGCCCAAACCCGGGATACGGGTAGTCCTCGAACACATCTCTGTTCATCCTCTTCCAAGTCTCACGCACCAGATGCCTCATGTGTTCCCGCGTGGCCTCTTCCGAAGCGCCGGTTTCATTCATGTGACATTCCAGCGCCTTGAAGTTGTCCCCTCGCGCCAATTCATACTGAGCATGGACGACATTGATGGGTTACAAACGTCAGTCCCGAGATTCATCTTGCATCCGTGCCAAATAAAATGAAAAGAACAGCACGTCACTACGATCATGCCGATGTTGAAGTAAGTTTACCGATGATGTACTGAAATCATTGTTGAGTCGAAGGATCTTGGCAGAACAATACATGACACTCGGGATTTTCGACACAAAATTGAGTCCCTCTTCCATCGGTTCGTCCGTGGTTAGGAAGTAGCTGCCCAACAGCATGATCAGCCCTCCAATTGAAGTCACCGCATTGTCCATGTACTCCTTCAGCGTCGGTTTAGTGCCCTTGTTGTACCAACGAGCCTCCTTGATGTACGCCGTGCATTCATCCGCCCACTACAGCATTCAAAATTCAGAAAGCGCGTCAATGACCTTGCCGAGGGATGATCTTTTCTCGTACTTCTTTCGGATTCTCAAACGTTTAAAGAGAAGTCATGAGGGAAAGGTATAAAGAGAGAAACGAGTTGTCCTGCACGGGCTAGGGTCAGGAATCCACGAAAATTATTAGGTGAAAAGATGGAGCAAATTCGAATTTACCGCTTTCCGCATGTAAGGGATAGGGTTCATTCCTCGCTCTCTCATCGTCCAGTACCCAATTTCATTGGTCGTGTTGTACAAGGCTAAGAAACAAGCCCTTATTGTCAGAGGAAGCTTATCGACGTCCGTGATGTCCCACCTAGACAAAATATCACCATTTCAACATTTTTCTATGTTTTACCATCAACCAAAATACATTTTAGTGATAATGATGAAAATTAGCGCTTACTATCACTTTGTTAGCTCAAATTGATCAATTACATAGAGGGAAAAGAGCTAACCTAAAAAGACGATATGTCCAAAACATTGTAGAATTTAATTTGTAACATATAATCCTCAGGATCTATTTTATCCATCGCATTGTTCCCAGGCTTATTAATCCTGTATCTTTGTTCTTGCCAATAATAGTTTCAAGGGAAAATGATGATGATGGTGGTGATGATATTGCACGAACCTGACAATGAAATCTGTTAAGATCTCAAGTTCTTCCAGTGTTCCATATACATCATAAACGTCATCGATGAGTGTTATCATAGTAGTGAGTTTTGTCAACATTTCTCTGAATTCTGTATATTGAGATTCAAAACCATTACATTGCACCAGAAGTAGTGTTCCACTAGCCTGTCCCTACTGAAGGTCATCTTATTTGCTCCAAGTTCAACCCACCACCTGAAAAAAAATTTGCAATGTGATGACTAAGTCGATCAAAATGCGCTCCTCCGTGTATCGCATTTGCATGGATTTATATCCTCACGTCATGCATCTATGATGTTTGTATGGAGTGCTTGTGTATACCTTGCCATGTTGCTGACTTCCTTCCTATGGGTCGATTGCACCATATTGAAGTCTAATTTAGCCAATCGCAGCAAAGAAGGGATCCTGTCTTGCTGTTTCTCGTACATGTCCATGAACCACCGAGCCTCCAACCTGTTTGGCCTCCAGTGTATCGGTATATCTAATGCATGACTCACCTCACTCGCTAGATTAGCGGGAACTTCGTTGAGGTTTAGATCCTTGAGATGTTTTGAAGCGAAGTTCCAAGCTTCATCAACCATGGTTTCACCTTCCAATCCATGAAAAGAAGCCTCATAAAGACTAAGAAGTGCCTTCACATCCTTCTCGAGCGATTCGTTGAACGTACCGGTCTTGTTCATAAACTTTTGAAACACATCTGTACATCCAAAAAAAAGAATGGTAAGATAAATCTTGACATGTCAACATTATTTCGCAAAAGGTTAGCTAGTCGCAACTACCTTGTGGAACATTATATCCATGTTGCCTGAGTAGCCGGAATTGAAGGGAAACGGAGTAGAGATCATAGGAAAGCGGAGCATCTTCAGTGATGCTGTGGATAGAACTGAGGGCGTTCCTGATTTCCGTCTCAAAATGGTATCCTAGTCCAAATCTTTGAACCACGTCAATGAACTCGAGCTTGGCCACCTGATTCATCTCCCTGTGGAATAGGCCCTTCACTTCTTCCTTCAACCTCTGAACTTGCTCTGTATATTTATCCACCTAGGCACACGAAAAACTCAGAAAAAATGAGATCTTAATAAAAGTTAATGCACAAGCAGCATTGAATATTGTTTCTTGCATTGAAACAGATTGATCCTCATGCTATTTGCAAAAACATTTGAGTAAGCACTGTTGAGCTCTCGCCTATATATTGAGAATAAATCTAATTCGCAGGTACACATGCACATCATACATTCAGCTAGGTTGGGTTGTGTGCTGGAAAAAGAAGAAGAAAGGAGAATCATTACTGCGAAATCAGCATCAAGTGACTGCACAAAGCTATAGTCCCAAACACTAGGTTTCCAATTCGCTGAACGTCTTGCGGCATCTTGATCTTCAATAGTCAAAGAACATTTCACAAATTGAGCGCCAGAGGAGACGGCGGAGCGGGAGGAGAAGGAGGAGCGAGGGCAACTGAAGAGTAAGAGAGAGCGTTGGTTAGGGCGGATCGAGGAGGGGAGGAAGCTTGTGAGCAAAGCAGGAATAGCCATTGCGAAATGTGTTGCAAGTCTCTTATGCTCCACCATCCTTTATATAGGTGTTGGGGAGGAGAACGGGTCATGGAAAATGTTTGCAGCTGCTTTTGCCGCACGTTTTCAATTATTCGACACATTCTGTAAGCATAGTGTTTGATGTGCTTATTTTTTTATTTAATCAGAAATTGACCGTACTCAACACGCTGTGAATGGTTAGGACGAACAAGAATGCCGTGCTTTAGAAACTACCGAAAAATCTCTACCAACTCCATACAAGAAGCTCAACTATCATCGTCGTGAAATCTCGATGGATCTTTCAATTTTACTTTTGTTTCCTTAAAATATTCAATAAAATCCATTGCCCCTCCTTTGAGATAAACTAATAAAGTAAATCAACTACAGTAGATAATGTAGAAAAATAATTTGAAGGCCGGATATCATGAAAAACGGCATAAGTACAGTGGGAGTGCCAAAACTTGACACGGAGGGACACTTAAGTGCCAAAAGTTACAAAAGGTACACTTAAGTGTCACTTTTAAAAAAAATGGATCACTTAAGTGCAAGTCGCCGGAACCCCGCCGAAAATCCTACATGGCAATTTTTATTAATTTTTTTGCCTACGTGGCTCGCCGGAAATTGAAACGATGAAAATCGGTGCAAAATGACGTTTTTGCGGCGACGTGGATTTTAAAATTTATTAATTAAATAATTAAAAATATATATTATTATAAAATCGATTTTATTAACAAAAAAAAAAAAAAAAACCAGGAGGAGGGGATCGGCGAGGGCTCGCCGCCGCCCGCCGCCCCCCACCCTCACCGGGAAGGGCCGGTGAGGGTCGGCCGGGGGCGCCGGGCCCCGACCGGCCTGCGGCGAGGGTCGACGGGCCCTCGCCAAGATCTGGGGGCGAGGGTCACGCCGGTCTGGCGGCCAACGGCCCTTGGCTCGGCTGGGCGAGGGCCGGCGACCCTCGCCGAATCTGAGGGAGGGTCGCTGTAATATTCAGGTCTTTTGGAAGTGGTGGGACCCACTTGAGTTTAAAAAGAAAAGAAAGAGAGTTGAAAAGTCAAAGAGGAGAAGGAGAGAGAATAAGTGGGGGTTACATTTTCATTCGCAAAAGCTGAACCAGTCGGGAGAGAAGAAAAAGAGAGAAAAGAGGAGAGGGAGAGAGAAGAAGAAAGGGAAAGAAGGAGAGGGTTTTGCACGTACACGTCGCAGGAGCCTCACAAAGCCGACTCGATTATTTTATACAACACCCGGTGAGTACACGTGCCTCTTATTCCTCTAATCGAAGCATTTTTCCAGTTTAGGGCTCAAATTCGGAATATTGGGAATATTGAATGGCGAAGTTCGATTTTTGAGCTATTAAGCTATGAAAATTTATAAGAATGGTAATTTAGGATGTCATGGACCCGTAGGATTTTACGGAATTGGATTTGAGCTTGTGGTTTGTCTGAAACAGAATTTTGAACTTTTGCTCGCTGGATGAACAGTACGCGTGCGGTTGCTTGGCTTGGAGATCTGATTTTGTCGGTTTCGGTTCAAAATTAGATTATCCAACTTATGGGTCTTCTAGTGCTTGGAATTATCTTCATTTTGACTATAAGATTGCTTGGATCAGAGTTCGGATGAGAAAGTTGTGGCATAATCAAGTTTTGCACCCTAGTCTCGCTTCTTGAACGGCTTTGAATAAATTGCTTTTGTTAGGCGTTTCGTTAGCGCTCAGGGGTCGTTTTATTAGTGTTAAGGCGTGATTTAGTTGTCTTAATAATTGAGGTAGATTTTTATTGGGTTTTAACTCATTCCTCAATTATTTGTTAGGACCGCGAGTTTGACGATTCAAATATCGTTTTATTGGATCGTAGGCGACAAGGTGAGTGGTACTATATCTTCTTTGAATTTGTGAAATTCATGTGAGAAAATTATATGGATTATATTATGGTATGGGATTATGAAATGACATTATTATTGCATAAAAATCGGATCGGGCATGGACTACATTTTGATTGTTTATAAAGGTTTGGAAAGCATATTATGCAAAGTATTGAAAGGCAAAATATCTTTATAAGTGTTTTGCAAATGATTTATGGAAAAGTATGTGGATGACTTGAGAAATGGTAGATGACGATATTGCAAAAAGGTATTTATTTGGTTTATTATATTGATTCATGGATTGACTTTTCGGTATTTGAGGATGATTATTTTGCTCATTATTGCTTTGTGAGCCCATTGAGGGCATGTTGGTATGCATACCGGGTAGGATATCCTTCTGGGCCGAGCCACCGGCATTATAGGTGGAGACCTTGCCAAGGGGGAATCTTGGTCGCCTTGTCACAAGGCGTTGTGTCGTGACCATGGTAAGAAATTGAGCAATAGATTGGTCAATGGATGGACCATTGACATGTGATTTTGAATGGAGATTATTCAATGGACTTGACCATTGATTCTTGTATTGTTATGGTGGTTTAAATGAGTTTTCATATGAGTATAAAAGTAACTCTTATATGATTTATTATATATTTTATATATTTGATGGAGTTTAAAAGGTTATGGGATTTCTTCGAATCCATGCATAGTGCTTGCCCGATCTGTTTAGAAGATATGTACTACTCACTGAGCGGTGGTTGCTCATTCCACTCACCCTTTATGTTTTCAGGTTCCTCGGTTAGCAGCGAGTAAAGCGAGAGCGCTGTTGGGGGAAACTTTTAATTTTTGGTAAGGAAGAAACTTGTTTAGTGTTTGTTATCTTTTGAGTTGGCTGAGTTCTTATTGTTAATATTATTTTGGAGGATTATAGAAACTCTGATGTGTAGCCAACGTATTAGTCTATCTGATATATATATGAGTTTGAGTTCATATATGTTGATATCAGGTTGTTGGTTATATTGAGGCTGCGTCATTCGTGTGGAAGGACGGCCGTGTCATACTCCTTTTCTTGCAGTTTTGGGGTGTGACATCTTTTGGTATCAGAGCCTAGGTTGTGATCGTTTGGGTGTAGATTTTATGGGACGTTGTGAGTTGTGCGAAAGATTTTAGTGCGTTAGTCTTTTATTAGGTACTAAGATGTATGTTTTATTTTGAGTCCAAGCAGTCATTGATTTTGATTCAAAGAAGCATGCTTCATTTTTGAGGGACAACAAAGACAAGCGAATTCTTACTTTAAATATCAGGATTGTATCCTAAGAATTTCGAGGTGCGGTTTTGATAAGAGATAAAAAGAAAAAGGATTCAAGTCCCGACTCACAGGAATAGAGCAATACAAGGTGCTCAAGATAATGGAATTCATGAAAGTTCTATTCGACCCAAGGATAGTCAACCGAGCATCTCCATGGAACATGCTTCATTTGTGTGGAAAACAAGCTTTAATTGATTTGCTCAAGAGTGAAGAGGGAATGACGATGACGAAGGGAACTTCAGTATAGCATCGAATTGTTTTTATGTTGCTCACAGTAATCATAGCTAGTCTATTGTTCCTTGTATGTGCACAACGTGGTGGGCCTCTCAGAAGTATAATAGACTCTATCCTACTAATGACGACAACATCATGGACCTTAAAGAACTTTTGAGAAAGAGGCGTGTTTCCAATTCCTTCGTAGTGGTTTCCATGAAAGTTTAGATCAGTTGATAATCATATGTGGAAGGGCAAAGTAGTACTCTTATTGAATTGGATCTGTAGAGAATATCCAGTGTGATCAAATATTCTTTCACCATTGTTAGAGTTTCTATTGATATTGCAAGTTTTATCCACTTGTGACTCCAATGAGTTTATGGATTGATGGTTAAGAATGGGCAAGAGCATATTTTGGTTGTGGGCATTGCATTGTTAGATGCTTATGCAAGATACTAAAATGTTGGTAGCTCTTATTAAGTGCTTCAAGGACTAAAGAGCTCATGTTTGATTTCTTTCAATGCAGCTATTATTAGGTTTGTGTACATTGATATTTCAATGAGGTCCTTGCACGGTTTAACAAAATTATGATAGTTGGCATTGTACTTGGTTTAGTGATAATGGTATCTATAGTGCAAGCACGTGTTACCTTGAGATCATTGGAATTAAAATCTATTCATAGCTTGATTATTAAGGTTGGTCTTTGGCTGCATGTACAGCGATAATTTGAGAATGTGCACATTTTGGACATCCACAAAAGGCTTTGCGCCTTTGGTAAAAACGTGGAGTACGAGAGAATGTGAAATAAGAGAATTGTTTTTTTTTTCCTCATGAAGAGGACATAGGAAAAGGACTATAACTTGGCCATAGCATGTTGCAGGACAACATTACCTTGGATCTGAAATTCTTACACAAACAAATATCTATGGACAGGTTCTCAAGAAATGAAAAAGAGCAGTTTGTTTTGTAAGGAGGGAGGGTGTTGGTGGTTTCTTCAAGCTGCAACAATGATAAAAATCAATCTTTGATACTGGGGAAGGCAATTATATGAAATTGCTAGAATTGGATGATCCGATTAATAAAGAGTCCTTACAATTTAGGAATTTGGATCGGGAGAAAAGGAAATATTTATTCAAGTTACAATGGAAAAAAAAGAATGTTTATTTGTGACTTGGTTGTTGGGGATGTTGTTCATATATCTGCGATGACATATTTTTATCAGATAGTCTTTTTATAGCGAGATACAGCCTTTTGATTGACAAGTCAACGCTTATGAGGAGAAGCCTTTCCTTGTCTGGAACTAAAAGTGCAAGATGGGTAGGGAAAACGTTGGTGACAATGGTTGGTGTGAGGACCGAGTGGGGAAATTGATGGAAAGATTAGGTGATGGTAGGGATGAGACATATACTGGTAAAATTGAATGAGGTCGCCACAGTTATTGATAGGATATGGTTAATTGGGTAAAGATATCTTGAAATCAGGCTATGCTTTTTCAACATCGGTTGACGATTCTCTCATCTTAATGTATATAAGATGTCGTGTTCTTCAACAAAAGAGACTATCACCGAAGAGATCGCCTGGAGCATGTCAAGTGACATAGTTCTCATCTAGGATGCCATGAAAAAAAAAAAAAAGGGAGTGGGGAAGTTCATATAGCTCATGTCGACATTTGTTAGAGACTTGGTCATAACATTTATCAAGAGGTGGCTATTGATTCGATTATGCTTTTATGATTCCTCTACTAGTGACTGTGAATGGAGTTATGTCCCTCATCATCTCAAAAGTGGCATATCATGGGCAAAATGCTTATGCAAAGGCAATAAATGTTGTTGAACAAACAAGTGGTTCGATTATGATAGTTGCATAATTTATTAGAGAGGAGCAAGTAATCACAAATTACAACAAATTCCTTGCGAATGCATACAAACCAAGGGTCCACAAATGCCTACTAGGTCTTGGAAGAGTCATGCTCATCTTTGGTGCTTATGCTTTGGCAATATGATATAGTGCAAAGTTGATATTAGACAAAGTATATGTTGGGAGTGCATTGATTAATGTGATCATGGCAATATTGATTGATTCCATGTCTCTTGGGTGGGCGTATCAAGTTGCTGCATATAAGATGTTCGAGATCATCCACGAGAAGCTAAGATCAATTCTTTTGATACTAAGGGAAATAAACTAGATGAATTCATTGAGATATAGAGTTAAGGGATGTTTATTTCAGTTATGTAGCTAAGCCTGATGAACAGGTTCTCTCTTAGCATCCTAAGTGGTGCAATTGGAACAAGGTTGAAGTGGGAAGTTTAAGTTGATCAGTTTGATAGAGAGATCATATGACTCATAAGCCAGTGGAATACTTATCAATGGTATCAACATTAAAGAGTTTCAGCTTAAATGGATCAAAAAAAAAAAAAAATTGGGCTTGTTAGCCGGGAGCCAATGTTTAGTCATGTGCAACATCAATGACAACATTGCATATGGAAACAAAGGCGTCACGCTTAAAGAGATCAAAGCTATTGAGAACTTGTGAATGCTTCCAAATTCATAGACAAGTTACCGTAGGGCATAAACAATAAAGTTGAGGAATATGGGACTCAGTTGACTATTGGACAGAAGTAAAGAGTAGCCATAACAAGTGACCTGCTTAAAAATTGACGAGTGCACTTGATGTGGAATCTACAAGGATAGTCCAAGGGGCTTGTCATTCTTGCCCACCATTTGAGTATAGTTAGGAATGTCGATATGATTGCCATTATTCATCGTGGAAAAAAAAAAAACAATAGAGGTCGGCTCATCCTTTGAATTGCTCAAGGATTTAAATGGGGTTTTTTCTCAGCTAATACGCTTGCAGGAAGTGAACAGAGAGTCCGAACAAGCACAAGTTGACCAAAACAAGCCAGAGATAACTGCCTTACAGGTTGTCTAGTCCGAGAATGTTGTACAATAATCATTTACTCGGGGATCATCTTTAGGGGATATTAGTCGTAACTCATTTTTAGTCTCCTTTGGTCTTTCCACTGGACTCAGCATTGTCGATGATATTGTGGTCAAACCACCAAAAGTCTCCCTACGCCGAATTGCTTGTTTCAATAAACTAGTGGTTCCTATCTTGCTAATTGGAAACTGTCACTATAGTTGTTGTTGGCATGATACTTTCGATTTGCGACATACCTAAGACAAGTGTTATTAAAACATTTTATGAACCACCACCTGAATTTAGAAAGGATTTTAAGTTTTGGGAAGTGATGATTCTGGTCCTTAGTATTGCATCATTTGTGATATAGCCTCATTTATTTGATGATTAAGGTAAGTTCAAATTTCGAGGACGAAATTTTTTTAAGGAGGGAATGATGTAATATTTAGGTCTTTTGGAAGTGGTGGGACCCACTTGAGTTTAAAAAGAAAAGAAAGAGAGTTGAAAAGTCAAAGAGGAGAAGGAGAGAGAATAGGTGGGGGTTACATTTTCATTCGCAGAAGCTGAACCAGTCGGGAGAGAAAAGAAAAAGAGAGAAAAGAGGAGAGGGAGAGAAGAAGAAAGGGAAAGAAGGAGAGGGTTTTACACGTACACGTCGCAAGAGCCTCGCAAAGCCGACTCGATTATTTTATACAACACCCGGTGAGTACACGTGCCTCTTATTCCTCCAATCGAAGCATTTTTCCGGTTTAGGGCTCAAATTCGGAATATTGAGAATATTGAATGGCAAAGTTCGATTTTTGAGCTATTAAGCTATGAAAATTTATAAGAATGGTAATTTAGGACGTCATGGACTCGTAGGATTTTACGGAATTGGATTTGAGCTTGTGGTTTGTCCGAAACAGAATTTTGAACTTTTGCTCGCTGGATGAACAGTACGCGCGCGGTTGCTTGGAGATCTGATTTTGTCGGTTTCGGTTCAAAATTGGATTGTCCAACTTATGGGTCTTCTAGTGCTCGGAATTATCTTCATTTTGACTATAAGATTGCTTGGATCGGAGTTCGGATGAGAAAGTTGTGGCATAATCAAGTTTTGCACCCTAGTCTCGCTTCTTGAACGGCTTTGAATAAATTGCTTTTGTTAGGCGTTTCGTTAGCGCTCAGGGGTCGTTTTATTAGTGTTAAGGCGTGATTTAGTTGTCTCAATAATTGAGGTAGATTTTTATTGGGTTTTAACTCATTCCTCAATTATTTGTTAGGACCGCGAGTTTGACGATTCAAATATCGTTTTATTGGATCGTAGGCGACAAAGTGAGTGGTACTATATCTTCTTTGAATTTGTAAAATTCATGTGAGAAAATTATATGGATTATATATGGTATGGGATTATGAAATGACATTATTATTGCATAAAAATCGGATCGGACATGGACTACCTTTTGATTGTTTATAAAGGTTTGGAAAGCATATTATGCAAAGTATTGAAAGGCAAAATATCTTTATAAGTGTTTTGCAAATGATTTATGGAAAAGTATGTGGATGACTTGAGAAATGGTGGATGACAATATTGCAAAAAGGTATTTATTTGGTTTATTATATTGATTCATGGATTGACTTTTCGGTATTTGAGGATGGTTATTTTGCTCATTATTGCTTTGTGAGCCCATTGAGGGGCATGTTGGTATGCATACCGGGTAGGATATCCTTCAGGGGCCGAGCCACCGGCATTATAGGTGGAGACCTTGCCAATGGGGAATCTTGGTCACCTTGTCACAAGGCGTTGTGTCGTGACCATGGTAAGAAATTGAGCAATAGATTGGTCAATGGATGGACCATTGACATGTAATTTTGAATGGAGATTATTCAATGGACTTGACCATTGATTCTTGTATTGTTATGGTGGTTTAAATGAGTTTTCATATGAGTATAAAAGTAACTCTTATATGATTCATTATATATTTTATATATTTGATGGAGTTTAAAAGGTTATGGGATTTCTTCGAATCCATGCATAGTGCTTGCCCGATCCGCTTAGAAGATATGTACTACTACCACGAGCGGTGGTTGCTCATTCCACTCACCCTTTATGTTTTCAGGTTCCTCGGTTAGCAGCGAGTAAAGCGAGAGCGCTATTGGGGGAAACTTTTAACTTTTGGTATGACTTAAGGAAGAAACTTGTTTAGTGTTTGTTATCTTTTGAGTTGGCTGAGTTCTTATTGTTAATATTATTTTGGAGGATTATAGAAACTCTGATGTGTAGCCAACGTGTTGGTCTATCTGATATATATATATATGAGTTTGAGTTCATATATGTTGATATCGGGTTGTTGGTTATATTGAGGCTGCGTCATTCGTGTGGAAGGACAGCCGTGTCATACTCCTTTTCTTGCAGTTTTGGGGTGTGACAGTCGTGACCCTCGCCGCAGGCCAGCTGAGGTCGCCAGCCAATGGCCGGGGCCCGGCGACCCCGGCCGACCCTTCCCGGCGAGGGTGGGGCGGCGACAGCGGCGGCGAGCCCTCGCCGATCCCCTCCTCCTGTTTTTTTATTATTTATAAAATCGATTTTAATTTTTAAAAATCGACGTGGATAATTTTTTAAAAAAAATTGCCATGTGGATTTTTTGTTTTGAGAAAATGCTCCGTCGGCAAATGAAATCGCCGGAAAATGGACACATGGCAATTTGGCCGGAATTTTTCGCCATTGGCACTTAACTGATCCATTTTGCTCCGATTTTGGCACTTAAGTATACATTTTGTAACTTTTAGCACTTAAATGTCCCTTTGTGCCAACTTTTAGCACTTCAGAGGTCCGTACCTCCATGAAAAACCCTAGAAACACAGCATCTAGGATTATAAAACATTCTCCTCGTGGCCCTTTGAATTTACCCCCATTTTTTTCTCGTGCGAAACGCGCTCTCCATCAGTGGGTGTCCCCCCTTCAAAAGGCTTTGCACTGCTAGTTTTTAATATTAGATGGACGAATGAAAGAGGCAAGAAATGGGGGAAGGAAGGGTAAAAACAGGAACGATAACGAGCGACGACCTACTGAATTCGAAGTGGAATTGGTAAGAAAACGTCATAGGATGTCAATCTTCCTATTCTGGGAAGTTAGGTGGCAAAGTGCAAAGACTGTACGAACGTGGCAAGAAGTTCCCGAGCTGGAAGGGTCCTCCGCTCTCGAAGTGGAAGTCGCTCTCCATGCCAGATATCACAAATAACGTGTGCCTATCACTGATCTCGACGCCAGCATCGCGGATCACGTGTGGCCATTCTTTATATTTGATCTTGGATCGAATCAAAGTCGTAGCGAATGAAGAACGAGGAGTTGGAGAACGAGAGGGACAGATTCAACCGACGTGGAAAAAATGAGAACCTGGACATCTCCGGAGGTTTCTTGTACTGTGGTCATTTCCTCGTGATTCATGATTTTGATCTCACTTTCCTTTGCCTCTCTGCCTCCCTCATGCTTTCTTTATTCTCTCTTTCTTCCCCTCCTTTGGGGGGAGGAAAATTTTTGCACTTTTCCATGGAGAATGATATGCTCTTTGATTTGAGCGAGCCGGGCACGCGCAAAATTGAATAAACATGTAACAAAGAGACAACAAAAAAAATGATAGATCGCGAGCTGGTTCGAATAAGAAAAAGGGTGGTGAGCAAGTGGGTAGAATTTTTGGCTGTTCAATTCTTATTATTCTATGAAGGGATGGACGCTGCTGTTGCTTATTGTGAAACCCATCTGGCGTTCCTCCATGAGATACGCTGGTTCGATGGTTTTCAATGCTTTAGAAAGCTTATAACTTGATCTTTCTACTACCATCGTTCGAGTCAAAAGAGAACAAAAAGTATGAGTTTCGTGAGCCCTTAACGTCAAATGCCCCTGTGGTTTAAAGATGCAACATCTTAGCCTTTCTATCGTTGAATCTAAGCATGTCGGGTATCAATAGAATCGAGGGACTATTATTCTCAAATATGCACAAATTCTGCTGTATTTTCGACATCCTCGCTCACAGGATTAGGGAAAACCTTTTGTAATCCCATTTCATGTCGTGGGAAGTTCTGGCGAGCTCGGTCCGTAGTTTTTCCATAGTTTAGTGATTCACGTTAAACCTCGTGTCCCTGCTTTACATTACCTGGTTGATTTGTTGCTACAGTTTTAGTTACGCTCTTTAATTACACAAAGAGGGGGACTAGAGGATTTCCCAGTGTATTCTTATCTCCGCCGTGTATGATGTGACATGATCATGCCACGGGCTTTTCTGGGACAGTGTATTATCATCGAAGTGCGCTTTATTTTCTCAGATAAAAGTTCGTGCTCTTTCATGAAATAGCACATTCAGTGACTTCTGTTTACGTATCAATATGGCATCTAATAATTAGGACTTCAACAAGACCGTGATTACTCGGAATCGATCTTGCGGACGATCTGACTGACCTTTCTGGCAGATGATCTCACCAACCTATGTGCTGCCAGTTAGCTTTATAGAGGATCGGCCTCGATCTCATCAGCTAATTTTTGAGTCAACTGGTCAGCTCGGTCATCTTGTCCGCCTGCAAAGTTATAGGCACGAAACGCGAGTTGGAAAGCTTGCCAGAGCAACTTTACACATGTTTTAGTTTCGCTTCCGGGGCTGGTTTTCTGAGCTGCGTCGGTTGCTGCCTTCATCTCTCTCCGTTCCTGGGCAAAATTTTAAAGTCGAAATATGTAAACAATGTCATCTTCTTTTCTCATGTGTTTGCAGTTATAAGTAAATTATACCTCCAGTGCCAACTCCATGCAGCCTGAAGAAACATCCACCATCGATTCTTTTATTCGAACCAAAATGCTGAAATCAAAGTGAATGTTTTGGCTAAGGAAACGCTTCGTCTCTTCATCTTTGCTCCTCTCCAATGCATCAACCTCTCCTTTGATCTGTCACCAACATTTGTTCACCCTATTACTGTGACGCATATATGGTGCAGGCACAAGGTATGCCTCTACAGGCAGCGATACTTGGAGCCTACCTTGTTGAAGTATGATTCAACTTTGTCAAGAAGCTGGCTCAAAGGAGGGGTTACTTTCCAGTTCTTTAGCTCAGTAGCTATGCCTTCCAATTTTGAATAAAGGGCCGCCGCCATTCTCAAGGACTCAAGCTTCTTTGTTGGGAAGCCTTCAAACCTGGCCAGAACCTGATTTTGACATAAGCCAGTGATTTTCTAGGTTAAAATGACCCCACTGCTAATGACGAGAAATTAACTGAATGAGAGTACCTTTGTCTCAACATTTGGTTTCTCCATCCATGGTTCGACATATTTTGATGTGGAAATTTAAGAAGTTCGGATCACTAGAAACTGGAAGATAACAAAATGAATGTACCTGAGTCTCATCGGTTAACTTTTCCAAGTGCTGTTCGACGAACTGATGGAATTTAAGGAGTTCAGACATGTCCTTAGTTTGAAAAGCACTGATGGTTGCTTTTAGCTCCTTAATCAAATCGCCGTGCTCTCGGACGTCTTCTTCAATCTGTTGAAAATATGTTGATCTATAGAACCAAACAAAGCAACAATGTGGCTGTTTAGTTTTTTTGCTCACTAACTCACTGCGACAAAGGAATCTACATCAATGCCAGTAGAGGAACCTAACCTTTTAGCAATCTCTGCTATGGCATCTGCCATTCCCTGTTTCCCGCCCGAAGACACTCCGACTGGTGTTCTTTTGTCTTTTGATGAGTTTCGGTTTTCCTCTCCACCTTCTACCTTTGCCTTCAACTTTCTATACAACTTGCTCATGTTTGTAGATCTCTTTAGCTTGGTATTTGTTTTCTTTGCACGCAGTGCTTTTGCCATATTACCTGGAGGAGGTGGGGGCGGTGCACCTCCCTCGATGGTGGCATAGGGGGCGGAGGAGCTGATGATGATCCTTTAGTTGTTGGAATTGGCAGTGGAGGCGGGGGCAGAGTTGTCTCTAGTTGATTGAATGATAAAGACGTGTCCTTTGGTGGCGTAGCTGGAGGAAGAGGAGGCAGCGGTGGTGGCAGTGCAAGGATTGCTGCCTCTAGGCATTCTAGGCTCGGCTTCTTCACATCTGAACTTGCACTTTGTATTTCTTGGAAACCGTCTGCTTCTTTAAAATCCCTTGTCCCGTGGCTACTTTCTTCTGCAGGTAGTTTTCCAGCAACAGCTTCATCTTCGGGAGTTGACACATCCTGTTTCTTGTTCATGTCACCGCCTTCTAAAAGGTTGTGGCTCAGCATTGGTGTATGAGGAAGGGTGCAGAATGGGAAACACTTCACGTCGAGAAGCTTTAGTTGCTTCACCGCTTTAATTCGGAGAGGCAGAAGAAATGGAGGCCTAAAAGTGATGTCAGTGAATTCTTCGGGCAGTCTCATGGAAAGATTCAGCTCAGGCGGGAATGATGTCGGAGTGTCGGGTGAGGGACAGGTACTTCTGTTGTCCAAGCAGGACTCACTCAAGATCTCCCCAAAAGCATTACTCTTTCTGTTGCCGTCACTGATTTTCTCATCTTCATCCATTACATCAAAGAACTCCTTTGCAATGTTAATCATGTGATCGAGCTTGGCAAGCACTCTGGCACCTGTGTGAAATGCAGCGGACTTAGTCTGGGGGGCATCTAAAAATTGTCTAATCGGATAACTTACCAAGTTGATCTATATCGACATCGTCCATTCCATCTTCAGCAATATCTCCAGTATTGGCTATCCACTTGTTTTTCGCCCACATATTGCTGATGGATCTTAGAGCACGATAGAGATGGATCAGTCCCTAGGCAAGTGCCTTCTTATTAGTTGATGTATTCAATAGATGAAAGTAAAAAGTAAGATTCGAATATTGCTAATTGTCAACGGACCTGGCGTACTGATATTTCTACTCTTCCCGAGTTCAAATTGTCTGATATGGCGTCAGGATATAACTTGTGCAGATCTTCAACGGTTCCAATCATCAGCTGAAGCAAGACATGTACCAGGAATTATTAGTCCCCGCAAGTAACACAGCTTGTGAACAAAAATTTCACCCCGCCTTTGCTGTTGGGCAGATTAAGTACCTGATGAATGGGAACAGAGGGATCGCAAGGAGGAAGGTCAATAAAATCTCGAAAGACCAATATTTTCTTCTGGAGCTCGACCAACAAGATATAATCTCCTTCCCACCCACATGAGCTTTTGACCTTGATGGCTACCTCTTTTTTTGGTTTTTGGTATAAATCCTGCAAATGCGGAACACATGGAATCATATGCATGCTCAATTGGCATTGATGCTAACTTTTTCATTAGCGGAGATGCCTATCGACCTTTGATCTACATGGTTGGAGAAACGATCTTTTATGTTGCATTCTATATATATATACAATGGACTTTGCTATAACCAAATCCAGCTCACAGCGATTCATGATAACCATGAGTTCATTTTTGTTGAGGAATCAGACCACACATGATCATCAACTAGGACATTCTTCGAAGAGCGTGACTGATAAAAGAGAACACAAATCATGCGATTTGACGTATTTACCTGAAATTGGTCTACATTGTCGTGGACTAAGGTGTATTTCTCCCCTGAAAAGCCAGAAGCCATTGCTATGATTTAATTTCCTTATTTTCCAGCAAATGTCGAAACCGGGGGAGGATATAAATGTCAGAAAGTGTGATGATGTATTGGTTCTTCCTATTCTCAGAGCTTGGAAACTGGAAACCAAAGTTCCGGGCAATAATTGAACAAGAATGAATCAAATGAATGAATAGCTATACTGGAGATTGACGAGCAATGGTGCGAAGGCAGGATCAGTAAGAAGAAAATGAAGACAGAGAGAAAGCGAGTAGAAGGCTGTGATTGGGGAGGAGAGAGACAATGTCAGCAACCGTCTGCCTCCTTGAGAAGGGACAAAACTATGCAGGCGCACCCGTCGTCTTGCTGCAATCTCCATATCCGTTCATAGTTGAGCCTGTTGAAAGGGGAGAAGCTTCTCTCCTTCATTTTAGGAACTGTTGGACTACAATGCTTCCACTTGTCTGCGAGTCTGTTATGGATTCCAAAATTGATGTCGAATTCATTTATTCTCTTGCATCGACTTTGTTTAGATCGTTGCGCCAAAGTTAGAGAAAGATCGGGAACAAGATACCAGGCTAATTATAAGTATTTACTCTTGCCCATATCTGTGCCATTACTACCCAAGCGGACCAAACTTAGATCAATTTAGCGCACTTCCTCTCTTTACTTATTGCGTTTCGAACGAAGAAAGACCAGCAATCTTGTATGCTTAAACACGTGCACAGAAATTCATTTCTTAGAGAATAAGTTATGTTATTTGATTCACAAGCGCATACAAAAAGACTTGGAGGAACTCGTTTAGTCACCGAGCCAATCAATAACTGCCGAGCTCAATACCTCGTTAAACCATGTTCAATAGTCCAATGACAACTTCTAGTCTAATGAACCATAATGTGAATGAAATTATTGGGCGGCGACCTCTGTAAGTTGCCACAACATATGCTGAAACGACGACCATTGCCGAGATGCATCATCCTCTGCTCATCCTTTTGCAGGCTTGAAAATGAATAATATGTCAATACTTGGATGCCATATCACCATGACCCAACTAAAGTTATTTTGACTGATCATCTTATCGATGCTATTGCTTCTTGAAATCATAAGCGATGGCTCCTCAGCGGCTGCGGCGCCGATACCCTGATGGCCGATTGGCAATTGCAAGACCTCAGAGAACCGATGCGCATGAAAGATAGGACTGAAATGACCATCGCTTTTGCCTTCACCACCGCCTTCTTGTTGCAAAGACCACGGGAGTTCGACTCATCGGCCGCCAACCTGTCCGCAGATCCTAACTTGTAGGTCTTGAGGAATACCTGCCGCTGCCTGGCCCGCTCGCGCCTATAACTGAAGGAAGGCCTCAGGCTGCCGTGGGACTCTCTCCTGCGCCTCGACAAGTTCCTCCACCTCAAGGTGGAGTTCCTAGCAAGAGTGTTCATGGCGGTCCAGAAATTGGGAACTGAAATTGAGATGAAGATGATGGGATTGTGATTCTTGGGACGTGCTTCTTATATCACAAGAAGAATTTTCTGAGTGCACGTATAAAATTGGTGTGGTTATTTAAAGTGTTTTTAGTTCAGTAGTCACTCGTTGACCATCTCTCTCGTTCTCCTCTTTCTACTTCGGTGGGCGGACGAGATGACATTAAATGTTGCATTCAAGAAACCACGAGGAAAGTCATGTGTGAAATTAATGAAATGCGAACGTGTTTCCATTTCGAAACTTATCTATTACTGTCTTTTTTATATTTTTGGTTTGTCTGCACTTTGGAAAGATTCACGTTAATGTCTGAATTTTGTTTTTCCCCAGTACCCATCTAATTTATTTTTGTCTTGCTCATGTAAGGCGGCTGTCGTTCTTAATTCACGTTGCCATAGTCCGCATAAATTGAATTCACATTGAATTTCTCCATTTCGTCAATAAGATAATCTGGTGTTCAGGGCCTGCCTGAAAGCCAACAAGAGGAGTTGCAGGTTTGAAATTTTTTTTTCTCTTTTGGCGTTTGTCGCTGGCGCCTGCTTCTTGTAGCCTTGGATCTTGCGATGATGGCGAGGTATGGTTTGTTTACGCTGCAACAGAGTTTCCAGGTGCACCCGGCCATGTAACTAATATTGGATGTTTTCATTGAAATGTAAAGGTGAGATTTTATATGCCACCATCCTCATTGATATAGATCTTGTTCCCCACCGAATCATTCTATTTCTATGTAAATGCAATTTAATCTCGAGGTTTGGATCTCACACGCCTCTTGTTTATAGAGTCATCCTTGAAGCCTCTGTCCCTATATAGCTGTCTCCTATCGGGAGGATCATAATTCAGATGCTATATAAGATATGAATGTGATGCGCAATAAGTTGGCACGTAAGAACATGAGTGGGGCGATAATAAGACGATGCTGATATGATGATTGCAGAATGCGAACGGGATTTGCGGAGAACAAGCTGGTGCTTTGGAAGGCAAATGCAAATTGACAGACGAAAAAAAAAGCCCGAAACTTTCTCATACCCTTCTGTTCCTCCCCTGTGCACCCACAAGCCATGTCCTTCTCTTCCTCTCCTCCTAACCCTTCTTCTCCTTCTTCTTCGTCTGCTTCCTGCATTGGCCCCACCGTTTCCTTCTCGTCATGTCCTCTCACCCGCCATAGCAGGTACTTTTGGATTTCTCTGGCTTTTTCGTGGGAGCGGTGGTGTGGGGCTTGGGGATATTGTTCTTGTCTTGCATGGGTACGAAAGTTTTTGGGTATCGCCCATCTCTTTCTGTACTGCCTCAAAAGATATTGTTTTTTTTTATAACTTTTCGATTAGATTAGGGGGATTATTTGTTACGCAAAAGGTATGCAAAAAGACCCTTTGATTGCGCTCGTTGATGCATTCCTCTGCTAAAAAGCTTCTTTTGCATTGTGCTTCTTTAATTGAAATATGCCTAGTGTGTTCCACAGTTATAGCTGTTGACCTTTGAGAGAGAGAGAGAGAGAGAGAGAGAGAGAGATGATGATGATGACGACGACGACCATGATGATGATGGGAAGTCGAATTGTGGAAGCAAAGCATGGCAGGGGTGCAATCATTGGTGACCCAAGACTTCATAACCATCTTTGTTCTTCATTTGCCTTTTGCTTTCGGTTTAAAAAGAGTGGGGGGAGAAAAAAGAATGCCCATGTTTGATTTGGGCCACTGATGAGATTAAGAAGGCATAGACAATGCATTCCATCTTGCTCATCTCCCCGCCGAGTAATCCCCTACCCATTTCTATCTTGCATGGTCTTGTTACTTATATCGAATTCTTTGGTTCTGATGCTGGCCTCTTGAAATGTGCCCCAGCTATAATTGTTTGATTCTGAGTAGTTGGTGGTGGAGCTTCATCTATGCTGCGTATATCCTGCATTTTGATTTCCCTCTTTTTATGTTCTGTCCTTTTTCTGCATCTAACTGTTAGTAGACTTATGTCCATTGTTCAGGAGTCATCCTAATTGGTAATCTTGAGAAACTGTGATCACATTCTATTCCCAATATAGGAAATGTTCTTTCCTTCACTTTTAAGTATTTCTATGTCTGCTGCATCAGTTGGACTAACGAGTGTTCATGCAGTGAAGGATTTATCTTTGTCTCTTTTGTCCTGCATTAATTAGATACTAAAGTTGCTTCCAAAACACAAATGTAGGTTGATGAGGATGAAATTTACTGGAGACAGAAAGGGGACAATGAAGAGTTGGAATGGTCACATTACGCAAAATCACAACTAGCTCAATGTTTTAGTGAGTAAACTTTCCTGGCAACATCCCATCTGTGCTATTACATTTACATACTGGCTGAAGCTGGATCGATTTCGTTCTCATTGACTGCTCTCTATACTTTGAATATGTAAGTTTTGCTTGCTTCTGATATATCTGAGAAAATATCAACCACTTTAGCCCATATTTCCTCTCAATATCTCCGTTTTGATGATCCTTGTATTGACAGTAGGTACTTTTCAGTTTAGCACAAGTCCTTTCTTGCCCTTATTTTTCATTAGTAGACATCTATTGTTAGAAGGGTTCTGGTTCCTTAACTCATGTTGCTGTTTTCATTCTCTGAGGAGATGACACAGTAGAGTACTTAAGAGGTTGACAAATTGGAGGCATTTTGATGGATTGTAGGTTTCATTTGTTTGTGGGATGAAGTATTTAAACCAGCTCATGTAGTGTCCAAACTTCATTCAACTCAATTTCTTTTTGAGATAATCTCTTCGTTTATCGTGTCCTTTTTGGAGGTTCATGTTTATCTTCGAGGAACCCTCAGGTTAAATGATATATGAGCACATTTTATTTCATTCTCACCACTTGTCCTATACTTAGTCAGAATCTACAAACCGACTTCTAATACTCATGTATTACAATTTCCAAAGAGCAGGCTACTTTTGCTAATATGCATTGTTCTTTTAGAAGTAACACTCAAGTTTCAACTTATTTATAGATTCATGGCTGTTGTAGCTAATGCTATGGTTGGACCACGATCATGGATTGGAGGACTCTTCAACCGCTCCGCCAACCGACGTAATGATAAATATGTTGACTACCCTTACAATCCTCTTCAGGTAAATGATTAGATCAGCTAGTTGGGGTCTTCATGCATTCACTAAGTGCCTTTTGCCCAATTAGTTGTGCCCTGTCCTTTTAACTCTTAAAATCCCGATTCTCACCAGGTGCAACGGCTTCAAAGACTTCAAGACCGTTTACAAGTACCATTCGATGAGACACGCCCGGATCATCAGGTACTGCTTCATGCTACCTCATTTTTCCTCTGGCTCTAAGTGATCGGACCACATTTTTTGGCCTCCAAAAAGGAGGTGTACATGCATCAGCATTAGTCGTTGTGGTTCTAAAATTGCCCCTGCAGTAATTCTCTGTATAACCATTTTCTGAAATAGAATCTACATCTGTGAAGGAAACTCATTGATATTTCTTGTTGGCAGGAATCTCTTAGATCATTGTGGTATTCTGCCTTTCCTAATGTTGTTTTGACTGCCTTAATATCGGAGCAATGGAAAGACATGGGCTGGCAAGGTCATAATCCATCAACTGACTTTAGGTATTCTTGCTCCGACCAGTCTTGTAGTAATGCCATACTATATGTACAAATTGATCTAAGTTCTTGTGGATAGATATTGGATAGTTCATAGAATATATCTTGAAAACTACCAGTTGCAAAAGCTATTCTCTTGGTTCAGCTCATAGGGAGGAAAATCAAACTTGTGCTTTTTAATCCCCTGTTTCCTTATCAACAGTCAGATGTGCAATAAATGCTGAATATGAAGCATCATATCCTTACTTAAGTACTGTGCAGGTTTGGAGATGTATTTTGTTTTGCAATCGAATTATATCGGGTGCTTTCATCAGTTCTTATTGTAAAAAATTTGTGGTGCTACTTACAGTGATTCTAGATATTGTGTTAAATAGAGGAAGTGCTTTCTTTGTGGTGATAAAGCAATTCACCCACAGAGATAGCCCTGCCATGCTACCACGGTTTAACTGCAAGTAATGAGCAATTAGGATGCTAGACATCACATGATCTGTATATGCCATGACACTATAACTTCTTTTGTCAAAATCTGATTTGAATTTCAGTGATTCTCATCTATGCATGATGATTAACCATTCTTTTCAGGGGCTGTGGTTATGTTTCCCTGGAGAATTTGCTGTTTTTTGCCAGAACTTACCCAGTAAGTATTCTCTCTCTCTCAATTGTTTGAGCTTGACTCTCCGCATTCTTATATGTTGAAGTGCATAATCTTTGTCCATGAAGTTCTTGCTTTCTTTGATGTCTCCATTTTAACTAATTATAGGAATATTCAACATGAAGAAATCTTTTCATAGGTTGTTGTTCAAGGAAGGTGGGAAACGAGCAACCTGGGAGTATCCATTCGCTGTTGCTGGCATAAATGTTACTTTTATGTTAATTCAGATGCTAGATTTATACTCAGGTGGGTACAGACTGTCCATTATCATGTATTTCTGTCATAAGGCCTACAATCTCTTTACCTTTCAGACAATGCACATGTTGGTGCTCTGAGCATTACTGATCAGAGTCTTTCAATAGAAAGAACCTTAAATTGAAACCTTGAAAGTGATGCTCTGAAATTGTCAGACTTGATGCCAATTCCTGTTGGAGACATTCGTTCAATTTTCCAACCAATCGAGGAATTTCTTCTATTCTCCCTACAGTCCACAGTGATTTGTGCAACTCCTCTCAAACCTTAAGTGACTTAATCTTTCACTAGTGGTTTGAGAAAATGTCAAATAAATTTTGGGCTATTTGTAATAGAGATGGAACTAAAATTGGGGAAAACAATGCTGATGTGGATTATACAGTGCTGTGGAGTGGCTTCCTTTGCTAGACTCTTATTGATACACAGGCCAATGCATTCAAGCTTCCTGTGCAGAGCCATATATTAGCATGGCATCTTCATGTAGCTATGACTGAAGATTCTATAGGTTTACCAATCTTGTGTTTATTTTGCAGTCAAACCAAGATGTCTTCCGGGAGTCAATTTTGTCAAGTTGTTAGGAGGTACTTTGCCATTTAGTTCCAATTCTTGATTATTTTCATTTTCAGTGAACTTCAATCATTCAGACTCAGGCACCCCGCCTTCTGCATAAGATCTATCCTTTACTGACTGTCATCACAATATGATTGGCAGAAGATGAAGAAGCCTTTGATGTATTATACTGTATAGCTTTCGAAATGATGGACGCACAGTGGCTCGCCATGCATGCTTCTTACATGGAGTTCAATGTACTCTCTCTCTCTCTCTCTCTCTCTCTCTCTCTCTCTCTCTCTCATATCATCAGCAACAACATGATAGTCTGGTACATTGCGCTTATTTTAAAGAAATGACAATTGTGTAAACAAGCATAATCATAGATAGGCATTCAATAAAAATAAGAGGTGCCGGATCAGATCCCCATTTGAAATCTTTATCTGGAAAAGGAAAAGAGTATGAGGATTTGCCTCAGATGATGCTTGACGTCCAGATGCCAGTTTTCAGAGATACGCTCGCTACTTCATGATCAACTAATATAACTTCTTTCCCCACACGTGCACCTGCCCCTTTCCCCTTCTTTCGAGGTGTACTTCCATCGGGATTACTTGTTTCAGCTATACACCGCTCACTTTTAGAATACTTCACGTGGGGTTCTCATCTATGTATAGTTCTTCCACTCTTTAGTGTTGCTCTCTGGCCATGGAAAGGAGGTGTTGTTAGCACAGCATGGGAAGCATTAAGGTTTTCACTTGCATTTGTACGGAGTCTAAACAACATATTTTCTCTGACACTAGACTGTTTACTTCCTTGTTAGGAGGTTCTTCGGGTAACGAGGACGCAGCTGGAGAGAGAACTGTCTCTGGAAGACGTCCACCGAATCCGGGATCTGCCAGCCTACAATCTGCTGTACCAGTAGAGACATTAACTGCTTCGCTTCAGGACGTAGAGCGTCCAAGATTAGGAAAAAGTCCCGCGTTCAGGTTTTGCGCCGGCTGACCGCATGCTGTGTCCTTGTTGTTCTTGAGGATTTGCAGCTATATGTAGCTGAAAGGTGTAAACTTTTTGGTTGACTTCATTTGAAAAACTCGGGGAAATTGAATCGGAATCTTGACTCCTGTGAGATCATGAGTAGACACTCTAAAGACGCTAACGTTTTAACATTTTCCTGTAATCAAAACCGGCAGGGGTTTTGTCTTCCTAGTTACCATGTCTTGCCTTGAAGCTCCGTATATTTACCACAATCAAAATCCGATGCAAATTTAAATTAAATAAAATATGAGAAAGATTTTAGAGATAATTGTGAATTGTATTAATGAGATATTTCAAAAAATAAAGGGAAAAAATAGTTAACGCCTTCTCCGCAAAACCACTTTCTTGGTACTACATGTCAGACTCGGATCTCTCCCAAATCTCTCTCCCGAAAGCATTCCATAATATAAAAATCCCATGCGATTCACGAGTTCTTCCAGACCTCCACTACATACCAAACTAAACAATATATATATATATTACAGAACAAAATAAAAAAAAATACAAGAGAAAATAAATAAACTTACCAGAGCATCTACTCCATGTACAGTACTGCAAATTAAGAACAGCTCCCTTCCTGCTGCCTCTGGATTTAGCTAATGAAATCCCAGATCTGATTACGTGGGATCACCTCCTGATTCTCACGTGGACGGAGAGTGAGCAGAAAGCCAGACACACGCCCCATTCCCCAAGCACACTTAGCTTTCTCCCCATCCAGACGAATGGTCAGTAGAACGGGTTCGTGCTCTGTTCTTTTTATTTCCCTAATTAACGTGCCCCGTCATGCGCTTACCTTACCTAATCCGAGAGCCAATCGTCGTCGTGGCAGATAGACCTATATGTCGATTTAACCCTGGATTGTTTCTTCATTTAGTGACTACGGTCCTAACGTTCTTAATTTGTATCACTTATACTAATCACCTATTCCAACAAATCATTGATAGACCCTTTTAAGACGCCATATGGATCTCGATAATATCGCCCAAAATAAGATAATACATGAAAAACTCTTGGTGGCTCTCTCTATAATGGCACAAATAGTCGTCGAATTTTGACTTAACGTGTAATGTGGTTTTTAGACTTTTAATTTATTTAATGTGATCCTTGAATTTTTAATTTATTCAATGTAATCCCTGAACTTTTGATATATATTCAATATAGTGTCTAAACTAAATAAAAATGTTCAATGTCATCCCTGAACTTGAATTCATGAAAGGGCAGCATTAAACATCTTCATATAATATATTGATTATATTAAATATATTTTAGAGATTACATTAAATAAATTAAACCTTCAGAGATCATATTGTATATTAAGTAAAAATTCATAAATTATTTGTATCATTTTCCCTGCTATACATGAAAACTCCACTCAACTCTCTGTATAAGTACTGCTATGCCACGATGCTCGTCTCCATCCTATCTTCCACCTCTCTCCCAAGAGGCAAAATCCTGAGACACCATGGAAGGAGAGAAGGAAGGAGATGCAGCCGCAATGCTACGAGGCCAAGCCGAGATATGGCGTTACATGCTCGGCTTCGCGGATTCGATGGCCCTCAAATGTGCCGTCGAGCTCCGCATAGCCGACATCATCCACTCCCACGGCGGCTGCCCGCTCACCTTGGCCCATATAGCCCGGTCAATCGACAACTCCCCTTCCCCCGACCTCCCCTACCTGTCCCGAATCATGCGCCTCCTCGTCCGCCGTAACATCTTCTCCGTCCACTGCCCGTCCGGCGGTGGGGACCCGCTCTACGGCCTCACCGACTCATCCCGCTGGCTGATCCGGGACTCCGAGCTGAGCCTCGTCCCGATGGTCATAATGCAGAACCACCCGCTCCAGCTCGCGCCGTGGCACTGCCTCGGCCGGTGCGTGAGGAAGGCGGGATCGCGTTCCAGAAGGCGCACGGGGTGGATATGTGGGAGTTCGCCGGGGACAACCCCAAGTTCAACAAGATGTTCAACGACGCCATGGCGTGCACGGCCAAGATCATAATGAAGGCGGTCCTGGAGGCGTACGGCGATGGGTTCGGCGCCGTGGGGTCGGTGGTGGACGTGGGAGGCGGGACCGGCGGCGTGGTCGCCGAGATTGTCAGGGCGTACCCTCACATCCGGGGGATCAACTTCGACCTGCCGCACGTCGTGGCGACGGCGCCGGCGTATGACGGGGTGGAGCACGTGGGAGGGAGCATGTTCGAGGCCATTCCCAAGGCTGATGCTGTGTTTCTCAAGGTAAAGCTGCATGCATGTCGCATAAAGTTCCATAAATAAATAAATGACTCAAAAGATTCCTTAACCACGTCAAAAAAATTAAAATTTATAATTAAAAAAATCGAGAGAGAATCGTGGGTGGCCGATCATAGCGAGACCGTTGCCACAATGGTTAACCCGATGGGCGGTGGTCGGCCGCCCATGGCAACCACCCTGAAATGGCGGGGGGCCGCCTTTGTCGAACGGTTCCCTCATGCCACATTTGCTAGTATAATCCATAATAATTACTTATTTAAGTGATATTGGATTGTACTAACACTCTCCCTCGTAGGGAAGTCCATCCCTCGTAGGGACTTGACTCGGCTCATCTATCGAGAATTGGCATGACTTCTATTTTGTATGAGCCAATTGAAATGTCAAGATCCAAATTGTTGATTCGTAATCTAATACTACATTTGAATTTCTAATTCAAAAACTTAGGCCTACTTTAGGGAGATTGCAGGTAAAAGGCATAGTACGATAATGCATTTAAGTGATGTGAAGTCATATTAACAACGACAACATAAAGTCAGGAAAACCATATTGAGATCTAGATTTGAATCTTGATCTCGACCTGCACACAAGCAACCATCGTCATGAGTGTTGTATGTTAATGACCACCTCCATTTGTTGTGGATGTCTGTCGACATGGCAACTACCACCGTGACGATCACCTATCAAGGACGACCGCCACCACAACAATGGTCTCATCAGTTGTTCGAACAATTGATTAAGTATTTAGGGCCATATTCAAGTTGGCATAATCAAAACTCTTTAAAAATTCACGCTTCAAAAAATAAAATTAGGGATGATCGAACTTTTAGCACTCACCTAAATTCTTTTCATTCGATTGCATATTTCAAACTGACAAAATTCCTATGTGTACGTAAATGAGTAAGAAAAAGCAAATTACAATTTAAGGAAAAATCTAGGTTATCATGGTATCATTACTCTAAAAAGAATGTCAAACTATTTATTTAAATGACACATGATTTCTAGAATTATCTCTATGCACTTACACATTGCACATATTTGAATAAGGGGAAAAATTTTTTAGTTAGGCTTTCTAGAAATTACCTGAAGTGGGATCGTAAAATCTCTCTCGATCAGCGAAACGACCGTACTTTTACCAGACCCGCTGCTGCCAACCAAAGCTATGGTCTTCCCGGCAGGCACGGTGAGAGAGAAGTCATTGAGTATTTGAACTTCAGGCCTCGACGGGTACGAGAAATCCACCCTCTTCAGCTCCACCAGTCCCGTTACCGACTCAAGCTCCAACCCTGATTCACCATTCCTGTCAATGCTCGGCTTGTGGTCAATTATTCGGTAAATCTTCGCAGCCGCAACCTTCGCCTTCACAAACGCCCCCATGCTCGGCAACGATTGCCCCAATGCACTGCCCCCAATTAACAAAGAATCAGCGAGAGACCGTGAAAGAACTTTCTTCCTAGATAATGGAGTCAGGGACTCAGAGACACTTACAGGCCACCGATCATGACGGCAAACATGGTGGATATGGCAAGACCGCCGTTGGTGAAGTGGTGGCGTACGAGGTAACCACCGTACCAGAGAAGGAGGGCGTAGCAGCAGAAGACGACGAAGTAGGTGGCGCCCAAACCCATTCCTTTTGGCAAACCCGGTTCGGTACCCGATTCTCTGCGCTATCCTCAGAGCAGAGGAATATGCTTGGAGTGCTCTCGACTCACCCACGAACCCCAGAACGACTCGTATTTGCACCACCGTCTGGTAACATACTCAGCCACCAACAAAATCAGCGAGCCCCAAGAACGGAAAACCAAACAGGAGGGGGAGAGGGGGGAGGGATGATCTCTACCTGTTCGACGATATTCCCAGCTTGCGAGAGAGAGTCTTGGCTCTTGGAGGAGAGCTTGGCCAGAGTGGTGGTGTGTATCCCGCCAATGACGGCGATCAGAGGGACCACGGCGAGGGTGACCAGAGCCAGCTGCCACACGGCCGTGAATCCCACCACAAAGCCAGACACGAACGTCCCCATGTAATGTAGGAAATTCCCCAGCTGCAGCACAAGATATCGAAACAAGAAGATGAGGAGATGTATTTGATGCGTAACGAGAAAGATGGGAGAATGTTCCCGTTGTGGGCCTCGGACCTTCTCGCTAATGGCGTCCTGGACCATGACGGCGTCGGTGTTGATGGCATAGACGACGTCGGAGGTGCGAACCTCCGTGTCGAAGTACTGTATGTCCTGGTTCAGGGCAGCTTCCAGATACTTGATCCTCATCTTCGTTGATTGCCTCTCCCCTGTCCACATCCAGCATGATATCTCTGCAACCACAACTTACAATTTCTTCAGTTCAAGAATTACACTTCACGAAAACCCATTTAAGAGAAGAAACCAAAGCGGTGGAGAGAGAGAGGGAGTTAGGGAGGAAGGGAGTCAAGACCTGCCCATGAAGAAGCCCATATTGCAGCACCCACCACCAGAAAGTAAAATGCGTACTGCCAAGTGTTTTTACAAGCACAAAAGATCAGTGGGAGTGCGATTAGCATATAATGGGTAGGAAACCGAAAGTCCTGCGTTTCTTTCTTTATTTGATTTTTAGCGCATTACCTTCAAGACTTCCTGCATCATCTTATCCATGTTGTTGGCATTGGACCCGAAGGAATTGACGAGATCGGCGAAGAACCTCAAGAAGAGAGGAAGAGAACACCCATGTACGAGAGCACCCACAGACCCAATCCCCATCAGCACATAATCCAACCCGTCCGCGAATCTGAACAGCTCGCCGAACCCAACAGCAGGAACATCTTTCGGCTTCTCTTCGCCGTCGCCACCCCCAGTACTGCTACTACCACCATCCTTTTTGGGCTCAGATGACGGCGAAGAAGAAGAAGTAACAGTGATTACACTAGCACCGGCACCATCACTGGTACTATTAGCAGTTGTGTTAGTGGCATCCATTTCTTCTGCTTTCTTGGGTACGCCCTGCCGGCTCGAAGCTGATTCGAGTGTCGAATTGGGGTCCGTAGGAGGGTGGGAGAGGAGAGAGTGAGGAGGAGGAGGGGGAGAGGAGCTCAAGGCCTTGCATTTCTGACCATCGCCACTGCTCAATCGTGGCCTTTATCTCCTCCTGAGGAGAAGAATCTTGTGACATTTGCAAAACCCAATAAGGCAAAAAAAAAAATTGAAAAATCGCTTCTTTCGTGAACAGACAAAGCAAACACCTCCCCCTCCTTCTTCTCCTCCTTCTCTTCTTTTGATTATTGACTGGTGACTCCCCCAATCGACCTGCTGGCTTTCTTTTTTATTTTAGATCAGGTGCGCTTGTTTTTTCTGCTCTCTCTCTCTCTCTCTCTCTCTCGGTCGCTCCTCTCTCTCTCTCTCTCTCCTCTCTTTTCTCCCTTTTGCTTTCTGGGGTTTCTTTAATTTTTACTCCGAGGTGGTGCTCTTGTTGTACAAGAAAATGGTGCTCGGTCTTTCGCTTCTTCTGTGATAAAAAACCACAGAAAGTGACGGGTGGTGAGATGAGCAGGAGCCTAGAGAGAGAGAGAGAGAGACCCCCGACAAGCAACACTGTGACTGTGAAAACTTGGAGATGGGTTTTTGCCTAGGGCAGACTTTCTTTTCTTTGACCGGCCACAAATTCAAAGCGGGCAAGAACACCCAAAAATATCAAAAGAAATTATTTTTCGTCGCTGGTTTTTTCAGGAAAAAAAGGGCAAAAATTGATGATCTTTCTTTTCATTTGGGGAGCTCGGGACAGGAGCTGATGATTATAAATCAGCTGTGGCTTGGTTGGGAAGTTTAACAGGACAGTCAGTAGCGAGTTAAAGCTTGCTGATGAAAATTCTTGGCTGGCTGACTGCTTGCACATACATAGATAGAGTCGTCTTTCTGTCTGTCTCCTTCAAACCCGGCGATCTTCACTCACACTGTTGCACTGCAGAGGAAAATGAAAAAGAAAAAGAAGAAAAAACACTTTTTCTTTTTTTCTTTTTTTTTCCCCTTTGTTATTGACTTTTGGGGATTGGCAGGTGGAGCAGTTTATTGCCGGTTTGTTTCTAGTTTTATCAGCACCGTGTTGGTATTTTCCACTTTGCCATCGAATTATTAAAAAAATTAAAAAAATTGATATAGTTTTCAAGTATTAAAAGTGAACTATGTGATTACAAGTAAGAATAATAATATCTCGTCCGATGCATGGGATGGATTAGGCATTAAACCAATGATATCCCCACCGAACCCAACCGAATAATTTGTCTATAGGATGCCAAATTCGTCTCGTATCTTTCAAATTTTATTTTTATCTTAAGAAAGCGTACATAGTCAATCAAACATAATTTGTCCCTGTCATTGATAATCTTAGTAATCCAAATTGATGATAATTGGTACCATTTTTCATTGTTTAAGGTATGTTTAACTTATTGTTAACAAAACGGTTGTTGACCAACGGAAAGCACGGGAGTATTGGACTTGTACTCGGAATGGTCACTAGGAGAAAGAAATAGCTCTCCTATTTTTGCTAGGTGCAAAAGAACCTGTGATTGATCATGCCATTGCATTTTTATTTTTTTTTGCAATATACAGAGATAATTATAAATGCTAATGGAGTAATACTTAGCCTAAAATACCCTAGATGATTGTTAAAATGAAAAAATCTATTGTAACGTTCATCATCAAACATCATAAGTGGCTGGACTTAGGTTAGGTAAGATATCATAAATATTATACGATAAATGTGACGTGACATTTTTATTGGTAAGTGTTAGAATATCAAGCTTAAAAAGTTTAAATTAATAAGTAAATGGAGATAACACAAATATAAGACACATTATAACCACATATATAAATAATGTTGAAGTATAGTTAACAATGTGAGAAGTGAAGAGAGTGAGTTACATTATTAAAAGGAGAAAGTTGTAGTTACAATCAACATGAAGAGTTCTTATGTAACTATTGAAAAACAATTAAAGAACTTAATTCATGAAAATATGAAAGGTTTATGTTTTACATCAATCGACTTTTATCTTACTAATTATTTGGCCAAAGAATCACTATCAGAAGAAAGAGTATCGTTTATTGCATACTTCTAATGTGAAATGAAATGATAAGAAGAAGTTGGTAGACTCGTAATTTTACGAAGTCGCGACATCATATACTATTTAAATTTTTGCCACAAACAAAATGATATTGAACTTTCTTAACCATCGAATGAAAAATGGAAGACAGTCTAAGTCATGATCCTCGGAAGCCACGTCAACAAAATGCAATTGATACTCCCTATTTCATCTTATAGAGAAAATTTTATTGCAACATGTGTTGGAAAAGAAATTTTAGGTTAGCAATAGTAAGAGTTTAAATACCGTTGTTACAGAGTATAATTGGGAGAAAAATCGAAGCTTAAGTCCTCAAAAGGCAAGATATAGCCCTTTACTATTTAGATCCTCTCCATAAAATAAATATGTTTTCTTCTAAGAAATAGCAAAATAGTTACATTAGGTTAGGTACCGACCCAAAAAAACACATTAGGTTAGGTAAAAAGTAAGAATAAAGTAACCTGTTGAGGAAAAAGTTAATTCTATCAAATGTTCATCAAGATGACAAGTTACCTTTATAATATATATACGTATATATAAGCCATTTCCACCTATATAACATTTTTTCTTATTTTATACTAATTAATGGATATAATGCAGTCATCACAAAAATGAGAAAATGGAAGAGTAAAACATTTTTGTGCAAACGTTTTATAATTGACTCTATCCCGGAAGGCTTTTTCGAGTACTGTATATTTTTTGATAATATTTGTGGCTAACCCAATTTGACAGTAGTTTAAGAAATACTCAAAACCTTTAAAAATATGCGAATAGTTGTTGTAATATATACACACACAACTATATTCGCTTTTTTTCGCTTTAGCTTTTGGAGGTCCAAGGTGTCTCTCACAAGGCTTTGCCCATCTCAATCGACACACAACCAAAGTTAGCTTATTTGCTGAGATGTCCTGACAATATTAAGGTAAAGCAGTGTTAAGTGTCATTTGGAAAAGTATGATGTAAAAAGTAATCAGTCTTTCTATCCATGGTAAAGGAAAATGAATAGGATGTACAAAGCGTCAATCACTTTTTAATTAACTGGTATTTTCTCTGGCATATTTTAAAAAGCACATCTAATTATCTATATTTTATCTTTCATTATTGGGAATATAATAAGCTCCAAGTGTGAACTTTGGAGCTGCTTTTAAAAAAAAAATTTGCTTCTATTATTTGGAACCTTAAGTTTGGCAGGATTGATTGATGGGGGAGTGTCGGGGCCCTCAGGCCCTTGACCTTCTACATTTTTTCTCAATATAAAAATATCAGTTTATTGGGAAAAACTATATCCCCATCCCAACTGTCCACTGTTGAATCGAAAAACAAAAGAAAAAACATTATCCAGATTGAAATCTATTGAACGGCTATTATTGTTGCATTTCAATTTAACATTGAAAGGTTGTAATTATTTTCCTTGCAGAGTTGGTTGACTATTGTCTCTTGGACATTTATTAAGTAGCTAATAAAAAAATATCAGAATTTTCAGTACATTATCGGGATTCTTGTAAAATGTGTGACCATTTTTTTGAAAACTGAAATTATTCTAACAAATTAAGCTTTGTGCAAGAAACTCGTTAACAAGTGCCACCTCTATTCAAGAGTATTTTTAGGTCACTTATTAAGTATTCAGATAAGGAAAATCTGTAATTTGCAGTGGACCAACTTTGTTCTTTTGACATTTGTAATCAATGTTTTGAAAATTTGAATAAATTTCTGCTTATTAAAATTACATATGTAAATAAGGATTTTGGTCAAAATAACTTTTCTTATCCAGTTACTCAATAAATGCCTAAGGACATTCTTAAACAAAAAAGTTGTTAAAAACAAATTTTAATTACGAAAAAGACTAAGTTTCCAACACGGATCAACAAGCATGCACAATGAAGAATAATTTATTTTTTTTCAAAGCCATTATTGTAAAGAACACGAGCCATAAATTCTCTTTTTAATTATTTTCTTGATAGACGCTCCAAAAAAAATTTATGCGTGCACACTTTGAAGAGCCTTCAAAGTCAGAAGCTGCTACAGTCTTGAAGTTCCCACATGTCGTTCGCAGTGAACATTTTCACTCTATCAGAGAGCTATTGCATTCATTGCGACCGTTGACTGACGGCACTGCGGACTCCTCCATACGAAGCAGCGAAGGTGTGCACGGCTGTGAATGAACAGTAGCTTCGAAAATGGCTTGTCAGAAACCGCCACCGGACAACATGTGTCCGTTGAATAACTGCTCCCGCTCTGTCATTAACCGGTTTAACTTTCCAACCTTAATTTCCACAAATTTTGCCCATTCGTCCACTGAAAGGGGGGAAAGCAAAGAAGAAAGAGAAAAGCTAACAGCTAAGGATCGAGATCCGTTCGAGTTTTAAGAGAATTTAAGAATCCGATCGTGCGCCACAAGTGTCGCGGACACATTGAATTCCATTTTCTTTCAGGTACTTGCGTGAAATTCAATTAAAATAATTGTGCACATGTACAACCATACTCCAACTATTACGATAGGAGAGAAACGAGTCACGAGCATGAGGACTGGAGAGTGATCTGTATTCGTACCATCATTACATGTCATTCTATAAGTAGCTCAATTTCTGTCCAATATGACGATAGTTTAGGTTTTCTATAACCAAAATGTCTCAAATAGTATCGATTTCGGATGAGCTAGATCAATGCATATGTCTCTCATTAGATGTCTTGTGTTAGTTGTTTGGAGATTGATTCATTGACAAGAGCATTCATATATTTTTGATTCGGGGAATCAATGGTCGATTTCTATTCCTATACTAAATAACTCATATTTACGAGGATTTAACAAGCTTTATGATAAGTCAGGTGGATATTATTTTAAATTGAGCTTAATCTTCATAACTCTAGTTGAAACACTTTATGCCTACTGTTAGATTTTGAATTCTTGAATCGGGTCAAGTTTGAGCAGTAAACTATGTCCTCGAGCTTTATCTTGAAGTATATCGTTAACTTTTTCTTTTTTTTTACTTCACTTTACCTTTTAAGCAAACATCCAAGGCTGCAACTGGTCCGGATTAGATATCAATGGGTGTTTCTAGATCTACTTCGTGTTATGATCGTGCATGTAGTTTCTTTTCCCAATTTCACCACTTCTTTTGTCGTTACAAATAGACATATTGCATTTTCATGTACGTTTGGTTAAAAGAAAATCGTCACTTTCCAAAAATGCCCTTCTCGTCTTCTTACACCAACCCACATTTGGAACCTAATCACAAAACACAAACCTAGCCTCCTTCTTACTAGGGTGAGCATCAATCCAAGGTTAAACACAAATCGTTTTATTCAATATATTACATTTCATTTAATTAAATTTTCAATTCATGCATGTTATTTATTACTATGATTTTGTAAATTCACTACCAAGTACTTTCTCTTTATATGCAATGTCAAAAGCCAATTCTTTATCATCTTATAGTCGAGATAACAATTTTATTTAAATGACATTTACACATGAAGAGCTTAAGGTAGGTTAACTAGATAGATATAGATTTTCATGCATTGCATTAAACATGGAAGTATTTTAGTACTATGAGTTGAGTCGAGTATATGTTAATAAATTTGTACTGCATATAAATGAGTCAATTAAGGTCGAGGTATTTTTAACTCAACTCGATCCATCCATTTGATAGCCCTACCTATAAGCTAGGCAACCTTGAACCGAGGTTGCGATGCTTGGGGAATCTTGGGTTGAGGTTGGCCATGGCATTGTAACGTCGATTGGAGGTTGCAACAACAGAGAGAGAGACTCAATTTTGTTCTTTGTTCCCCGGAACAAAAAAAAGAACAGAAGTCTATTTGATAATATCTATTAATTTTTCTATTCCCTAAAATAGAGAAGTGACCAAGGAATATATTTGAAATATAAACAAGAAATACAAAAAAGTTGCTTCTTATTATCGGGAACGATTTATGAAATAAGTTATTTTTTTCTTTTCTTCTTCCTCCTCTTCTAACCAATTGCCGCCATCGGTTGCCACCTCCGCCGGTTGCAAGCCCCTGCCATTGCCACCATTGGCTAAAAGAGGAAGAAAAATAGAAAGGGAAAAAAGAACAAAAGAAAAATCTAAAAAAATCATTAAAAAATTAAAAGAAATTCTACGTCGCAAACATTTTTTTGGATCGTACCAAATGCATTTATATTCTTTTTTATTCCGGGAATATAAATTTTTTTGCAATTACCAAATGCATTCTTTTACTCGAAAATTGTTCTAGAGAGTAAAAATAGAAAAAACTATTTCCAACTCAGAATATAAATATTACTGAACGCATCTCAAGAATCTTCAAAATCCTTTCATGAAAAAGGATAATTAGGTCATTTAACGGGGCTTTGATATGTAATTTGCAATTTTAAAAATTAACGCATGTTTTTTTTATATTTTTTATGGGTCGCGAGATGCCAACTGACGGGTAGCTTTTTTATATCCTCATTATTTTTGTTCTTTCGATTCTCGCAATTTATAATATGACTTTTTTAACCCCTGATATCTAACCTCAATATAATTGGCTAGCGGAGGGATATGGAAACTTCAAGTGGGAGTTCAACGGGAATATATATTAAAAAAATAAATAAACTCGAGTCTTCACTGAATGCGTTCAACGGGAAATTGTCAGCAAATCGTCGACAAAATCTTGAGATTCCTCTAATTAAAAGATTCTTTCATCGAAAGTGACAGCAAATTAGGTCACTCTTTTAATTAGGTGCAACCAATCTCCTCTACCGTCCTCTTTGATTACAAACGTCTTTTGATCTAACTCAAGGTCAGCGTAGTACACTGCCAAAGCTTCACTTAACCAATCCTACATTAAGATATATATATTTCCTCTGGAAAATATAAAAAAACCCAGAATAAAAGGCAGAACAAAGAATAAAAAAAAAAATAGAAGTACGACTCTGGAATGTGAATGAGAGGGGCAGAGCGAGCTTGCTTTTGCTCGCACCCTGCAGGGAAGTGGCAGGGCATCGCGCACAGGAAGGACCGTATTAAAGAAAGAGCCCCTCCAGAAGCAGAGTATGGAGTCGTCATGGAATAGGACTAATCGTTCGCTTCCTCGAGAAAAGATGCGGGGAAATTTGCCAAGGCATTGACCTTGTACGTTTGCATTTCTGTTTTCCGTGTATTCTTTTCTTGGCCTCGACTTCATGGAATAACGTGGATTGTTTAGAAGTATTTGATTTCACGTCCTAGATTGATTGAAAATAAGAAATTGGTTTGCATCCGATTCGTGCGAGTCAAACACATATGAATTGAATATACATCTAATGGCTAATGGCTCCTTCGAACTATTGTAGACATATATTTTAGATATGTGGTAAGTCATTAACATAACATGATGAGTCAATGTGAAATCCAATTAACCTCACATTTAAGAGTGCCTCAACAATTCACGAGCGTGAGAAAGCATCTTATGTACCATTACATCAGTGATATGGTAAATTAAATTGGTCGCACTATTTGCTTTATGATGATCACCTAATTTTACATCTTGAGTGCATAAGGTTAGGAAAGATAGTAATGATGGAGTATTGAAACAATATAAAACATTAGATATAAGGCAGAACACGAGGATGGTACAAGGTACAAGGTTTCACACATCTATTTTCAACTTGATGGAGAGGCAAGATTTTAGCTTGTGGAAGTAATTCTAAAGGCCGTGTACCTTAAAAGTTATTAAGTCGGACTACCTAATTGGGAAAAAAAAGACAAAAATAATTCCGGGAAAAAAAGAAGAAATAACATACATTCTAATTTTGGAATATAATTATTAATGACAGAGTGTGCAGGTTTGGCGAAATAGAGAGGGAAAGGAAAACCACATGTGCGGACTCCATATGACCCAACACAATGACAACGGTGACCTATGCAATAATGAAGGCGACGAAGCTTTTGACTCCTCCTGCAAGCGTGTGAAATAAGGTAAAAATAAAAAACCAATGGAGAAAACCAATTCTGACTCAAGCTAGTTTGGTCCATATATGTAGGTAAGAGTATTATTAATGGGATTTGGTACCGTTCCCTCCTCTCCCGGGTAGTATATATGTATAGGACGGTCCTCTTTTATGGTATTAGCCCTCGATATCCGGAAAGTCTCGTTAGTATTGCATCCCCTCAATCGAATTCATCATAATCGTTAATTTTGTGGGGATCATATGTGGGGGCACGTATGAATTCCTGCACATCCCAATTGAGAGAAGACATTGAGTCATCAAACGGATCATTTAGGCTACGGTCTAGTAGGTTATGAGGGTCGCATGTGGAAGGGAAGGAAAATAACATATAGTCCATATTTTGAGCTCGCAATTTTCCTCGACCGTGACTCACCTAATCAAGGACAGAGAGCAACATGTGCTGGGGACATTCACCCACTTCCTTGACTGCATTTTTGGCAATGTTTTCGCCAGGACATCGGAAAGCGAGAACTTAATTTTCAAACACGGACAGTAGATCTTAAAGTTCAACATATGTTTGGTAAGCAATAGACCCCGCAACATGGTATTGGGATTCTTCATATTCCAACGCACCAACCTTCGTCATATCAAAACCTCCCTTCATAATAGGGATTCGCACCATGGGTCTCAAATTCCCAGGAAATAAGACGGAATTGTCACCCTCAATTGAGTTTAACTAACTTCTAAACTTATTTATCGAAATGTGCAATCGAGTCATTTATCTTTTAATTGGTTCAATTAAAATTTATGTTGAAAAGTGCAATTTTATGGTGTCATATAAGCTATTTTTCAAAGGGCACGTGAGCAGTTTCAAGTATTGCTCATTAAAAGGATTTGATTACATTTTTAGAAAAAATTAGCACTTACTTAAATTATTAGAAAAATTTAGGATTTAATGTTGTTGCACAAAATTTAGGACTTCCAGTGTACTATTTTCCTTCGCAATACACACCAAGTGATTACCATGTTACTTTTAGGTTTGTGCTATAGATAACGACCTGGAGAGATTGCTGACCATAAACGATTCAAGGTGAAGTAAAATGAGTAAAATGAATGTGCTTATCACTGAACGATTGCTCGAATTCAATTATCTCATACTAGCAAAGGCATATCTATCTTCCTCTATGGATCCCACTTTGAAAGAAGAATAGATATTCCCTAGCATAGCGACAATTCACCAAACAAGAAACAAAGTAGAATCAAAATGGGGCCGGCTTGCATGGAAATTTTGATAAGGGAGTCTCTCTTCTCCTTCTTCTTCTTTGTTTTTTTTTTTAAATAGAATATAATCGGTTTATCTCCTTCTATTTTTTTTTTAATGAGTGTCAATCAACACAGCAGACGAAAAACTGGGTCTCTATCATATAGGACTTTGCAATATTTTAATAACTCAAGCAAACCCGTCATATATTTTTTTAAGTTTAGCCAAGAAATATGAATCAAGCGAAGCAAAAACATGAAGCAAAGTTCGTTGAGAGTAGGTCGAAAGCGAGAGAACGCATTGGCCCAGTTGAGAAACGACATTGGAACCCTAGTCAATTTGTTTGGTTCTTGGCAGGTGATCTGCCCAATTTGTGGAAGGCGAAGCGCCTCTAAAGAGGTCAAGAAAGGGTTGTCTCTCTCTATCACATCACATCACGAGATTTAAAGATGATAATGATCAAATTCAATCGATTTCTCTCGCTCTGTCCGAGATTTAATTAAGGAAATCCACGGTAATTAACAAATGCTATCAATGATAGTTGCTAATCGGATCTCCCTATGTCATCAATGCGACTTGGAATGGGGGGCAGAAAATCCAAAGCTAAGCACTCAAATGCCACTCAAATGCCCTGTCGAAAAAGTGGAGCACGTTAACACTCATTATGCCATTCGATTGTCTTTCTCTTGGAGAAGTGTGCACCATCATGCTATAAAGTAATCCCAATTACGCAATCTTTAATTATAAGGTAAGATTTCGGTAAAGATGGTGCTGAGGGTATGGCTGAGCGCACCGATGGGAGGGCTGAGTTGTCATCCTGACAGACAGACAAGTGTGACAGCGGTTGAGCACTTCCAAAGTTTTAAATTTCTATAATGATATGCGAACCCTTTTATAAAAAAATTAAAGGTAACCCCATTTGATTATTGCTCATCGTCCTAGGATCTTTGCTATTACCCTAATGATTTCGAGGGCCCATCAGGCCATCGCCAAGAACATTGTGGGCATAGCCTTGCCTCCTAGAGAAGATTCACGCTATAGGTGAAAGATTGTGTCTTTTCTATTTTGGTAGGCAATTATATTATAAATGTGCCTGCGCTCTTTAGTGTTCAAAATCACGAGTGTTAACGCAAAAAGGGCATAGATTTTTACCGAATTTTTTCTTACATGTTTCCATAATTTTTTTATGGGAGGGCCAGGCAATTCTACAAATGTTCGAAGATTGGATCCCTAGATTATAAAAGAACAAATCTCGGTTGTTTATTGAAGATTTTTTGAAGTATTTGTTAGTTATAGCATTTGTCTAGGATGTGCGATGAAACACACCATCTTTTGGATGATGATCGGTCGCTCAGGAGCTTATAGAAACCCTTGATTGGGTAAATCGCTCTAAGACCATGACTCCATTTGTTTCATACAAAATAAATAATTTTAACATATTTTCTTAAAAATAATTGCCCATATTGTTTAAAATAATTGGTCGATACAAAATCTTTTCATTATTCATAACAATTTATGCTTAAACATGTTCGTACGCAATGAAAATATATATTCATTAATTTTTATAATATTTTTATAAACGATACAAACGATGATTTTTAGGAAAATATTTTTCAAATTATTCGTTTTCATGAAATAAATGAAATCTCCATTTAGAAAAGAGGAAATGAAAATGGCTCGAATTTCAAATTTCCCCTTTTCTATTTCTGGGAAAATTTTATAATTTTCAAAAAAAATTCTATCCAAATTTTGATTCCTTCCATGCCACCTTATTTCTAAACAAAAGCAAAGGACAAAATTCAGATTTCTAAGATGTTTTGAGGGGACCATACTCAATAATTAGAATAATAGACAGAAAATCAAAGACGAAGTGATAACTTTGTCTCAAAATTAGAAATATTGGAAACGAATTTAAGAGTATATCAGTCATGTTCTTTAATTAAAACTCATTTTATTTTTCCTTAGTCAAAAACCTTGACCGGGATGGTCATGCATTATACAGTTCGCATGGAGAGATTATTATATCGTTACCCATGATTGCGCTTGACCCGAAATACGATCTTCCACAGTGGTGGCTATAATTAATTAGAAGGAAAATTAGGCTAATTTAATTTAATTGGAGTGCACTTATTGGTCATGTGAAAATGTGATACAAAAAGTGTGAAGGGATGTTTATTTTTCTCGTAATTCATTGGTTAATGTGCATGAAAAGTCGTGGCTTGGGGCACTAGACTCGGGTCCACTTTCCTTAGGGACTCACATTTTAACGTGACGCTCCCAATGTGTGGACTTTAATAGTCAAATGCCCTTTTCTGATTTATTTGACATCATCAATATAGTCAAAGCCATATAATTAATCCAGTAGTTTAAATCTCAGCTGGCCGATTATGACTGACTGTCATGTTAGTAATTTTGATGAAAATTAATTGAAAATATAATATAAAAAATTCATGCTAATTTTTTGAATTAAATTTGTTAAATTGAAAAGTTCAAAACTGAATTAATATATATACAATAAGTGTGTGGCTAATAGGGTATTTCTTTTACATGTATGAACTGAAATTTGATATTGTGATCTAATTTAGATGCTCAGTGCCTCGTTTGGTTTCTCGAAGTGTTTTTTGCTTTTCTTTTCTTGAATTTTTAAACCATGCATAGTAAATGAAATTGGAATTCTCTTGTCAAATTAAAATCGTGGGGGACATACTCGTATGCTTGTATTATATGTTCAACCTATTAATGTGGATGTCACACAAATTCTACGTTGTGTAACTTAATTTAACGTGCCACCACCGACGACGTCATTTGAGTCTTTGTCAACAATACATGAATGACCCATGTGAACATTTCTCATACTTCCCTTTTATTTGTGGTGACTGTTATTTTAACGGTTTAACATTAATTAATCATATAGATCTCGCCATTTGTTTTTTATTTAAGGAAAATCACCTTAAGCTGTATAAAACATAGAATTATGGAGCTCTAATCCTTTCCTTGGGTTCTGTTTGATCTAAGAACGTCCTTTTCTTTTCTGAACTTTTTGGTACACTATAAAACAATATGACCGAGTTTTCCCAACAACTAAGCCTAGTCCTTGATGTCCTTTTTCCTTCGACTTTGGCACAAAACCTTGACTTTTTTCACTTGCTACAAAGAAGTGGAGATCGTGGGTCCTCCATTCCTCACGGGAGTGAAAGACGCTCGTGATTCATGTTACATTGGAAATACCGTAGTCTATTTGCTCCTAAAGCACGAGCCATACTCGAATGTACTGTCTAGTGGCTGGCAGCAACATCATATTTCGTGTCTTCCATTTACTCGAATTTTCTAGGGTTTCTTTCCAAACGGTCGGTGCCCCAGCTTTCTAAATTAACAAAAAGGAAATATATTGATCAACATATATCTAATTATTCTCATAGTTGCAAATTCCAATTAATTAAAAAGTGTTCACAACCTGGCCATCTCATTTCAAGATCAATAAAGATAAAGATCCCGAAAAGTGGCTAATGACAAATCAAAAATAGGGTCACCGCAAATGGGCAATTTGCGTGTGTCCCCACCCTAATCAATCGCGCAATGATTACTTCTTTCTTGTGAGTAGTTGTTGAACTTTGCCTGCAATTTGATTTTCTTTGTAGAGATTATTGCACTAATTACTCGACATAATCAAGCTCTTTGGTTAGCTTAGTGGAGAAACTTAGTGGGAATCAGGAGGGAAAGGCTCTTCCTTTACAGAACATAAGTATCCTTAACGATGGCAAGTACGCAACCCATGGAGCCAATTAAATATTTTAAGATCAACGGTGCCAATAATTGATTCATGGGCAACGTCTAAAGTCCAAGCCGAAAATAAATATGGGATCATACTTAGTTACATTCATATTCTTAATGTCATAGCAATTTTCTTGTCATGGACAATAGTATTAAATTTTAGTGATTTTTATCATCTGCGTAATAACTTTTCAAGTAAATACTTTTAGCCGAATTCTTTTTTTTCTAACGGACACAATTGTAATTAGCAAAATAAGGAATAACCCATTATTTATTACTCTCCCTGCTTCATTTTCTTTCTTCTTCCTTTATATCTTAGTTTTATTTTTATTTCTATTTTTTTGATTTTTTTGGTAGGTGCGTATTCCACCTTCAATGCAGTTTCCACGTTCTCTGCAGCATACTTTTTTTAGTTAGAGCGTTGCTTTGGAATATTTAACTGTTTAAGTACAGTGCACATGCTTTAGGCATCGTCTTGAGTTAGCTTTGCTTGAGTGATTTTTCTTTTGTGGTTTCTAATGAATGGGAAGTTATTCTTATGTTCGATTCAATGAACTTTTGGATTCGGAGTGCTTGCTTCCTACAACAGCAAGCAGTCGTATCTCCACTATAATCAAACACCAAGAACCTCGTTCATTACATAATTAAATGCTGAAAATCAAAATCCTGGCCACAGAATAAGAGTAAGCATATTAATAGCACTAATTGGTATTGACTAAAGAGATTAAATTAATTTAGTAAATAATTCATTAGAAATTTTAAGCGAGTAAATCCTTAATTGTGCTTTTTATATGATAGTAATTTGTGTAAATTTAATTATTCTTCCCACATGAGAAGGAGGAGGTGGGAGGTTCCAATCTTTATATTTTTGGAGAGGTTGGGATAGAGATGATTTAATTTCAAGTGTAGGTTTTACTTCCCACGTTACGTAAGGAGATATGATAAAAAGTCTAACAATAAGAGTTGAAATAATAATAGAATATGCTTGATAAACTTGCTAAGAACTTGTGCATAAAGCTAATACACAAACTGATAGAAATATTTTGGCACGTGTTCATTGAACAGTTACTAAAATTGATATATGTAAATTTGTTAATTTAGATTGTCCATTTCAAATTTTCCCATATGTTGTGTAACATTACATTCTACTTAATTTATTTGATGGAAATATCTTAAATAGCATTTATAACGCTGTCATGTAAAAAGATAATGACATTTGGACTCCTCCAATTTTTTCAGTTTAAACACTGTCATATTTAGACTTTTCTTTTTGCACAATCGAATGCATGGACTGTATGTGTTTGTGTGTTTACTCATGTTGGCCATTCCGTTAAAAATTCAAGAGGAAATGGTGACATGCCCGTTAAGTGCGACGTTGGCACCTATATGAAAGTGACGTAATGCTTATGTTGGCTATCAAAAACTTCAAAAATCGTACAAATCCTATGGAGAGGGAGGGAGAGAAGAGGGAACATCAAGGGAGGGGAAAGGGTGGGCTGCCGGACAACAAAAACTCCACTTCTGACCGCCGCATACACTCGCACACAGCTAGGCACTAGCCAAGCGCCGCCGTCCACTAGCCCGCCAACCCCTCCCCCCCTCGAGTTTATAATTTTTTTTAATATTTTAAACCTTTGATAGCATTGTATGTGCCATGCCACGAACACACAGATTCCAATTTGGTGCTAAGCGACCGCATCATTTCTGATAGATGTTTAATAGAATGACCAAATTGAGGTCTCAAGACAATGTCAAAGAAGTTCAATGACACTCATGCCTCATAAAGAGAAAAAAATTGCTAATTATATCAAACAAGTCCATATGGTAGTTAAAGATATTCAAATTTAGTATTCAACCTTTGAAAATTGACCAAACAGCCACTTCCTATTTTAAGTAGTAAAGATTATCAATCGTAATTACTTAAAATTTACCTCTACTTATTCATCGGCTTTACCTAGCTCAAAAGCTATACCAACTCCTGCGTTTGTCCCGCCTTTTTCGCTCATTAAAGCACATGTGTTTGGTCTTCTTGTGTTGAAAAGAAGGCTTCATCTTTATCGTGGACCCGCCTTTTTTGAAAGTTCAAAACTCTTACCTTGTTAGCATGCTCCTGTTTCTTGGTTATTGATTTGATAGTGTTAAATCAATATTTTTAGTTCCAACTACTTGTCGAACAAGTTGTCATGCTAGTGTTGTCCGATATGATGTGCTCTTCAGCTTAATAAATCCCTTGGAAAGGAGTTGGCATGTCATTTTGACTTGTGGTTATGCATCTTTTCAACCATCAATAGGGACCTTTGGGGCAAAAAGAAATAAAGAAAATTCAAAATCATGCTTTATTTCCTTACACTCAAATTTGGATGAGCTAATAAGAAAAAAGGGGGATTTAAAACTAGATTTATCACAATATGTGGAAATGCGATGCGGGTGTACTACTTTGAAATAAATGTGGCATGAGTATATCAATTTGGGAGTTTTTGCAATGTAAAAATTAGTTTGTGCTAAAATTGATGTACTAATTTGAGATTTTTGGTGATATTAATTTAATATTATTTGTATGCTAGCTAAAAAAGGAAAGAAAAATAATTTTTTTTATATAAATATCCTCTTATGTAATTATATATAGATATAAAAGAAGTTTATAAGTGTAGAAAGAAGAATAAATTTGTTTTTAATACGCAAATTTTCAGAGGGATTTAATAAATACTTAAAATTTGACCGGATCAATCTCTCCTAAGAATTCCAAATTCTTTTCTTCCTTCTCTTTCCCTTCATATAAACATGACTGAATTTTTAGCACCCATTCTCTTCCCTCCTAAACCTCCTTGTGAACATAGAAAGTGTCCGAGTCTTCCAAGTCAAATGGAAGTTACTCTTCTCAAGAACCCAAAAAGGTAAAAAAGGAACAGAAAAGAAGAACTAGAGACAACATAAATGGAGCACGAAACGAGCTTTAATTGATTGCATATGTCATAATACAAGTTATACTTTTCATGAAGTGGTTTCGTTAGATATGGAAAGGAATACACATATCCCATGATGATTTGTGAAAACGTAGCAAAGTTAAAATAGATGTTACCTCAAATGAACTATAGATAAGTTACAGTGAATTTTTTTTTTGTTATAAATAAAAGTAACTATAAGTATCTCCCTTATTGCGTGGCTAATCTGAAAATGGAAAAAAAAGAAATAGCCAGTGTAAATGGATTGGATTATATGCTTGGCCAGAGTTGACTATTTTCAGTACGAAATGACAAAAAGGACTGGGTGGGGCTTGTGCTCCAATGATGAAAGGATGGATCGTTGGAAATTTTCTAGTGGGGGGTAGATTCCCATGCGCTCCGGTCGGCGACCATCATGCATGGGTTCGCATGATCCGTCCTCTTTTTGTCATTTTCACTACTTTTTGGGGCCAAAACACAATTATTTTCTCGTCTGCTTTACAGTTCCATTAGATGGACAGTACCTTTCTCCTTATGTCAAACGTCCACCCCGCAAAGCCAAAATTCTAATGTGGGTTCATTGTATTCATGTGCTAAGCACCGCCTGTGAAGGTGGCCGGGAGGTGGTCATATAGTTGGTGAGACCCGACATCGTACCCACGCCGATGTGCTAGAGATCTGGAATCAATTTTGATAAAACATTATCGATCCAACACAAACAATGGCAAAAGAGAATAGATTGTATGGACAAAGAACAAATTATCAGTCCAAGTACTTACATAAGTAAAATTAAAGCTATTATTGAGGCAACTCTGCGATTGGTTTATTTCACACTAATGTTGCCCACATGTAGCTTTTTCTTAAAAAAGTGCACAGTTTTAATGAATACAAAGCTCTCGAAAAAAGAACACCGCAAGTGTTATAACTTTTATCTAGTATAATTTTATACTAAAAATTTTTAAACGATCACATGAGCGCCTTTTTGGTAAAAAAAAAATGATCACTTTAGTTCTATTGACAATTTACGTGATTGGAAAATCAGATGTGGTGTTAATTTATTATAAATCGATCCGTGTGAATTGCTGGAAAATCTAATCAGCAAATACAAAAACAAAAAATGACGTGGTTTTGATCATGTGATAAAAAAAAATTAGGGCTGAAATAAATAATTAAGGAGGGATTGAAAAAGAATTCGCAGACTAAAACTCTTCTTTGTGGCCAGAGCAAAGAGCCTCGAACTCTTCTTTGCGGTCGATGGTTTGCTGGAAAAAGCTTTGAAAGCCGGGTCGGGTCAAGAAATTGATGGGGACGAGACGACGTACGTGCTTTTGTGCTCGCCTATGTACACGACGAAGTGGCCTTTGCTTTGGCACGCCCCAAGGAAGGCCGCCTTGATCGCGCGCGTGCTTGTTTTTGGCTCCACATTTTGCTCGGCCACACTAGTTTGAGAAGGCTTGCTTAATTTTCTTAAAAGCCTCTTTTCTTTTCCCTCTTTTGTATCGTTCATTTTTAAAAATAGTAAAGTTAAAAAAGAACCGAGGAAGGGGGAGGGAAGAGCTATAAAAATTCCACAAATCTGGAAAAATGGGAATTGAATCTTTTGGATTTCCTCGTACTTATAAACTGACCACCGACCCCATTCATAACTGAGGGGGGGGGGAGAGCTATAAAAATTCCACGAATCTGGAAAAATGGAAATTGAATCTTCTGGATTTCCTCATACTTATAAACTGACCACCGACCCCTTTCATAATCGATGTAGAACGATTTTAACAATTTCTTTTTCACACATTGGGCTTAAATTAGAGCTGCAACAACCTGTAACTTTCCTTTGTGACAGTTGGATTTAGAATTATTAGCAACCTGGGCTCTAATTCCTATATTGGGTGGTCTTGCACCTTTCTTACATTAAAAACCAGCTTAAAAGGTGATGTTTTCTTTCACATTTATAAACCCACCACTAACCTCTTCCACAACTAATGAGGAATGTGGGACAACCTCATTAGTTGCTCGCTAAATCCTCCATTTCTCTCTCTTCTTCTCAGGTGGTTGAGTCATGGTACTCAAGGATTGGGGTTTGATTTTGCGATCAATTTGGGAGAAGTTGTTTTGGCCATTTTTTGCCACTTGAAAGATTGTCCATGTTGGACTTGAATTTCTTTTAAAATAAGTCATGTCATGGTCAAAATTTAATTTAAGAAGTCACGTTGAATGAATTGCCAGAATATGGACTTAAGTGATCAATTTTTCATTGATACAACACTTTAGTGATCGCTCAAAAAGTTTTAGTACTGAAGTGAGTGCTGGATGAAAATTATAACATTTCTAGTGTCGTTGTCTTAAAACTCTCTCCCTCCCACCCTCTTTGATGTCATCATCCTCGACAAGAAGGCCGTCAAGATTCCATGAAAGTTTTAGAGGTCATCAATGACCATTGTCCATGGCGACCTTAAAAGGCATCCATGGTTGACAACGGCCTTAGAGATCCTCGATGGCCTCATCCACAGTCGTTGACAACCTCTACCTGGAGGGATAAGTTAATTCATGGCGACGATGAAAAGTGACTGTTAGATAAATCTCAAACATGGCACAACCAAGCTGAATGAGGGGGCATTTAATGGTGGTTGCGTTAAAGATGACTATCGAGACCTCGACAAAGCTGGCAGCGACATAAGGTGGGAGGACGGTGTAATAGGGGCTTAAGGTTTTTGTAAAAGGTAGCGAAAGTTATAAAAAAAAAGACATTAATAACACGATAACTTTTATATTGTACTCACTTTGATACCATAACATGTTTACGGATCACTTAAGTACTATAACTTAGTACTTTTAAAAAGGGTTCATTTGAGTGACACCTGCAATTTTTATTGTTTGGAAATTCAACATGGCACCAATTCAATATAAAAGCGTTCGGTGTAGTTTGCAAGCGAAATGATGCCATGAAAAGCATATAGAAGCATGTCGTTTGAGCCACTTCCTCGCCCAAAGTCGATGATTTGAGGCTATATTAGGTTTTATTCGAAATCCTTAACCTCATTTTTCAATTGCAAATAGAAAAAACTGCAGGTCATCCGGTCGGTGATGCCCTGGGTGAGAGGAAAAAGTATGGTACAACAGAGAATGACGGTGACAATCGAGAAAGAATGCAAGTTCAGAGGCACATCCAGAAAGGGATCTGTACAATGGAAGAAGCTGAGGAGGCATTTGGGGTCCCATACCTCGTTCTCCCAAAGCAATGATTGCACCATGATGGGGTTGAGCTTCCTTGGAAGGTCGGAGGAATAACAGGAGCCCCCAACCATTGCGGTTGAGGATCGCTGTGCATTGGTTGATAGTAAAGAAATTGAAAGAAATTATTGTTAAGGGCCATGATCCTGGGTTTAACTCTACTCTGGGGCTTAACTCTCGTTATAAAAATCTACATTGGATATGTTTTCATTAAAACAAGCCATGCAAGATTTATCGTAAGAAATATATTTCCAAAGTCACTTAAGTGAATTTTTTTTTTAAAAATCCCTAACATGTAAGTGGTTGATTGAAAAGTTATGATATCAAAGTAAGGGTTATACCAATTTTACCACATTATCAGTATCTTTTTTTCAAAGTCATATGTTGGTGATGAGAGAAACTCTATGAATGATTGCCAAGGGATTGGAGACAATCCATCCAATCCTGATTTGGATGCATATATGGATCAAAGAAAACTACACGGTAGACATTGATAGCAAGGCGTCACTTCTGTTCGGTTTCCTTGGGAGGCCACTTGTGCTGCAAGGGGCTTTTCTTCGAAGAATTGGACAAGACATATGTGACCCCGGTTTTTTGTTCAGCACACACGGGGCCACTTATCAATAATACACAACATCCACCTAACATCGAGAGGGGACACCAAAGAAGACATGAATAACGAAAGAGGGGGCTAAAGCTCTCTCAGAACAATCACTTGAACAGAATATTCAAGGGCGTCAGTATCTTATGCAGCTGATATTGTTGAATTCATTTTCCGTTATGATAAATTCTTTGAGAAAATAGTAAGAATGGACCAACCTACAACCTTTTTAATGATCGCTCAGAAGGTCACACAAGTACAATAATGCCATTGCATAATGTGATGACCCTTTCATCCTCGACGGTGAGCATTATGAAGGAGTTGAGCTCTTTCGAAAATGATGACTCATCGAAGGAAAGATAACGAGAGCATAGACTCCGGATTTTGTCGGACGAAGTCGGATGCTTCCATTTCTTAATTTCAAACGTTTGATTGCAAATGTCGGAGCTTGTTTTTCCTTCCCCCGAATATCCTTCTTGCGCACATTCACGTATATCCTTCTCGCGTCTTGGCATGATCTTTTGTAACTGTTTTAGCTGCTGTTTGTCGGAAATATTAATTTGGATTGAGATCCTTTCAATTTAGAATAAGATAAATTAACATATCTGATTCACCTCTTTTGAGGGGTTGAGACATCCACACCTCAAAATTCAAGAGCAATTCAATGACTGAGAATTACTACCCCGTTTTTCTCTTTCAAAATTTTTATACTAAATGAGTAATTATACAAAATGATGCTTAAATTTTGGCCAAAATACAATATAGTACATGTACTTTTAATTTATTCATTATGATATTTAAACTTTAGCTTAATGATAATGCCGTTCTTGAACTTTTAATTCGTTTAATATATTCATTGAATTTTTAGTATATATTTAATTTAGTCACTGGACTACATGAAAATGTAAATGTTGTCATTTGATTAACTCAAGTTAACTTAATCTGCTGATTTGACTTCCAATTTGATATGTTTAAGCTGTGAGGAAAAAAAAAAGTTACATGTGGATTATGTTGGCGCTAACCTATATAACCTTTGAGTCACCACCATTGCTACAATTTCAATAGATAGCACTAACAATCTTAGACTTATTATGTCTGTTCAAATTCTCATTACTCCTACTAATACAAGTACTAGTTCTTTTTGTAGCTAAACCAGTACGCACATGTAGATTCACTAGATTCTCTCTTATAATTGTCCTCACTCAAAATCTAATTGAAAACCTCATCAAAACCAAGCTCCTTAACCTAGATGAATTATCAATGGCAATAATAATAGTATTCGAAACTATCAGGCAATGAGAATAATAGAACTAAAGCATATGCCCCATCATCAAAGTCAATATTAACTAAACTCATTTAATTAACAATCACATTATATTCATTGATATGCTCAGCAACACACGTACTCTCATGTATCTTTAAATTAGACATGTGTTGCATGAAGTATACCTTGTTCATTGGGCCTTCTCATACATGTTTGACAAGGCATTTGGTCATTTTTTTCACGATGTTAAATGCGATATTATGAGACAATGCCAGTAGAATAACACCTAACACTTATCTATCCAACAAATCCCAAACAGTTTATTTCATCGACCCTAGCTTCTCTCTAGACAAAAGTAAGTGCAGATTCCTCTAGTCCTTAATTTGCATCTTTCAAAAACAGAAATTTACATCATATATGTTGATTTTATCCTTTCTTTCTTATGTTGCCATCAATTTGCTTCAAGTCAACTGGTCTAGACTTTGACACTAATTATGGTGAAAAACAAGTGATCAAATGTAATAGACAAAGAAATAAATTGGTAATTATTTACATGGTTCGATCAATATGACCGGCACCCTAGGAGAGCAGGATAAGAGTTTATGATAGATCAAGAGATGTAAGAGATATACAATCACACTCCAATTATTTAAACACTAGTATTTTTCAATTTTTAATTATGCTAAGTAATCTTACAATGTTTAGTCTCACACAATATCTTGCAAACAATCACTCATAGGAGAATATGCAAACCTTTATCACTAGATCAGCTCGGTTTCCAACACACTCATACACGAAATTCACAAGGAGCAAGTGCCCCGTATCAAGCTGGATGTCATGACGAAAACATTCACTTTGGATGTAAACCGACAAAACTCACGAAGAGTACTCTCTACACGCATTGAACCGCGCCCTACTAGCGCACACGACGAATAACATGACAGAATATATACATGTTAACTTTAAAGTTTTAAACCTTTTCTTGAGGTGACTCCAACACGAAATAGGAAATCCTTCTTTTATACATTCGGATTTGAAAACTAAAGTCTTTTGACATTTCTTTGAATATGCCATAAGTGAGGGTCGCCACATAAATGACCTGGCATTTCGTGCACTTTGGAATCGGATTTTGTTCATGGACTCAAATTGCGATTATACTTGAGAAACTTCAATTTGAGGGCGTGGCCTTGGATTGGGAGAGAGACGTGGATGGCGGGCAATGAGCGAAAATAGTAGGGCACAGCGAATGACCAACAGTGGAGGAGCTGAGCAGCGAGGCGCTGTGACAATGAGGATAGGGACGTCAAAGTCGATGGTAGATAATTAAGGCATTTAAGTTATAAGGAAAATTACTTTCCCAACTGTTGAAGATCCTTAGGTTTTTTTTTTTTTTTTTTTTATAGTGGGAAGTGATTTTTAAGGTTGGATTTTGCACACCTCAACTAGTCATAAATGCACACTCCTCTATATTGGCCTAGTGTAGTCATGATTTTCTTCTTTTGGAGTGCTTTTAACAAGATTAGAACTCAACACTACAAGGAGAGGGATAAAACTCTCTGTAACATTAAAAGACAACATGCTATAATCTAGATTTACCATGCTGAGATGCATTTTCATATTGCTTATATGTTGATTTTCACTCGCGTCTTATATGATTTGTAAAGGTTAGTAGGGTTATTTTATGGCTTAGTTTACTTATTTCTCGTCATAAAAAAAAAATACATACTGCAATTTTCAATATTTTTGTTTCAAAGATAAGAAGAAGGAGAGATATGAAAAGGGGAACAGGAAATTGACATCCATAATTTGATGTTAACATGACAGGAGAAAGGAAATTATTACCTAACACGAATCACACAAAATCTTTATGGCCTGACTGATAAGACTCACATCAAGATTAGACTTATTATTAGGTGAAACCTTTTTTTCATACTTTTTTCTGTGTAAAAGGAAAAAGCAAATGTAGGCCAAACTCTTACAAAGTCAAGTCACATAGCGGTTCCGTGAGTCTCATATATGCATCTTTCACTATATTATAGCGAGATGGTGTTAGTGATCGATTTTTATGATCTAAACATACATGAAGTGTGTTTTTTTTTCCTTAATTATCAGACTAAACATACATAAAGTTGCGAGAGAGATGAAGCAGTGATTTCCAAAAGGGAAAAAAAATGAAATTTCATACAATTAGGTTTGTTGTAGTCAAAAAGGTTTTGAGTGAAAGCAGAAGCACAGGCACAAGCGCCTAGTAAAACTTACTCAGCCTATGTAGCCCAGCGGTGCTCATCAAAACACTAGTGTAGTCAAAAGTCTCACAAAGGTTAATAAGCTGTGGTGGGACCGTTGAAGAGAAAGGCAGAGAGGGGGGAGGAGGGAATTCTGTGGTGCATTGCATGTGCCTGCTGAATTATTGAAGACAAGGGAGATCATAGTCACCTAGCCATTCCATAGCATCTTCTCAACATGTCAAATCCTTTTTTTATGGGTAGAAATAAAAGGGAGTGAGACTGTCTACTCACCATTTAAACATCTTGGACCCACTCCAAACCCTCGGGCATCAACTTTGTACCTAACGTCGACCATTTGATTCCCTTTTAATCGTGAAAAAGTCATTCCATCTCATGAAATTACATCTGAAGTCGCGTTAGAGTAATAATTCATGTCGTGTCGTGATATTTCGTATCAATTAATTATTATTTGGTCGATAATTTCTTTCGTCTAGTCTCTAGATTTGTTGCTCAATTAAGTCTGACCAAGGTGATGAAATCGAAATAGTTTGGTGTAAGAAAGCAACGGAACACATTAAGTATTATTAGTTTTTAATCAAATTCATGTCATGCAATAAGGGTACAAGTTACCGTTTCATGTCCATTGACAAATCTTTCCCCTAACCAGTCTCTTGTAACAAAAAGTTAGGCAATAGTGAACCAACAAAAAATCGTCTAAAAAATTAGGCAACGGCACACTACAAACAATTGCCGAATGTCTGACTCATCCTTCGACAATAAAATTATGGGGAAATGAAACTGTTGCCTACTTGCAAAAATTATCTAGTATACATATGTTTGTCTTGTAGTTAGTTTGTACATATCAAATTGAGTTCCTTTCTCCTCTCCCTTCTATCAGACAAATTGATTTCCTCCTTAAAGTTGTCAAGAGAACTCTCTACATTTGGTGCCTTGGGAAAAAAGGAATAAGAAACTCTTTGTCTCCATCTTTGATTAACTCAACTATTATTGATCCAATCGAAAAATTATTAGATCATACAATGAGAATGCAATTAAGCATGAGTATAGACTAATCTGGGTTTGTTGATTACCATGGTGGAAACTTGATGCCTCATTTGAAGATCACTGTGAGGGCAATCCAAGTGCATCGACATATCTAATTGAATCCAGCTTTACTCAAAATTTTAAGTCAATAAATCATAGACCAAATTAAAAATATTAACTAATATATATGGAATAATCCCTTTTCTGTGCTCCTTATAGGAGTGACTCAAGTCACACCAATTCTTTGACGTGTGACTATTACCTAATATTCTTGCACGGCCACCTTGAACAATGTGACAAGAGGCTAAGAATTTGAACCTTATATAAGGAGATGAGCTAGGTAAAAAATCGGAAACTTTCTTGTTGAGAAAAGTAGGCAATCGGTCCGTCAACAATACCTAGGAAGGTCTTTAGGCTTTTGAAGAAGCGGTAGGCTTAGGTTAGGCCTAGCCCGGGCCCACCAAGATTACACTCTCAATGCCATTCATTTGGGCCTCGTAGCTGAGCCCAGTTCACAGATAACCCAATGGAAATTGGGCTAGACCGACCGGAAAGCCCGATGGTTCTGAGGACTTCTGAATCACGTGATCTGATCTGGCCCAAAGGGGAGCCAGAGGAGATTAGGGCTTGGTTTAACACTTACAAGGGGTAGAAAGTAACTTTTTAACTTACAATGCCATTAGTGTAGACTTATCTGGCCATATTAAGACCTTATTTGAGACAATGCCTACTCTAGGGACTCATTTGAAAATCGGTCTAGGATCAATTAGGGTTTTGTTTTCCCCGAACTAGTTCAGCTAAAATGAAGTTTTGAATCGAGGACGTCAGCCGTCAGGAAACTCGTTCAAGCCCTCCCTGTTGCTTCCAATCAAACGTTGATGAATGCATTTTCTTGATTTGTGATTTGTTAAAGTGCAAGAACCCTAATTTCTTTCTTGCCCCAAATTCCCTGGTAAATTCACGAACCCTATAATGGTGGCTAACCCATCCCTTCTATTCTCAGCCAGGGAGGACATGGCGCCGTTTCACCTTTACTACATGTTAGGTTCGTCGTCACTGTACAAGTTAGCTTCGTCGGCCAAATTATAGAACATATGGCAATAGCCATTTTTATCCTTCAAGCAAAAGAGCTTATATGTTTTTATCGTTTGAAAAGTACGTCTGATTTTGTCTCGGATATATCTTCATTTAGCATTTGGCCTTTCCTCCAAGCATGCGCGCGTGCGCACACAAACTAACACAAAGAAAAATTCAACAAAAGATTATTTTTGAAACCGTGCAACTTCAATGAAGCAGTAGATTAGCTCAGCCACGTTCGAGTGGCCGAAACAAACCCCCACATATTCAGACATCTCTTTCATTTACTTTCTGTCCTTCACAGGTCTCTCGTTTACGTTCTTATCAAAGCGTGCAGGCTTTGAATTTCCCATGCCAGTTGGTGACCGTGCGTGAGCATGCTTCATCACACGCATTCTGGTTTTTCTTTTTCTTTTTTCCCGGTCAAATCGCATTCTGGGTTCACCCTGCAGATCACATCACAACCATGCTGGTGTCTCATTGTCATGTGCTATATAGTCCATTAATTTCACAAAAGTTGTTAGGTTAAAGTCAAATTGCAGAACAGGACTAAATTGGACCGAAGGACCCAAATTGAAATTTCAAGCAAGTTAATAGGATCGATATATACTTGCATTGAAAATTCTTAAACTTGTCCGGTTCCATGTTTTACTAGTTGTCCATAATGAAGAAAGTGTGTGTTTTAACGGACTTCCTAATGCAGAAGCTAAGCTGATCTCCACGTAATTGCTGACGAGTGGCATATTCCGGTTCACACGGGAAAATTTTGCGCTGCCGTATTCAACTCCTAAGAGGATATCATTTAATTTAAAGTGTATATGAAATGGTCTCTCGCTAACCCTTGAAAGGTTGGGCCAATCCGTCACTTATGTACTCATCAGCTGAAGGTGGACCGCCGAGAGGTCGATCGTGCAGTGGATCTACATGTCCTTTTCAGTTGCGCAAATCTAAGCCATCTTACATTTTGGGTCGAGCTTTCTCTCTGAGTTCTCTTCTCAGAATCTTCCCAGCCGGTGTTTTCGGCACACTGTTTATGAAAGTCACTTTCTGCAACCTTTTGAACGGCGCAACCTGTTGAGGATGACAAAGGAGTTAGCATTCTGGATAGTGGGGGATCGGATCAGATGTTCCACATAAAACATTAAACAATTCTGTGGATCCGTGGAATGTTGAAGAGCTTTCATTCCATGAAACTATGTTAAGCAGCATCGAATACAGTAAGCTGAGACTTTTTATGTTTGCGAATAAATTTGCCAGCTGAATAAGAAGCTAGCAGCAAGTTAAGATGAAGATATCACATATAAGATCCGTTACCTGGTTAGCAATAAATTCCTGGACACTGACTTCCGTGAGTGAGCTGTTGGGTGACCGAACAACATATGCAATTGGAACTTCACCAGCTTTAGCATCAGGAAACCTAATATTAGAAAGAGACACTAAGAATTCAACAGTCATCCCAGTGCATCTTGGGGATAAAATTAAGGAGCACCGGCCGTTCTTTTTTTTTTCTCCATATTGACAAAATTGACAATTAACAAATGATGCCCACTTACGGGATGACGACGGCATCTAGTATTTCAGGATGTGAAAGCAGCAGTCCTTCAAGCTCTGCTGGTGCCACCTGAAAGCATAAGTATAGCAGTAAAATTCATGAGTGCGGCAAGTGGAGCAATTCATAGCCAAAGTCCGTTTTTTTCTGATCCATGAACCAAATACTACAGTACATGTTAACGAAATTTTGAGTTTCAATGGAATGAATTCAGGGTCAGGGTTGAACTGATTGTGTGAGATCAGAGTAGTGCAAACAAGTCATCATATCTAAACATCTGAATATCTTCAATATGCATAAAGATTAAAGCATCTAGTCTAATTGTATTCTAACAGTCCCCACAATATTTAACCTATGTCGATTTGTGAAAATGAGTCATGGCATAGAAAAAATGGAGTGCAACGAATAACTTGATGAATGTGAGGAACAAACAAGTCACGGACTCCCAATGACAACCAAATGAAAAACTTTAAAATTAGGGGTGATTATAATGCAAGTACCTGTGCTTTTGTTCGTTTCACATTCAAATGCCTAAATTTTTATTTTTTTTCAATCAAGTATCTCGATTTATTATATTTAGCTCAATGTGAGGCCTTAAATATACCATATCATGTGACTTTGCTAATGTAGCTTCCTTACTCAGCAAAACTTAAGCACAATTGGTGACATGACTCATTTATTTGGTAAAAATTGTTTCATCTACATCTAGGTGTTGGGCTATGAGGAAGACAAAGATTGCCGACTTGGACAATTTTAACTGTCTGATATGTTTCTGCTGATGAGGCATAGTCTCAACAGGCCACATTGACGCTAATGGATATCTGATGTTGTGAGTATCCACGTTGGCATGCTTTGTCTGCAATTATGGCAGAGGCCTCACATTGACTCATTTTGAAAAAGTTGACGCACTTGATTGAACAAAGAAAAAAATAGTATAGGTACTCGATCATAAAATGGATAAAAGCGCAAAATTATGTAGTAAAGCAAATCATGGGACAAGCGCAAGATTACTACTCTTATCCAATTAAGCATTTCCCAGTAGAAGCCAAGAGACTTATCCGCCGTCCAAGCATTAAGCTGAGCAAATATTCTATAAAAAAGAAAAAATGTGGGGAGAATTGCCAAAAAAGTCGTAAACCTATTGCAATTGTGCCAATTCAGTCATAAACCTTTTCTTTGACCGATTCAATCCTAAACCTTTTTTTCGTCTTAAATTTAGTCCATCTGCAAAATTTGGCCGGCCGGCAAGATCGACAATATTTTTAATAATATTTTTTATTATTTTCTGAATTTTTTATTATTTTTTTAATTTTTCTCTTCCTCCCTTGCCCCTCCCCCCACTGGCGGCAGTGGCCGGCCAGCTCCGACGAGGCTTGCTGGCCACTGCGCGAGGGCTGTGAAGCCCTCATCGGCGGCCAACGAGGGTTGCGGCCCTCGTTAGACTGGCCACCCTCGCCGGTGGCCTCGCCCAGACTAGGGTGAGGCTTGGGGGCCGCGGTGAGGTGGCCTCACCATGGCCTGGTCGCGGGCGAAGGCGGCCTCGCCGCGGCTGGCGAGGCCATGGTGACCTTTGCCTAGGCTGCCATGGCCTCGCCCAGATTTGGGCGAAGTCAGCTCGCTGCGGCCCCCGTGCCTCGCCCCCGGTTTGGGCGAGGTTGCCGACGAGGGTCGCGGCCCCTGTGTGCGGCGAAGCCACCGGCGAGGTCGCCGGTGAGGGCTTCGCGGCCCTCGCGAGTGGCCGGCAGCCTCGTCGGAGCTGGCCGGCCACCGCCGCCGGCGAAGGGGAGGGGCAAGGGAGGAGGAAGAGAAAAAAAGAAAAGAAAAATAACAGAAAAATTAAAAAAATCGAAAAATAATAAAAATATTATTAAAATATTATCACAAGCCGCCGGTGCCGGCCGGCGTCCACATCAGCTTCGGCCGGCCAAATTTGGTCGGATGGACTAAATTGGCACAATCGCAAAAGGTTTAGGACTGAATCGGTAAAAAAAAAAAAGTTTAGGGCTGAATTGGCAAGACAATTGCAATAGGTTTAGGACTTTTTGGCAATTCTGATGCTTTCAATTTATCAGTTGCAAGAAATCACTACTTACCTGATAACCATAACACTTGATGAGGTCTTTTAATCGGTCAACAACAAATAATTGCCCTTCTTTATTAAAATACCCAAGATCTCCACTGTGCACCCATCCTTTATCATCTATGGTCAGCTTTGTTGCTTCCAGGTTGTTGAGATAACCTGGAAAAGGTAGCATGGATGATATCCAGAGAAAAGCAGCCTCATTTTGGTACAGAGTTATCACATTTCACATAAATACAGAAGCTCTGGGGAGTGAACATTTAAAGCCTAATTTCCAAAGTATTGCACATTAGATGATGGCACAATCATAAACAATGTTGACTTTCATAAAAGCTATGCCTCTAATATTTCCATCTTAAAAGTATTTAATTCAGAGAGTTTCAGTTTCAGACTTCCAAAAGATGTGAAGTTGATCTGGGCAATTCTCTTAATACACCCAACAATCAAGTTCTGTCATGAACTGAGGAGAACCAGTATGTGGATTCTTTTGTGAAGACATACTAACGATGAAATTACCGTCTTCGTCCATTTGGTTTTCAATAGATGTAGACAGGATATTTCATATTCTACCTTTCATCATATTTGGTCCTCGAAGCCAAATTTCTCCCAGCTGATTCGGCGGAAGAGGCATCGATGTTTCCACACAGACAATTTTAGATTCCACTCCTGAAACGAGTGTTCCAGTCGAACCAGAAAGTTTAGGTTCTTCTCTCTGATTCTCCAGAGATATGATCCCACAAGTTTCCGTCATACCATATCCCTGCCAATTCGGAGCATGGAGGATTCATATTAGGACAAGTCATATCACAAAGAGACCGGCAGTTCATACTGGGTGTAAGCTACAGACTATTCATTCTCACTTGCTCCATCAATTCATATTGGTATTTGGTAGAGATTGCAATCGACAGTGGGAAAACAGTTCACTAGTGACTCTGAACTTTTCCTATGACATGAAGAATTTGACTGGCACTGCAAAGATACTGGCTTGGCGAATTGAAGTGTCTGCTAAGCTACAACCCCGTCGTCTATTGTTAACAATAACTGTTGAACTGCCATTCTTACTGGATGATAAAATATGTCAAATCCTCACCTTTCAGCAAAAGAAACAGGAGCAAACAAGTAGATAGACATTTCAACACCCTCAATTTCCCCTAAGAACAACAATGAAGCCCGCTGGCTCAATTACCTGAGTGATATCAACATGCGGGAAATTCTTTGCGCACTCTTCCATAACATCCTTACTCAGAGGAGCAGCGCCACAGCCAATCACCCTCAAAGAAGACAAATCATACTTCTTTCCTGCGCCCGACTTCGCCAGAACGACCACCACCGGAGGAGCCACATACATTTGACTCACTCGGTACCTCTCCACACAGTCCAACACCTTCTCCAACTCGAACTTCCTCAGCGTCACGATGGTGTTCCCTCTCGTGAGTTGCGCATAGACTATCACCGCCAGGCCCAATATGTGGAACATCGGCAAGAAGGCCAAGAACACATTCTTGCCCTCCTTGTACCTCTCCTGATCGGCAGTCACCATTATAGCAGCTGAAATGAAGTTCCCATGCGTCAAGATCACGCCTTTGCTCGTCCCCGTCGTGCCCGACGAGTAAAAGAGGGCGGCAACATCGTCCTGAGCCACGCAACTCGGCGGCAAGTCCGATTTCGGCTCCGCCGATTCCACCAGGTCGAAGTAATTCCAGATCTTGGGATTAGCGGATTTCTCGGGCTGCAGAGAGCCGAGCAAAATCGTGGGCAATTCGAATCCTTTGACCTTGTCGTAGAGCGCGGGCACGGTAATCACCAGCTTGGGGTTACAGTCCTCGACCTGCTTGGACAGCTCGGACACGGTGTACATGGGGTTGCAGGTCGTGGCGATGGCCCCGATGGAGACGACGGAGAGGAAGCAGACAGGGAAATGAACCGAATTCGGGCAGAAGATCAAGACGACGTCGCTCTTCCCGAGGCGAAGTTCGTGGAGGAGGACGTGGGCGAGAGCAGAGACGCGGGCCTTGAGCTGGTGGAAGGTGAGGGACTCGCCGGAGTCGGCGTCGATCAGGGCCAGGGATTGCGGGGAAGAAGATGAGGAAGAGGAAGAGTAGCTCCGGAAGAGATGGGAAGTGAGAGTGAGGTCGGGTTCGGCGGGGAAATGGAGCGGCGGCCGGGGGGACCTGTAGGTGGAGGTTTCTGGGTCGAAAGAGTTTGAATTCGCCATGGCCGTTTGCAGAAGAAGAAGAAGCAACTTTTCTAGGAGTTTTCAGGGAAAGTTTTTCGATTCTTGGCAGAGTGAAGAATTTTCCGGGGAAGACGATGAACAAGTTCGATGATTTGATATATGATGAGATGAGAAGCGGGAATTTTGACAACCCCCGCCAAGCATGAAGGGCTAAAATAGGAAAGATGAAGCTTAAACAAGTCACGATCACGGAGTTTTGTTAATATGAAAAGTTTTTGAGCTATTATTTAAAGAGATAGGCCTGCAATAATTTATAATTATTTGATATTTAATTTTATATATTAATGATTAAAAATAGATTATTATTATTTTCATAATATATTAAAAATGGCCGCCCGATTATTCTCTGTCTTTACTTCAAGTGATTATAATAATTGAAATTCTTAATTGTCAATCGTGAGTCACGCCCTATGACTTCGTATTTTTTTTCCTTTTTATCATTATTGCACAATATTTTATAATTGTTGTAAGTTGTACCGACTCTATTCATTTGACAAAATAATAATTAATTTAAAAAATATTTTCTTTAAAGCGATCGTTTATATCAATTAAAAGAATGAATGATGGCAAATATTTTTGTCATTCGCAAAAATATTTAGAAATTTGTATTATCGATAATGAAGATTTTTTTAAATTGAGATAATATTTTTCAATTTAGTTATTTTCTACTAAGCAAATAAAACTGCTTCATAAGAAAAAAGCTTTGACAGCCTTTAAGAAATAATACTTCGAAAGATGTTTCTATTTTCCTTCTTCGTCTTTTGCTCTCCTAGAGCTTTCATTTGAGCGTCTTTTCATTTTTCTATAACAAGAGATTCTATTTGTAGGAACGTAACTATATGCAGAGAGGCTCCTCGCCTCTCGCATCTTTTCTTCGCAGATGATGTCTTCATCTTTAGTGAAGGAAATGCGGCCTCGGTATCTTGCATGAAAGAGGGGCTTGATCTATTCTCTCAATGGAGTGGACTAACTCCGAACAATAGCAAGAGTGAAACTTTTCTCTCGGGTGGCTCGGAGGCAACTAAACTTCAGTTATTACAAGTTCTGAATTTCAGAAGAGGATTCCTCCCAGTCCGGTATTTGGGTGTCCCAATCATTACATCGAGACTAAGCAAAGCGGACTGCAATGTCCTGGTATGTTTACTTACGGCTAGAGTCCAATCTTGGACACACCGTTTCTTATTATTTTCGAGTAGGTTGCAACTTATCAAATCAGTTTTGCATGCTATACAAGCGTATTAGGCTTCTATTTTCTGGCTTCCTTCCTCAGTGGTAAACAGGATAGAACAAATATGTCGGTAATTCCTTTGGAAGGAACCAAGTCTCAGACAGGGAGGGGCAAAAGTCTCTTGGGATGACGTATGTCTCCCTAAGCGGGAAGGTGGCCTTGGGATTCGGAAAATCCGGGATAGCAACAAGGCGGCTATGTTCAAGCATATATGGATCATTTTCACCGATAATGAATCTTTTTGTTGCAAATGGATTCATGCAAACCACCTTAAACGAAAGAACTTTTGGATCACCGCCCGCCCCCCCCCGGCGACCTTTTGTCATGGGCATGGAGGAAAATATTAGCATTGAGGGAAGAAGTCAAAACTCTCTTCAAGTGGAAAATAGGGGATGGTTGTTTCACATCTCTTTGGTTTGACCCATGGTTGGAGATGGGTCCTATTAACTCAGTGTTTACTGATGCTCTCATATATGGTTCGAACCTCCCTAGACATGCGAAGGTCACTGACCTTTTTTCTCCTGAAGGCCAGGCTGTCCTCCTTGAGCTTCGTTCTTGGTAGGCCACGATTCCTACTTTAAATCATCTCATGGATACATTTACTTGGGTTGGCCATCCGTCTGGCGAATTTTCAATTGCATCGGCTTGGTCAATAATCCGTAGGAAGGTAGCTCTGGTCTCTTGGGCAACCTTTGTGTGGAATAAGGCCATCACCCCCAGACATCAATTCCTCCTCTGGATTATTATGCGAAACCGTCTCCCAACCCAGGTTTTTCTCATGTCCTATGGTAGACTTTCTTTAGTTCACTGTGGCCTTTGTAACCTAAGGCCTGATTCCATTGATCATCTATTTTTTGATTGTCATATTTCCAACTTCCTTGCTACTTTTTGGGCTACGAAGTGCAATCTTCCTTGGACCAATCGTTCTTGGTAGGAAAACATTCAGAGGGTTATCAGCACCCTCTCCCGAAATGGCTTCTACTTTGATATCGCCAAATTCTCATTTGGCGCTCTTTGCTACGTTATTTGGAAAACCAAAAACGACATTATGTTCCGGTTTTCCAGCCTTTTCGTACCTTCTATGAAGCGACACCTTATCAAGGCGGTCAAGGATAAAGCCCTGTCCTTCAACTTGGTTGCTGATTCCTCGAGAAATAGAAGACTGCAATGTAGTTGGGGAATAGATCCGAGCATTTTTGGCTAGAATATGAGGGTGTGCTGTCCCCTTGTTTCTGATGTATTTTCATTTTCCTTGTGAACCTGGTTCCCTTCTACTCTAGTGACATGTGGTCCCGTTGAGTGTGAGTTGATGCCAAGTCTCACCCACTTTGTAAATTTGCGTGGTTGAAAATCTCATATATACTACTTACATTTACCAAAAAAAAAAACTATATGCAGATGTAACTGGGAATGACATCGGAGGCACATTGACCACACAAGCCCTATGCATATGATCCGTCGGATAACATGAAAATGTTACGCGAGCCATTAGATTATACGTATTAGGACCCATATATACTTCGAGTGTATGTAAAAATTGGTCCCTTCACAGACCAATTTGAATTTTTAATATTAGATTTTCCTCTTCTTCCTTGTTTTTCTCTTCCCGGGAGTCCCAAGTTGTTCATTTCTCTATCCTCGATGTCAATTCCTAAGGATGCTCTGTATCGTGTTTTGTTCCTGGAGGATGATCATTAGGCAAGCATTGTAAGTTCATGTTGAATTTATTGTTAGCACCTCCAAAATTTAGCATGCTCAGGTGGGTCTATGGCGCCAAAGTTCCTACAATCTTCTCTAACCCTAGATAGATAATTTAAGGGAAGTGATTTTCAGATGTTGAGATTATGGAGTCATCACCAATCAATTTTTAATCAACATAAATTGATTGGATGCATAGATACTAAATTTTTTTAGGAAAAACTAGCCATCCCAACTCACTTGTAAACGTACTGGTCTAATGTCATTAAGGGGAAGTATAAAAACAGCCCTAAATTTATTGTATCGGTATTAATTTAGTTATAAATTTTTCAATTGGACCAATTTGATCTTAAGCTTTTTGACATCAATATCAATTCAGTCTATCCGATCAATTTAAGTAAGAAAATTACTGACGTTTGAAGTCAATATTTGATATCACTACATGTTCTTTTTTAGTTCATTGACTTCTCGGAAATCCGATGGAGTTTCCAAGGTTGTTTGAAAATAGCCTGCTTATAGTCTTCTTTATTCGTCTTGTCCCTATCTCGTGTTTTTTGTGATCTTATATTTGGAAAATTCGACCCATGGCCTGGCCACCCCCACAACATGGCTGAATGGTTTGCCAGGCTATGGCCTTGCATTTACATTTCACACGAACTCACCAACTTTGACCCGCCATCTTTACACCTGTTAAACTCGATTCTTGGATCGTCGGAAGTTCCCAACTTGCATTTTATGAAAAATGCCTTCGGCTCAGGAAAAAAAAATCATGAAGTTGTTAACATGGTATTCACGGTACCCTGATCTCTTATAAATCAATCATCAGATTTGGTAGAATTAGATGTCGTCAATAACTCTCTAACGGTACCATTGTATTTCACCTTCCAATCGAGGTTTTTGACAGGTTCCGATTTCAAGTCAAAGTTAGTTAAAATCTGAAAAATTTTAGATAAAAAAATTAGGTGTCTGTAATTATATTAATAGGTCCAACTGAAATTTGTTAACACGATACGTGCCCTAATCAGTTTCACATTTCCACATCAAAAAATTATCGTTTACAATAAATTTGTCACTTCACATATTATTATCAAGTGATTCGCTATAGATTTATGGTCACCTCTTTTGAACGGTAAATTATTTGGCAGATCTCTTTCTTATAATTGAAAAGAATTCGAACCGTGAAATGTTAGGTGTTTAAGATCATGCGATTTATCGAACGCGAGGGTTGGGATACAATTTCGACACATGCAACACATTCTTCCAAAAAGGGCGGCACGGGGGGACCAACCGTTTAAACTGAATATTTTGGGTAATTGCAAAGCTCGCTCTTTTATTTTTCTTGCGCTCGTGGCCATCCACATTTTTCCTCTCTCTCTCTCTCTCTCTCTCTCTCTTTCTCCCCGATCCGCCATAGTTCTCACCGCAGATTCAGAATCTCTCTCTCTCTCTCTCCGTCTCTGAATTGGTGATGGCGGAGACGTCGGCGGCTCTGTGCTTCACGACTTTCTCTCCGTTTCCGTCCATCTCTCGCGCCGAAGAAGCCCCTCCTTCCGTCCGGAGACTCCCCTTCCCCCGCCACCATCCGCCGCCGCATCAGCCCTCCCGCGCCCTCCGGTTGCCGCCGGCGAGAGCTTCTTCTTCTTCTTCTTCTTCCGATCCCGGGAACTTCCCCGGCGACGACTCCTTTGGTTACTTCCCCTGGGCCGACGGCGATATGGGTAGGCTTCGAAAATCTCCTTGATTGTCGCTGATTGCCCCGTTGGATTTTGGAAGTTCGTCGGTAATCTGTAGAGTTTCGGTTTCTGTTGAACTGAGTGCTTTATGATTTTACGGAGTGGCTTGATCGGACGTTGAATTCCACTTTTCTTGAGACTGGAAGTGAGGGAAGCGCGTTGGCTTGTGCTACTTTTCGTGTCCTTTGGCATTTGATCACTTCTAGTTCGACACCAGTATGCCATCTCCTCGAGAGTTAAATTATACATTTGGGGACAAAAAGATTCGAATTCTTGGAACATGTAATAGTGTATGGACAAGCAGTCTGTTGCCCTCCTTTTGTTGATGGATAAGATTAAAAAGATAGCTCTGTTTTCTCAGTATGGTACTGGTAATTCTTCTGGCACGTCTGTTAGGGTTGCCATGATCAAGCCATCATCGACTTAGTGTTGTTTTTGTGTGGACCTTAAGAGAACTACACCCAAACAGCAAGTGAGAAAAGCAGAGCCAAAGGCCATATTAACCACACACCAAAGTACCAATTTTTATACCTTGCAATCCGGATCATAATATTTGATCTCAAGACGAGATTAATATATATAAGTATGTCTATGACTGAGGACATTTGTTGAACTTCACCCTAACAAAACCATTCATGAAAGCGCATGGAGAAAGAAAAGATATATTGGCATTTTGCACCAATAATGTTGCTTATATGCGATCTTGCAAGGCATTTGTCTTGTTCTAGTTCTCTGGTCTTTCTACTCTAAGAGCTGTAAAATTCTGTTACCACCTAAAGTTTGATCTTGATCTCACATTTCACATACTGAACTTATTGAAGTCATGCCAAACTTAAAGCTGGACTTCATCTAACTTTCCTCCGCACAATTATTTTACACAGCTTCCTGTTTGAATGGATTTGGCAGTCAATCTTTCATCTCTTTGTTACCAGGATTTTCCACTGTTGAAGATTCTTTCCAGGCCTGTTATGCTACATTCAGCTATTCGACTGTCATGTTCTATGATATGTCAAGGTCAATGATTATCAAAAATTTGTCCAAGAAGCAAGTCTCTTTGGAGCAAATGGCACAAATTAACGGTTGATAGTTCAAGGTGTACAGTGGGACAAATTTTTTTCAAGGGCACATAATGAGATTGAGACTAAACTGCAATAATGAAAATGGATCCTCCTGATTGTAGTTATGAGTACCCATTCATAATTGGAAATGGAAAATGCGGTCATTTGTCTTACCAATGTGACGACTAAATCAGACTCAACATTTTCTAATTCCTGCTAAGATAAACAAAGAATCTTTTGCCTGTAATAGCTAGGCTTTGCAGGTTGCTTTTTATATTCAACTTTGCAGAATTTTTCCAGATGTTTTATGCCCTTCTTCTTTTTCCCCTTACCCTCAGCAAAAGAAAGCTGAAGTGTTGTCTGTGTGGTTTTCGCAACTGCACAATGAAACATCTGGAGGCTTTTTGCTTATACATTAGCATCACGGAAATGGATAATTTGTTTGCTTGCTATTAGCTGCTTTTGATCGTCTTATGATTCAATATTTGAGATTACTTGCATTAATGTCTGAAGCATTGTAAGTGTTTTGGACAAGACCAAGTTTTTTTTTTCTTTGGCCTGAGGACAAGACCTTGTTAATTTTGATCTTCTTAATCTATGAAATGCCATTTGATTTCGTAATTATTCTCATTCCTTTAGAAAATGTCTTAGATTGTCATATGAACATTTAAGAAAGATGAGCTGATGTATCTCATGCCATCCAGATATTCAATGGGTTCCTGAGGAGAGAGTTACATTGTTCACTGCTGATGGACTCATTCAGATTGGAGGTTCTATGGTTCCTCGACGTGTTAATTCTGATGTATGGTTTTCAAAAGAATAATTCGACCTATTACAGATTCTTTTAATATAACATATTAGATTCTTTTATAATATGTCCTTGCATCTGCCCCAAATAACCATTTTGATGGGTAAAACATGTTTGTTGTGCCATTTTTTTTTTTTTCATTACAAGTACTTGTCTGCGGGTGGGGGAGGTGGGGGCTCAATGAACAATTATGGTGCAAAAGTTCTTTCTTCAAATCCTGGATGTGGTTTTTGAGAATGATAATGATGGTCTTTATCCCTTGTGAATCCAATTTGGCTACTGAAACCTTTAATACTTGCGTTATAATTTGCATCCTTCAAGGGGAGCCTCAAGCTGGATATATAATATGTGTTGCAGAGTTATTTCGTTGTGGTAGTTTCCCATGGCCAACTGTGATTTCGTGGTAGACTTGGGCATGGTGTTTTTTTCATTTTTTGGTGAGTGTGAATGGTGATACCTATTAAGTTTCTATAATAACCTGTTAGTTGGAATCTCCTCCTCACCAACTTTTCATTTCTGCCTCTTGCAACTGCATTTAGCAAAAAGAATTGGAATGAAATACGATAAAATGTACAGGAAAAAGAAAAAAAAAAAGGAAATGACATCTTGTTGATCTAGTTTAAGAAATAAAGTTCACCATTCCATTTAGCCATATCATGCCTCCAACATTTTGAATTTCTGTCTCATATGCAATGTGTTCGATTATTACCCTGAATATTAGAACCTCCCTTTTTTTTTAATAGCTGTTTCATTTGACAGAAGAGGCAGGGTAAATCAAACACTTCTCAGAGATTCCAACGCTTTCAAGAAAGTGATTACATGGATCCAGAGCAAGGCCTGTGTCTGGGAGCTTTATTTGATATTGCAGCTACAAATGTACGGACTTCTCTATAGCCTATCCATTATTTGTTCTGTTCATCATCTGATGTATGCAGGACTCGTTTGTACCAGGGTCTTGATATGGGCAGAAAGCTTTGCATCTTGGGCTTCTGTCGTTCCATTGAAATGTTAAGCGATGTTGTTGAAGATGCTGTTCTCGAGCATGGTGGAGAGGTATACCAGTAATTTTTTGCTAATGTGTGGATTGGTTGTTTAAGATTGAGTTTGAGCTCATTAGCATGGTCAAATTGAGTAGACTAAACCAACAGAAAGAAATGGATGCACGAAAATGCAAATGTTATGGAGGCGTTGTAGCTCCTGCACCACTATATATGGGCTTTTGACTCTTAGCTTTCCACTTTGTGTGTTTTCAAAATTCAGCTTGTGAGTCTTTTAGTAGGCAGCGGTTTTGCACTGGAAAGTTGATTGTTGTAAACTCAGCTGATGGCATACCCTAGAATCTGTAAAACAACATAATTAACCACTTTCTGACGGACCACTTGGTTTTCTTTGTTTAATTGTGGAGGTACCCCTTATTTTGTGGTCTGTTTTGGTAGTTTTAACAGCTAGCTTCTCCATCATGTTTATTTGAAATTGCTTTGTACAGCATGCTCTAGAGTTGCTTACTTTCTAGTTTTCAGGCTAATGTATTAGTGTTTGCTAGTACAACATGATCAACATAATTTTGAATTCCTTGTACTAAGACCTAAGTCCATCTCTGTAAATCTCTGGTATCTCTAAGGTACAACAATCTATTCCGTGCATTGTCGTCATCCGATGGTTGATTTACTGATTAGTTGAGTTTTTTGCCAACCAGTGTCATGCATCACATTTTCCCTTAATCCCATGCACGTCGACGGTTGCACCTGCACCCTTGCACATTCCCTTTCTCTCGGCAGTGCACACAGCACTCAATTTGTGTTGAAATGGAAAGATATATTTTTATGGCTTCCTTGGCCCTCCTTTAAAATGTTTAGAAACTCTGAAATCGTTCTGCTAATCATGCTTATCTGCTGGATACGTGATGGATTAAAAAGTGGCTTTTGGCTTTTGCGATTTTAAATAAGTTAATCTGTATGTTTCAGGTTGTCGAGGCAGAAAAGGCAATCAAAGGAGGTTTGCATGAGAAATTGAAGATGACTGTCGCAGTCCCGTTGCTTTGGGGAGTTCCTCCTGCTTCTGAGAGGCTTCACCTTGCGGTTCGGAGCGGTGGAGGGATCGTCGAGAAGGTTTATTGGCAGTGGGATTTCTGTTAAATCATGTGGGAAGTCCCCCTACGGTGATTTAACCCAATTTGTGCAATTGTACATAACCGTGTTGTATATCTGTGTACAAAATTCAATTCTCAGTCAACATTACATCCTCTTTCTCATATGAGGAAATGATTTCTCTGATCGACCCCCACATGTCCTGTGGCTACAGAACTTCCTTGTTCCTCACCAAAAACATAAGAACACCAAGAAAAGTACGTGAATGGTTTTTGGAATATGGAACAGACGTTCATAAACTTCTGGTAATATTATCGCTGGTGATCTTGAGATTGCGTGATTTCGAAGTGATTTCTTTTACTTCTTTAACCATGCCTCAACCGGCGCGATGCAAGAGCTAGTTGGTTTTTGGATTATTTTGCTCCTTTATTGTCAAATCAAAAGCTTGCGCCCGCTTTAATCTAATCCACTTGTATGTAGAGCTTCAGGAGCGGTCAAGGTGTAGAGGGAACATTACTTATTCGAATTATTTGGCTACACGAAAAGAAAACAAGGCCTATATGAACTCCTTATCGAATTAATGCTATCTTCTATCTATCTGGTCCTTTGGGTATATTTTGGCGATAGTGTTGCCGTTAATTTTAGGTGTTTGGTTTATAGAAAATGAATGACTGGTGCTACTCTAGAAGAGCTGAGCTCTCTCTCTCTCTCTCCCCCCGTAACTTCACAGAAAATGATTTGCGCAACATGCGCCTCTTCGAAAATTGTTTCCAAACAATGGAAAAACAACCATTTTCAAAGAAAATGATTTACGGAGAAATTTTTTTTTCCATTGTCACGAAGTTTTTCACAAAATAATTACACAATTAATCAAGATGAAACAAGAATTGCATCCTAGTTGGGAAGATTGTCATGGAAGAAACGACAACTAATCAAGCATTTGTTCTTTCCTTTTTTTGTATCACTTCGTTTTTTTTCCCTTTGTATTAAATACATCTATCTATCCATTTATACTTAATGCAATCACTATATATATTTATATATTTTTAAAAGTCCGTTAATTTTTCAACATCAATTGATTCGGACCACTACTAAAATTTCATCGAAGCTTCATCCTAGTCCAAGAAAACTTTATGCTTGCTAATGATTTTCTGACTTTTCTCATGAAATTGACTTTTGTGAACCAAGTTGATTATCATCCCGTAAATTATTGAAAAAGTCATAAACTTATCGTGTGATGGTTAATTTAGCTTTAAATCTTATAATTGTGTTTAATTGTAGATCTTTTTTATAATTTTCTAATTTTGGCCAAAAAACGTTGACGTGATGGTTGTTCTATATGGCAAAACTGGCACCAATGTGAATAATTTTTGCAAATTTTAATTTTTCTCATTTTTTTTCCTTTTCTTTCATTTTTTTTTTCCTACTATGGGCAAGGTTGTCGACTGACCATCGGGTGGTCTGGGCAAGGGTGTGACAGCCCTCATTGGCCACAATTGAGGACATCAGCCCCAGCCAACGAGCAAGAGTTAGCCAGCTCGCCAGCCTTGAGTTGGAAACAGAGGAAGAAAAGAACAATAAAATATTCAGAAAAATTCAAAAATTTTAACCAATTTGCAAAATTTCCAATTATGCCACGTGAAGTGGCTAATGCTAACTAGGATGTCATGTTGGCGATTTTCGGCTAAAATTGGTTGGAATGACTAAATTGATAAATCGTTAAAAAGTTTAGAACTAAATTGGTAAAATTGAGAAATTTAATATTGAATTGGCCACTATACAATAATTTGCAATTTTTCAGACAATTATCCCCATCTTTAGGTCTGGCCAAAAATGCCAACGTTCAAGTTAGAAAGGTTAAAGGTGACATTAAATGTGTTACCACTTCTACTGTGCTAATTTGTTCACTTTTGCCACCTCCCTCTCAGCTCTACTAGTTCAATCATCGAACATTTGAGAAAATGTAACGCTTGAAAATGTTTCTTCTACTTATAACTCTCCTTCTACAAATATAAACGTTTCTCACTACACTTTGCACTCGTCTCATAATACAATAGCAAATCCCTCCTAGAAAAAGGTCGCGCTCAAACTTGAATATACTTTGACTCGAGTAGCTGGAAAGCCTAACTAAGCAACAAGTAACTGGATTTTTTGAATTTTTGTTGTATATGTACATCTATAAATATAATCAATTACTCGGACTCTCAATTATAGTGTCTTCCGACCAAAAAAAAATAAATTATAGTGTCTTCAAAATTTTTTAGCTTGAACTATAGTTTAATTTGAGCTTTGACTAGAACTCGGTGACAAATCGAGTCAAACTGAACTCGAGCTCATTCAAATTTTAATTGAGTCGAGCTCAAGGTTGAAAAGTGGACAAGTAATGAATGTCGAATGTTGCGATGGAGTCGAATCAAGCTAGATTATTGAACTCTCAAAGAGGAGGCGTGTAAAGAAAAACTTCAAAATGGACGAAGTGCATACCTCGGCAGCTAGTAACAGAAAACCAATTTTCAGATAAGGCCTACCTTAAAATCTACAATGTTGACCCGGAGTCGAATCTAGCGAACGAAATCCTACTAATATTCAACGCAATAACCACACCTATACCCAACCCGATCATTAACGATAGCTACACCAATGAAAAGGGCTTACAGTATATGAAATGCCGGCAGATTAAGCAGTGTTCCATAGAGCAATCGTTTCAAGGAACTATAGTCCTATCTTCCCTCGAAACGCTCACAAGCAAAGCGGGGTACAACCATAACGTGCGGATGTGATAAGACCTCCTTAAGACGCACAAGCTATGAGATTAGGATTTTCAAGTCGGAACAGAGGTTTCTGCAACCAATCAAGGAAGGTGAAAAGTATAAAATAAGCAGACTTCAGAGAAAAAAGCTGATTAATTTGAAAAGACAAGTAGTGAACCAGCCTGATATAATTTTATTTCACCTTCCCATCCTCTTTCTACTATTCATTGGCTTGTTCGCAAGGACAAGCGCATTAAGGTTTGTAATAATAATAAAGGCACTGCCTAAGAATGTTGTATAAAGTTCAATTTAGCCTTTCATTGCTGTATTTGCCGTCTCCTCCCAAAGGGTGATTCCACCATCTCCTTATACCACTCGTATGAGAGTGTAATGCCCGTGCACTTTCATGGGTGTTTGAGACTGCAATCGTGTAGCAAGCTTCTTGTAGCAAGCTTCTTGGTTGCTCCAGCTTGCCAGTTGAAGTGCTAGTATCTGAACTATCTCAATTGATTTCCGAAAATGCTTCTGGGGGGAACTTTATGCGCAACGCACCTATGGCTGAATCAATCCTTGCTTTATCCTGCAACCAAATTCTTTGATATCTAAAGTTGAAGAGGACATTTAAAAGCAATACTTTGCCAAGTATCCAGAGACCATTTGTACCTTGCTCTCAAAACTGATAACGAGAGGCCCATGTCGTGATCTACGATAACACCCTTGTAAAAAGAAAAGTGTAAAGAATCAATTAGAAAATCATAGCAGTCCAGAACCCATATAATGTCTAAGCTTACCAATGCAAAGGTCTGGAAATTCAAGACAAAGTTTAGACAGAGGTGCAGCTGCTTCTACCTGTAGGTTTTAGAAAATGATAGATTATATGACTGTATAAATCCAATCAGAAGATGATGCAGGGTCACAAAGATTATATGCCTAGAAATGCCGATCAGCATCAATCATGCTCTCAATCTTTCGCAAGCGTTAAGAACTTGGAGTTATTAGGAAGATATTGCTTAGTTGTGCTTACTTCAAAATCATCCTAAGCATAAAATGATGTCAAATGGAACCATTTTCTAGATATTATTGGGTCATGAAGCTTCTAAAGTAGCCTAATAGTCCAAATGACATCAGGTAATGTTAACAGGTATAACATATTAGCAAGCTAAAGAAATTGGAAAAACAAACCCATTTGTTCTGTAAAACCTTATATGAATGAATTTTCTACTTAATTGAGGTATAACTATCCTAACTTTCCTTGAGATCCTGTCCTCGAAATGCAGAAAGTATCACATCACTTCACATCAGTACAATTTGCAAGAGAAAAACGTACATCAGAAAGATTTGCTGTCAAGCGCTTTGAGACAAATGGTTCCACCGCGACTAACTGGCCATTTGATGTCATCAAATCAATCAAGCAGTCCCATTCCTGGTCCAGCTCAGTGATATTTGTTGCAGTAAGGATGATTACATTCTGACACTTAATCTGCAAAAATTAATAGTAGGTGCTTTTCAACTATAACAGACAGAGACAATATATTTCATTTTTGAAACAATGCCAATGGGCAGAAATATTCTGGGTAGGCTCATTGCACACACATTCGAGTCCGAAAGTCCAGCTTATAATCCATTGTATCATTTATATACACTGTTTGGGAAAGAATTTTATGAGAGGGGATCTTTGCATAGAATGTGTAAAATTTATGCTGAAGCACCCTCTGGACACGTATAAGGCCAGTCAAAGATTAATAGTCCCGCAAAGAATTCTATTTCCTTTTCATCCTACAATTGCTACCTGTGGAAAGCTCCAACAATTCATTCTATCACATTAGAGCATTGAGATGAAGATAATCAGGTATTTCACTGCTATTGTTCTAGGTGCACTGCCTACATTTTGTGTAGAAGTTTCACTGCCTCTAATGAAACCCATGATGAACTTCCAATTCTTATTTTTAGAATGCCTTCAAATAAAACATTGAAGACTTTCGAGCTCCAAAATTTGGACAGTTAAACTTAAGCATGCTGGCAATATATCAGAAAAAGGCTGCAATAACAAGATCGCACGAGATGAGTACATGAAACACGTCCAACTCATCAATACAAGATAATTCATGCAAAAGGAGTTTCTGAAAACATACCAAAGGTACAGGTAGCTTGTCATGATGCAACAATTCTGTGATACCTTCAGGTAGCAAAGCCATCTAAAATAGAAAACAAAAATAACATGTCAAATTAGTACAAGAAGGCTAGAAGCATAATAGCAGTGAAGTAGGATATTTGGAAATTGATGAATTTGCCGACAGAGTACAACTCTAAAGAACACAAATGGGTTGTAAGAAAAAGACAAGATAGAAGTCCAACAAGAGGAGAGTGGCCATTTGGTGAAAACATGTCAGCATAGTTAAGTGGGAAAACCGGTTTGGCCCTGGTGCACTGCTAATGGATGATGAAAACTGGCATAAAGATGCAGATGGAGAAAAATCTAAGTAATAATCTAAAATGAACTGGTCAGTACCAGCCTAAAATTTAGTAATTGGCTGCCAACACGTGGCACTAAGTACATAGCATAGTTCTCAAACTCGGGCAAGTCATTTCTGTCAAATCGAGAAACTAATGTTGACAAGTTCTACTGTTTATTTTTGTAAGACAGGAGTATAGCTCCTAAAAACATGACCTTCCAGAATAAGGAGCAACAACTCCAGATAGCATACGAGTTGAGTAAGTCAGACCACAACATTCTCAAACTAGAACAAAAGCGAACAAAAAAAAAATTGTCAAATCCGTTAACTATTTTCATTGCAAAATACCTCATTCCGATCACCTTTAGATTGGTTGCCAATCAATTGCCAAAGGTATTCTTCAAACTCTTCATCAGGAGCCTGAGTAGAGACGAGAAAAATATTGTCAGGGAAGCAACATACAACTAAATCAACAATTACTCATGAACATAAAAAGCTCAATCAGTCATGCTCTCCTCTTATTTCGTCCACCATAAGACATGATCTATGAAAACAACTAAACTACTTATGAAAGAAATATTAATCATTTAACAAGATAAATCCACTCAGACCTAAATTTGATATAGCAAAGCCTCAATATCATTAAAGTGTTCCTTCTTCATGTTATAGCCCGATTTAGATGATGATGACAACCACCAAAATTAGGTGAGTCATCTCCATGAATTGCACTCATCTTTGTTCTGTTTAGCACAATATCTTTAATAGAACTCACTATAGACAGAAAAAACTATCAGCTCACCAGACGAACACCAAATGACTTTGCAATACCAGCTAAAGTAACATCTGAATGCAGAGGGCCAACACCGCCACATATGAATACCTGGACACAATAGCAGATACACAAGTCCAGCCATGAGCAAGCATAAATTATTCAGTTTTTTTTCAGTCAATAGGAAAATGATAAGGGGCATTTTTATAAATCACCAGGCCTCACAATATCATTAGAAGATTTCATCCGTTCAACTTCTTCAGCCACAGAATCAACCTGGATCAAGATGAGTGTCACAGGTAACAAAACTTTAGATGCGAAATTAGAAAAGTCAAATTTCGAGCAATAATGTATGCAGACCTTTTGACGATTACATGTAGATTGAGTTATATCAGTAAAACCTCAAGAGCTGGACTTCGCACAAAGAGCTAGGTATGCAACAACTACTAAATTAGGAGGAATGCTAGCCCTTACATTGTTCCGTACAGCCACAGATTTGGACACCAGCCAACCAATAGAATGAAGCTTTCTACACAACATTTGCCCCAAGTGATCCTCAACAATGCCGGATCTGAGCTATGGAACACATAAGAGACGGAATCACACACTTAATAACAACAGTTGCCAAAAAATATCAACAAACAAGAAGTAAGATGATTTCTATTGAGGTCTGAATTCAGAACACAAATTTTGGTATAGGAGGGCCACCCCATTTCTTTGCATATTAAAGGGAATATGGAAACACACTTAACAGGTATGACAAAGAACCAAAGTTTGAAGAGAGAAGCAAACGCTTCTTTCAAATTTTTCGTTTATACGGAAGATAAAAAATATAGAGCATTTGAGGGCACACAAAAGCAATTCTCCAACTAACGAAGATCTTCTATTGCAGACTGTGCATGCTTGAATGAGGAAGGCTATATGCTGGTATGCATGAGCTAATTGACAATATAAAAACTCCATATTGTTCACAATTTTTCTTTTTCTCCCCCTGAAAGATTCCTTTTGGACATAGATTGGCACCCTTCTGGTGCTCAGTAATGAAATTCTTCTAATCACAAAAATTGAGTACACTGCAAAATTGAATAAAGATAACAAATAGACAAAATTAAAAAGAGAGGAAACGAAGCAAAGCTGATTCAGACAAAAATACAGTTCTTTCTCCAAAAGGACTGAGATACAGTTCATAGAAAACAGCAAAAGCCTAATGGATGAACAGAATGGAAAACGTGTAGTGTCAAGACCATTGAGAAGCCTTTTTATGAGTTGATCACCGTAAATGCTACGGCGGTCAATGTACTAAAGCGAGTCATGCTCAAGAAAACAACCAATTGGATGGTTTCATAAAAGAGGCTTACAGAATCTCATCCCCAACAGCAATGATTGAGGTTGTGAGCACACTGCCATTATTCAAATCCAGTTTATACATGCCATCGCTGGAAGGAGAAACCCCATGAACTGATGATGAGTGCTTTTTTACTCTCCCTGCTCTTTCAAGCCTACCATCTGAAAGCATATAGGCAGGCCTAAACTTCCCTTCACCACTAACAGAATCTCCACTTCGCAGTAATGAATTTGGTACAGTATCATGCCTGCTTCCAATTGAAGTATAACTGCGCACTCAACAAAACAACAATATCAACATGTAAATAAACATCACAAGAAAACCAAAGGGCAGTTTAAATTTGGATTAACTTGAAGACAATATTGCATATTAAACAAAATTAAGCCAAAAAAAAAAGTACTCAACAAACTGAAGCAACTAAATTTCATCAGTTGCAATTTTACCCTTGATCATAAAGGCAACAGTAGGGAACTTTGCATATCAAGAGGAAAGCCCAAACATCCCTGAAAAGAAGCACATGAACCCCTTTTATGAGAATATGGAAAATAAAGAATGTAGTTATACACTATTGAGCACCAGATGGACACTGCAAGGAAAAAATGTAACAAAATCTAGTCATAAATGGTACCAAGTGCAGTTCAAAAAGGATTTATGTTTGCTCCATTGTCTAATTCTAAAACTAGGCTGACAGAACCAGGAACAGTTTAGACCATGCATTTACATGAGTTGATAGTGCTCCCGCTTAGTGAGCTTATAGTGCACAAGAATAAGCAAAGATGTCCATGTATGAGTATTACTCTCAATAGCCGGTAGTATGTGGTATCTGCAATGCACTCTTTTTTGGTTACTATCCAATCAACATATGCTTATTTCTGGTTTTTACGAAACAGGGAAACATCACACCAGTGCAGAGAATATGCTTTGACAATCCCTAAAACCCTTAAGTTAAGGAAAACTTCACAAAGCTAAAGTAGAAGGACTTTGGAAAGAGGACTGGTAAGGAAGTGAAACCACAGAATGCAGTCAATACAGAAGAAATGGAAGATCATGTCATGTTTCCTTTTGTTGGCACAAGCAGATGTAATGCTACTTGCTATTCATCCAAGAAGAAACTTGTAGAGAGTCTGCTTATCAGAATAAGTAGAGTGACCTGTATGACCAATCCAATATAGGATTCACTCTCATAAAAGGAGGCCAACCAGGTGAACTTGGTGAGAACTGTTCCTGGCCTACCTGCAGGATTCAGAAGAAAGAATAAGCTAAAGACATATTATCACAGGTTCAAACAGAGAGCACAAATGAATTACGAAAGGCAATAGAAAAACTTTGGCCGAGATAGAGGCATCTCCTTTTAGGAATAGCGACGACTTTACCGCAGTAGGATCACCAATCCTCACACCAAGAAATATAGCTCTAATTGATTTGCTATTTATTAAATCTTCCAGACCAGACTTAAAATCTGTGTGAATGACTTCCATCTGCAAACTATACCTGTCAAGGTAGCAAAAGTGTGAATTAAAACATTGCTACCAAAACTTGTGAAGTTATTAAATTATAGATCTTTGTGGTTGTAAATGAAAAGCAAGCTCAGTCCCTCACGTAGTAGCAATTCCATGTGTGAAGGAGTTGATCTCATGGAAAGCAGAAGAGCTCTCAAAATATATTGTTCTGAATGGAAAACCTATTAGGTTCCCATTAGGAGAACCCTGGTTTGCTTCACTAAGATAATGTCCGGCTCTAAGTAGGTGCAACAAAACCTACAATTTAGTCCAGGGATAACCATCAATGAGAAAATAATGAGGTTTAACTCAAACATAACATAAGCGTATGCCTACTTACAGTTGAATCTTTTCCACCATTGAAACTGAAAGCAACCTCTCCAATACTGTAAAATGTCAAGTGCCAGATAAGTCCAATATAACCTCAGGGACCAATTGTCAGAGGAGTTTCAATGCATAACATGGAATGAAAGACTGCTTAGCAACATAAGGAAACAAATTTCCAGAGGAATATACAAACAAATGTAAAGAAGTGGCATTTTATTCCTTAGGATGTATATCTCTTTTGCCCAGAAGAGCTTTCCAAGGGAGAAGAACTTCAGACCTCTTGCAGATATTAACATGTGATGAAGTAATGCAAACTTGCACTTCATGACAAGCATTGATTAAAATATTTTAAAGCTTGCTACATTAAAGCTCATCTACCAGACAATTTCATACCACAAAGCATCACAGTAGCAAACCTTTGTGAGCACAAATTTAAATTTTCTATTGAGGAATTTTTTAACACTGATTAGGAGAAAAAGATGCCTTGTCCTTTTTTATGAAAAGTTTCTAAAAGTTGCATATAAAGTTTCAAACAATTCTCACTAACCCAGTGTAAAATGAGAATTATTAGCATATTGCTGGAGTAAGAATGAGGCTGGACTCATATTGATGAGCTAACAAGTAGAAAATGATAATTCTTGCCAAAGGTAGCACTGCATGTGGTAGAAGAACTCGATACCTAATTGCAAGAGGTTTTCGAGGAACTAAGAATTTAAATGTCAAACCCATCTCAATTTTCCAGCTTAATGGTTTAAAATTGGCCAAACACCAAGAAATGTGGTTATTAAACTCAATGAAAAGTATCATAAGTAATACCCAAAAAAAAAAAGAAGAAGTAAATTCATTCTTAAATAAACAACTCTCCGAAGCATACTCAGTACATGTAAAAGGTATACATCTTTCCCACTGCCAAAAAATGACAGCAGCAGCAGCACGTTTGCAGTTTACTATTTAGCTGTTTGAGTAAACACTTTCCATGATTGTCTCAACATTGTTGGCCCAATTCCAGTAGGAGAGGAAGAATAAACAATATTTTGCAAGATCAAAACTTGAAAATAATTTAGATTCCAATTCCTTGTCTGTAGAAGTAAGAGAAATTCACCACAATAACCATAACATTTACAAAACCAAGATCATCAGACGTGTCAAGGGGAGTGAAGATAAAAAAATTCTACAAGTGTAAGTCTAAACACAGGAGCAGATGATTCATGTTGGATAGAAGTATGAGAAATCAACCACTTAAAACCATAACATTCACGAAACCCAGTACATTGAACACAGCACAGTGATGGTGTGAGGAGCCACAAGTAAGAGATCGCTGAATAGATTCTTTAATTATGCTCAAATAGTTCATATTAACTTAACGAGGAAAGATGCAGGAATGAAGAGGTTTCCAGCATCAACCTTCTTTCAATGTTAAAGCACATTTTGTAGACCAAATCCAAGAAGAAGAAGACCAAAAGATGTGACATCAGTGCATACCATTAAATAGTACGGACAATTGAAGCAAGTATCAAGTACAGCACATAACCACCATTCAAAAAGATAATGGTAAAGTATCAAGAACATGCATCATACATCTACACCCATCAGGAATCACAATCATGATAGAACAATGGACTCTAAGGAAGAAAACAACAAAAACCAAGTGGAATACCGAAAGAGCATAAAGTTATCAGCTTAGTTATCGTAAACAAATTCATGGACACAAAGTCCAAACTCAACAAACATCTTCTGACTGAGAGTTCACATTGAGAACTTTAATTGCTGACGAATTGTAAATCAAATGGAATGGAATTCCAACTATTTGCCTTGGATCAAATAAGTTCAGATTTGTAGTGAAAATCAGAATCAAGAATTGAACTCTTATTCTTCCTATCATTCACATATTCATATGCAATTAAAACCTAAACCATGAATAAAAAAGCAAGACCAATGTTCCAAATAGAAATTGCATATGTAAAACTGTTAATAACAGCAGAAGGGAGGACAAGAAAGAACGTACGAGTAGAGGGCTAAAGTTCTCTGAATGACATAAATGGCATTAGCATACTTAGTCTTGAGCCTCCTATCATCACATTCCTGGACTGCTTTGTCAATCTCCATGGTACCTGATAAACCGAAATATAAGCCACAGATTAAGATTAATACCAACCAAATAGATGTCCAAAATATTAGATGGTTTGCTCTTATGCACAAACTTAAATGCAAGGTTGTCAGGATCACGATACTAAGTAGGGTCATTTTGGGGTCTCTGATGATCGGATTGAGGATCGCAAGATCCTACAAATTTCATAAACTGAAGCCTAATTGTTTTACGAAATTACATGCATAATACTCTTAAGAAACGCAAATATAGTTCAATAGTGCACTCCACATATTCTAGTCGACAATAAAACGATATCCTATCATATGGTTAAGAGAAAAGACATCAACAAGACAAGCAAATGAGTTCCGTGTTAACAATTAAACAAACATCCGTTCTCATCAACATTAAAAGCCACCAAAGCACAACTTAAAATGTCTAGAGGGATCCCCATCATGATCTCTACGACTTAGGCAAGCATGAGAACATTCATAAGCTCCACAAATGACACGTCAATGTAGATCGTCCATTCTAATGGGCACACAGTCTACACCCTCCTCGGAAAAAAAAAACTGTAGAAAAGGCGAGGTGAAGGAGATGGACGGAAAACGAATGAAGTAAGGAGACGCGAGCGGGCGACGAACTTGAACAGAGGGCTAAGGAGGCGACTAAAACGATGCGGGGAAGGAGACGGGACGCGAAGCGAAGCGGCCCAATCTGCGACGCCGCACGCGACGGCAACGAGTGGGCGACCGCCGACGGTGACTGACGACGGCACGCTTTCACCGCGCTCGTCGGAGCAACGAGCTCCTCCTCCCTCGAATTCCCTTCGATAACTATCGATTTCCAGAATTTCCGGGACAGACTTTGCCCTAATTTCACACGTTCGCCGGGGTGGGAGAGGCTCTAAAGAGAGGAATACTCGGACGACGCGCGAGGAGAGAGAGGCAGAGAGTGGACCTGGTCGGAATCTGCAAACCGACGGCGACGGCGACGGCGACGGCGGCGGCGGCGGCGGCGGCGATGGTGGCTTCCACGGTCACGAGCAACGAGGTTTAATAGTTGTGGCCGTGGCTGTGGAGGGGAGAGAAACAGACAGAGACAGGATGGGTTGGGATGGGGGATCGCCTCGGCTTGGCGTTGGCGTTATTCCACAGCCACACGAGGGCGCGGCGCTGGCAGCATGGCTTTTTCAGCAAGGTGTCAGTTATTTTTTCCGCTCTTAAATAATTAAATCCAAATTTTCGATTGCAATTTAAAATGATGACCCCCCTCATTTCTTCTTCTTCTTCTTTTTTCCCTTTCTCTACTCAGCACATATAATTACCATAATCAAGAATCTCACATGTTTTTTTTATAGCATATTTAAGAAAAAAAGTGTAGTCTTATGTATTCTTATAACGTTTTGCATGTTTCATATAAAATTATATCATCGATGGTATAGAAAAAAAAGACATTCTTTCACATAGTAAAAAATCCAAAAGCCTCTTATTCATCAATTATCTTATAATAACTCATCTATTTTTTGTCACTTTCTTTGTGAACTTTTTATTTTTTTAATTTCATTAGTTTAAAAATATATATAAAGCCTCTTTATTTACTATATTAACCATTTTTTTGTGTGTGACTATATTGGTGAGATACTTTATATACAGTATGTAAGATGTTAGAGGAATATCTAGGCGTACTCTAAAAACATTATGTACAATAAGACATCTTGATATTGTTTTATAATGAGATAATAGATTATATTAATTTTTGTCAATCCAAATAATAAAATTTTACTGACATTTTCAAAATAAATTCTTATTTTATGTAAAAGCTGATAAATAAATCTGGGGCCACCATTTTATATTACAATTGAATGATTGAGAATAGTTTTATCTTTTTGATGAAAACTAGGTAGGTTTAGTCATGGATGAAAATAGCGCCGCCTTGTTTTCAATTTTGTATTTTAGTTCTTATTCATGACTTATGACGACAACGAAGTTCATAATTATTTTAATGGTTATATAATAGATTCTTAATGGTCATATAACAGCTTTTTAACGATCATACAACGGATTTTTAATTGCTTTTTAATGTTTGATTCTTCATAAACTCATAAACCCTTCATTATTTTACGACGACTCTATGACGACTCTATAACAGTTTCTTAACGGCTTTCTTTTATTTGAATAAAACTTAGAAAGGCCATCTTGATATGTACGCTAAATTAAAAAAAGAATATCCTTTTTTCTTCAAAATTCTTTCCTTTCATTTCTTTACTAAGTTATACACATAATGTTGTTCTTGTTCTTTCTATTATTTTGTGTAAAATAAAAAAGAAGGTTTGTTGTATCTTGGGAGAATAGTGGCTAGAGCCTATCGTTACTGAGTTTTATACTCCAAGGGACGGAATTATCATTAAGGATAATTCTTGTATTCCTCAGAAAATTTTATTTTTTCATCAATTTTTACAAGAATCTTAAGGATAAGCCCGATGGATTCTCACGTTGATGTTGCCATCACCGCCATTGATGCCTCTATTCCCACCACTCCAGTTGTGTTGCCAATACTACCACATGTCCTATGCTAAACCATTTCTTGACATATCAAAGATTAAAGTTTTTAATGACAACAACTTCAAATTGTGGTAAGAAAGAGTTTTCTCTATCCTAGATATGCATGGCGTGGCTTTTGCACTTACGAAGGCCAAACCAACTGATAATAAGTTGCAAGATCAATAGACACATGCTAATGAGGTATGTAGGCACACAATTATTAGTAGGCTTTCTAATGAATTGTTTGATGTCCATTGTCTGTACAAGGAAGCAAAACAAATATAGGACTCCATGACTGCAAAGTACACTCGAAGATGTGGGCAGCCAAAAAATTGTGATCATAAATTATTATCGACGGAAATGTTCGATGATAAGGAGATCAAGACACAAATCAATGAATATCACAAGCTGGTGGAGGACTTGATGAAGAAAAACATCAATTTGCAAGAAGAATTAATTGCGGGTTGCTGATTGAAAAGTTGTGAATGACTACAAGCAACAACTCAAGCATAAAGACAAGCAATTGTCGTTGATCTGGTCGTGTGTATTATGATTGAGGACACTACTCATAAGGAGATAAAAGTTGCGAAAAGCTAAGGACATGCTACTAGGGCAAATTTGGTGTAAGGCAAGCCTTGACATTGCCAAAACAATTATAATAATAAAGAACCTTATTACAAACCCAAAGTTGCTCACTCCCCATTCAAAAAGAAAGGTTCTTGCTTTGTTTGTGTAAAACCAATTCATCATGTAGTGCAGTGCAGAAAGAGAATAATGGGAAATGACAATTCTATTAAACCGAAAGTCCACTTGGTTAAAGCAAATAACCTTAATAACATTATTGTTGCGGTTGTTTCCCAAGCCAATAATGTGAAAGAGTGGGCAGTAAACTTAGGTGCTTCCAGGCATATTTGTGAAGACAAAAAGGACTTTTTCTCCTACATACTAGTAGGGGAAGGAGAAAAAATATTTATCTTGGTGATTCAATAACAGCTCAAGTTTTTGGGAAAGGAAAAGTTCTTCTGAAGCTTACATCTGACAAGACTTTTGCCTTGAATGATGTACTGCATGTCTGTACCATAAAGGCAAACTTAGTTTCAGTAGCTCTTTGGGAAAAGGTTGAGGGATTGTAATAACAAAAAATAACGTCTTTGTGGAAAAGGATTGTTGTAATCAGGGACTTTTTATTCTTAATATTTCCAATGTTATCAATGAAAATGCTACATTTTTTGCTTACTTGGTTGAATCTATTGATTTATGGCATGGCCGATTAGGTCTAATTAGTGTTGCCTATATTAAGAATATGCCAAAACAAGATGTAATTTTTGATTTTTTTGTCTGTTTTACTCTACTTCTACTTTAACCCTCATTGTCAAACTTTTGCCCTACGTCCTTGCAGGGTGTAGAAGTCAAAATCCACACATGAAACTAAATCGTTTACATCCCAACCCTTTGAAAATGTGGGAATTCAAAATCAACTTGAGGACTGTAAAAGCAAAGTTTGTAAACTCGTTAAATCCTTATATGGCTTAAAGCAAGCACCCAAGCAATGACATAGAGAAATTTGATGAGGTTCTAATCAATAATGGATTTTTCTCCATTGGAGTAGATAAATGTGCATACACAAAAACTGTTGGTGGTGAATTTATAATTATTTGCTCATCTATTAATGGCATGCTTATTTTTGGTACATGTATTGATGTTGTGAATAAAACAGAATGTTTCGACATGGGAGAAGCCAATGTTATTTTTGGTGTTAGAATCGTAAGAAGTGATAGTGACCTAATGCTTACTAAAGAGCATTATGTGGAGAGGCTATTTAATAAATATGGACACTTTGATGTCAAACTAGTAGGTACTCCTCATGATTCTAATATCTAAATAGTGAAAAATAAAGGAGATAGTATGGCTCAATCTGGATATGCTCAAATTAATTGGGAGTCTGATGCATTTGATGAATTATACTCAATCTGATATAACTTATGCTGTATGTAGACTGAGCAGATATGCACAAAATCCCAAATGTGATCATTGGAATGCTTTGGGCAGAGCAATGTAATATTTGAGAGAAACCATAAACTATAGCATTTTATATTGTGCATTTCCTGCTATACAGTGATGTTAAATGGATTTCAAATTTAGATGAGACAAAATCCACTAGTGGTTATGTGTTCACATTCGTGGAGTTGCTAAAACAAATGCATCAGACTTCATGCCATGAGCTCACTTGGAAATAACGAGGACTTCTGTTTGACTCCTACGATCATAAGCACAGGCCAAATTAAATCATAATACTTGATGCCACCTCCAAGCGAGCTTGCGCCGTCGATCTTTATTAGCTGATATACTTAGCCGAGACGCCCACCTCCATCGTCTGCCACGTGCCTCGCTGTCAGCACTCCTCTCATGCAGAAGGACGGCTCGAACAACGCCTCGAGCTCCTCCCTTTTTACTGCATATAACCCGCACAGCAGCAGCGTCCCGGCCGTGCTTGGCGACATGCAATTCATGCGCATGCCGCTCGCCCCGAGCTGCTTGCTTGTCGACCTCACCAGCCCCGGTACCGTGTGCTTTGACATGCAGTAGTCGATGTAGTGGTCTGCACCCATGCTGGCCACAATGCTCCCCGAGCACATCATGCTCCCCCTGCTGCCGCTGGTCAGCATGCCCCGGGCCGCGTGCTTCTCGGTTGTGGCCATGCCTCTGATGTTGTCTGCAGAGAGGCGCTCGTAGCCCTTCATGTCAGAGTCGAGGACGTCTTGCTTCGATGAGCTCACCGCGCCCTACTTGCTGAACGCTATATCTAATTGCCCTCAGGTTCGGACCATCCACTCTACTAGGGACTTGACTAGAACATCTGTGATCACCACATACATGCCGGTTGATTGCATTTGAGACGAAGCTACTGATCTGGGCGTGTGCCTTTCCATGGACTGCTGCCATTGAAGTTGTGCCGACAAGATCGCCATTAGGCCATTCTGCGATGAAAATGTGTTAGGGCTCATAAGACAAACTTGTTCACTGATATGAGGCTTGATGGAAGACCATCAAAAGAGGTGGATATAGCACATTCATTTTCCGTGACCTTGATTATTGAAGCGGTGGAAAGCTAATATAAACCCTCTACATGAACCCAAATTCTGAAACATAGTGCATTCGGCATTGGCAAGTAACCCATGCACTCAGACCACAATAGAATGATCCTGTTTTCCTCAGGTCTTTTAACTTGTGATTTCCAAAAGACTACTAGGTTATTCGTAATTAAACATACAGGTCATTCAAAATCCTAGGGGCTAAGCTACTCCCTGAAACATGTTTCGAATGCAGATTGAAGTGAAGTTAGGTCAGACAGTCAAGAAGAAACACTCTAATCGAATATTTTTTCAAATGAACAAAGACTATTGCTTCTGTCTTTTCAAGTTTTCAGACTTTTCAGGGTGGTGGAGAATCTTGATTACCAAAGAAAGGTGAATATTTCACCCAAGAAAGGTTATCCCATGTTATCTTCAATCCAGCGTAAGAACATTTTTGTTCGATTGGTAACACGTAACGAATTTCATTCCACCGCCACAACCACCTACTGAGAAGTGGAACAAGCACCAGATTCGAATCTAACCACACTCCTATTAGTGCACTGTACATCAATCTGTACGGATTTACTAGCTGTTTCTAGATTACTTGCAATTCTTTTTCGATCTAGCTAGCTAACTGATGCAACCTGGCTTATTTAACACTCGTCTCACCTTGCTTTCGGGATGGATTCTATTCTATTGAGGGAATACCTCGGACTGGTTGTCCACTAAAAGACAAGCCATGACATAGCATCGTCACTGAAAGCAACTGTACTGCTTTTCTTTTTTTCGACTATTAAGGTTGCATATCATCGTCCATTATCTAGGGGAGGATGAGAACTGGAGAGAGCTTTCGGAGTTTACTGTTTAGCACAGGAATCTTTTCGCAATGAATAGATTTGGGACTCACGTTCGAAGGACATCCTGTAGATTGGTTTAAGTTGTTTTCATAACGCAAAAATTTATCTCACTTTGAAAACGTGATTTACATTTCTGAGGAGTGACTAGCCACTAAAGTTGTCTTTTTTTTTTTCTTTAAATTTTTGAAAAACTTTGAATATATTAGATATCAACCATGATCAGATATAACTGAAGTGCCTCGTCGGCATCCTGCACCCATGGATTCTAATAACTAAAAACTAATAATTTTTTAATTTTCTTTTTCAAGCAGTAATTTCTCAAGTTCCATCGAATAGACTTATTCCTATGAATGGTGCTGTGGACAGTATTAAAATGTGCGTTGTATTGTTTTCCTGTGAAGTCCAGTTTGGCAGTTTCTTTAGTTCGCCCTTGATTTGGTCCGATTAGTTGTCTGTCGCAGATTAGCATCCAATATGCAGTATTGCAGTATTAATTACTGTACAGACCATAGTGTTTGATCAAATCTATAGACTACGAATCCCGATATAGAATGGTTGGTTTTGTTTCTGTATAGACAATTACTAATTACGATATTAAGCTCTAATGTACTTTTTCAAGGGGATATTTGATTTCCATGCAACAAACTAAATCCAGCGTATAGAGGACCGGAAAATATGACTCTTGATTATTGCAGCTATTACATTTTTCCGGTTGAATTGGTCCTCATAGCTTGCTGAAACTAACTTCAACTCTGTCAACTGGTGCAGGGTGGGGAAGATAGACAAAATCCACGTTTGAATTGACCAATCCCACCTAAAAATTAAATTGCCTACATTATTGTCAATTTTATGGTTCAATGAATTGGAATTTCTCCTAAAGATTTTCAGTAAAGCTTCGTTCTTCCTCTTCCTCGCTAGCATGTTTCCTGCACAGTCTCGATCCCTCGCCAAAGACTTGGTATGCACCCGGCTTCACAGATACTTGAAGAACACGTCTGAGTATTACATAGATTTGACAGAAAGAGAATCAAGAGGGAAAAAAGGAAAGCGAATGCTTTGACCATGGCCCTGGCTGCGGGCTTCACGCTCGCCGCCACGCCCCCAACGTTGACTGTGAAGAGGCGTTCGTAGCCCTTCATATCGAAATCAAGGGCGTCTTGCTTCAAAGAGCTCATCACGCCAGCGTTGCAGAACATTATGTCCCAGTGCCCTCAGGATCGGACCGTGGACTCCACTAGAGACTTGACCTGTTCCTCGTTCGTGACGTCACGGCGGATGTACGTGCAGCATTCGGGGCCAATAGATTCCGCCAGGCTTTGTCCCTTCTCATCCTGGACATCAGCGATCACAACGTAGGCCCCATGATGAGCGAACTGGGGGGCCGTCTCCTCGCCGATGCCGCTCGCTCCGCCGGTGATGGTGGCAACTTTGCCATGGAGGTTTCTCTCGGGAGATGAGTGGTCAGCCATTGTTCTCTGACTGAAGCACTCAAATATGAAGGGACTCTTAAGGTGCTCACCAAGAGTAGCTCTAGCACTGCCCATTAGTTAAATAAATAAATTTATCCTGATATTTTTGAAATTTCCGTCAATTAGGGTTCCTGGTTCTATACATGTGGTATCGAATAATGCAAGAGAATCCCATATTGTTGCACTCCCATGTAGTTGTTTTGGCCTAAGTAACATTGATACTGACACATGACATACGACACGATACGACATGATACGCTGACACGTTGTATATTAAATGTATATTTTTATTTATACATGATAAATTATCATTTTTATGATTATTTTAACCAATTTAATTTGATTCAAATTTACAAGTAAATAAATAATAAACAAAGACCCTAGATTGAATTTACACTAAAAACATTAGTCCACCATTTGTTAATACCATTCATTATTTCAATTTGGCAAATTTAACTCTATTCCAATAATCCATAAAACTTAAAGGAAAAGAACAAGTAATCCACATTTTGGACTCGTGCGTTAGAGCGTGTCAGAAGAAATGAAAAAGGAAAAAACTTAGGGGGTGGATTGTGTGTTAGAGGAGTTGAGAGTCAGAGGAGAAGATAAGACTAGATTTTTCTTCTTTCTTCCTTTATTATTTTTTACATATTTACATTTTGAATCCTTAATTATTGAAGATTTTTATAATTGATCCCATACATGTGGAAATCATGTGTCAGAATTTTGGACTCGAGTGTGGAGAGTGTCAAGAGAGTTGATCAAGTGTCAGATTTTCCGACACGTGTTGACCGAGTGTCGAACACATATTAAAGTGTTCGGCACGACATCAAAGCTTCCGAAGAGTGTCGGTAGTTCCTAGATTTTGGCTGGTCTTTTAAGATTAGCAGTTGACAAGCATATTCGTTTTTGAGGCTTATGTTGCATTGCTCTTATCCTTTTTCACTCCAATCGTAATGTTGTAAAGTGTATCTGCTCAATCACAATTTATATTACTGGTGAATATAGACTAACACAAAACATTGAAGACTTAAGGGAGTCGAGCTATGTGCACTTTCCTCAACTTAGATTCGAGAACTAATTCATGAAAAGAGTGTATCATGCCACGGTTGGATATGCATCGCGAAATTGTAGCTCCTTTGAAGCGGAAGTTGGATTTTCAAATTATTTCTTTCCATAATACTTTAGTTGAAACAAAATAAGACAAAGCATCCAGATGACGAGACCAACATGTCTCAATTATACAAGCCCAGAGCAGTTTTCAAGTTGTAGTTAGGATCAGTTCTCATAGCTTCCTGAAACTAACTTCAACTTTATCAGCAGGTGCAGGGTGCGGAAGATAGACGAAACCAGCGTCCGGGTTGAGCAATTCCCACCTGATAATTCAATTGCCAAACATTGTTGTAAAATTTTATGGTTCGATGAATTGGAATTTCTCCTAAACTCAATCAGTAAAAGCTTCATTCTGCCTCTTACTTGTATCCTACAGATAAATGATGAAGCAAAATCGCCAGTTGAATCCTCGCTAGCATGTTTCCTGCGCAGATTCTCGATCCCCCGCCAAACACTTGGTATGCACCCGACTTAACAGATTCCTGAAGAACGCGATTGAGTATTATATAGGTTTGCCTGAAAGAGAACAAAAATGGAAAAAGGAAAGCAACTGCTTTGACCATGAACATAATTGATATCTTACATTCCACCTATCGGGATTAAAGCTCAACGGGTCATCAAAATTTTCTGGATTCGTGTGGAGGTATCGGAGCCACAGAATCACTTTCCATCCCTTTGGTATCCTATAACCTGCACAAATATCAGGCATCATTACTGCAAATCTCTATTTTTAATTGTTCTGAACTGGATTCTTCAGTCAGCACCAAATCATGGATTACTACATACAACGGCTCTTGTAGGTATAATGTTTCTAAGCCGGTACAAAGTTATGCACTAGTTGCAGAGAAAGTCTGTTATAAAAAGGCAGTCTTGATAAAACAACAATTTGAAGATCTATCCTGCAGTAGAGCTGCGGTCTGTAACGCAAAAGCTGATAATATATATCTGCAAGACTCAGATAATTTCAAACCTTTGTAATCGACGTCCTTAGTGGCTAATCTGAATATAAAGGCTGCAATATTGGCCATTCTTATTGTCTCCTCCACCACCTGTGTGTCACTAATTGTCAGCTTCAAAAATTTGCCGTCATATGCCTGCTCGAACTCTGAAATCCTCCTGTGGTTTTACCTTGTTAGTATATTTCATGTTCGAGATGTCTTCGTTTGTGATGAACTCACCCTTCTTGTTCTGGCTAATGGACATGTTCTCTTCCTGCCATTCAATTCAAGGTTCACAAGTTGCAACAAAATAGTGGATAAAGGTTCTGGTAACTAAGCCGTATAAAGTTCGACGATGTTGGTACCCGGAGTTTCTTTAGAACATTGGGAGACTTGGCAAGATAGTAAATAGCCCACATTGATGCAAGTGCAGTGGACTCATAACCGCCGACCACAAGGGCAATGATGTTGTCTAGCACTTCTAGGTCAGATAGTTTGTTGCCTTCCTCATCTTTGATTTGTTTTATCCCGTCCAAAAGATCGATGACAGTTTCTTCGCTTCGGCTTTTCCTCTTCTCTATCTCGGCTCTAAAAATCACCTCGACCTTCTTCCGGCACTGCAATATCGGATGGGGCAAATTTTTCAGATCATTTGGGGTTTTAAATGGGCAGCTTGGCTAAAAACTAGGACAGTTCAACCCTGCACCGATCATTTTGCGCTGTAGTATTGTATCTAACTTGTTGGACAAGAATGTAACTTCAAACTCGTATGCAGAGCAAGAGTGATTGCGTCAGTTAATGAGAACTCAAGTTGTCATCATTCGCCAACTTATCAGATTGGAGAAAAGATTAAATATTCAAATTTGATTCAACCTGCCGAGCGCGGTGATATGCAGTTCCAGGGAAATTGAGCGGCTGAGCTCTCATCCCTTTAACCATATCATGAAGCAACTGCTCGATCTCAAGCCATTGTGGCCCCGGCTCAAAGCTCATAAACAGTTTCCCAATGTTCTCAAAGGTAACCTGCAAGCAAACAAGATATACAAGATTTAATAACCCCAAATAAAACCTTGAGGATGATCTGAAGGGGAAAATTTGATCACGTGAACGATGGAAGTCATGTGATGTTAAGCCCATGCGATCTGGACTCACTATACCTTCTTAGTTTCATGGTAAGCGACGATTCTGCCTTTTTGGGCCCACATCTCAAGGGCAGCGACCAAACGAGGCTGTACCACAGCAGCTATTCGGCGAAGAGCATCAGGTCGGTTAATGGCATTCAAGACAAAGCTCCTGAGCCTGGCATGTGCCTTTCCATTAACCGCCACTAGAGAGGTGGCGCCCATAAGTACAACATTTGGCCATTCCAGGATGAATGTGTCGTCGGCTCGGAAGACAAACTTGTTCACTGATGGGAAGCATGCTATGATGCAAGGTGATCCGAAGAGGTGAGTCTTGTACATTCCTACTCCATCACCATACCTGAAGCGTGTACAGAGACATTAGTAGTAACTGGAGACAAACACTATATCTCTTGGTTTCACGTTTCTTATTATTTCAAAAACAATGCTGCATAAGTTCATGTAACCAGTTTTCAGCCTAAAATTCAATGGTGAATGGCAATCTTACTTCCGTCTTTTAGAGTTTATGAACTCGTCCGGGCGCCGAAGAATCTTGAAGTACCAGATGAAGGTGAATAGTTCTCCGAAGAAGGGAAACCCCATGTTTCCTGGCGGCAACTTCACACCGGCAGCGGAACATCTTCGCTCAACCGGCAATGCGTACCAAATCTCATTCCACCACCACAATAACCAACCTAGAAGTGGAATGAGCCCCAGAATCCAACCTAGCCACACTTCCATTGGTGCACTCCCTCAGTCAAAATCGTACTTACTTTGGGTTTCTTCATAAACTATCTCACTCTTCTTAATTTATACCAAACAGATGTAACCTGGCCTAGATAAACCCAACATAGTCATACAATTTGGTTTAGTTGATTCGGTGGAGATTATTCCCACCGATCCGTTTGCTAATAGACAAGCCATATCACTCTCTCCACTGACAAAAAAGAAAAATGTTTTGGCCGTGTCCGCTACATGATCATCGGCCGATTTCTTTTTCTTTAACAAGTACAAAAATTAAGAGGCAGTTATGTACTTAGACGTCGAAAATAAGTTATAGAAATCATCCTTGATATCCTTAAGATGTACGTGAGGGCTATTTGGACCGAGGCACAGGAATCTTTTCAAGCAAATAATGATTTGATACTCCACACTTGATCTGGCAAATTCTATTTTCTCAATTTGTTTCTTTTCATTACCTCTAAAACGGAAGATGGGCTCCACCGTTCATGTAGCAATCCTGCCACACGCTCAAGAGTTACACAACACCAAGACCCCAATTCCTGCACAGAGACTTATACATATCAGGGGAAAGTTCATTTTAAATATCAGGGCATTCAAGTAAAGAACCCTGTGCAGCCTTTTTATACTCGAAAGAATCACATCAATACTGACAACATGCGAAGAGTCACTTAAACAGTAAATCCTAGGATTCCAAATAAAGGTGAGATCTGCATATTCCACTTGAGCAACCAATCCTTAGCGGTGTACTGCCACACGTTTGCCTTTGGGGTTGATTGATTCTATTAAGACGATTCCTTTGATCCATCGTTGCTAATAGACAAGCCATATGACTACCCTCCACTGAAAACAGCGGGAGTGTTTTGGCTGTTATATGCTTACACTTTTTGGTGGGTGAGAGCTTTTTGGACCTTAGCGCAGATATCTTATCCTTCGAATACTCCTTATTGCCGTATGCCGTGCGTTCCACGTCTCTCTCTGTCCCAATTCTCGTTTCGTATTCCTGCGAATCTTCTCTTTTCCGTTGATTTTTAATCTATAAATCTTCCATCGTAAAACAATGTAGGGTTTCTTCGATATGTCAGAAAGAATAAAGGCAAAAGTAGGGGAACAATCCTGCTACGTGCTCATGAGTTGCACAAAACCAAGACCCCATACATGGTCACGAACTGCACAATCTTCATGAGTATCGCGTGTTAGGTTTTAATTGAAGGTTAGAGAGTCCAACTTTACTATGGAACCCTTACCAAAAAAAACTTTACTATGGAACTTCATTGTGTTCCGTCTGCCCAATCTTCATGTATGCTGTCCTTTCTCTCGGACAAAAACCTGTGCAAATCCAAGTGATGATGCATCTGTGACAAGCTAGACTTTTCAGGTAAGTTTTCTCACGTAAAATCAAGTCAATTTAAATGGTAAGAGTTAACGGACTATTGGTCCCCATTATATCATGTCCAATATCTAAGAAATTCATGTACTCATGCCGCTAAAAACTTGATCGAAGAAGACCCCAATCGAGGGAATAAAAATACGAACGGAAAGAGTGATGAAATTAAAAGCTTAACGCCGGACAAGGTATCCACCGTCCACGACCAAATCATGCCCGGTCATGAACTCCGACTCATCCGACGCAGGAAACAGCACGGCCTCCGCCACATGTCAGACCTTCGGCGGCCCTTTTCCTTTCAAAGCCATGGCCGGCACGTAGCACCTTCCGCGTCCTCCGTGCTCATTCCCCCCAAGCATGCCGCTCGTGAGCCGTGTCGCCACTGCGTATGGCGATACGCAGTTCATCCTGATCCCATGTGCCCCGAGCTGGACGCTCGCCAACTCATGAGCCCCACCACTGCGTGCTTCGACATGTGGTAGTTCCTTCGCCACCTGCCGCAGTTCCGCCCAGCACTGCCTGGGCACACGATGCTGCCCCTCACACGCCCAGTTCGAGGTCAAGGATCTTCTGATCGGAGGGGCTCACCATCCCAGCATCGCTCCGTGGGCCTGGACCGTGGCCCGGATGGGGGCCTCGAGTTGGTCTTCGTTGGTGACGTCACAGCGTGTGAAGGTGAAAATGCCGGCCCCGATCGACGACGAATGGCAAGAATGTTTACTTGTGGCATTAAGATCTCAATGCGAGATGTTGACCAAAACCTCACTGTAGCGGCTTGTAGACTTGCTACCAAAAGCTCTTTCTTGCACCTAAGGGCGGCCGGATGTTGATTAAACTACAGTCCTTGCTCTGGAGCTCGAGGTTCGAGCTGCATCCCCTGTTCTGTTCTATCAGATGTCCAAGACCAGAACGAAGCTCATCCTGAATACTGATAAAAAAAAGTCAGCGGACGACCTGTTTGCCGATGGTGTCCCGGATGGCGTCAACGATGACTGCGTGGGCTGTGAGCAGCGAAGAGGCGAGCAATGGCCTCACCGATGCCGCTTGCGCCTCTTGGAATAATGCACAACACTATTTGTTATAATTAAAAACTAATAATAATTCAGAGAGAGCAACGATAAATTCAATAGCGACCAAGCCAATGTATAATCTTTGCAAATAAAGATGCTGAATTACAATGCATTTACAAACTTACTTGATTGTAATGAGATTCCAATTGCTAGGTAGTGGATCGTGAGTCTCGAAGTTGGCAATAAACTTGTAGGTTGATATCTCAATAATCAGTCGACAATTATGAATTGACAACTTGCCTTTGAATCGATAACTTCTCTATATAATCTGCAACTTCAACACAAAAAGGTGAGGTATGACTAGCCGAATCTTCTTTAAGACGATTAGTTTTTGCAATTGGTGCTTCGCAATTTCATGAACTATGGTTTCCAGGATACAACACCTTGAACTCGTTTGTATTAGCACCATACGAATAGAATTCCGATGAACACTTCTTGAAAACGGCACACTTAAAAGGATTATTTCTGAAAAGGAAACTCAAAGACACCCTGGCCCCAGCACCGCGTGCTTTGACGCGTAGTAGTCGATGCAGCAGTCTGCGCCCATGCTGGCCATGATGCTCGCTGCGCCTATTATTCTGGCCGCCACCGGCCACCTTGGCCTGGGCCGATTGCTTCACACTACGACCCCGACGTTGACTGTGAAAAAGGCGTTCGTAGCCCTTCATGTGAAGTCGAGGACATCTTGCTTTGACGAGCTCATCACGCCAGCGTTGCAGAACAGTATGCCCAACGTTTGGGGCTGATACATTCCACGAGGCTTTACCCCTTCTCATCCTGGACATCAGCGATCACCACATAGGCGCCATGATGAGTGAACTAATGAGCGGCTAAGAAGCACTGACAATCTCTAGTTTTCATGTCGAGCAATTCGACACGTGTTCGATATTTTTCGACACTCTCTAACACTCGGTCAACACATGTTAGAAAATCTGACACCTGGTCAACTCTCTCGACACTCGAATCCGGAATTTCGACATGCGAGTTTGAAATTCCAATGCGTACATGGTCATTTTAAAAAATTTTCAATAAATGAAGAAACATGATGTAAATATATAAAAAAAATAAATAAATAGTAAGATAGAAAATAAGGAAAACCCAATCTTCTCTTTCTTCTGACTCTTACTTCTCGTGACACATAATTCACTTCCTCAAGTTTGTTTTTTCCCCCCTTTTTCTTTCAACACTCTGACATGCAAATCCAGAATGTGAATTACTTATTTTTTTTCCTCCAAATTTTATGGATTATTATAATAAAGTTGAATTTATCAAATTGAAACAATGCATGATATTAACAAATGGTGAATTAATATTTTTAGTGTAAATTCATTCTAAGCTTTTTTATTATTATTTATTTACTTTGTGAATTTGAATCAAATTTATTTGATTGAAATAATCATTTAAATGATAATTTATCATGTATATATAAAAATGCTAAATTTAATATACAACGTGTCAGAATTCTCTATTTTTTGAAAAATAATGTGTCAGTGTGCCATGTTGTGTATTGCATGTTAGTGTCGGTACTACTTAGGTGGGCTGTCTCCTTGGTAATGCTGCTCGCACTGCGGCTAACGATGGCCTCTTTGCCCTCGAGCTTTTCCCGGAAGATGAGTGGTCAGCCACATCTCTGTGACTGAGAACACTCAAATATGGAGTGAATAATTCTCTTTGAGTTTGTTTGGCATACCAAGAGAACCGAACCAATCTGCGTTTAAAAATAAAGCTCTTCCGTCTGGGAAATGAATAAAATTTTTTGTCTTGACTTGTTCCAAGTTAGAATAACACTCAAGGTGCTCAACAAGAGTAGCTATTGCGCCCCCCATTAGTTGAATTATTTTATTTATCCTAAGGTTTTTGAAAGTTCCGTCAATTAGGGTTTTTGGTTTTATATACGTAGGATCGAATGAGGCAAGAGAATCCCAAATTGCTGCGCCCCAGGGTGAATTCTTGTAGTTGTTTTGGCTGGTTTTTATGAACAGCGGTTGACAAGCATATTCGTTTTAGAGGCTCTGCTCTCATCCTTTTTCACTCCAACCGTTATGTTGAAAGGTGAATTCGTTTGATCACAATTTGTATTAATATGAGTGAATATATAATAACACGGAACATTTGGGACTTGGGGATGTCGTGTGCATTTCCCCAAATTACATTTGTATACTAATTCAAGGGAAAAAGTATATCACGTGACAGTTATATCATAGACACTTCACGAGGTTGTAGCTTTTCAAATTGGAAGTTGGACTTCCAAATTGTTTCTTTCCATAGTACCTTGGTTGGAACAAAATAAGATAAAGCATACAAATGATGAGACCGACACGAATCAATTATTCAAGCTTAGTGCAGTTTTCCAGTTGTAGTCAGAATCAGTCCTCATAGCTTGCTGAAACTAACTTCATCAGCTGGTGCAGGGTGCGGAAGATAGACAAAACCCGCGTCCGGGTTGAGCAACTCCCACCTGATAACCACACTCCCGCAGGTGTGCTCTCCATCAATCAGAATAGTTCTTTCTATCTCTTTCACCTACCAATCAGATGTAATCACAGTCACCCAATTGCTTTTGGGGTTGAATGATTCCATTGAGATTATCACCTTTTATCCATTTGCTGATAGACAAGCTAAATACTCGCTCCACTGAAAGCAACAAAACTGTCACTGGATGTCTTAGCTTCGTGCTCAATGGCACAATTTTCTTTTCCCTTTAAAGAAGTACCGACGCGAGGCAATTATCATCGTCCATGACCAGGAAAGTCATGCGAGAGCTTCTTAGACCTTAGCACAGGAATCTTTTCAAGCAAAACATGATTGAACTCCACAATTTATCAGGCAAATTCGATTTTCAAATATCTTTTTTCTTTTCATTATTAAAAGGGAAGATGGGCTTTGCACTTTATTTTTCACACATTCTAGCGAAGTAAATTATCGATAGCACTCAAGTAATTGATTTTTTAAATTTCTAGCACTCAATTAAGTAGAAAAAAAAGTTATGGCACTTAAATGAACGCTTATGAAAAATATGACACTCCTAGTGTTCTCATCCCTCACTTTGGACGGACAATTTGTGGGTGCATGTGAGTCATTTTGTTAGCATTTAAGCTTAGTTTAGCTCAATTCATAGTTAATGTAGCATTTAGACAACGGTTCTCATCTAATTGATTAGATTACGAGATCGTTAGTTCATATAACTTCGTTGTTTGGTTTGGGCATTCCTTGGGTAAGCAATTCTACCTCTTCTTTGAGTTTGTAAACTCATGTTTCAAAAGCCATAATGATTATATATTATGAGTTATGAAATGATATTTTTGTTGCATAAAAGTCTGGATTGGACATTTACTACCTTTCGATTATTGTGAATAATTTAAGAAATATTTTCTAAAATGCATTGAAAGGTTAGACATATTGATTTGTGATTTTGATTTACAAGAATTCTAAAATGATTTGAGAAATGCCTCGTGAAATGCATTTTGTTTGATAAACGAAGTTGAGGGTAATTATATGTTTTGGTTTGTAAAAACGGATTAGTGATATAGATTATGAATTTGATTTTGTAGATTTTGGAGGATGTTGTTGTGTGTTTGTATTGATCCTTAGTGTGTCTGTGAGCCCATTGAGAGATTTGTGGGGAGAATTGCCAAAAAAGTCCTAAACCTATTGGAGTTGTCTTGGGTCAGCCCTAAACCTTTTTTGACCGATTGAGTCCTAAACCTTTTGCGAGTGTGCCGTTGAGTCCATCCGGCCAAATTTGGCCGGCCGGGCTGACGTGGACGCCGGCCGGCGCCGGCGACTATATTTTAATAATTTTTTTTTTATTTTTCAATTTTTTTTTTTTTTTCCGAATTTTTATTGTTTTTTTAATTTTTCTGTTTTTTTCTTTTCTTTTTTTCTCCCCTCCCCTTCCCCCGCCGGCGGCGGTGGGCTGGCCAACTCCGACGAGGGCCGCGGGAAACCCTCGCCGGCGGCCGAGGGTCGCGGCCCCCGTCGACCGGCCACCCTCGCCGGTGGCCTCGCCGCGCGCCAAAGCCATGGTGAGGCCAGCCTTGCCTGGATCCGGGTGAAGCCGGGCCGCGACCCTCGCCGCGGCGGCGCCCGGATCGGGCGAAGCCGCCTCGCCGCGGCCGGCCTCGCCCGGATCCGGGCGAAGCGAGGCCGCGACCCTCGCTGCGGCGGCGCCCGATCGGGCGAAGCCGCCTCGCCGCGGTCGGCCTCGCCCGATCCGGGCGGCCGGGGCCGCGACCCTCGTCGGCGGCCCCTGTGTCCGGGCGAGGGCCGCGGCCCTCGCGCGGTGGCCAGCCCTCATCGGCGCGGCCGCCACCACTTTGCCGCCGGCGGGGAGGGGAGGGGGGGGGAGGGGAGAAAAAAAAAAAAAAGAAAAGAAAAAGAAAAATTAAAAAAACAATAAAAAATTCGGAAAATAATAAAAAAATCAAAAAAATAATTTAAAAAATCAAAAAATAATAAAAAAATTATTAAAATATAGTCGCCGGCGCCGGCCGGCGGCCACGCCAGGCCCGGCCGGCCAAATTTGGCCTGGATGGACTCAACCGACAATCGCAAAAGTTTAGGACCGAATCGGTAAAAAAAAAAAAAAAGGTTTAGGATCGACCTAAGACAACCCCAATTTAGCAGACTTTTCTCAAGAATTCTCCCGAGATTTGTGGGTATGCATACTAATTTTAGGATAACCTTGTGAGTTGACCATTGGCAATATAGGAGTAGACCTAGCTAAAGAAGAAAGCTTGGTCGCACTGCTACAAGGTGTTATGTGTGATCATGTTTAGAAATCTAAGCACAAGATTGGTCAATGTAATGGACCATTAACGTGTAATTTGAGATTGATCAATGAAATGGACCATTCACGCGTGATTTGATAAATATTGATAAATGGACTCGATCATTGATATTTGAATTATAATGGTAAATTAAATGAGACTTCTAATTTGTATAATGCTTGGTCGAAAGGATAAAATTTATTCTTAATCTTGTATGTATGCTATATTCTAAAATTTAGGTTAAATGAGTTGTCTTTTGATTTTGTAAATGTACATAGTGGATGTACGATTTACCTAAAAGAGGTGTATTATTCACTAAACTGTGATTACTCATCTCATTCCATTCAAATTTTTTTTACGTCCTCGGTTAGAGGCCAATAGTACGAGAGCACTATCGAAGGGAACTTTTGGGTGTGCTACCTTAGGTGTGTGTGTTTATATATATATAAGATGGCACTTGTTGTGTTTATTGACCTGCTCCTCGTCTGTGACATCGCAACGGACGTACATGCAGCGCTCGGGGCCGATAGATTCCACCAGGCTTTGTCCCTTCTCGTCCTGGACATCAGCAATCACAACGTAGGCCCCATGATGAGTGAACTGGCGGGCCGTCTCCTCACCGATGCCACTCGTGCCACCGGTGATGACGGCGACCTTGCCCTCTAGTTTTCTCTCTGGAGATGAGCGGTCAGCCATAGTTCTTTAACTGGAAGCACTCGAATATGAAGTGAATAATTCTTCGTTGAGCTTGCTCGGTATTCACCAAAAAACTAGGAGAAGCGAACCCATCCTGCATTTAAATATAAAGCTCTAACTTCTAAGAGTTCAATAAATTTTTTGTCTTGACTTGTTCAAAGTTAGGATGATTCTTACGGTGCTCGACAAGAGTAGCTACTGCACCGCCCATTAGTTGAATAACTTTATTTATCCTAAGATCTTTGTACTTTCCGTCGATTAGGGTTTTTGTTTCTATATATGTGGTATCGAATCATGCAAGAGATTCCCAAATTGCCGCATTCCCATGTAGTTGTATTGGCTGGTCTTTTATGATCGGCGGTTGACAAGCATATTCATTTTGGAGGATTTGGTTGCGTTGCTCTTGTCCTTTTCCACTCCAACCATTATGGTGTGAAGTGTATTCGCTTAATCGCAATTTATACTATGGGTGAATATATAATTACATAGAACAATTGGGACTTAAGGAAGTTTGAGTTCTGTGCATTTCCCCAAATTACATTTGAGCACTAATTCATGAAAAAATTATATTATGTAACAATTAAATCACGTATCACGAGATTACAGCTTTTCGAATTGAAGTTGGACTTTCAAATTATTTCTTACCGTAATACTTTGACTGAAACAAAATAAGATAAAGCATACAAACGATGAGACCTACATGACTCAATTAATCAAGCCTAGTGCAGCTTTCAAGTTGTAGTTAGGATCGGTCCTCATAGCTTGCTGAAACTAACTTCAACTTGATCAGCCAGTGTAGGGTGTAGAAGATAGACGAAACTGCGTCCGAGTTGAGCAATTCCCACCTAATAATTCAATTACCAAAATTGCTGTATCATTTCATGGTTCAATGAATTATAATTTCTCCAAAAGTCAAGTGAATAAAAGCTCCTCATCTTTTTCTTACTTGTATCCTACTGATAAATGATACAGTAAAATCGTTAGTTGAATTCTTGCAAGCATGTTTCTGGCGTAGATTCTTGATCCCCCATCAAACACTTGGTATGTCCCCTTCTTCGCAGATTCCTGAAGAACATGACCAAGTATTACATAGGTTTACCCGAAAGAGGACGAAGTAGGAAAACGGAAAATGTATGCTTTGTACGGGAACATAATCGATATCGAGCCTTACATTCCACCTATCTGGACTAAAGCACATTGGGTCATCAAAGTTTTCCGGATCAACGTGGAGGTATCGGGGCCACAGAATCACTTTCCATCCCTTTGGCATCCTATAACCTGCACAAGTTTTCAGGGATCATTACTGCAAAATTGTATCTTTAATTACTCTAGACAGGACTAAGCAGTCAGCACCAACTCTTATATATTGCAAGTCACAACAGTTTTTTACGGTAAAATGTAGTGGTTACAAACTAATGTAGTAATTGAAGAGAACACAAAAGGTGCAATATTGGCCATTCTTGTTGTCTCCCCCACCAACTGAATATATCAGAAATTGTCAGCTTCTAAACTTTTTTAGATCTTTTGGGCAACTGGTCACTCAAACTCTAAAATCCTTCTATGATTTTACCTTCTTTTCCTTTTGTTCTTCTTCTTCCCTTCCCTTTTCTTCTTCGTCGATGTTCAGCTGGTTGCCAGCCTGGGGATGGTCGGCTAGACGAGGGCCGGCTACCTGGTTGGAGGGTCGCCGGCCACCGACGACTGGGCAAGGCTTGACCTTGCCAGGCCATCATGAGGTCAATGTCGCCCAACCAAGACGAGGCTGACCTCGTAGTGGCTTGGCAAGGTCGAGCTCGCTGGTGGCTAGACGAGCTCGACCTCACAAGATCTAGGTGAGCACTCAGCCAACAAGGGTCGACTTCGCCGAGGGTCGGTAACCCTCCTGCGAGGTTGCCGGCGATTGACTAAAGCTTGGAGGAGGAAATGAAAAATTAAAAAAGCAAAAAGAAAAACATAAAAAAAGTATTAAAAATTAAAAAAATTATAAATCACAAAAGAATCTAAAGTACTTACCAAACGTATTTATATCCCTAACGTAAATTTTGACAATTACCAAAAGTTTTTAAATGCTCAGAAATTGTTCACGAGAATAAAATAAAAAAAATTATTTATGAGAAGAAATTGTTCCCAAAAAGAAATTGTTCTTGGGAACAGAACGATTACCAAACACGCCCTAAGATTAGCCTCTCTATTCTAATGCATATCATGTCTCTTTGTTAGCGTTAAGCTTCTAGACATATAAAGCCATAATAGAGTTTTGAATAAGAGGGATGTTGCTTTCTAGTCCAGACGGCCTCTTCTCTTTCTCTGTACCAATTCACCGTTTCTTATTCTACAAATCTTTTGTTTTCGTTAAATTATTAAAAAAATTTCCATCTTAAAATAATTTTTTCAACAAATAAAAAAAGGCCTAATTCCATAAAAAAAAAAAAACACCAACTTTACATAAATTCTCTATTATGATATAAACTTTTCTTTGTCTCATAAAAAAATAGCAACTTTGATTCCGTGTGCAAATCTAACCTCTATTATCTCCCTATCTAATGATGCCACATGTCAATTCCAAGTCTTTTTCTTTTTGTAAATAGCATAATGTATTTATTTTCTATTTCTTTTTTTTACCTTTTCATTTCTTCTTCTTCCTTTCACATCCAAACAACAACCACACCAGTGGACAAGATCCAGACCACCATCAACTCAACTTGTTATTCGCCTTCCACCACCACCTCACCATTGTCCCAACCCTCCGTGAATAACCACCTTGCCACCTTCCACCACAACCCTCCTTTTTGGACTGAATTACAATTTTTTAAAAATTTTAGAATTCGATTACACTTTCGTAATAAGTTTTATGATTTAATTACACTTTTTAAAAGTTTTAGAACTGAATTATACTTTCGAGACAAGTTTTAGAATTTTTAATACACTTGTTCCCCAAGATTAAGGGATTAATGAATGGCTTAGATTAGCTTTCTCATGGATTGATGATATGGCAAGGATAATTTGATAATTATTGGGGCAAGGGGATAGAGGGCTAGCCTTGACTCCTTAATGGGCTAGTATGTTCGGTCCATTGGGCTGAATGGTCCAATTGGGCTTTGGCCCAATGGGCCGAACCCATCAGGTTGACAAGAGATCCTTTGACCGTAAATTTTTTTATATTTTGCTAATTGAGCTTGATGTCATGGCTTAGTGGGTTGAATGAGCCCAATTGAGAATCGACCCAATGGACGAAATCGATATGAGTTCAATTGTGTTGGCCTAGGTTGATCAGGTCGGCCCGAGGCTTTCCAATTGCCCCGAATATCTCTGATTAGCAACATGGGTTTAGCCATCACACTTGAGAAGGTCCAATTGGGTGAATTGGGCTTCGACCCAAGTGGGCCGCACCAGGTCAAGTCAGTCAGGTTGACTTGGTTCAACCCTATCAGTTCTAATTCGTTGTTTTAGCCACATTACCATGACTTTGCTAAATTGATATTGAAATCCAGTTAATCAGAGTTAGATGATCATTCCTCACATTGAAAACATGATTCACATTAGCCACATTACCATGACTTTGCTAAAATTGATAGAGAAATCCAGTTAATCAGAGTTAGATGATCATTCCTCACATTGAAAACATGATTCACATTCCTGCGGAGGGACTAAAGACTAAATTTTGCATTTTTCTCTCTGAATTTCTTATTAACCTTGAATATATTAAATATTAACTAGGACCAGATATAATTACAGTGCCTCGCCGGCATCCTGCGTCGCATATTAGTATTGCCATGCAATATTGCAGACTTAATTACTGTACATGCCATAGTATCTTAGCAAATCCATTAGTCTACGAATCCCAATATAAAGTGGTTGGTTTTATTCCTTCGTAGACCATCACTAATCACAATAATAAGCTCTAATGCACTTTTTTCTAGTGGATCACCCGATTCCCATGTAAAGGTTCCTTCTGGAAACAAATTAGATACAGCATAGCATCGGAAAGTATGACCCTCGATCCTACATTTTCTTCAGTTGAATCAGTCCTCATAACTTGCTGAAACTAACTTCAACTTCATCAACTGGTGCAGGGTGGGGAAGATAAACAAAATCTGCGTCCGAGTTAAGCAATTCCCACCTGAAAACTCAATTGCCAAACATTGGTGTAAAGTTTTTGGTCCAAAATTGGAATTTCTCCTAAAGTCAGTGAGTAAAAGCTTCACTTTCTTTTCTTACTTGTATCCTACTGATAAGTGATGCAGTAAAATAGCAAGTTCAATCCTCGCAAGCATGTTTCCTGGACAGGTTCTCGATCCCCCACCAAACACTTGGTATGCCTCCGGTTTCACGGATTCCTGAAGAACGTCACCAAGTATAACATAGGTTCGCTCGAATGAGAACAAAGTAGGAAAAAGCCAAAACAATTGCTTTGTCCATGAACATAATTGATATCGAGTCTTACATTCCACCTATCTGGATTAAAGCACATTGGGTCATCAAAGTTTTCTGGGTTCGTGTGGAGGTATCGGAGCCACAGAATCACCTTCCATCCCTTTGGAATTCTATAACCTGCACAAATTTCGGGGATCATTACTGCAAAACTCTGACTTTAATAGCTCTGGACCAGACTCCACAGTCAGCACCAACTCTTGTGCATTGCAAGTCTCAATGGTTCTTGTAGGTACGACCGATCTAAGTCAGCAAAAATATGTTCGATGGGTACAAAAAGGCCTTAAAAGGCAGTCTTGAGAAAACAACAATTTGAAGATCTATGCCATGGTAGAGCTGCAGGCCATAACACATAAGCTAAGATTGTCTATTTGCAACACTTGGATAGTTTCGTACCTTTGTAGTCGATGTCCTTCGTGACTAATCTGAATAGAAAATGTGAAATATTGGCCATTCTTAGTGTCTCCTCCACCACCTGCACGTCATCTTTGAAAACTTTTTAGATCTTTTGGTCAAATGGTCACTCAAACTCTAGAATTCTCCTATGATTTTACCTTTTTAGTATATTTCATATTCGAGATGTCTTCACTCGTGATGAACTCGCCCTTCTTGTTACCGCTAATGGACATGTTCTCTTCCTGCCATTCAAGTCAAGATTCACAAGCTGCAATAAAACAGTGGATAACGAAGCTTTACAAAGTCAAACGATGTCGGTACCCTGAGTTTCTTCAGAACGTTGGGAGACTTGGCAAGATAGTAGATTGCCCACATTGATGCAAGTGAAGTGGACTCATAACCAGCAAACACAAAGCTGATGATGTTATCTAGCACTTCTGGGTCAGAGAGTTTTTTGCCTTCCTCATCTTTCATTTGTCGTAACTCATCCATAAGATCGGCCACAGTTTCTTCACTTCGGCTTTTCCTCTCCTCTAGCTCTACTTTGAATATCGCCTCAACCTTCTTCCGGGCCTGCAATATTGAATTGGAGAAATATTTGTAATCATTTGGAGTTTTGAAATGGGCAGCTTGGTTATTAAGCCAGGACAATTCAACTCGATATTGCTTTCTTGGTGTTACGGTCATTTTGCGCTGTAGTGTCATATTGAACTTGTCGGACAAGAATATAACTTGAAACTCTTATGCAAAGCAGTAGTCATTGCCAAGCTAATGAGAACTCAGGTTGTCATTTTGAATTTTACTACTATCGCCCAACTAATCAGATTGGAAGAAAGTTTTAACCTGTAGAGCGCAGTGATATGCAGTTCCAGGGAAATTGAGCCGCTGAGCTCGCATTCCTTTAAGCATATCATGAAATAGCTGATCGATCTTTTCCAATTGCGGCCCTGGCTCAAAGCTCGCAAATAGTTTGCCGATGATCTCAAAGGTCACCTGTAAGCAAAGAAGATGAACAAAATTTAAGAACCCCTACCAAAACACTGAGGACAATCCAACCAGCAAAAACTAATCATATGGACGATGAAGTTATCTGATGGGAAGCTTATGCGATGGACTACACCTTCTTAGTTTCATGGAAAGCAACAATTCTGCCTTTTTGGGCCCACAACTCGAGGGCAGCAACCAAACGCGGCTGTACCAAAGCAGCTATTCGGCGAAGAGCATCGGGTCGGTTGACGGCATTTGAGACAAAGCTCCGGAGCCTGGCGTGTGCCTTTCCGTGAACCGCCCCTAGGGAATTCGTGCCCACAATATCGGCATTCGGCCATTGAGCGACAAATGTGTCCTCAGCTCGGAAGACGAACTTGTTCACTGATGGAACGCATGCTATGATGGAAGGCGATCCGAAGAGGTGAGTCCTGTACATTCCTACTCCATCGCCATACCTGAAACATGAACAGAGACAATGATAGAAACCTGAGACAAACACTGTTGTATCTCTTGGTTTCATTTTTCTTATTGTTTCATATACAATGCTGCATAAGTTCAGTCACAAGCATCCAATCTAGGGTTCGATTGCGAAGGGCGATCATACTTCCTTCTTTTAGAGTTTATGAACTCGTCTGGGCGGCGGAGAATCTTGTAGTACCAGAGAAAGGTGAAAAGTTCTCCGAAGAAGGGAAACCCCATGTGTCCCGGCGGCAACTTCACACTGGTGCCGGAACATCTTCGCTTGACCGGCCACACGTAACAAATCTCATTCCACCACCACAAGCACCAACCTAGAAGTGGGATGAGCCCCAGAATCCAACCCAGCCACGCTCCCATTGGTGTATACGATCGTACTTACTTTCTGTTTCTTGGAAACTTGCTCCCTCTTATTAATTCTGGAAGACAGTAGCAACCCGCCTTACATGCATACGTCCCAGTCTTACACTCCCTTTTGGGTTTCATTGATTCTACAGAGATTATTCCTTTGGTCCATTGTTTGCTAAGAGACGAACCATACCTCACTCTATCCGATGAAAGCAACACGAGTAGTTTGGCTGTCAGCTTCCCGATCTGACTGATGTAACCCGCCTTACATAAATATTGCCGTCGGATTTCATTGATTCGTTGACATTATTCCTTTGGTCCGATGTTTGCTAAAAGACAAGCCACTAACACAAGTAGTTTCGCTGTCAGCTTCACGTTCAACGGCGCAACCTTTTTCTTTTAAACAAGTACCGATAAATCATCGTCCAAGGTACGCGAGAGCTTTTTGGAGCTTAGAGCAGGAATCTTTTCAAACCAAAATATTTACTATCATTAAAAATCTCAGACACATTTATGTCAAACCAATTTCCATCTAATAAAAAACTTCCAAATTGGTGCCGGTGACCCAAATTTAGCTTTGATTAGTATTCTGCCCCCATTAAATTGCATACGCACGTGACATAAAATGGCTAGACAGACCTCACGTGGACAAAGATAGAACAATGAGGAAAATCTGAATGCATTGATACGTATGTATTTTAATGGGATATGGGATAAAATACTAACAAAGAATAGATTTCGGTTAGGAAGTTTAGAATTTTTAATAAGATGAAAATTAATTTATGGCAACTGTTTGATGGGGGTATCAAAATATCAGCATTTTGAATAGTATTAACCCATCAAAAATAATTTGGGACTCCACGTTTGATCAGGCAAATTCTATTTTCATAATTTTTCTTCTTTTTCATTATCTCTAAGAGGAAAATAGGCTTTGGTCTCACACATGCTGTCGTTTCTTTGAAAGGATCTCCTGAACAGTGTCTGAGAGATGCGAATGTATGGACAAGATAGAGAGCTTTTTTGGCCATTTTCTTCAATGTGGGTTCTCAAGTCTCATGCACGTAAGTGTTGAACTTATAGACATGAGGCCATAGAGTTGTGAATGAGAGGATGTCGCTCTTTAGTCCCGATAGCCCTAACATGCACAAGAAAGAAAGAGATCTTCGGAAAGTCATGGCCTGTCACAAAAAATACGAACATTATGCTCGTTATGTACAAAGACGGGTTCATAAAATGGAAAATGATGCAACTCCAACCGATGGAGAACGAAAAGAAACCGAACTTCGTCTCGTTGACCATGCTATCCATGCCCCATCTCTCTTTGTCCCAATTCTCGTTTTTTATTCTTCGACTTCTTTTCTTTAGATTTTAGTTAAAACTGTTCCATTTTAAAACAATGTTTTCTCGTTCAATAAGTCAAAAATAAACAAACCAGAAGCAGGGGGAGCAATCCTGCTACATGCTCACGGGGGACACAGGCACGGAGACCCCATGTAAGGTCAAGAACCGCACGACACCGAAAACTCAATTCCGACTCAAAGACCTAGACATATCGAGGGAATGTTTATTTTCAATAGCCGAGGAATAAAGGATTCGAGCACGGACCTTTTTTATACTCGATGTAAACAACAATTCCTAGCATTCCAAATAAAATAAAGGAAAAGCAATGCAAGAAAGTGAGGACAAGTAAATCATGAGTGCTATAACTTTTGCACGACACTTATTTGAATATCATAACTTTTGACACTCATTTAAATGTCATTTTGGAGTAAAATCCATCATTTGAGTACCATTTCTAACAAATTGCCATATGTAGAATTTTTGCATTTTTGAAAATATTGATTTTAAACTTTTTTAAAATTTTTTTCTTTTTTTTTTATGTGCATCGATTGTAAAGGCCTCATCCTCAACTGGCGGGGCCGAGAAGGCCCTAGGCAAGGCCATTGCTGGCCGCGGGGGCCGCATCACTTGCCTATGGCCAACAATGGCCTCACCTAGGACGCGAAGGCCCTCACCAAATTTAGGCGAAGCCGACAATAGATTTTTGAACAAAACAAATTGTCAGTGGCACTTAAGTAATTGATTTTTCAATTTTATTTATTTTTCAATTTTGTGACACCTAAGTAAGTGAAAAAATTACAAAAATTGTCCATATTGTCGTCGATGGTGCCATATAGGACAACCGGCGTCCACATTGGATTTTCCGACGAGACAAATTACCAATGACATTTAAGTGATTGATTTTTCAAATTTGTAACACTTCAGAAAGCGAAAAAAATTATGACATTCAAGTGAACGCCGTACAAAAGTTATAACACTTATATTGCACTTGTCTCCAAGAAAGTGATAGAAAGTCCAACTAAAGCTTAAACATTTAAAATGATTGACTATAATCGTATGAAATTTTACATTATATCAGAGTTAAGTTTTATCCCTTCTACATGTGTGTCCACCCTATTAGTCAACTTTTTCACATACCACTCCTAATCAAGCTTGCATGTATCAAAATATCACAAATCACTTGATAATGTGGTTTATATTTTCTCCACTATATAAATGTGGTCTCCTCTACTTATAGGCTTAAATTTTTGCATTGGATATATTAACATGTAAAATCTTGTCGGACCACTACTAAACATGGTATTAGAACCGAATTTTTCCCTTTCACCATATGCATCCACCCATGTTAACTAATTTCACGTGTCACTCTTAATCTGACTTTCACATAAGAGAGGATGTCGAAAGATTCTTGACATTGGGCCTTCTCATGTCCGTCCAACCTTGAAAGTTAGATGACATGACATGATAGGTAGGTTCTGTCTCAAACATAAACTGAATAGTTCTTGTTAAGATTGCTTGGTATAAAATGGAAAACTAAGAGAAGGCGACCAATTTGCATTTAAATATTAAGCTCTAACTTCTAACACACCAATATCTTGACTTGTTTGCTTGGTCTTGGTGAGGGTCGGCCGGCCCTCGCCTATGACTGGCAAGGGTCGATGCAATCCTCACCAGACTTCGTAGAAATAAAAAAGAAAAAGAAAAAAAGAATTCAGAAAATAAAAAATGACATCTCCAACTTACCTGACTCATTGGGCACTTTATTTATCATTAGAAGATCAGTGATAAAGTTCTCTATTTTTTTGAATGGGTCGACCAGTGATCCTCGTCAATCCTAAATGGGTTGAGGACTAACCAATTTCAAACCCATTAAAGTGTTAGAAATTTATTTCTTGGACCAACTTAAGCCATTTTTAAAAACTTAAAGCAACCTACTTGTGACGCGTGTCTTTAAATATAGGTCCTAGACCCATTTTACCACCTCTAGGTTCCATATATGGGGATCGAATGATCCAAGAGGATCCCAAAGTGTTGTACTCAAATGCACTTCAAGTAGTTGACATGTATTTATCTGTTTTGGTCAGTTTGTCATGATCAGCAATTGACAAGCATATTTGTCTTGGAGGCATTTTTTTGCTTCTCTTGTCCCTTCGAACTCCAACCGGTGTGTTATAAAGTGCATTCGCTTAATCCCAATTTATTATACCCAAAAATTTGACAATTTTTTAATGGGTGAACACATAAAAACACATTACATTTGGGAAGTAATGAGGTCAAATTCTGTGTATCTCCCCAAATTACATTTGAGTTCTAATTTTTGAAAAATATATAATATATGACAGTTAGGTCTCATATAATGATATTGCAAATTTTTGAATTAAAAGTTAGCTTTTCAAGTTTATTTCATTCCCTAACATTTTGGTTAAAACGAATAAGATAAAGCATACAAAAAAAAAAGGGATCAATATACTTCATTATTCCTTCCTTTTTGCAGTTTTCAAGTTGTTGTAATAATTGAGCATAAAAAAAAAAAAAAAAAACCCAAAAGCCCAATTTTGTTGTTGTTGATAAGGCCAAACTCAGCCCCTCTTTTGTGCATCTAAAATGTCGAGAAAGAACAAGAAAAGGAAGAGAAAAACAAAACAAAAAAGCAAAGAAGAAAAGAGAGAGGAAGAGTTCGGAGGAAACCGAGAGAAAGAAGATAGGGAAATCGCGGTGGATCATTAGAAAACATCGATTGATGCCAGAATACGCCTTATGCATGTGAATGGTAAAAATTTGTCGCTGTCTTTCCCTCTTTCAAGTTGGTCTTTGTTTTAGGAGTAAAAATCGTAACCCTAATTTTGTTTTCTTCTCAAGTGACGCTCTAGCCAAGTTCGAGTTGTCCAATAGTGATAATAAGGTCCATTCACGTCCCTAGCAACTTGTGGAATTTTATGGATTGTGAATTGGACTTCCCGTTTGAGAGAAATTGATTTTTCGAAATCCTTAGTACATTAAGGATACGAATGATAATATTTCGACCGAAATTGATTTCTAGAAGAGAAATATATTTTTCTACTTTTATTATTGGATGAGTTTCTGAGCAAAAAAAACGCATTTGATAATGACATAAAATTTCTTTTATAGGAATAGAAATTCGTTTGATAATGAAAAACATTTCACTTTCCCTACGGTGGCGGCGGGAAGTGATTGGTGGTCATGGCGGGTGAGGGTGGTGGTGACCCACGGACAGCAAACTCCTTCGGGTGAAAAGTAAAAAAGAGAAATAATTTCTAATTTCTATTCTAGAAATAGAAAAGTAAAAAAAATTATTTCTAATTTTTATTCCAAACCTATTTCTGGAATAGAAATCTGTTCCAAAAATAGAAAAATGAAATTATTTTACCAAACAGATTTCTATTCCAAAAACAAGTATGTAATAGAAAAATAGTTCTAAAACAGAAATAGAATGGTTATCATGCGCAGCTTAACTCGACTGAATCATTGGCTATATTTTGGGTCGGTTAAGTCTTTTAGTATTTTGAAAGGGGTTTCTTTTGATAAAAAAGCACACTTTAATTAGAGTTTGGTAGAGAGAGATATGGCACGAGCAAATTTGTCATGTGAGTGGTTGTTCTTTGCGTTAGTGGATATTCACTGCGGTTAGTCATTCTTGAGGTCTTTTATCAACCCATAGTGAGCGATTTGGCTCCGAAATGGGGTTACTTAGTTGAGTCTTAGTTAAGACAATTATCAGCTTGAGTTTTGATATGCCTTCTTGTTTTATTGATAGGATTTTGAGTTCGTCAGCTCAAGTGGCTTTCATTGTTTTGTTTGAGCATTCCAGATAGTGGTGCTATCTATTTTATGAATTTAAACTCATATTTATAAATGATAGAAATTATATATATTATGAGTATGAAAGACAAGGCATAACATGATATTTATAAAAAGGAAAAAGTGATGTTTGTTGCATAAATTTTGATCACGCTTTTTGTACCCTTTTAATTATTGGAATTAGTATGGTAAAGCATTTCTTGATCAAGCCGTAACTTTCCAACGACGCACGTTTGAATCTCATAATTTCGAAAAAACGATCACTTGAATATCATAACTTTCAGTTAATCACTTGAATCTTAAAACTTTTTAAAAACATTCACTAATTTTTTAGTAAACATTTATATAACACCCAAGTGATAGGATAAAAAATTTATGGTATTCAAGTGAACACCGGCACTTAGAATGTCATTCTTCCCAACAATTCAATTGCTAAACCCTGTTATGAACTTTGTGGTTCAATAAAATTTGGTATTTGCGTGAAAATCAGCAAATTATTCACTTCTTTTCTCACTTGTATCCTACTGATAAATGATGCAGCCAAAAAGCCTATTTTCTTTTCGCCAGCATGCCTCCAGCGCAGATTCTCGGTCCCCCGCCAAATGCTTGGGTCGTGATCCGAGTTCATATGAAGCCATCTAATTTAAAGAATCACCTTCCAGCCCTTAGGCATCCTATAACTAGCGGAAATTCAGGAATTTGTTACTATAAATCTAATCCAAAGAATCATCTTCCGGGTACTGAAATTGTCTGATCAATACGAGTGCCTCCCAATTCACCAGTTAAATATGGCCTCAGGGACAACCATTTATAACAAATTATAGTTCCATACCTTTAAAAATGACGTCATTCGTTACTAATCTGAACATGACAGCTGCTACTGGTTATCCTTATTGTTTCCTCTACCGCCTGTACATGTTACTCATTGTCAGCTTCAGAAATTTTTGGATCGTTTTATCAATAGTTATCTGAACACCCATCTCATCCTTCCAAGGAACTTTCCCCCCTTCTAGTTCTAGCTAATAGCCATCAGTTTGAGTCAAGATTCACATATCGCAGATGAAACAGTGGTTAGGTTATGATGATAAAGCTTTACCAAGTCGGATGAATTCCGAACCAGGAGTTTCTTTAGATCCTCTGGGTGACTTGGAAAGACAGTAACCGACCCACGTCGATGTGCCTTTCCTGGAACCGCTACTAGAGAATCTGCACCCACAAGATCGATATTTGGCCATTCCGGGATGAATTTGTCAGCGGCTCCGAACACAAACTTGTTCACTATTGGGAAGCATGCTATGATAGAAGGTGTTCCGAAGAGGTGAGTCCTGTACATTCCTACTCCATCAGCATATCTGAAGCATGTACAGAGACATTAGTAAAAACCTATGACAATCATTACTCTATCACTTGGTTTAATTTTCTTTATCGTTTCAAATGTGATGCAGCATAAGTTCATGTCACAAGTTTTCAGTCTAAAATTCAATGTCAAACGGTGATGATACTTCTGTCTTTTAGAGTTCATGAACTCGTCCCGGGCGGCAGAATATCTTGAAGTATCAGAGGAAGGTGAAGCTGTCCCTAAAGAAGGGAGAACCTGTGTTTTCTGGCGGCAACTTCACACCGGCATCGGAAATTCTTTGCTCGACAGCTGAGACGTGCCGATTCTCATTCCACACCACAACAACCAACCTAGAAGTGGGATGAGCCCAAGAACCCAACCTAACCACGCTCTCATCGGGCGATCCTCCATCAATCAAAATTGTTCTTTCTTTCCGTTGCTTGAGAACTTGCTCCCTCCTTTTAATTCCTATTGAACACATAACTGTCACGCGCTTGCTTTTGGGCTTGATTGATTGTAGTGAGATTCTTCCTCTGATCCATTGTTGCTAATAGACAAGCCATATCACTCCCCACTGAAAGCAACAGAAACCCTATCATTCCAGATAAAAGTAGATTTCCCATCACCAATAACATGCATAATATATCGCCTCACAACACTTCTAAGCAAAAATGCTTTAGCTGGAATAGACAAATCCAAAAGGATATTATGTCAAGTGTTAACCCGGAAGAACTTGATTTAAGCAAGTTTAGATTGCTAATAGACTTCATTGTATAATTCGAAATGATTTTCTTTAACTCTTTCCTTTTTTAAAATATTTTAATCAATTCATTTTCTCTAGGCCATATTAAATTAGGGCAGTCCATATTGATCGGTGATGGTTTGCCGGTAGACCGATTCATGGGCACGGCGGCCTGCATAGTCCAACGGCTCAAAATTTATTTAATTTTAAGCCCAGCCTCCTAGTAGCCCGAAGAATTGTTCGTAGTACTTTTTGTGATGGGCGGGCTTGGCAATAATATAGGCAGGCCCAACAAGGTTTGGGCTTGACCAATGACCACCCCTCTCTGCTTTGCCAAGTGTAGGTCCTCAAATTTTTCCCTCGGTTAGCTTTCAATCTAATTTCGACATTAATTTTCTTACATGATGGCAATTGAGAAAGCGATGGATCTGATGTGGATTGTTACTACATGACACCTTGTAGAAAACAACATTTTTTGGTTGAAATGACTTCGATTTTAGCTAGCTTAGTCCAGAGCCACAATGCCATGGCATCACACATGACTAAAATTAGGCAAAAACCCAGTATATTAAGTAGAATAGGAATGAATTTTCTGGCCAAGCGTTGTGACCTTAACCACACGTAGGATAGTTGACAGCAAAAGAGGACAAATAGTCAAATAGAGAGTAAATTCGGGATAATGTACTACTTTAATGGTTTGTGTGCATCAAAAAACTATTTTAGATAAATTTCGATACCATATTAGGGTTTCCTATGTAATTAGCCCTATGATTAATTATGCTTCAATCATCATATTCTGTTTAATTGTACTTCACATAATCGATCATCTTAAATCCAAGATTATAGGCCGCCACCCAATGGGAAGTACATAAACCCAAAAAATAAAGGGCCGTACGACTGAGCCTTCACATTAGACTAGGCGCATTATGGCCCAAATATAGTAAGCCGGGCCCAAGCAATTCCATACCTTTTTTTTTTTTGGTCGAAAGCAATTCCGTACATAAAAAGCGTAGTATTTCGTCTGCTTTCGCATATATTAATTCACTAGTTTACGTAAAAAACGATTGAGGCTGCAATGGCTGAAGATTGTATTAATCGGAGAACAGTCCTTTTCAAAAAATGGACACGTCGAAATTTCAATCTAGCTTGCACGGCTCACAATATAGCCAAACCCCCCAATCCGCCCAATTGTGTGGTTTTGGCTTGTAGTTTCGTTTTCTTTTGAATGTTAGATTGGTTTCATTCTAGAATCCGTCAAAACACGTTTCGTCTTCTTTTGCATTGGAAGCTTGTGAGTATCCAATGTCAAATTGTCGAGCCCTTAATTCAGCAGTCGACAAGGCCCACGCACATGCAAGAGACGGGGAGAGATTGCGACGTACTCTAAATGATCAAGCATGAGAAATGATAGATTTATGTCGACTATGAATTTTCGCTATGAGACATTGTTACTGAGAATGGACCGAATGTGATGTGGGCACAACAGCTACTATGTCGGCTCAAGCTGGATATTTTCTCGATGAGAACAAACTAGTTATTATCTTGGATTTTCAATGGAACCGATGGACTTACTAGCACAACTATTTGTCGAATTGTGATTTGGCCTTTTCTTGAAAGAAGGAAAATAGGAACTCTAGTCCTTTTTCTACTAGTTTTCTCCTTTTCACATGCACGTTTTGAAACTCTGAATGAACACCATACATTTGTGTTTTTGTGCTTGCCCTTTTTCTTCTACGGCTCATCATGATCGTCCTGGAAATCTTTAGCAGTCAATTCGATATAAACTCTGTAAAAGATCAATGTTGCCCATAAGTCTTCTCATGGTGTCTCTCACTTCAAAACCAGCACGAACTGCCGATCAGACACGGTATTGAGGGATGTCACGTTCTTAGAATATGAATCGACCAAATCCTAGTTCATTAATTGCTTGAAGCATGTCATGTTTTTGTGATATTAAAGTTATCGTAGGTTGCAATTCATAAGTTAGACGTAGACCGAAGTAGAGTATTATCGGAAATGAAGTGGGCATGAATAAGGATCGAGATCAGTATTTTCATTAATACGCCGTTCATTTGATTTGTCTCTAGGAAATGTTCAAAATGGCAAGATTTCCCTACTTCTTCCGTGATAATTCAGCTTTGGATTTCTTTGTCATGAAAGTCATATTTAAAGAACGTCACGTAAGCTAAAAATCTAATCAAATCTGAAAAATTTTGTTAAATTTGACTTGGTCAGTATTTACAATGGCGTGATTCTGTAATAATTCCAGGAAAAAAATAATCTCGCATTCGTATCGCCACCAATCAGCAGAGAGACAAAGATCTAGAGGAACCATATATACTGTCTACTCCAACACTCATGCTATTTTCAGCTGTATGATTGTACCATTTCAGTTTTCAGAGCAGACTAAGCTAGTGTCAATGAGTAAGCACGGTTTTGTGCAACATTTTAGGGAGTACTATCAACGCCAAACTCGCTAGCACCGATCGAATTATGTAATCCACTAGAATACTTTTGTTACTTGAGTTCTTAAGTGTCCTAAACTTCATATACTAAACGTTTAAAGCATATTGAGAGCCGCAAGATCAGATTAAGATTTTCGGCCGCAAGAAGGTAGAAGAATCAGAGATTTACTAATGTTCTCGGAAATTTAATTAACTTGCCGATGCTTTCAAATTCCTTGACAAAGCTGCAATTATCACCCCAGAAGACCCTATCAACCAGGATGGGCCCGTGCGGCCAATCCCTGGAACTCTGTGGAATTCAGCAGGTTGAAGAAGTGAAGTGTTTGATAAGAGTCATCCCGATACATGCCTCGACCAGTGTTTCTCCGTACCCATAGTCCAACAGCAAACTTTTGACGTCTTCCAAGCTTTCCAATCCAGTGGGCGAGTTGTTAACACTTAGCTCAAGATTCCTCCCGCGATTACTGCGTTTCCGCTACGCAATTGCACTCATTGCTCGAGTCAAATTTTTCTACAAGCAGTTCCGGAGAATATGGGAAACTTTGGGGGGTCATTCACATCCGTCGGGTTGGCGAGGTCGAATTACCTGAGCAGTCTGCATGAAATGGAGACCGGTTGGCTCAAGATCTTAACAAGGGAAAGTGGGATGTCTTCTGTTGTCTGATCGCTCCATTATGAGGTGGTTTAAGGACGAAGGAAGAAGCAACAGCAGCAAATATTGAAGTTGAATTGGGGCAAGCGAAACCAGAAACGGTTCTTGTTTGATTGAGTTAATAAACTGAAACGGGGAAGGTTGTGGAATAAAGTTCATTGAGCAATTGCTGATTTTTTGTTACTCGACTTCCATGATCAATCCAACTTGGAAAAATGTTAAAATTTGGCGCATAATCACAAAGAAATAGAGAACAAAATCAAGAAAAAGAATTTGAGACACAAGATTTTATCCCGTCAATTAAAGTAACATCTAGCAGAGAATTTCACCGTAATTAGCACCTTACACCTCTCTATTGCATTCTTCAATCACAAGAGAAAGAGATTATATACATTCGATGGCTATTTACAGGTCCAAACTCAAACCATTAACAAAAATGGGCTTAAACTATAAAAATCAGCAGCTCGGGGAACTGCCCCAGCAAACCCTGCCGGGATGGCCCTCAAACCCCTACCCACCCACCAAAAATCGAGACCCTGCGCCATTTTTATTTTTTATTTTGGTCAAAGATCCCGTGCCTTCTAGAGTATGAATCACACCCCAAGTTAAAAAGACATCAAATTTTAACATTGACTTGTTGGCTTTAATCTGAAGTGTGCAACAAAGCCAAGATAGGCCTGCCATTTTCACACTGACCCGTTGGGTTAACCTGGAGTGCGCAATAAAACCAAGATGTTGCTTTCGCTGATTTTTTTGTTTTTAAGCAATTAGAAGAAAAACACCTTTGCAAATGCAAGTGGGATCTTGCTCACGTTCTTTTAGTCAGAACTTGTCATTTTTCCCTTTTCTGTGCGGTCGTATTCCAACGAATCGCTTCTGATACCATCCGGGCCTTTTCTTTGCCGACCCAACTCAACTCTGAGATGTCGTCCTATCCTGAACATGTTTGACAGCCATACAAGTGGCTACCACAAATTTTCAGAAAATGCGCTAAACCGGGAGAATGCCTTAGCGGTACCTAAAAATTGCATTTTCAGCTTATTTGGAATAGATAATTCTTCAGGATAAATATGCTTGACGTTACAAAACTGAGATAAATAACCAGCTAGAAAGCAGAATGAACCGCTGCTCAATATGGTCGAGTGGCTTCGCAAGTTACATCTCTGCATCAACCAAATCCCTGTTCACTTGGTTCAGCACGTCACGTTCAAAAGTAACTCAAGGATTTCACAACGTACTCCAGAGAATTACCAGATTAGAATGGCATGAACAATGAACCAGTTTTAAGTAAGAACTGGACGAGAATTCGGATTCTCATGTTCGTCATGTGATTGGTCTCTAGTACAAGTTCTATACGACAAGAATTTCCCTCCTTTTTTCTTTGGTTCAGTCTTGGATTTCCTTATCCGGACTCTCGAGTAATCATTATGTTAAGCATAATTATGAGAGCCAATTTCTAGCGGGGAAAGCTGACCCGCTACTCTAGTTGCGGCACAAGTTGATCCGACGAGGGATGAGAGATAGGATGATGAGTTGGCGAATTTTGGCTGTACGTACGTCCTCCTCTAAGGCAAGTAGACTTGGTCAATATCGATAGCCCAATGATTTCGAAGTGTGAAATTCAAGAAGAAGAAAACTGTCCAATCAGGAAGGAGAGATAAAATTCCAGGGAACTGCAAGAAAACCGTCCAAAAAATTGCGTAATATATATTACTTAGCTCTGTGTTTTAACATCCCCCAAAGTTGGAGGACAGGAGTACTTCTATGGACAAAGCCATGGAGGAGAAGAAGAAGGATGGTATTTCAAGCGAGGAGATTCGCTATGGGGGCATAAAAGCCATGCCCTTTGTGATAGGTAAGAGAGTGACTACTTAGCGAGGTTTTCGCTTCTGTATGTCTCTGTCTTCTCTAAATTATGAAGGAAATGAAAAATGACAAAGTATGCAAAGAAGTGCAGGAAACGAGACATTTGAGAAGCTTGGGACGATCGGCACCTCCTCCAATCTTCTGGTCTATCTCACCACTGTCTTCAACATGAAGAGCATCACGGCTACTAATATCGTTAACATCTTCAATGGGACCATCAATTTCGCCACCTTGCTCGGAGCTTTCCTATGCGACACATACTTCGGGCGTTACAAGACACTAGGGTTTGCTTCGGTGTCCTCGTTTCTGGTACTTACGTATAGCATAACATCATTGTATGGTTCACTTGTATTATGTTCCAAGCAAGAAAGTGTGCAGGTGTAACTAGGATCTATTTAACATTCCATTTCATGTTCCAGGGAATGCTTGTACTTACTCTAACGGCAGCCATAGCGATGATGCATCCCCCTCGTTGTGAGACAGGGGAGAGCAACTCTTGCCGTGGACCGACATTTGGGCAAATGGCGTTTCTGTTCAGCGGGTTTGGACTGCTTGTGATTGGAGGTGGTGGGATTAGACCTTGTAACCTGGCATTCGGTGCTGACCAGTTCAATCCCAATACAGAATCCGGGAAGAGAGGAATTAGTAGCTTCTTCAATTGGTACTATTTCACCTTCACTTTTGCCATGATGGTATCTTTGACAATCATCGTCTATGTGCAAGCAGATGTGAGTTGGGCTTGGGGATTGGCCATTCCCACGTTCCTCATGTTCTTGTCATGCGCTCTCTTCTTCGTGGGAACGAAAATATACGTAAAAGTTAAACCGGATGGTAGTCCACTGGCGAGTGTCTCACGTGTGATGGTAGCAGCAATAAAGAAGAGGAAGTTGAAGTCACCGGACCAGCCAAGTCTCTCCTTGTATGACTATGTTCCGAGCAGTTCTATCAACTCCAAGCTCCCTTACACCGATCAATTCAGGTTTTCTCCTGGCGCTTTCTCATCTTGCCTTTCATTTTTATGAGTTTCCTTGTGGAGCAGCATCAGAAATTGTTTGCAAAGTGCATTATCTGATGAACTTCCAGAGAGAACAGTAACGTTTAAAAAATGAACGGTAGTTAGATAGGATAAGACACCGCGGTCTATAATGTATTTTATAATTCTGATGATATCGCTGTCAGCTGTCCTTATTAGTTTGATTATAAGTTGGCGTAACATATCAAGCCTTTGTCTGGTCTATGCATCAAAAATTTCTGGTTGACCATGCTCCCAGAAAAAAGATACTTTCAACAAGAAACGACAAGCATGACTGCACCTTAAAATTTCATCACCTAAAGCAAATTCTAGAGAACATACAACTCATGCTAGCAAAATCATGTCTTTTCCTATCAACATGCAGTGTTTTACACTCCTAACAATTAGTTGCAGCGAGCTATATCTGAACTGCTTGCACTAAACAGTTTGTGATTATGAATGATATGTGAACATGATTTTGGGCATTGTGAAACCAATCTTCCAGATCCATGACCCCGGAGGATAAAAAAGCACACTCTTCCTTTAATTGCAAAAGTTGCTGGAACACATATATTGGCAATAGGGAAAAGCAACATGACAAAAAATTTTAAATGAGAGATGGGTTTTCTAACAGGTTTTGACTCACAAGAACACCGGGATCAGACAGCTAACAATGTTCTTGACATTTAATTTAGTCATTGATAATTTCAGATTCATCGACAAAGCTGCAATCATCACTCCACAGGACCAAATTAACCGTGATGGATCAGCAGCCAATCCATGGAGACTCTGCAGCATTCAGCAGGTTGAAGAAGTGAAGTGCTTGATAAGGGTCATACCCCTTTGGATCTCAGCCATGATCTACTACATCACTTTAGTCCAACAGCAAACCTACGTTGTCTTCCAAGCCCTTCAATCTGATCGACGCCTTGGGAGCTTGAACTTCAAGATTCCAGCTGCCACTTACATTATATTCTCAATGATTGCCCTCACTATCTGGATTCCAATCTACGACAGGATGATCGTCCCACACCTAAGGAAGTTGACTGGAAAAGAAGGCGGGATCACACTTCTCCAAAGGATGGGAATTGGCATGTTCCTGGCCATTATCACAATGCTTATATCAGCCATTGTCGAGAACAAAAGGAGAACTTTGGGACTGACCGAGCCCATTGGGGTCGACCCAAGGAGAGGCGCAATTTCTTCTATGTCAGGATTATGGTTGGTGCCTCAGCTAGTGATGGGAGGATTGTCAGAAGCATTCACTCTCATCGCTCAAATCGAATTTTATTATAAGCAGTTTCCAGAAAACATGAGAAGCATTGGCGGGTCACTCTCTTTTGTGGGAATGGCAGTGTCGAGTTACTTGAGTAGCATGCTGATATCCATTGTTCATCAGGTCACTAAAGGAGGAGGTGCAGATGGTGACTGGTTGCCTGAAGATCTTAACAAGGGAAAGTTGGACTATTTCTATTATCTGGTTGGTGTATTGCAGGCATTGAACTTGGCTTACTTCATAGTATGTGCTAGGTGGTATAAGTACAAACGAAGCAGCATTAGCACTAGTGTGGAAGTCCATACGGAGAAATTTAGCTCGGAAAAGGTTCCTGTTTGATGCATCACACCATTTGGACACAATTAATAACATCAAAAGGCTATGATTCCCAATCCGGTGTCTAAGTAAATGCAATCGCGTGAGGCTTGTCTGGAGCAACGATTGCAAGAGGGCACGACCTTGGATTAGATTGAAACATAACTCGCCCACCTCATAGCTTCTAGTCCGTGCCTCAATCTCTCATCAGTTTCCACCAATATGTTTCGCCTAATATTTATGTGATGTCCATGATATGTTTGATTGATGGAATCGTGGAGTCTGACAAAGAAAAATAATATTAAAGCTCAGAAATTTTACTGCCGATAGCATATATATTACTTTCATGTTAAAACGGAGAATAGAGCTTCTTACCACTGCCAATGTCAAACATACAATTTCTATCATAACTACGTATGCCATAAACTCTTGTTATATATTAGGGCAATATCTTTTGTAGTGTAACATGAAACTTGTAACTCTAATACTCATATTGACAGTGAAGAGACTACTTAGGGTGGAACTTGATTTTTCTCTTTTTAATTGTCACACCCCGATTCCAATCCAAAAAGGGGAATGACATAATCATGCTTATTTGAAGGACGCAGTCTAAAACAAAACTAATGTAAACCGCTATAAAAATATATATACATCTATATATCTGATAAAATAGGGATTTGGTTACAAGATTAAAATTTCAAAATCCATCAAAGAGGATATATATATCATCTATAAACTTAATTAAACCCAACAAATGTCATTTCAAACATGTATCAAACTATCTCAATTCATACGCAATATTCAACTACCAAAATTTTCCATCGATATCGATCTTGTCTTACTAGCTACTAGCTGAAACACTTAAAAAAGATTGCAATAAAAGGGGTGAGCATTCATAACTCAGTGAGAAGTAAATATATTTTCTAAGCAGATTGAGCACTCATTGTGCATGATAATAAGGCAATACCAAAATTCGATAATCTCAAATCTGGTATATAGTATATACATAATATCAAACATGAATAGTCTAGTCCGTTAACCAATCTCATCAATTCACGTATCAACGGTTTATTCTATTGATCAATCTCACACCATACATCAATGATCTATTTCATCAATCAACTTCATGCCATTGGTCAATAGTAATACATCTCATATCAAATCACATGCTAACAGTAAGTTCGATCAATTAATCTATGATTCAATATCAAACCATGATTACGACAAATGACAAGACGACCAAGATCCTTTCCATTAACATGGTCTTCATCTATTATCAACCAGTGGTTTGATCCATAACAATATCTTTAAACTAATGTGCATACCAAGAAACCTCTAACTGGGTTCATAGTGATATTGAACGTGAAGCCATCACCCTCCAATAAACCACAATACCAAATTCAGATCTATCTTATAATCAGATTACATTTTACAATCCAAAACATATATTCTTTCACAACTCCATTTATCAAACACAATTTTTTTCACATTAAATTTCTCAAACCATTTTGAAATTTTTTTCCTTAAAACTTTTCTCAAAACATTTTTCGTAAAACGTTTCTCAAACCATTCACAAATAACCAAAAAATAATTAATACATAACCTAGATTTTTATGCAACCAAAATGCTCTTTCATAACATATAATATATCAAATCTCTACCATTTTCAAGATATGAGTTTAAAAATTCATAGAATAGATAGCATCACTAACTTGAAAAATGCTTACAACCAAACAACAATGACTACTCAATCCATCAAACTAGCAATCCTATCAACAACAACAACAAAAAAACAAAAGAGAGAATAATGTCAAAGTCGAGTAAAAGATTACTTCAACTATGAATTGGCTAAACCAAATTTACTCGCTAACAAAACGATTACGACACGTTAACAAAGCTATTGTTCGGAGCGGATATCCAAAGCTATTTGCAACGTGAAGCTCAAGTGTGAAATTTTAGAATTTCGCTCCGACTAAATCGTTACTTCAAATTGACTCCCATTAAATTCTACGACTTTATAATGCCCTCATTCATAATTTCCTTGAAATCCCTTGGCTTAACAACTCAAAAATTAGGCCTCATAGTTCAAATTTCACAAAACTTCAAAAATATGCCTTAATTTCAAAAACTATTCCAATTAGATAAATGAAAGACTTCAATCATTTTCAAGCATCACGAATTGAAGTAAAGTGCACGCACGAAACCCCCTTGCCCTTTTCTTTCTTCTTTCTTTTCTTTCTTTTCCTCTCTTTCTTGCGTGCTCTTCGTGCTCAACCTTTCCCCTTTCATGAAAGTCCACCTACCCTTTTCTTTTGACTAGTCAAAGCTTTCTTTTCTCTCTCTTTTAGGGTCAATTCCAAAAAAACCCTCAACTATAGCTTTAGTCCCAAAAATACCCCAAACTTTTTTTGTCTCGAAAAAAAAACCCTCAACTTTTACTTTAGTCCCAAATCTACCCTCCGTCAAAAATCACCGTTAACTCCTCCTATTTTTATTTTTTTGAACGGAGGAAGCCGGCGCCGGAGTCGCGAGAGTCGCCCGGGCGACCCTCGCCGGCGTCGGGCGAGGCCCGCCCGATCTGGGCGACCCTCGCCGGCGTCGGCGAGGCCCGCCTGGCCTGGCGACCCTCGCCGGCGTCGGGCGAGGGCGAGGGCCGCGCGCAGCTGGCGACCCTCACGGCATCGGGCGAGGGCCGCCCAGGCCAGATCCGGCTCGGGCGGCCCTCGTCCGATCTGGCCTGGGCGGCCCTCGTCCGATCTGGCCTGAGCGGCCCTCGCCCGACGCCGGCGAGGGCCGCCAGATCCGGCTAAGGGCCGCCCTCGCCGGATCTGGCTTGGGCGGCCCTCACCCTCGCCTGGGTCGCCCTCGCCGGATCCGGCGAGGGCGACCTTCGCCCGAGTCGCCCTCGCCGGATCGGCGAGGGCGACCTTCGCCCGAGTCGGGCGAGGGCGCCCTCGCCCGCGAGGCTCGGGCGGCCCTCGCCGCGTCGGGCGAGGGCCGCCCGGCCGGATCGGGCGAGGGCGACCCTCGCCGGCGTCGGCGAGGGCCGCCCGAGCCGGATCGGCTCGGGCGGGCCTCGCCCGACGCCGGCGAGGGTCGCCAGATCGGGCCACCCTCGCCCGACGCCCGCGGGCGCCCGGGCGACCCTCGCCGAGGATGGCCGGCGAGGCCATCCTCGCGGCGCCGGCTTCCTCCGTTCAAAAAAAAAAAAAAAAATAAAGGAGTTAACGGTGATTTTTGACGGAGGTAGATTTGGGACTAAAGTAAAAGTTGAGGGTTTTTTTCAAGACAAAAAAAGTTTGGGGTATTTTTGGGACTAAAGCCTATAAATTGAGGGTTTTTTATGGAATTGACCCTCTTTTTATGTATTTTCGTCCCTACTTTGACCAAGTCAAAAAGTAAGGGAACATTATACTATTTTGAAAAGCTTTCCACGTAAAATTATCTTTCTTCGAATCTAAAATTATGCTAACCATATTCAAAGTTCAAATTACAAAGCCCATAAACACTCCTTGAGAAAGTAATTTTAAGCTCTTGAAGAAACAGTCACCAAAGAGATATGAAGAGCAAGAATATATGGCTAAAGTGCCTTAGACGTCGTCATCAATTGATAGTTTGGTGTCTGTTATAGTGTGTACCAAACCAAAAGTAACTCATGTAGTGCAAGTTATGAGCAATTACATGGCTAATCCAAGAATAAAACATTTAAAAGATGTAAAGTAGCTATTAAGATACTTCAGAGGCATTTCAAGAATGTCACTATGTTTTTTTTTTAAAGTACTACTTTACAAGACTTTGTGGATGCAGATTCTGGTGGTAGCTTGGACAATAGGAAAAGCACCTTATGTTTTGTTTTTAGCCTACATGACACTACAATCAGTTGGATGTCTAGACTTCATACTGTGTGCCTCTCTCAACCACCAATGCATAGCATGTTGATATGTCTAGAGTTGGCAATGATATGATTTGGTTGAAAAATTTTCTGAATGAAATAGGCAAGGAACATGATAGCAATGTTTTTTTAATGACAATCAAAGTATTATTTGTCTTGCAAAGGATCTAATAACTCATTCAAGGACAAAGCATATTGAGTTGAAGGGGAAAAGTGTCAAAAAAGTCATAAACCTTTTACATTTGTGCCGATTTAGTTCTAAACATTTTATTGGTGTCAATTTAGTCCTAAATCTTTTGATTTGATGCCAATTTAGCCCTAAACCTTTTATTGGTGCCAATTTAATCCTAAACGTTTTAACTTGGCACTAATTTAGTTTTAAAACTTTCAACCTAGTATCAATTCAGTCATTCCAATTAAGTTTGGCCGGATTTTGCTGACATGGACGCCGGTAAGCTAACGCGGCATGATTGACGCCGATGTGGACAACTTTTAATGATATTTTAATATTTTTCCAATTATTTATTTTCTTTTTCCTTTTCTTTTTTTTCTTTTTTTCCCCTATCCTCCTCCTTCTTCCACCCAGTCGCCGGTTGGGCGACCGACCAAGGGTGAGGGCCGGAGAGGTTGACATCGACCTCGCCGACTTCCGGTGGGCCTCGCGCTAGGTAGGCTAGCCCCTAATGAGGTCGGGCCTTGATCATGGCTGACGACGCTCAACCCTCACTTGATCTAGCAATGGCAGGCACCCGGCACGAGGCCGGCCTTGCGGCCACTAGCGAGGGCCCAAGCCTCACCAATGACCGACAAGGCACGTCGGAGGCCAGCAAGATCAACCTTGACCTCTACCTTGCTGGCCCTTACCTTTGGCCAGTCACCCAACTGGCAAATGGCTAGAGGAAGGAGAAGGAGAGGGCAAAAGAAAAAAATAAAAATAAATAAAATAAATAATTCGAAAAAAATATTAAAATATTATTAAAAGTTATCCACGTTAAATTCTGGCCGCGCTATGTCAATCAACCGATGTTCACGTCAGCCAAATTCGGCTAAAATTAGCTGGAATGACCAAATTGGTATTAGGTTAAAAATTTTAGAACTGAATTAGCACCAATAAAATGTTTATGGCTAAATAGGTACAAAGTCAAAAGGTTTAGGACTAATCGGCACTAATAAAAAGTTTAGGACTAAATCGACACCTATGCAAAAGGTTTAGTATTTTTTTTGACACTTTTCCTTAAGTTGAAGTATCATCATATTTGTCAATTGATAGATAGCATGACATTGTTATTGAAGAAGATTCTTGGTGCAGAAAATCTAATGGATATGTTAATAAATGTTGTTACTACTAAGAAATTGAGGATTTACGTTGCCTCAATTGGCCTCCATGGTTAGCAATGAGCAAGCCACCGTGCTAAGACAATTTAGGTTACAACAATGAGTGAAAACTATGAAAGACTATTGATGTTTTGAATATCATCCTCTAAGTAGGAGATTAATGGAGTTGTGAAATTAGATAGAAAAAGTAATATTAAATCTCAAAACATAAATGTAATTTTTATAATAAAGTAAAGAATAGATCTCATTACTTCTGTCAATAGTATACGTGTAATATTTATCATAATTATGTATGTCTTAAACTCTTAATATATATTAAGGCAACATCTTTTGTAATTATAGCTCTCATATTCATATTAATGGTGAAAAAGTTATCTAGTGTGGCGCTGTGGTTTTTCCCTATATGATTTTGAGAGAGTTTTCCATGTAAAAGTTCGCTAGTCTTCTTTTGTATTTTTTCTATTCAAAGATTCGCAAGCTTAACATTTGATCAAGTTACTAAAAGTAGTTGATTAGAGATTGCAAGTTCCTTGCTCACCTAATTTAATTATGAAGAAAATATGCAACGAAAAAAGTCGTCCGCCATTACCTTCATCACAACGTGTAGTTCGAGTTAGATATGTACGTGTGTAACAAATTTCAAGCCTCCAATCTTAAGCTACATTCATCTGAAACCAGTTGGAAGAGAATAAAATGGGCGCCACCATAATTCTCGGCATTAAACAGGGTAATCTAAGCAATTAGCTGAGCACAAAGAAACTCGTTGGAAAGTGAAAATAAGAAAAAGTAGGTCTTCAAACAACAGATTCTAGAACTTAACTAAGCTTTCAAGTGGAAAAGAGAGAAGTTTTCGAACCATAGGACAATCCGTCCAAACTACTGCTTCTTCACGGACGAAACACGGCTCTCTCTCTGTCTCTGTCTCTCTCTCTCTCCTCTCGAACAACACGTTAGGTTCCACGTGACTTATCTGCCTTTTTCTCCTCGGGATACAAGATACTCTGAGGCATAAAGTGAGAGAGTCCACAGACTGTTTTTTCATGAGGCGAAACACGTTGCGGGGAAAAAACAGTTGGTTGGACTGATGGTTGGACTAGGATTGCATCAACTTCGACATCGGTTCTAAAAGTAAGACCCGAGTGCCCTGTCGACTCGAATAATGATAGGACTGACTTTTGTGGCAGCTTCCTGGTATTGCTGATATAATATTAAATCTAGCGCATCTTCCCCACCCTTTTGATGATTTAATTGTTCTTTTCGGTCCGTTCATACTTCCTCCACTTGGACATTTCAACGGCTCTTGGAAGAAAAAAAATCTCTGCCATCGTGGACTCTCACGTCAGCAATGACGACCGGTGGGGTCCACCAAAAGCGACTGAACGCATTTAGGTTTTTCAGATTCAACCATACAATGAATACTTCCGTAGTATGGGTCATACTTTATTGTTGTGACGAAACTACTCCAGGTAGAAAAAAATTCGATGAAGACTTGTCTCTATTCATAGGATTGTACGGGGACAGGATCCTCCAAAACCGAGTTTGATCTAATAAGAATTTTCCACACGAGAGACAGGGGGAGAGAGAGAGATGGCGTTAGTTCTTCCAATCAAGAATCGAGGAGAAAATCGAGAGGGAGTGGAAGAAAATTTTGGCAGGTGGGAATAAGGGAAGTGGCATTCTTGGAAATTTTATCCGATTCAATTATTAAATGGATTCTCCAGTTCACATTGACTATTCGGTCAGAATGCAGCACTACAAAGCCCAGAGTGACAGGGAGACGGTAGGCACATTGAGCAGAGGATGGCGGAGGAGAGGAAGACAGAGAGTGCCCAGGCCAACCACTTCACCAATGGAGAAGCAACGGAGAGAGAGCACAAGCTTGTCAATGGCAGCGCCAAAGCAATGGAGGTGGAGGAAAAAGCTGTCACAAGTGAAGAGACCATCAACTACAGAGGATGGAAGTCCATGCCCTTCATCATAGGTGACCACAAAGTCTCTTCTTGTTCAAACACATGAGAGTCGTCGCAAAATCTGTAATTTAATATTTTCCATTCGGAAAAATCTGGGAAAACATCTCAGGAAATGAGACTTTTGAGAAGCTGGGAGCAATTGGGACCTTGGCCAACCTCTTGATCTACCTCACCACTGTGTTCAACCTGGAGAACATCACAGCCGCAAACATCATCAACATCTTCAATGGCACCACCAATTTCTCCACCTTGATCGGTGCTTTCTTGTGCGACACGTACTTTGGCCGCTTCAAGACCCTTGCGTTCTGTACAGTCGCTTCATTTCTGGTAATTTATATCGACTTCTTCTGTATCTCTGCCATGTTGAATCAATGTTTCTGACACACGGACCCCAAGAGTCTGAAAAAGTTGCGACGGAGGACATTTAAGTCTTAAAAGTTATAAACGGTGACACTTAAGTCGCCAAAATCGGAAAGAAAATGGATCATTTAAGTCAAAATCCGCCAAATCACACGTGTCCATTTTCCAAATGACTTCATTTCTGATGGAACATTTTTTTCAAAATAAAAATTCCACATGGCAATTTTAATAAAAAAAAAAAGTTGTCAACGTCGATTTTAAAAAAATTAAAATCGATTTTATTAAAAAAAAAAAAAAAAAAAGGGGGAGGGGAAATCGGCGAGGGCTGTGCCCCTCGCTGGCGCCACCATCGCCGCCCCATCGTCGCCGGCGAATGTGGGCGAGGGTTGGCCAAGGTCGCCGAGCCCCCGGCCGGCCTGCGGCGAGGGCTCGCAGCCCTCGCCCGGGGCCAAGGGCGGCCGGCCACCCAGACCACGCAAAATCTGGGAGGCCGACGGCCCTCGCCGGATCTAGGGAGGGTCGCGACCCTCGCTGCAGCCGGCCGGGGTCGCCGCCACACTGGCTGGGGTCGCCGGCCACCGGCCGGGGCCCGGCGACCCCAGCCAACCCTCGCCCACCGTCGCCGGCCCTTCCCGACGACGATAGGGCGGCGAGGGCTGCACAACCCTCGTTGATTTCCCCTCCACATCCCTTTTTTTTTTTTTAATTAATCAATTTTAAAATATTTTATTTTTTAAATTATTTAATATTATTTAATTAATAATTTTAAAAATCCACGTCAACGCAAAAACGACGTCGTTTTGCACCGATTTTTCCTCGTTTCAATTTCCGGCGAGCGTAGCCACGTAAAAAAAAATTAATAAAAAAATGTCATGTAGGATTTCCTAAGCAGGTTCCGGCGACCCTGGCGCTTAAGTGATCCATTTTTTTTTTTAAAGTGGCGCACTTAAGTGTACCGTTTATAAGTTTTGGCGTTTAAGTGTCCCTCCGCGCCAACTTTTGACACTACCGCTGTACTTTCCCCCAATGTTTCTAGGACACACTGATACTGTGGCTACAAGCAGTCACTTATTTAGTGTAGAGCAGACGCTTATGTCAGAACTATGCACAGATTTCGCATGCATAAATTTTCAATTTCCATTGGCATAGGGCATGTTGTTTCTGATCTGATTCACTCTCATAGGCAGCAGCAACTACTGTATGGTTCATGGCACTGGATTTAGGGTTTTCGTTTGAGTAAGTTGCTGCCCGAATGCAACTGATTTACTGCCTTGTTCAATTAGGGCTTGCAAGCGATACAACTGACAGCAGCAATCAAGACTCTGCATCCGCCGAGCTGTGGCAAGAACACCACATGCGTCGGACCAACAACCGGCCAGATGGCCTTCCTAATTACTGGGTTCGGGCTGCTGATTTGTGGGGCAGCAGGGATCCGCCCCTGCAATTTAGCATTCGGAGCCGACCAATTCAATCCCAACACCGAATCAGGAAAGAGAGGGGTCAACAGCTTCTTCAATTGGTACTTCTTCACGTTCACTTTCGCACAGATGATCTCGTTGACGCTCATCGTGTACGTGCAATCGAACGTGAGCTGGGCGGTCGGGTTGTTGATCCCAGCGATTTTGATGCTCATATCATGTGCAGTCTTCTTCATGGGTTCGAAGATATATGTGAAAGTAAAAGCTCAAGGTAGTCCACTAACGAGTGTAGCGCAGGTCATCGTTGCGGCCATAAAGAAATGCCGACTTCCAACGCCCGAGCAACCCGGGCACTCTCTTCATAATTATATTCCTCCGAAAACTATCAACTCCAAACTTCCTTACACAGATCAATTCAGGTGCTGAAATGAGCTGCATTGACATGTGTTGGATCTGCGATCATGTTCAGGGACGAAGCTTAATTGGCTCTTTTTTTCATCAGGTGCCTCGACAAAGCAGCAATCGTGACAGCTGAAGACAAAAAGGCCGGATGGATCATCGGCTGATCCATGGAGACTCTGCAGCTTGCAGCAAGTAGAGGAAGTGAAATGTATTATTAGAGTGCTGCCAATTTGGGTAGCGGGTGTGTTGTATTACCTTGTCATCGTCCAACAAAACACCTATGCAGTCTTCCAGGCCACTCAAATGGACAGACGCCTCTGGAACACTAGCTTCAAGATCCCAGCCGCATCATACGTCGTCTTCCTGATGTTAAGCCTCACAATCTTCATACCCATCTACGACCGACTGATCGTCCCATGCCTTCGGAGGATTACGGGTAAAGAAGGCGGCATCACACTCCTCCAGAGGATGGGCATCGGCTTGTTTCTTGGGATGCTAAGCATGGTGGTGTCTGCCTTAGTGGAAGAGCGCCGGAGATCAATAGCTCTGACGAAGCCCACCCTTGGGGTCTATCCGAGACGAGGCGAGATTTCATCAATGTCAGCCTTGTGGTTAATCCCTCAGTTCACACTTGCAGGCCTCACCGAAGCATGTGCATCGATCAGCCTTGTCGAATTATACTACAAGCAGTTCCCCGAGAACATGAGGAGCATTGCAGGTTCTCTGTACTATTGTGGCATGGCAGGCTCGAGTTACTTGAGCAGTCTACTCATATCGATTGTTCACAAGAAAACGAAAGGAGCGGAAGGCCGGGACTGGTTGCCAGAGGATCTGAATAAGGGAAGATTGGACTATTACTATTACCTGATTGCTGCGTTGCAGTTTCTGACCCTGTTGTACTTTCTAGTATGTGCAAGGTGGTACAAGTATAAACAAACGGATGTTGCTAGCCTTGAAGCTGACATAGAAATGAAGCAACATGAACAGGCTCATGTTTGAATGTTGGTCTTAGAGGATCACATCATCACATTCATCTCATAAAAATAAGCCTTATACAAATTTTTCTAGCAATTTGATCTTAGATAGCGCTTGATATATGCTACCGGTTATGGTCAGGACACTATATATTTATTTATGCAGTGATTTTGATTTATGCGACCATTATGAATCTGAACTGTTTACGGAATAATTTAGCATGAACCAAAGAATTTCATCCATAAAAGTTAATTCCTACAATATATTAGTTGATTTTGTATCAAATGTATTAGGTAGTCTTGAGCTTCTCTCAATCTAAAAGCTTGCTCAAATGATGAGGAGTGACCATCAATCCCTTCTATAATCAATGTGGGATAAACTCTAACAATCTTTCCTCTGTAATAATCTTAACTTTCGAGTGAGGCTTTGATACTAGGATTTGGTGATATTGAGCCTCTCTTACTTAAAAAGTTAATGCAAATAATGACATTTATCTCCACATTTATAAATCGACTATTAATCCTAAGAAGCACCAACAAAATAAAGCCAGATGCTCAAATATCATTATTGAGTTTACAACCAGGCTGCGTTTGATTCAGCATTTGCAATGGGCTTTGAGTTCAATGCAAATCGCCGAAAGTTTGAAAAGCCTACTTTGGAAATACAATTGTATTTAGTAAAAAAAATTTGCAAATGGACTTTGAGTTGAATGTGCGTTTGGTAAAAATCCGATGTCGGCGAGCCAAATCCAATGTCGGCAAACCAAATCCGACATCGGCAACCTCCGACGAGGGTCGCCCGACCTCGAGCGACCCAAGTGGCAGTCGCCTGGGTCAAGCGACCTTCGTTGAGGGTCACCTAAGGTCGAGCGACCTCCGGCAGCCCCTGACTAGGTCATGCGACCCTCACTGGAGGTCACTCGACCTCGGGCAACCTCGCCGAAGGCATTTTGTCGGGAAGCTTTTTTTTTTCAATTAAAAATAATAATAATTAGGGGTAAAATCGAAAATATGAAGAATCGGTGAGGATAATTTCAAAGATTCGGGAGAATGCTGGCCCAAAGTCTGGGCCCTTTGGGCTTTTCAGATTTTGAATCTTGCTAACTTTTAATCGTTCGACTTCAAAACTGAATCAAACGCAGCCTCAGTCAATTGATTATTGACAGATACATACAAAGCCTATTTGATTCTTAGAGTAGCTTTTAGACTTCCGGCATCGAGAATTGACTATTGTTGCACGTTTACAACTCATGTGGGTGTAAGTGGTTCAGTCAATTTAGACTGCCGACAGGTACATACATGGCCTATTTAGTATTTAGAGTAGCTTTTAGACCACCGGCATTGAAAACTGACTTTTGATACTGACAACAACTTCGTTGAACTATATACATGCTCGGGGGAAAATGGCTTGGGACGGCAGTGAGCATGCCTTGTTGCGAGGTAGTTCAATGTCTGCCAGTTTCTATCTTTAATAGACCAAAGATAATTTGACTTTTGCGTGCCTAAATTTTTATTGATAGATATTTTATACCATTTTAGTATATTTTTAGAGCAATGATGCTTCTTGAATAAGTTGTTGACACCTAAATTTTGATTAAGTATTAAACTTAAATTGCCTAAAAAATTAGGGACCAATTTGGCCCTAACAAAAAAGATTTTCGCATCACCTTGATACTAATATCATTTGCATATGTTAAGTTTATTTTCTACCTTTATTTTACCATATTTCCAGGTTAATTATTATTATTTAAAAAAGAGAGAGAGAGAGACAGGCCCATGGTAGGGTTGGGTTTTCACGCCCAGCCCCCTTCTCTTTCTTCTTATCCGCGCAGGCCCAGGGCCCGGCCCCTTTCGTTTTCTTTTCTTCGGCCCAACCCAGCCTTCTTCCTTCTTCCTTCTTCCTCCTTCCTCCTTGCTGCGCTTCACGCGCTCGACAGAGAGAAGGGGGCAGAAGATGGCAACGTGCAGAGGCTGAAGACACGCGAGGGGATAGCCTACCGACGCAGACCAGGGTAGCCGGCGATGGAGCGGACTTCCGGGGCAGGCGCATTCAATGCGCTGAGGAGCTTGAGCGGCCCCGGGGGCTGGCCCCCCCTCCTCTTCTGCTCCTTCCTAGCTCCTTCCTTCTTCCTTGGCGCTGCGGCTCACGCGCAAAAGACATCGACGCGTGGAGGACGACCTACGACAGTAGAGCAGAGTAGATCGGCAATGGAGGAGATGTCTTGCAGGCGCCATCAATGCTGCCGCGCGAAGCAGCGCGAGATCCGGCGAGAAGCCCGGGCGAAGGGGACGCCTTGGCAGACTCCTTCAATGTCGAGCAAGCCTCCGTGGAGAAGACGGGATGGGACGCCGGTTCGGCCAGAGGGAGGCGGGTTGACGTGCTAAGGATCGACGGTCGAAATGCATCCGTCGACCGGACCCTCCAGCCTATAAATAGAGCCTTCTGAAGCTTGATGAAAGGGGGAGTTTTCGGGAGAGAGAAAAGAGCCGAGTGAGAGAGAACAAAAAAATAGAAGAAGAGTTCTGAGAAAAGAGAGAGATCTGAGAGAATCGAGTGAGATCTGAGCCGAAACAGAGACCGAGAGGGAATGGTGGGGGAAAGTCGCCGGCCACCAGCACGCCTCGTTCCCGTCGGAGCCGCGGTAGGTTCCGCTCGAGGTTGTCTTGTTTTCTTTCGAGGTGGGAGGTTAGCTTCCCGAGGATCTCGGCTTGGGGATGCGCAAGGCGGACGGATGTAGCCTGATCTTCGGGCTTGTCCGCCGTCCAGCGCCGTCAGCCGGGTAGGGGATGCTCGGCCAACCCACCCTGTCTTTTTCCTTTGTTTCAAGCTCGCCAGACCAAACTGATACGTCGGTCTCGAGCGAGTCCCGGCCCCTTTCGTATGTGTGCCGCGGTCCTTCGTTATTGCTTGTTGATGGTTGTTAGATCCGGCGCGAGGTGGGGTTTCGTTGATTCGTTTTTAGCTCATGACTCCTCACCTGTTCGATGAAATGCTCGAACCGGATCTCGCTTCGGTCTCCTCTAGCTGTGGGTTGATTCTGGGCAATTGTTGGTCCTTCCTTAGAAATGGCTAATACGCTTTTTTCTTTTATTCGTTGCCTGGTGTGTCGTTTCCTTCGCGCGTTTTGTTTCTTTTGAAACTGGGGGATGGTCGACGGTGGCCTTTTGTCCGGTGACTTCGGCCCGGCGATCGGTGGAAATCCAGCGAGTGAAGGTGCTGTAGCCGGCTGACGGGCGTCGCGGATTCTTGATGGTCTCGAATCGGCAACCAAAGCTTCGGGCGTGCTGGCCGCGTTCAAAAGAGACCAGTGAGGGCGAAGGAAAAAGGGTGGAAAGAAGAGTTTTAAAAATAATATAATAATAATAAAAGAAATAAGAAGAAAAAGATGAGAGGAGAGTACTCTTTCGGTCTCAGTCAATAGGAGAAAATATTCAGTGGTACCAGCACGCCATGTCATCCACTGACGTGGTACGCATGTACCATTGAATATTTGACACGTGTCTTATAATGGACCCGTCGTTGGAAAAAGGAAGGGGCTTTTTTATTTTACCTTCGGCTGGTGCTCGGCTGAATCTTGGCTAGCTGGCTCGGCTGAAAGGACATGGCAATAAATGCCGGTTAAGTCCCACCTAAAATTTCTCTCTCCCTGCTTCAATCTTCGAAAGGCTTTTTCTCGCTTTGCCCTATTTTCCTTCTCTGCTAAGAATAACCCAATCTAGACGCTCTGCTCCTTTCTCCTCGCGTCCTACCCCCTCCGCATCCACCTCTGCTAATACCACTGAATATTTTCTCCACTCTCAAACCCAGCATCAACCAAAAGAGGCCTGCGAACTCGCCTCGCGTGTCCGATTGCCTATTCCATCGGCGAAATCCCCGCAAGCCCTCGTCTTTTCTCGTACCCATGTCCCCTCTTGTCCATGTCTCGAGCGAGGTGACCGGAGAGATCTCTAGGGTTTAGGGTTTCGTGGCTTTTGCTGCCGTTCTTGGTGGTGGTGGAGGAATCGGGACGATGGCAGCCGCAGCGCAGGCGCTCCGCTTCCCCGTCCACGGATCGACTGGCGGCGGCGGCAGCTTCGACGCCTTCAACCGGATTGTTGCCGACCTCTGCACCTCCGGTAACCCCAAGGTACCGGTTTTTCTCTCTCTCTTAAGTTTTAGTGGCGTTATCTGTTTGGGTGTTGCCCCAGGTGGAGCTTGAGAAATGGTGTTGTGGAGAAAAGGGGGGGTTTTGTGGTGAGATTGAACTTTTGGAGCAGTTTGTGTTGTGGGTCCAACTTCAATTCTTCTGGAGAAGACGGTGAAGCTGAGTTTCTGAGTTTAGTATGTGCCCTCTACTTTCTTACTGAATTCTAGGTGGAGGATGGATGAAACGATGGGCAGAGTAGGACACCGTTCTGTTTATTTGTAGGGAGAACCACAGGAAATGGGGCAGGATATAGCTTTATACGTCTCGTCCCGCTGTGGCGATGTGGTGTCGGCAAAGATGGTGGCCATGACAAGGGATGTATGAAAGAGGTAGTCGCAATGACGTGGGTTGTGATGGTGGCGGCATTTCTTAAGCAAGGTTGGCATTCCATCATGGACATTTTTAAAGGTAAAGCAAAAGCTTAAACAGCCGTTTGTCACCTCAAGGTGGGGGAAAAGTTCGACCTTATTCTATATCTTATACCAATAGGGCTGAGATCAATTTAATGAGAGATTTGATATTTTGCAAGCCAACTGCTGCTTTTTGTTTGATGGGGAATAATCTAGAAATATTCTTATGTAATTTGTTGATGGTATATTGCTCCTGTAATCAATTCCCATGTTATCACTCCTCCTCTAATGCACTTTGATTCCTTGAAAACCGCAATAGGAGGGAGCATCATCAGCTTTAGAAAGTATGTGGAGGAAGAAGCTCGAGAGCTTAATGGGGAAGCTTTTGCCCGGTTTATGGATCAATTGTATGATCGCATTGCAGCTCTTCTAGAAAGCAATGATCCTGATGAGAACTTGGGTGCTTTGAGAGTCATTGATGAGCTTATAGATGTTGGTCTTGGTGAGAATGCTTCCAAGGTTTCAAAATTTGCAAATTACATGCGAACGGTATTTGAAGTAAAGCGTGATAAGAGAATTTTGGTCCTTGCTAGTAGTGTACTGGGCCATCTAGCGAGGGCTGGTGGAGCGATGATTGCTGATGAGATGGAATGCCAGGTGCGTTGGTTTTCTATGTGTTAGTTGTATGCCTTTTGTCATTGTATGTAACATGGACCTTTTATTCTTGTAGTTAAAAATTGCTCTGGATTGGCTTCGTGGAGAAAGAGTGGAGCATCATCTTCTTGCTGCTGTTCTGATCTTGAAGGTAGGTGCTTCTTTATTTATGTTCATGCTAAGCAAGTTATTTTTAAAATGGAGGTTACTCAGTTGCATTTGTCGAATTTTATTGTGGAAGAACTGCTTGTTTGATGGATTATCTGCCCATCTTCCGGACCACATCAACTGCTTGGCTTGATATCTGGCCGTTTTCAAATTTTAAGGATGTGTACTCTCTGGTCCGGTGTAGGAAATGGCTGAGAATGCTTCGACTGTTTTCAATGTCCACGTACCTGAATTTGTTGATGCTATCTGGGTTGCATTGAGGGATCCAGATGAGAGGATACGAGAACAGGCCGTGGAGGCATTACGTGCCTGTGTTCGTGTTATTGAGAAGAGAGAAACGCGTTGGCGTGTGCAATGGTCAGTTAATTCATATGATTTTCATTTTTCATGATAGAGTGGGCAAATGCATTTGTTGTTGTCCCTATTTGTTGTACTTCACTTATCATGGAGATTTTTAAGGAGTTTTGTTTTTGAAATCAAGAGAGCATCGCTGTTGTCACATCATAAATGTGCAAATCTGCCTTACTTTTTGGGTTTTCTTACTTTATGTTTAGGAAGTTAATTGTATCAGACATCTATGATATTACTCTTGTTAGTTTATTATTCACTTTAATGTAAGGGTTTAATCTGTTTTATACCGTTGGGGTCGGTGGCCACTTTTTTTCCTATGAAATTTCACCTCATTCGAACATAGTTAGCTCGTGAGGCGATTAACAGAGGATCTGTGAACTTTAACAGAGTTTAGTCAATCTTGCCTATCATCTGGCTACCTATTCAACGAGTTCCCTGTTCCAGATTAATCTCCTGATGATTTTGAACATGTAGCTTTGAGACTTTAATGGGGTATTGACCCCGTCAAATCACTAATTCAGATGTAAAGAAGCCTGATGCTCCATCTTGGCTAATGAAACAATCAGTCTAGCAATATAATGGAGATACTGATGTCTTGATGCAGTTCATATTATAGTGATAGATCCGCATTAGAGGATCCTCGGTATCCTTAACTTGAAAAAATAAAGCTGCGTGCTATTATATGTTTTATGCTAAATTTTTCTCTGTCCTCCAAAGTATTGAACATTGATTTAACTTTCTGATTTTTTGTTCTTTGGCAAATACTATCGTATGATCATCAGTACTATTGTGAAATTGGCTACTCAAACTGAAACTGTGGTTTCCCTAAGAAACACATCTCCTTAATGCTAAAGTACCATCCACACTGAAACATCCTTTTTGTAAATTTTGATTTGTAAGGTTAATATTTTGCATTCATTTGAAATTCTGAGTTGGGCTATATGACCATTGTTGCTGCGTTTGATCATCAGTACCATTTGGTTCGATAGGTTAGTAATAGAACAATATAAGATAGGATCGGATATCTCATGTCCTGTCTTCTGTTTGGTAAACGAATGGATGTAAGATTGGGTATGCACATATACTATTAAACTGGTGTTTGGTGTGAATGGAATAGGATCAGATTAATAATAAGAAATTAAAAAAACATTGTGAAATTGGGGGAAAAAAACTGTAGGCTGAGAAATTACCTCAATGAGGTGGTGGTCAACCCCTAAGTTCATGGACCTCTTCACTGTGATCAGTCACTGATCTTGGATCGGTATGTGGAGGCCGAGAGAAATAGAGATTTGGAGGTTATCACTGCTGTGGTGGTGTGCCTCAGAATGGTGACTGCAGCAGTATGGTCGCCTTTCACCATGGCCATGGACTGCTGCTGCTCTCTCTTCTCGCCTCTCTCTTCGAAGCCTAGTAGCCGTGTTTTTTCTTATTTTCTTATTTATTTTTTGCTAGATAGGGGAAATATTACCTGGTTATTCCTCCTCTAGGTGGGCTATTTCTCTCTTCTTTTTTTCCAAGGATGAATCCAGTTTATACCCCCATTGGATGACAAAACCAAAAGCTTGGATAGGATGACAAGTATTTTATTTGGTTCCGAAATGTAGCCTATGGGGTATAATAGGGTATTTGCATTGTGTTGGGACCAGTGGAAAGCATATCTTTAGTGTACTCAGCATCATGCTTTTAATTGTGGTTTCCAGAAATTACCCTTGATATTTATGATATTATGTGATCAATATTAAACTGGAGATCATACTTCAACCATTTTTTTCTCTGTAAAAAGCAAAATTTTATTGACTAGCACTGAGGAAGTTTCAACCCCTTTACAGAAATCAATTACAAGTCAAGGTGTTTAAAATATCTAATTATGAACCTCTACCAATCTAGTCCGGTAATCAAACAAAGTTGATGTAAAACAGTTGTGAGTCCTTTATATTTGCAAAATCATCTTCTCCACCCTCAAAAACTCTCGTTTCTCTACCTCTATACTGACCAAAAAGTAGTAAGAGGAATCGTTTGGGGTCTTCTGCTCGGATTTTCCTTTCTTCATAACTTCTCAGCTCTCAGTTGGGACTCTTCTATGAAAACTAAGTATTAAGATGGTTAATCATGAAATCTGTGTTGCATTGACCCCTTACGGTGACTGATCCTTGTTATAGCTTGTCAAAGATAGGACAATACTAATGTACAATAAATACGAGTGCCTCTTATTTAAGGACTAAAAATGTGCAATTAACTTTTGATGGAAACTATCCTGTTGATAAATGACGTGCTGCCATTAAAACTTTAACCAGATTAATCCCTCGAGTTCAAGTAGGCAGTTTAATTTCTCTTGAGTTAAGTTGGTAATATGTGGGATCCTTTTAATGTCACCATAGCACATGTCAAGGATATGACCATACTATTTAAAATAAATATGAGTGCCTCTTATTTAAGGACTATAATTGTGGAACTAATTTTTGATGGAAACTGTCTGTTATGCATATTGTTGGTTTTAATTTTAATGGGAATCAATTGTGTGAAGAGGAAACTATTTTTGTTGGAGATACGTAAATTTCTCACTCAAGCATATTGACTGAAAATTACATCCTCTTTGAGGTAGAGATCAGATAATAAGTTTCAGCTTCTTTGATTTGGATCGTCTTTGCTTATTGTAAATATTTACATCCTTGAGAGTTGCCACTGTTTGCCACTCTATTAATGAATCTAGTGGATATGAACTTTAAAAACATTGCAAATGTCTTCACATTTTCAGTCTCCAATCCTGGTCATTTTTTTCTCAGAGGCAGACTTGATTGACTTTTAACTCTTCATTGGTCCAAAATGACATTGCAAATTGTTGAATGGGTAAAATTTATATTGTCACTTCACACCAAAAAGGAGAGCATCCTTATCCTATCTCTCAATCTCTGTCTGAAGTTTTGATAGTGACATTGCTACTGTGTCTGGAAAGGTGGTAAAATTCATGGAATGTGCTGCTCTTTTAACGTTTTATACCTTCATTGGTCTGTTTGTTTAAGTTGTCGGTTGATGCACATTGCACTGTTTATAGTGGAGGTGAGCATGGTCCTTTTTCATTTAGTTGGGACTGAACCAAACAAACTGCATTAATATGGTGTGCCAAACCAAACCACACTATGTACTTTTTGGTAACTTTTACTCCACCCTATTTTTCAATGCAAGTTCAGCTGCTAACTTCCTTTGGTTTTATTGGCAAATTGTGCAAAAAGCCAGACTCTGTTCTTCTACTTAGTGGATTTCTTCCCCCTCAACAAAAAAGAGTTCCTCTAAAATCTCTGGCATGGACAAATATGTGCACTATTTCGTGGTTTAAACCAGCACCTAACCTAGCTTTTCATCATGTGTCATTTTCTATTGTCTTTGTTAGGAAGCAGCCTTCCAGGAGTTGGTGTTGCTCTATGCTGAAGAAGTGGACGAAGCTGATGTTCAAGGTGAATCTGAGTTCAAATGACTGGGAGTATAGATCTATGAGAGAATCCCTGCCTTTGCACAATTGTTCGACTATTTTTAAGCATCTCCCTTGGGAAGACAGGACGTTGCACATAGGAAAGAACTTATGCACTGTATTTTTGGGCATCTGGTAGACTTCTATTGGAATGGTATTTATCTGTTTTGTTCTCCAATTATAGTCTCAAGTTGATGCTTTTCCAGTAAGCATGATAGCAGTTGTACTTCTTAATTTAGTTGCAACGTCCTTGTGGATTTCTTTGGTTAAGTTTCCTTGAGAGTTTAGGCATCAAAGATGCCATTGGAACATCAAGTGAACCACAGAAGGACAACTCAACAAATAATGGCTCAAGGCACAATGATTGTGTGAAACAGATTCCCAGCTTGCTGCACATAACTACTTTAAAAAATTCGTCCTTAAAAAACCAAACCAATTCAAAGAATTGCTATGTGCAACTTTCTTCTTCTCTACTATTCATAATCCATTATCAAAATAAGTAAAATCATGTTTTCTACCAGCTCAACTTATCAGAAAACAATGATAAGCAGGCAACTCAATGAAACACCATGGCATGTCTTCTTACCAACAGAAGGAGAATCAGATCTTTCTCCGTTAACCGCTGATTGGCTGTTAATTGTTAGGAAACCTTTCAAATTAATTTTTCCCAGTTGTTCATTAATGATTCTTGTCTCTGGCTAAAGGCCATCCAACTCAGACCAAGGACTACTTCTCAACTTCCCAAGGCATAATTTCTTAAATTTCTGGTGCACAATAATACAAAATACACAAATTCAGACCTGATATGTTCTCATAATTCAGAAACAAAAGGGAACAAATGATAAGCAACTTCACCTCATGAACATCTTCAATGCTATCCAAGGGAACAACCCATTCTTCATGAAGTTTCTTATCACGGGCACAAGGATGCATGAACTGGTACTCGAAAAGGACAATTTACAGAAAAGTTAGTGCCACTTATAGATCATAGCGAGTATAGCGAGTGTAAGCCTTGCAAAACATCATGAACAAAATAACTGTATATACCTTTAAAGCAGAACGAAAATTTTAAGTAAAGGAAATCACAAGGGAGAGTGAGCAATCTCTAAATTAGCAAATCCATAGGAACTCGTCGACTGCAGGACTCCATTAAATTTAGTGAAAATGCAGCAACATCAGTCTTTTCCATTTAATGGGAAATTTACCAGAGTATAAAATCCGGGTCGATGAAGTTTAGAGAGAAGACTAGGAAAAACCTTAAGATAGGAGACAGATCAAAGAACCAATAAACAAGTCATCAATACATCAAAAGCTTGAGCAAAAATTGATGGCATGCTATACCCGGTAGTGTGTCCCATATGCTGCACTACAGGAATCACACCATCGAGGGTATTAGTCCCAACCCATGGTCCTTGAAATATAACTCTTTGGACAATTTGCCCTGCCATAGACTAACACTGAACTTCTCATCCATGTATTGTACCAGAATATGGGCCCAACATCTTCCTTAACACGAAAAACATTTGTAGGACATCTCCAAGGAAGAGACCTCAAAACTTTAGCCTCTTCAATCAAGCCAAGATTATGATGACATACTTAGTATATGTCAGTAAAAGCCTGAAGAGATTAAAGCTACTCCAGCAATGTAAATTCTGTTAAAGGCTCAAGGATATTGAAACAACCATTAATACAGCCAATGCTGACATCTCCATGTTGAGTGTCTAAAGATGTAGTGTCTTGATTCCATTAGCCAAAATTTTCTTGCACATTTCAGTCCAAGGTGAATTCTCGTAGTTACTAACTACTTCTTCATTGTCCTTGATTGGCTCTAGGGCATTTCAGCTGGTACTGCAATATACACCATTCAAACATTTAATGATAATAGAATTGGAAAAATCAGCAAATACTTAATTCTGCATTGCATCAAGATTATCATCTTCTTTTGATTTTATTCAACACTATTTCCTTTTAACTAAGCCCAGGCCACAAGATAAGGGTTGCCTCTCTCCCTTTCATCCAATTTACAAAAAGAAATTCCTTTTCCGTAGGAGATCAATTCTGTTGCGCTAAACTCCAAAGTAGGAGATCTACTTCTAACTACAAGCTCATCATCGATGGGGATTGAAATTATGTATTGTTCGAGAAAAGTGAGTTCAAAATCATAGAGCCTAGTCGGTCAGATCATTGACAACACCATGCCCTAAGAAAGGAAGAAGGCATGAGAATAGACCATCTACTGCAGATACCACACTGAAGAACTACTCACATCTTCCTCAGACCAGGCAATATACTTGACCATTTCATATTGTACAATGGCATGACCCCTGTTCCATCTAGAAGACCTCCATAAGATAGAGGATTATACAAAGTGGCTAGGATAAAGATAAATGAGAAGAACAAGAAACTTGCAAGTAATGAGTGAACGAGCTAAGATATGAAATGGTCAACTACATAAATTTGACTTAACAAAAATGACATCGTCGGTCTCAAGATACGTAAAGAATGACACAGGATCACTATCTGACTAAGCCTTTGTCTATATTGCTTCTTCTAATCGCACATAAGAGATCCACCTAATCAGAAGGATGTCTAATTTGTCCCTTCTAATCTTAAGGTGTCATAGGACAAACCCCCAACTTACCTCCAGCTCCGCCCTCATCTATATTTCTTGATGTGACTCCCAGTGGAAGCCACAGATTACCACTGCAGGACTCCCTTCTTAAAGTGCAACATCACTACCAATCATGTATTTTTTCAGCTGACTTGATCTTATAAAGGTGCATGACATATGAAAGAAGTGCTTTTGTCTCCAGCTTCCAACTAAAGAGCCCTAAATTCCACCCTTTAGTCATTCTTTGATGTAATGAAATTAGCCAACTCCTTCTGTAAGGCATCGGCGCAAAAATAGACAAACTCCTTTTCTAAGGCTATGCTTCCAAGCCTCTCATTCATGAACACACCAAGCAGCTAGTTTTCATCAAAGTAGTGCAAACTAACAGAGTAGCCATGCTCATTTCATTGTTGCACATGGCACTTCAAATGTTCCACTTATTGAATTAGCTATTCGGACTTCTCAATAAGGTTAGGCAGGGTGCACTTGCATACATGAACTAAAAAGGTCAGTCATTCTGTTCTTTAAAAACTTGCTCAATCTATTCATTCTTAAATTCTTCAAATTTGAATCCCGAGTGGCATATGATCCCTACCTATTAAAAGCTCGAGCACCAAAAACTGCAGAGAAAGTAACCAAAATTGAACCACGGCACTAAGTAGGCGAAGTGATGAGAACAATATGTGAAGAACTCCCAAGAACAACATATGACAAATTCTCAATCCAAGACCACGAAAAACGCATGTCGGATCGATCGTTAATTTTTCCCGTCCACACAAAAGAGATCAATCAAGCAATCATCCAAAAACCTCCCAGGCAATCCAATGAAGTTGAGTGTACAAACATAAAGACCATCTACTTCATCCTCAACCTTCAAGAACAGCGCCAAGCCGCTGCAAAACACAGAGACGAGGAGTACCTAAAGATCTTGGAGAGGGACGCACTTGATGAGGCCACTGCAGATGATTCTAGGTTCGGCCTCGCAGACGTCCACCTCCTCCGAGTACAGAGGATCGGCCTCCTCATGCCTCCACGCCTTGAGCACCTGCCCAACTCTTATGTCCAGCGCGCTTGCCCCCTCCCCTATCTTTCTCATCCTCTCCTCTGGCTCCACTTCCTTCACCTCCATCACCGGATCCAAGGAACTCGTGGCCGGCAATTAAATCCGGAGAAGGATGCCAGAGAAAAAACAGAACCTCGTCCCAAGAAAGAAATGGATGAGAAATCTTGGATAAAAGCACCGAGAGGCAAAACCGTATCGAATCAAACGAAGCGCGAAGAGAGGCGAATTAAATGTCCTGGTTCGATTGTGCAAAACCGAAAAGAAGAGGCCAACACTAGAGAACACCAACAGTACCCATGGAAAATCTTCATTCTATTGAACATAGCAACGCCCCCAACGCACCTTGAATGACGGAAATCAGGCAGTTGACGACCTCCCTTCGGTTGGGACTTCAGGCTCGAGACAAGCGCGTAATCACCGAGCCCAATCAACGACCGACTCCGGCTCCGCTCCCGCCGCACTACGGCTAGATCTCTGCCCCCGTCCCTCCGCCTCGGAAGAAATGGCCCTCCCTCCTCCCCCGTCGGTCGACGAAGCACATTTATTACGGCCTTAATGTGCTTCGTCGGCGACGACGGGGGAGCAGCCGCTGGACGAACGGCAAAGAGCAACGAGCACGGAGAGAGAAGCGAGCGAGCGCCGGAGCAGGGGCGGCTGTAATGTGCTTCGTTAGCGACGGCGAGGGAACGGTGGAGGATTGCTTCTCTTTCCTTTGTCTGAGAAGAGAAATCGACGCAAGCCCAAACCTTGTGCTCGATCTCCGCAATGGAAACAGTCAGAGGCGACGTGCCAGAGGCAAATGACCGGCAAGGCTTTTGGGGAGGCAGAGGCCAAGGGTGGGACGTGCGGAGAAAGAAGCAGAGCAAGCTTCTCCTTCGTTCTTCTCCGTCTGCATTGTTCTTCTACCAGAGAAGGAGAAAAAGCCCTAAAAATTCAAGTGAAGAGAGAGAAACTTTTTAAGCGGGAGTTGTACTTTTATTGCGGGCACCTTTTCTTGTCAGCCCAACCGAGCCGAGTCAGCCGAATCCAACCCTTCTTATTTTCCAGCGGATCCCGCTCACTGGACACGTGTCAACAGATGAGTGGTACATGCACATCACGTCAGCGGATGACGTGGCGCGCACATCGGTCTCCTCTAGCTGTGGGTTGATTCTGGGCAATTGTTGGTCCTTCCTTAGATATGGCTAATACGCTTTTTTCTTTTATTCGTTGCCTGGTGTGTCGTTTCCTTCGCGCGTTTTGTTTCTTTTGAAACTGGGGGATGGTCGGCGGTGGCCTTTTGTCCGGTGACTTCGGCCCGGCGATCGGTGGAAATCCAGCGAGTGAAGGTGCTGTAGCCGGCTGACGGGCGTCGCGGATTCTTGATGGTCTCGAATCGGCAACCAAAGCTTCGGGCGTGCTGGCCGCGTTCAAAAGAGACCACGTGAGGGCGAAGGAAAAAGGGTGGAAAGAAGAGTTTTAAAAATAATATAATAATAATAAAAGAAATAAGAAGAAAAAGATGAGAGGAGAGTACTCTTTCGGTCTCAGTCAATAGGGTACAGAAAGAAGAGAAAAAGGGTGAGAAAATATTGGCCGTAGAACATTTGCCAGCGTGGGTGGCAAATCGGAGGCTACTCCGGAGCATGACACGTGTCTTATTGGGCTCAGGTGTCAGGCTTGTCAGGGAGAAAAAAATCCCAAAATATTTTATATTTTCGGAAAATCATAAAAAATCCAAAAAAAAATGCTTACAACCAAACAACAATGACTACTCAATCTATCAAACTAGCAATCCTATCAACAAAACAAAACAGAAGAAAGAATAATGTCAAAGTCGAGTAAAAGATTACTTCAACTATGAATTGGCTAAATCAAGTTTACTCGATAACAAAACGACTACGACACATTAACAAAACTATCGTTCGGAGCAAATATCCAAAGTTATTTGCAACGTGAAGCTCAAGTGTGAAATTTTAGAATTTCACTCCGACTAAATCATTACTTCAAATTGACTCCCATTAAATTCTACGATTTTATAATGCCCTCATTCATAATTTCCTTGAAATCGCTTGGCTTAACAACTCAAAAATTAGGCCTCACAGTTCAAATTTCACAAAACTTCAAAAATATACCTTAATTTCAAAAACTATCCCAATTAGATAAATGAAAGACTTGAATCATTTTCAAGCATCGCAAATTGAAGTAAAGTGCACGCACGAAACCCCCTTGCCCTTTTCTTTCTTCTTTCTTCTTTCTTTTCTTTCTTTCCTCTCTTTCTTGCGTGCTCTTTGAGCATCTTTCTTGCGTGCTCTCCGTGCTCAAAATTTCCCCTTCAATGAAAGTCCACTTACCTTTTCTTTTTGACTAGTCAAAGCTTTCTTTTCTCTCACTTTTTTTTTTAATGTATTTTCATCCCTACTTTGACCAAGTCAAAAAGTAAGGGAACATTATACTATTTTGAAAAGGCTTTCCACGAAAAATTATCTTTCTTTGAATCTAAAACTATCACAAGAAAAGTACATTAAAAATACGCTAACCAAATTCAAAGTTCAAATTACAAAGCCCATAAATACTCCTTGAGAAAGTAATTTTAAGCTCTTGAAGAAGCAGTCATCAAAGAGATATGAAGAGTGGGAATATATGGCTAAAGTGCCTTAGACGTCATCATCAATTGATAGTTTGGTGTCTGTTATAATGTGTACCAAACCAAAAGTAACTCATGTAGTGCGAGTTATGAGCAATTACATGGCTAATCCAAGAATAAAACATTTAAAAGATGTAAAGTGGCTATTAAGATACTTGAAAGGCATTTCAAGAATGTCACTATGTTTTTTTAAAAAAAAGGTACTACTTTACAAGACTTTGTGGATGCAAATTCTGGTGGTAGCTTGGACAATAGGAAGAGCGCCTTATGTTTTGTTTTTAGCCTATGTGGCACTACAATCAATTGGATACAATCAGTTGGATGTCTAGACTTCATAATGTGTGCCTCTCTCAACCACCAATGCATAGCATGTTGATATGTCTAGAGTTGGCAATGATATGATTTGGTTGAAAAATTTTCTGAATGAGATGGGCAAGGAACATGATAGCAATGTTTTTTTAATGACAATCAAAGTATTATTTGTCTTGCAAAGGATCTAATAACTCCTTCAAGGACAAAGCATATTGAGTTGAAAGGGAAAAGTGTCAAAAAGTCCCGAACCTTTTACATTTGTCTTGATTTAGTCCTAAATCTTTTATTTGTATCAATTTAGTCCTAAAGCTTTTGATTTGATGCCAATTTAGCCATAAACCTTTTATTGGTGTCAATTTAATCCTAAATATTTTAACTTGGCACTAATTTAGTTTTAAAACTTTCAACCTAGTATTAGTTCAGTCCTTCCAATTAAGTTTGGCCGAATTTTGCTGACATGGACGCCAGTTAGCTGACGTGGCATGATTGACGCTGATGTGGACAACTTTTAATGATATTTTAATATTTTTTCCAATTATTTATTTTCTTTTCCTTTTTTTTTTTTTTTTTTTTTCCCTCTCCTCCTCCTTCCTCCACCCGGTCGCCGATTGGGCAATCGCCCAGGGGCGAGGGCCATCGAGGTTGACATCAACCTCGCCGGCTTCCAGTGGGCCTCGCGCTAGGTAGGTGAGGGTTGAGCCTCACCTAGCCCCTGATGAGGTCGGGCCTTGATCATGGCCGACAACGCTCAACCCTCGCTTGATCTAGCAATGGCAAGCCTCACCCGCCTGGCACAAGGCCAACCTCACGGCCACTAGCAAGGGCCCAAGCCTCACCAATGACTGTCAAGGCACGTCGGAGGCTAGCAAGATCAACCTTGACCTCTACCTTGCTGGCCCTTACCTCTGGCCAGTCACCCAACTAGCAAACGATTAGAGGAAGGAGAAGGAGAGGGCAAAAGAAAAAAAGAAAAAAAAAAAGAAAAAAATATTAAAATATTATTAAAAAGTTATCTATGTTAGAGTCGGTCATGCCATGTCAATCAACCGATGTTCACGTCAGCCAAATCCGGCTAAAATTAGCCGGAATGACCAAATTGGTATTAGGTTAAAAATTTTAGAACTAAATTAGCACCAATAAAAGGTTTATGACTAAATAGATACCAAGTCGAAAGGTTTAGGACTAATCAGCACTAATAAAAAGTTTAGGACTAAATTGACACCTATGCAAAAGGTTTAGAATTTTTTTGACACTTTTCCCTAAGTTGAAGTATCATCATATTTGTCAATTGATAGATAACGCGGACATTATCATTGAAGAAAATTTTCGTGCAGAAAATCTAATGGATATGTTAATAAATGTTGTTACTACTAAGAAATTGAGGATTTATGTTGCCTCAGTTAGCCTCCATGGTTAGCGATGAGCAAGCTGCCGCACTAAGACAATTTAGGTTACAACAATGAGTGAAAACTATGAAAGACTATTGATGTTTTGAATATCATCCTCTAAGTAGGAGATTAATAGAGTTGTGAAATTAGATAGAAAAAGTAATATTAAATCTCAGAACATAAATGTAATTTTTATAATAAAGTAAAGAGTAGATCTCATTACTTCTGCCAATAGTATACGTGTAACTTTCTTCATAATTATGTATGTCTTAAACTCTTAATATATATTAAGGCAATATCTTTTGTAATTATAGCTCTCATATTCATATTGATGGTGAAAAAGTTATCTAGTGTGGTGCTGTGGTTTTTCCCTATCTATTTTTGAAAGGATTTTCCATGTAAAAGTTCACTTGTCTTTTTTTGTATTTTTTCTATTCAAAGATTCGCATTCTTAACATTTGATCAAGTTACTAAAAGTAGTTGATTAGAGATTGTAAGTTACTTGCTCACCTAATCTAATTACAAAGAAAAAAGTCGTCCACCATTACCTTCATCACAACGTGTAGTTTGGGTTAGATATGTACGTGTGTAACCAATTTCAAGCCTCCAATCTTAAGCTACATTCACCTGAAACCAGTTGGAAGAGAATAAAATGGGCGCCACCATAATTCTCGGCATTAAACAGGGCAATCTAAGCAATTAGCTGAGCACAAGGAAACTCGTTGGGAAGGGAAAATAAGAAAAAGTAGGTCTTCAAACAACAGATTCTAGAACTTAACTAAGCTTTCAAGTGGAAAAGAGAGAAGTTTTCGAACCATAGGACAATCCGTCCAAACTACTGCTTCTTCACGGACGAAACACGTCTCTCTCTCTCTCTCTCTCTCTCTCCTCTCGAACAACACGTTAGGTTCCACGTGACTTATCTGCCCTTTTCTCCTCGGGATACAAGATACTCTGAGGCATAAAGTGAGAGAGTCCACAGACTGTTTTTTCATGAGGCGAAACACGTTGCGGGGAAAAAACAGTTGGTTGGACTGATGGTTGGACTAGGATTGCATCAACTTCGACATCGGTTCTAAAAGTAAGACCCGAGTGCCCTGTCGACTCGAATAATGATAGGACTGACTTTTGTGGCAGCTTCCTGGTATTGCTGATATAATATTAAATCTAGCGCATCTTCCCCACCCTTATGATGATTTAATTGTTCTTTTCGGTCCGTTCATACTTCCTCCACTTGGACATTTCAACGGCTCTTGGAAGAAAAAAAAATCTCTGCCATCGTGGACTCTCACGTCAGCAATGACGACCGGTGGGGTCCACCAAAAGCGACTGAACGCATTTAGGTTTTTCAGATTCAACCATACAATGAATACTTCCGTAGTATGGGTCATACTTTATTGTTGTGACGAAACTGCTCCCGGTAGAAAAAAATTCGAAGAAGACTTGCCTCATAGTCATAGGATTGTACGGGGACAGGATCCTCCAAAACCGAGTTTGGTCTAATAAGAATTTTCCACACGAGAGACGGGGAGAGAGAGAGAGATGGCGTTAGTTCTTCCAATCAAGAATCGAGAGGGAGTGGAAGAAAATTTAGGCAGGTGGGAATGAGGGAAGTTGCATGGAAATTTTATCCCACTCAATTATTAAATGAATTCTCCCGTTCACATTTGACTATTCGGTCAGAAAGCACTACAAAGCCCAGAGTGACAGGGAGACGGTAGGTACATTGAACAGAGGATGGCGGAGGAGAGGAAGACAGAGAGTGCCCAGGCCAACCACTTCACCAACGGAGAAGCAACGGAGAGAGAGCACAAGCTTGTCAATGGCAGCGCCGAAGCAATGGAGGTGGAGGAAAAAGCTGTCACGAGTGAAGAGACCATCAACTACAGAGGATGGAAGGCCATGCCCTTCATCATAGGTGACCACAAAGTCTCTTCTTGTTCAGACCCATGAGAGTCGTCGCAAAATCTGTAATTTAATATTTTCCATTCGGAAAAATCTGGGAAAACATCTCAGGAAATGAGACTTTTGAGAAGCTGGGAGCAATTGGAACCTTGGCCAACCTCTTGATCTACCTCACCACTGTGTTCAACCTGAAGAACATCACAGCCGCAAACATCATCAACATCTTCAATGGCACCACCAATTTCTCCACCTTGATCGGTGCTTTCTTGTGCGACACGTACTTTGGCCGCTTCAAGACCCTTGCGTTCTGTACAGTCGCTTCATTTCTGGTAATTTATATCTACTTCTGTATCTCTGTTATGTTGAATCAATGTTTCTAGGACACACTGATACTGTGGCTACAGGCAGTCACTTATTTTAGTGCAGAGCAGACGCCTTATGTCAGAACCATGCACAGATTTCGCATGCATAAATTTTCAATTTCCATTGGCATAGGGCGTGTTGTTTCTGATCTGATTCACTCTCAATAGGCAGCAGCAACTACTGTATGGTTCATGGTACTGGATTTAGGGTTTTCGTTTGAGCAAGTTGCTGCCCGAACGCAACTGATTTACTGCCTTGTTCAATTAGGGCTTGCTAGCGATACAACTGACAGCAGCAATCAAGACTCTGCATCCGCCGGACTGTGGCAACAACACCACATGCGTCGGACCAACAGCCGGCCAGATGGCCTTCCTAATTACTGGGTTCGGGCTGCTGATTTGTGGGGCAGCAGGGATCCGCCCCTGCAATTTAGCATTCGGAGCCGACCAATTCAATCCCAAGACCGAATCAGGAAAGAGAGGGATCAACAGCTTCTTCAATTGGTACTTCTTCACCTTCACTTTCGCACAGATGGTCTCGTTGACGCTCATCGTGTACGTGCAATCGAACGTGAGCTGGGCGGTCGGGTTGTTGATCCCAGCGATTTTGATGCTCATATCATGTGCAGTCTTCTTCATGGGTTCGAAGATATATGTGAAAGTAAAAGCTCAAGGTAGTCCACTAACGAGTGTAGCGCAGGTCATCGTTGCGGCCATAAAGAAATGCCGACTTCCAACGCCCGAGCAACCCGGGCACTCTCTTCATAATTATATTCCTCCGAAAACTATCAACTCCAAACTTCCTTACACAGATCAATTCAGGTGCTGAAATGAGCTGCATTGACATGTGTTGGATCTGCGATCATGTTCAGGGACGAAGCTTAATTGGCTCTTTTTTTTCATCAGGTGCCTCGACAAAGCAGCAATCGTGACAGCTGAAGACAAAAAGAGGCCGGATGGATCATCGGCTGATCCATGGAGACTCTGCAGCTTGCAGCAAGTAGAGGAAGTGAAATGTATTATAAGAGTGCTGCCAATTTGGGTAGCGGGTGTGTTGTATTACCTTGTCATCGTCCAACAAAACACCTATGCAGTCTTCCAGGCCACTCAAATGGACAGACGCCTCGGGAACACTAGCTTCAAGATCCCAGCCGCATCATACGTCGTCTTCCTGATGTTAAGTCTCACAATCTTCATACCCATCTACGACCGACTGATCGTCCCATGCCTTCGGAGAATTACGGGGAAAGAAGGCGGCATCACGCTCCTCCAGAGGATGGGCATCGGCTTGTTTCTTGGCGTGCTAACCATGGTGGTGTCTGCCTTAGTGGAAGAGCGCCGGAGATCAATAGCTCTGACGAAGCCCACCCTTGGGGTCTATCCGAGACGAGGCGAGATTTCATCAATGTCAGCCTTGTGGTTAATCCCTCAGTTCACACTTGCAGGCCTCACCGAAGCATGTGCATCGATCAGCCTTGTCGAATTATATTACAAGCAGTTCCCCGAGAACATGAGGAGCATTGCAGGTTCTCTGTACTATTGTGGCATGGCAGGCTCGAGTTATTTGAGCAGTCTACTCATATCGATTGTTCACAAGAACACGAAAGAAGCGGAAGGCCGGGACTGGTTGCCAGAGGATCTGAATAAGGGAAGATTGGACTATTACTATTACCTGATTGCTGCGTTGGAGTTTCTGACCTTGTTGTACTTTCTAGTATGTGCAAGGTGGTACAAGTATAAACAAACGGATGTTGCTAGCCTTGAAGCAGACATAGAAATGAAGCAACATGAACAGGCTCATGTTTGAATGTTGGTCTTAGAGGATCACATCATCACATTCATCTCATAAAAATAAGCCTCATACAAATTTTTCTAGCAATTTGATCTTAGATGGCGCTTGCCATCTACTAGCGGTTATGGTCAGGACACTATATATTTATTTATGTAGTGACTTTGGTTTATACGACTTTTATGAATATGAACTATTTACGGAATAATGGTTACCAAAAAAACTATTTACGGAATAATTTAGCATGAACCAAAGAATTTCACCCATAAAAGCTAATTCCTACAAGATATTAGCTGATTTTGTATCAGATGTGTTAGGTAGTCTTGAACCTCTCTCAATTTAAAAGCCTGCTCAAATGATGAGGAGTGATCATCAATCCCTTCTACAACCGATGTGGGATAAACTCTAATAATTTTTCCCCCACAATAATCTTAACTTTCGAGTGAAGCTCTAATACTAGGATTTGGTGATATTAAGCCTCTCTTACTTAAAAGTCAACTCAAATAATGACATTTATCTTCACATTTATAAATCGACTATCAATCCTAAAAAGCTCCAACAAAATGAAGCCAGATGCTCAAATATCATCCGTGAACATTATTGAGTTTACAACCCATGTAGATGTCACTGGTTCAGTCAATTGACTACTGACGGATACATACAGAGCCTATTTGATTTTTAGAGTAGCTTTTAGACTTCCAGCATCGAGAATTGACTATTGTTGCAAGTTTACAACTTATGTGGGTGTAAGTGGTTCAGTCAATTTAGGCTGCTGACAGGTACATACAGGGCCTATTTAGTATTTAGAGTAGCTTTTTGACCACCGGCATTGAAAATTGACTTTTGATACTGACAACAACTTCGTTGAACTATATACATGCTCGTGGGAAAATGGCTTGGGACGGCAGTGACGATGCCTTGCTCCGAGGTAGTTCAACATCTTGCCACTTTCAATCTTTAATAGACCCAAAGATAATTTGACTTTTGCGTGCCTAAATTTTTTATTGATAGATATTTTATATCATTTTAATATATTTTTAGAGCAATGATGCTTCTTGAATAAGTTGAAAAAATTATCCAAAAATTGTTAAATCTATTGTTTAGATGTCATTTTGACTCTAAACTTCTTGATTAGAATTTCACGTAAAAGTTTTGGGAGGTAGATGGGCAATATTGAAAATTTTATAACAGTTTCTAGTGAAAATTTATCATAATGACTATATTGAAATTCTGTGTAATGGTTTAGAAGTAAATTAATAAAATTTAAAATTTAAAAATAAAATTAACATTTATATAATAAGTTTATGACTAATTAGAATAATTTTTCGTAAAACGGTTTGGCAGGAGGGAAGCCAAAGTTTACAGGCTAAGAGCCCACGGAAACACGCAACTGTAATTGTTTTAAGTACATTTATCACAGTTTTCTTATTTTTAACAGCCATCTGATAATGTCTTGCTCACCTACTTCAACTACCCTGACATAAAATAGAATAGTCACCAGGATCAAATTCAGCGCGTAAGAGTGCATGCGACATATGATCCTCATTTTCTGTATTTTGCTACACCTAACAATCACGCCCTTTTCAAAGCTTGATCAGCTAGAACAGCGCACAAGGATGCTCGTGCTTGTGTTCTATTTTGACACGACAATCATTCGTGCGAACAGAATGCAGTGTCAAGTCCCTGGAGTTGGCAGATGAATGCCATCGGCGCATGCTTTATGTAATATTCAGGTCTTTTGGAAGTAGTGGGACCCACTTGGGTTTAAAAAAAAAAGAAAAAAAAAAAAGAAGAAAGAGAGTTGAAAAGTCAAAGAGGAGAGAGAATAAGCGGTTACATTTTCATTCGTAGAAAACTGAACCAGTCGGGAGAGAAGAAAAAGAGAGAAAAGAGGAGAGGGAGAGAAGAAGAAAGGGAAAGAAGGAGAGGGTTTTGCACGCGCGCGTCGCAGGAGCCTCGCAAAGCCGACTTGATTATTTTATGCAATACCCGGTGAGTACACGTGCCTCTTATTCCTCCAATCGAAGCATTTTTCCAATTTAGGGCTCAAATTCGGAATATTGGGAATATTGAGTGGCGAAGTCCGATTTTTGAGTTTTTGAGCCATGAAAATTTATAAGAATGGTAGTTTAGGATGTCATGGACCCGTGAGATTTTACGGAATTGGATTTGAGCTTGTGGTTTGTCCGAAACGGAATTTTGAACTTCTGCCCGCTGGATGAACAGTATGCGCGCGGTGACTGTGGGGTCTGATTTTGTCGGTTTCGGTTTGAAATTGGGTTGTCCAACTTATGGGTCTTCTAGTGCTCGGAATTATCTTCGTTTTGACTACAAGATTGCTTGAATCGGAGTTCGGATGAGAAAGTTATGGCATAATCAAGTTTTGCACCCTAACCTCGCTTCTTGAACGGCTTTGAATAAATTGTTTTTGTTAGGCGTTTTGTTAGCTCTTAGGGGTCATTTTATTAGTGTTAAGGCGTGATTTAGTTGTCTTAATAATTGAGGTAGAGTTTTATCAGGTTTTAACTCATTCCTCAATTATTTGTTAGACCGCGAATTTGACGATTCAAATATCATTTTATTGGGTCGTGGCGACGAGGTGAGTGGTCTTATATCTTCTTTGAATTTGTAAAATTCATGTGAGAAAATTATATGGATTATATATGGTATGGGATTATGAAATGACATTATTATTGCATAAAAATCGGATCGGGCATGGACTACCTTTTGATTGTTTATAAATGTTTGGAAAGCATATTATGCAAAGTATTGGAAGGCAAAATATCTTTATAAGTGTTTTGCAAATGGTTTATGGAAAATTATGTGGATGACTTGAGAAATGGTGGATGACGATATTGCAAAAAGGTATTTATTTGGTTTATTATATTGATTCATGGATTGACTTTTTGGTATTTGAGGATGGTTATTTTGCTTCATTATTCTTTGTGAGCCCATTGAGGGCATGTTGGTATGCATACCGGGTAGGATATCCTTCCTTCTCCGAGCCACCCATTATAGGTGGAGACACTTGCCAGGGGAATCTGATAGCGCTTGTCACAAGCGTTGTGTCGTGACCACAGGTAAGAGATTGGCAATAGATTAGTCAATGGATGGACCATTGGCGCGTGATTTTGAATGGAGATTATTCAAAGGACTTGACCATTGATTCTTGTATTGTTATGGTGGTTTAAATGAATTTTCATATGAGAATAAGAGTAACTCCTATATGATTCATTATGTATTTTATATATTGAATGGAGTTTAAAGGTTATGGGATTGCTTTGAATCCATGCATAGTGCTTGCTCGATCTGCTTAGAAGATATGTATTACTCACTGGGCGGTGGTTGTTCATTCCACTCATCATTTATGTTTTCAGGTCCCTCAGTTAGCGGCGAGTAAAGCGAGAGCGTTGTTGGGGGAAACTTTTGATTTTTTTTTTTGTATGACTTAAGGAAGAAACTTATTTAGTGTTTGTTATCTTTTGAGTTGACTGAGTTCTTATTGTTAATATTATTTTGGAGGATTATAAACTCGATGTGTAAGCCAACGTGTTGGTGGCATCCGATATATATATGGGTTTGAGTTCATATATGTTGATATCAGTACATTGGTTATATTGAAATGCATCCTTCGTGTGGAAGGATGGCCGTGTCATATTCCCTTCTCTTGCAGTTTTGGGGTGTGACACTTTATGCAAAGGACCATGGCATGTAAACAAGATTTGTCGATGCAGAGGAAGATACAAACCAACCGATCTGAATGCTTTCTCATTAAGACATCTTCCCTTGTCAGTTACAACTAAGTTTAGGCACAGTCTATAGCAAATCAGCTGCTATTAGAAGTTGCAGGTTGTTTCGAGTCGATAAAAAATGAGCAAAAATTGCAGCAGTTCAAACGTCAGATCACACAATAGAGCAATCATCCCACCAGCATTTTTGATACTTCAAAGTAAACTTCCAAAGAAAAAGAAAATCTCGAATTTTCTCCGAATTTAATTCACTGTTAAGGTGTGAATGGTAACACTTCTATTCTCAAAAATAATTTTTGCTTAAAAATGATTTTTTTTTTTATTCTCGTTCCTGAAAACGATTTTGAATATTTGAAGACGTTTAGTAATCGTCCAAAATTTCTATTCTTAGAATAAAAATGTGTTTTTAGGAACTTTAGATTTTTTTAATACTTTTATTATATTTTTATGTTTTTTCTTCTTTCTTTTTCTTTTTTTTCATTTCCTCCTTCTCCAAGTTTTGGCCGGTCACCAGTGAGCTCAAGCTCAACCTCACCGGGCCACTACAAGGTTGGCATCACCTTGCCCAAGCAATGCCGACTTCGCGGTGGTTCGACAAGGTCGAGCTCACCGACACTTAAGCGAGGCTTGGCCTCACCCAACTCTGGCAAGGCTAGGCTTGCCCAGCCGCGACCTCACCGGAGGCCGGCAACTAGCTGTACATTGAAGAAGAAGAAAAGAAAATGAATAAAAAATGGAAATTGATTCTAAAGTTGTTTCTAGGAACAAAGAATCAACTTTTTTTTTATTTCTCGATTATGTTCCAAATCTATTCCCAATAACAAATTTATACCTGGGAACGAAAAATTTACCAAACGGATAACAAAAAAATAGAATCAATTACTATTGAGCATGTTACCATGCGCACCCTTATTTGAAGATCAACCAACTCCTGAAATAACAGTAGCTTGAAATTACCATCCATTGTTTTGACTATCAGAAAAAAGAAGAAAATATTACAGTAGCACTCGTCCAGAAACAAGGGAAAAATAGTTAGCTTTTCTTTCCTTCTGTAACGTGGTCATTGATAATTTGATGCTAATAGTTAAATGTTTTTATATATATTTTTTTGGTTGAAAATAGTTAGTGTGTTGAAGACCAGTCCTTGGTCGTCCACCAAGAACCTAATCGTTAGGGAAACAGTAACGTGATGAGCATTTAATATCACTGAATGCTCTCGATATTCATTAATTAGAACGTACCAATGCAAGTTTATTTCGACTCATCTTTTGGCAATTTTACTGACTAAAAACCAAAATACAAATAGATGAAATTCGGCAAAGCACCTGAAGTGCCGAAGATCCGATATGGTGACAGAAATGAAGATCGAAACTACTCACGACGTGCTAATTACAAGTCCTTAATCTCACTGCAAATGTTGAAGTACAGAAGATGATGGACTGCACCTCTGGGGACTCTCCTTCAGACAGTGTATGCTTGAGGAATCGTTTCAATGTCGAGGCCCTTCAGTCTGAACACCGACTCCACATGACCTTTCAGGGTATGAAGTTCTCTCAACCTGCAGAAGCAGCGAAGATTGAGAGGCAAGGTAAACAACCTATAAAAGTCCAAAGGAGAGAATTCACATCACTGCGAGACAAATCTCCAAGATTTCACCTACCGAGCAATTTCAGCCCTTCTTTTAGCTTCTTCAGCGATATGATTGAGTTCATTGAAACGGGGTTGTTCGGTAAACATTTTAGTGTCAGGCAGTTGCAATCCATGCAGTGTTCTTTGCGCATGTGCCCACTGAAGCTCGCGCTGCTCCTTTCCAAAGTCCTTCTGCCTCGTGAATGCAATCTGAGGAAAGATCAAACAAAGAAAGATACTGATAAGGATGCAACACCCAAAGACAACAGATCGTAACTCAATTACTGAAGTCCATACCCTCTGCTCCAGGACCAGATCCCAAGCCCGCCCACTTAAGGCATAGCGTGTGAAGAACTTTAGTAAATCTAGCGGGATATAGAAAATTATGTTATAAAGCCAGATCACGCCAGCCCAACCCCATCCAATTCCTTCAATTGCAGCAAAACTCCAATTTGCATATACAGCAATCAAAGTGGCAATCTGCACAGTGTGGAAGATTAAATAGCTTCTCTACTCCAGCAAAACAGTTTATGAAAAAACGGCTCAAGAATGATTGGGATATAACTCACCAGCTGAGCAATTACAAAAGCCACTACCAGCAATAATCCAGGACGCTCAACATAAGACCAGCCCCTGGATCGCGTAACAAATATAAGGGCCTGACTGATGGTGCTTACTTGCAGATATATTGCAGAGGCAAGTTTCCGGAAGTCATCATGTGCAGTTTTCTCCAGAGTCGATACCCCAAAGGTTCTCTGCAAATTACAGGTTAATGAATGTCCCTCCAAGAAATAATTTGTAGGGGACAGAGTCCAAAAAATTTTACTCCTCATACTCCTGAGCAACCATGCTCTAGTGTGATAACAAAATTTTCGTTGGACATAAAACCTAAAATGCTTGTGTCAAACAAATTGCATTCAAAGGGATGATTCCAAATGATACCACTTCCAGCATGCGGTACTTCTAAGTTTATAGGGAAAAGAGACTTTAACAACAAAGCTTGCTTTTTCCATAAGCACAAAGGTTTCGGATCCAAGACCACAGATTCAGATTAATGTACCGGGAAAAAATCTGTTTTATATGCTGCCCAGAAGAATATAACTGTCATCATTGCCAGGTAACTGCCGAGGACAACGCCAGTTGTGAAAATTTCAGCTAGCTTCCAGCTGTCCGGCAGAGGAGAGGGTTTCACCCTATCCTTTGAAATTGTCATAATGGTACCTGAAAATTCAAAGATAAAATTCAAAAAACTAGACAATCAAGCAAAAAGAGGAAGGTAGGAATGCTTCTACATGAATCACAAATGTCGGATTAGTAGTTTAATCAATTACAGAGATGAAAAGGGCGCATCGATTCACCATTACAGTAAATTAAAGTAAAAGAATGGATGGATCCACAAAAGATCGGATAAGAATGCAGAAAAGAATTCTCAACAATGATCAGAGGTAGTAAGAGTGAGCTAACCATCATTCAGAATGGCTATAATCAGCACCATAAAAGGTGGAAAATCAAACTTCCATATGAGAGCAAGCAGCATAAAGCCAAGCTGTCACAAGATCAAAGAGGGACCCTGGATATTAGGATGATGACAAGATTTTGTTATATTTTCCACATCAAAAGGAAAAATTATGACTACTCACCACAATACGAATTGTTATAGAGACTGCATAGATCTGTAAAATGCAAGAAACAAAAATTAATGAGTAACTACTGAAAAGAAAGATCGAATACACAGACTAGAGAATCTCACAAATCACATAAATGAGACGAAAAAACGTGTTCTTAGGGCTGATGCTTACAGTATAGTTTTTCATCCTTTGGAAGATTGCCCGACTAGTCAGAACAGCACTGATGATGACACTAAGGCCAGGTTCAGTGAGGACAATGTCAGAAGCACTGCGAGCCGCATCAGTTGCATCAGCAACAGCTATTCCTATGTCAGCCTTCTTAAGAGCAGGAGCATCATTCACCCCATCTCCAGTCATCCCACAGATATGTTTCCTTGCTTGAAGTCTTTTCACAATCTCATATTTGTGTTCTAAAGCATGAAATGTCAACTCAATAGTGCACAGCATATGCATGTAGCTTATGGTAAAAGCCAAAACAAAAAAAGCAATTAAATCAGAACACATACACAAAGTATTTACCAGGGAAAACGCCAGCAAAGCCATCTGCTTTTTCTATGAGCTCGTCAATTGGTAACGCAGCAATGGACTCATCCTTGTCCTGCCCTAATAAAGCTGATGAAGGATACATGTTAGTTCCCATTCCCAAGCGGCGACCAGTCTCTTTTCCTATTGCCAGTTGATCCCCTGACAAAATATGTGGAGGTTAGCAGCAAAGACAAACAAACTGAAAGTTGATGCAAGGCAACAACCAAATATTCAGCAACACTTGCTCATAGTGGCCATTGAGGAAACTGAAAATTCAACGGCGATTTTAATATGGTAAGAACCCAGATTCACACACAAGAGAGCATTATGTCAAATATATTAAAGGAATTGCAGATGGAAAGAACAAATGATTGCATAATAGCAAAAACAAAAGTACGATGGTACTTCAAACAAGGAAATCGTCACACAAACCCCAGCACTAGAGCCAAACTCTACTCATCAACCCCCATTCAGGAGAGAAACTTCCACAGGGTCCAATTTTGGGTTTACAAGAGATATTTGACATTGAACTTCTAAATGGCAAATGAAACACATTAATGCCATGTATTTTTAGTCAGCTACAGCACACCCATAGTCAAAGTACATGCGTGATCTAGTAGCAACAGTGGAAGTTTATCAATTCAACACAGTGGATTGACTTTTATACTGAGCCAAGTTCACATGACCTCCTCTTGGCACAGCAAGCCAGAGCATTATATTTACTCCAAAATAACCAACATACCTGTGATCATTTTGACATTCACTCCAAGATTCAAAGCCCGCCTTATTGTCTCTGCACTATCGTGCCTTGGTGGGTCGAAAAGAGGCATGAGACCAATGAACTGCCATGGGCCTCCCAGACTCTCCTTCCTTCCTTCTGGAACTTCCTGAGTGGATGACATGGATCAAACCGGACTAATCAACAAAACCGAAGCTACAGGCAAATCCTTTGAAATTGTTGTGCAATATGTCAATTCAACAAGGAGCAGACCTGGTATGCTACTGCCAGAGATCGTAAGCCACGCTCAGCAAACTTATCGATCACTGCATGGACGCGACGTTCAATCTCCGACTTATTGTGGGCCAGGTTTAGAATCTGAGGATAATTTAAAGCATCATGAGCTTTGAATTTCTCCAATCAAGTTAAGAGAAGAAAAACCTGTACAAAGATAAGTAAACTTGCCTGCTCAGGTGCGCCTTTGCTAACTCTATGCATTCTTCCTTCACTGTCAATGTAAGTCAATGCAGTTCTCTTATCTGTGGGATTGAAGGGAAGAAAATGTACCTCCTGAATTCCAGCCCGGGCCTTTTGATTGACAGGTAGGCAGCAAAAGAGAGCAAGATTAAGAGTCGGGTGACTAAAAAGGCAGCGAGATGGAAATGGATGAGCAGCTTGACATTTCAAACTCACCTCCTTTGGGTCTGCCAGCATCCCGACTATAGCAGTATCTATGGCATCTTGGTTTTCCGTTCTGGAAGCTCTAGCTGCCATCAGAACGACAGTATCTGGATCTACTCCTTTTGTGAAAACCTGTTATCATGTTGAAGCAATAGATTCAGAAATGGTCTATGCTAAATGAAATGCCCCAACACAGTGAACAGCATCCAACATGATCCTCAACCAACCTCAATTAAACTTTTGTCAACGGTGAGCTTGTTCAATGTCAGTGTCCCAGTTTTGTCACTGCAAAGAACATCCATACCAGCCATCTCTTCAATAGCAGTCATTCTCTTGGTGATAGCTCCCTGAAATCAAAGTCATCATAGCGACATCAACTATCTAACCTCTGTGATATAAGATCAAGTAGAAGACCCCAACTAACCTGTTGAGATAATCTATGAGAACCAATGGCCATTGTAACTGAGAGAACGGTAGGCATGGCAATTGGAATACCTCCAATAAGAAGCACAAGAAGATTGTCAATTCCAGGACGATATTTCCTATCTTGAATGGGGTACATGACAACGATCTCAATAACCATCCCCACAGCAATCGAGCATATGCAGAAGTTCCCAATAGAAGTCAAAACCTACAAGACATCAATACTAGTTGTCAGTAAAGAACTCAATGCACTCATCAAAGCACGCCTCAGCAAAATCACCAGTACAAAAGGAGTTAATTCACATTCATTAGTAAATAAAGATGGATTCTGTCTTTGTCTTCTTGCCTTTTGGAAGTGTCCAACTTGGTTAGTGGTGTCGACAAGGTGAGCAGCCTTCCCAAAGAAAGTATGAACACCAGTGGCGATAACAACTGCTTCAATTTCTCCTTGCTTACAAGTAGACCCAGAATAGACACCATCTCCAGGGCCTTTAGTAACTGGAAGAGATTCGCCAGTGAGAGCAGACTGCAAATTCAACAGCAAAACCGCTTCATCAAAGAAAGCCACGCATCTCATATTATATAGTGTAACTAATGGAAGAAATATCCAACCTGGTCAATTTTCAAAGGATCTCCCTCAAGTAGACGGGCATCAGCAGGAATAATATCTCCAAGTTTGATGCTAACTATATCACCAGGAACCAAAATAGCGGCATCTTGCTCACTCCACCTCCCGTCACGAAGAACCTTTAACACGCTCAAATTCCAATTAATTCAGCTAAGAATATTCTGAAAACACCGATCAGCACCTTTCCACCAAGAGAATCAGCATAAAAACGAAAAAAAAAAAAAGTAAGCGATATACCTTTGATTTGGGGGCCAGGTGCGCCATCAGAGCAGCTGCGGCATTACCTGCATTATTTTCCTCAATGAAACTGATTGTTGAGTTGATCACGAGCAGAGTGATAATACCAACAAAGTCTTGCCAATCCGGAGGCTTTCCCTGTAAAAGGCAAAGCACAAATAAGAGGGCAAGATTTCCAGGAACTGAACAATAATGCACACATAATGCAACTCAAAAGCAACAACTCACTCCTCCGTTTGCAAGAGCAATGGCCATAATCGCAGCAGCTTCCATGACCCATGACAGAGGATTCCACATAAAACCCAGAAACTTCAAGAACTTGCTATCCTGATACACATCGCAAATTACAAAAATTTAAGGGAAATAACAAGAGGGAAATCACCAGACAACGAGAACAATGTAGCAACAGATCATGTCAATGCCTTTTTCTCTTCAAGTTTATTCTGGCCAAAAATGGCAAGCCTCTCCGCGGCTGCCTGAGTAGTGAGACCTTCTCTGCTACATCTGAGATTCTCAAACACTTCCTCAATGGGTATATTTTCCTGCAAAAAAACCCACAAGACACGACCCCAGATGAGAAGAAAAAAAGAACATCAGCAAAGCGAGCTACAACAAAAGCCCGAACTTTTTAGCCTTAGATCCATTACCAAATCCACAGTTTCCTTCAGCACTGCCTCCAACACTTCAGGCTGCTCCGCCATCTTTCTCGAGTTCTTCCTTCCTTCTCTCTCTTTTCAAGGTCCTCAAGACAAGAAAGACCAACTAAAGACTAAGACCCATCAAGAGACAAGGGAAGACGGCCAGAATGCCTCCAAGAACTCCAAGCTGGGAGAGGAACCGAGCGGAAATCCAGAGGACGGAACTCGTTCCGGGCGTGAAAAGAGGGGTTGGAGAAGGAATGAGGACAGCCCACCAACACCAGACCAAATCTACAAGCGAAGAGAGAGAGAGAGAGGGAGAGAGGAAAAGAAACCGCTAGGACTACTAGCAGCAAAAGTAACAGTCGCACTACTCCACAAATACTCTCACCTGTTCTCGTGGATTGACCTAACAGCCCCTCCGGCCTCCGGCGTGATCTCTTACATCTAGAGATTCTAAACGGCTTATTAGTTATTTACCGTTACCTAATAATTTTTAAATGCATATTCACTGTGCATCGTATTGATAATTCAACGTCGGGGAATTTCTCCCCAGACTATTTCTTTTTCTTTTTCTTCTGGAGGTTCATTTTCAAGATTAAGTAATTTCGAGACTGCATAAGCCAATTATATCAGTAATTCTCTTATCTAAAGTATTGATTCCATCGGTCCATATGAATATAAACATTTAACCGAATTCACATACACCGAGTAACACATTACACAGGAAATTACATCATGACATGTAAAAATATCCCATCGCTATGGCATTCATCTCCTTCCTCATATTATATAAGCTCTTATTTCGAGGTTTCTCTTCTTTGCAAATCTTCGTACTTATGAAATTATTTCCATAATCAAATTGGAAATTGATATAACAAAAATGCATTTATTTTCATAAAAATCTACAGCGATTTTATAACATAACATGATTTTAATGATCCATGCCTTTCACCATTTCTCGATTTCGATCAATGTGAAAATTTTCATGCGCCTCCATGACTCATTCAACCCACTCTACAAAGATGATGGGGCAAATTTGTGTGTGTGTGCACAATGTGAACAAGAAATCAAACGATCACGTCTAAATTATTGTCCCGACAATCACATGAATTCCGGATGAAACCTTAATAATTTATGAGCGACCTAGCTTACAATGTACACAATTGACTCTTGAATGACAAATGGCTTTGATGTTAAAGCGCATGAGAACTCTGCCGTCGGAGAGATTAATGTTTTGCGAACCTTCACAAGGGCACCAAATGGTGAATCTTAGTACCAACGTTTCAAGACTCTTAACATATGGAATCGCCAAACACAACATGGGGACGGCTGTGCAACCATGCTCTTTACCTAACCCTCCCATTGTATTTTCTTGCACTCGAATTTATTTATTTATTTATTTTTCATGCCTAGTAAAATAAGGAAAAACAATGCGTTCGGACATTGAATTTTAACCCAATGTGCGATGTCACCTTTGAAATTGTTCAATGTAGTTCCTGAACTATGATGATATTCAATTTAGTCTTTCCGTTTACTCAAACGACGAGTCAGAGGTCATTTGATGAGATTTTTTTAAAATAATGAGTCCATGTGTCTATTTTCAACAATTTACTTTATAAAAGGAAGAAAAATGATTAGGGTGTCAATATATTCATCATCATATGATAACTTGAATTATCATATCTTGATTTTAAAAAGAGTATCTTACTTTAATAATCCACATATAACTTGTTTTTTTATTGTCCATCATCCAAATTTAACGGATTGCAGGCCATGTTAACAGATGGCATTAACTTGAATTAATAAAAAGACGACATTAAGTATTTTTTTATAATTTAAAAACTGATTGGAACACGCGGTAATAATTCAAAGACTATATTAAAAAGATTAAAAATTGAGAGGTATTATTGTGTATTAAATTAAAATTCAAGGACTATTTATACCTTCTCCCATAAAATTGAGCTTGAGGTTGTGAATTAGATCAAGCTCTGGACAATGCCTACGGTCAAGCCTGCACTTATCGCTTAATAAGGATGTAATCGACTCCAACTTATAAAATTCGTGATTATATGCTCTTAGCTATACATCATATCATTGCGAGCAGATCTCACAGTGAATATTCTGAAAAAATATGATGAATCTCCCCTATAATTATTTTATGGAAATTTTGATGTCGCATCTGATAATAAAATGGGCTTAAAGCCTAAAGTAGAAGAATAAACGCCATCGAGCTCACCACCGATTGCTAACATGTATAAAGGTCCAACAGAGCAAAAGTACAATAATGGAGCCATAATCAATGCAGCATGTTATACGGACTAAATTAATCACCTTCTAATAATAATAATATTATTGTTATTTATAAATAACTTAATAAAGGTTATAATATAATCAATTTCAACGGGCAATGTACCTCCTGTTGACAACTCTCTGGCGATAGTATCTGCGTTGGTCACCGGCTCACCAACAACCGCTGCCCTCCTCCTCCTTTTTTTCCTTTTAATTAAGAATTTTGTTGAATTGCGATTTCATTGAACTAACGACACTTGGACAACTCATCGCATCAAAAGGAGGATAAATCGCGCCTATCATTAGATCATGTCGGATTCACATTAAACCGCATTTCAGCTAAATATGATTGAATTGTGGGTCATAAAATATGTTGGATCCGTTTATTTCGTCAAAAAAAAAAGAATGATTAAAAAAATATTTTTCTTAAAAAGAATCATTTAAATAATTATTCAATCAAAATATTTTTATTATTGACGACAATACATATATATACATTTTCACAAATGGTTCAATTATTTCTCGTTTATGTATTTTTATAAGTGATACAAACAATCAATTTTAGAAAAATATTTTCTGAATTATTCATTTTTTGTTAAAAAAACACAGCCTTAATATTTCATCTTTGATGAATAATAGATGAATCGTCAAGCTTTTGCTAATTAAAAGAACAGAAATTTTTTTTTATAAAAAAAACCATTTTACTTCCCTTCTTTAAAATTTGAAGCCTAATTTCTTTCTCATGCTGCAAAGCAATAAATGGGCATTTTAACTAGTAACCGTGACCATGTCATTGCATGCAAAAACGACAAGCTTTTGTTAATATTTGGTGATTGATATCATAATCAATATTAAAAGTGTCAAAATTTAAATGAGGTCCATGATAATTTGCCTACTATTAGGTATTTTTTAGTTTTGTCCCGAATGGAATTATTATTGGGATCGATTTTATTCTTCTGTTCTAAAAATAGGGATATATTTCTGTGCCGATACATTTGTAGAAGACTTAGTAAAAAAACAAATGTTGGTAGCGGTAATTATCGCAGGCGCTCGAAAATTGTGCAATATATTCATTATATGTCAGTTAAATGCATGATAACGGGGGACATGTTTAATTTCATGTCGGTTCATGCTCGGTTGATTTTTGTCTGGAGTTGGCGAGACTAGGGCACATGGCCGGTGCATTACGCGGCCCGAATTGTTTTACAGACTTTGCGAAAAATATATTCTATTTTAAACTTTTTTTTTTTACCCATACATGAATTCCATTATTTTTCTTAAGAACGGATATGGCGACGTATAATTAAGTAGGAAAAATTACGTTATAATAGTAGTGGGAACACAAAAAATTGCCCATAGCTGAGTCGGTTTCTTTGGTGCTTTTCTAAATTTCAAGGCAATTATTATTTTTTGCATGTGACTTGACGCATAGATTGATGTTATCTCTTTTTTTTTATATATATTTTCAAAATAAAAATTCCGCTAGTTTTAAATTTTTTCCGCATAGTTCATGTATAGAGTTGGCAATATTTTTTCAGGCTGAACTTTAAAAAAACTGCAAATCTTTCATATTTTTTTTTTTATACTCACATCCGTCCGTCGAGCCCGACTTTCAGTTAAATCGTATGTTTATATGAGATATTTTCAATATAACTTTTTTTTCTTTTTCTCTGACAGGTGCTTCTAAGATGGCACATTACGTGAGGGACTCCATGGCGGCACCCGATCTAAATGCCAAGTGTCAATTCTACAGCAACACTTCTCGGATCCTTGAGAATACTATACTTAGATTCTTTAAAGACTAATTGATGAAACGTAATTGCAGTGAAATAGCAAGATAATTATAGGATATATATATATTATATCTAAACACAAAATCCCCTGTAATATGATATTAAGAGCCTCTCATTTTTTGTTTTTTCTTATTTGAATAACTTGTTCAGACCTCATCATCCAATAAGATTGAAATATATTGTATGTTCACAAATAAAAAATTAATTACAAACATTCAAATCATATTTATTATCAGTAAACGTGTAATGAATAATTGACATAATAATAATAATTCTTATCAGAAAACAGAAATGGTCACTGATTTGAGGATAAGAAAATGTTCATTTTAGCAGGTGGAGCGTCGAGCATGAACTACCCCATCGACCGGCTTCACGGACCGATGATAATTGCCCTGAAAACCAAGATTCTATTTTTCTATCTTTTTTTCCGCGTGACTCACGTCAAAAAATTTATAAAAAAAAGAAGATCTTTTGCTTTTTGGACTAGAAGTATTTTTGTCACGGAAAATCAGGCGCCAGCACGTGGCTACATGGAAATTTGCTGGCTGGAATCATTCAAAATCGAATATATTATGTGTATATATATATTTTTTATTTTATTTGACGAGAGGTCAAAAATGATCGTATCAGAATCCGACACGCCTGCAACTTCTCGAGCGTCGGTCCAAAGTTGGCCGTATCTCTGTTTTTATGATAATAATGATAAGGATTTGATGCCACCGAGGAAAAGCCGAAAGACGGAAAAAAAAATGCACCAAGTAAACGGATTCCCAAAGTAACTTTAATGACCTTTAGAAAAATTAAAGGGAACCGCTTTTAAATTAAAGAATAAACTTTACTCAAGCAAAAGCGGAAGACAACTTTCGAGCAAAAATCAAGTCTGCCGAAAGCCTGTCCGAATTGATTTTGATTTTTTTACTTTTTTATTTATATTAGATTTTGCTGTCCGCGCATTTTAGATTTCCTTAACCTTTCGGATTTTTTATAACACCCAAGCGTCAACGCATGGGTTCACATGTGATTCTTTTTTAATTTCTCTAAAATTTGAATTATATTTTAAGCTTCGATGAGAAAGGAATAAACATGCCTTTTTGCTTTGGCTTAATGCCAGCAAACGTACTATATGTTTAGTCCAAAGTCTTGTATTCACCGCTGGAAATTGAAAGCATGAGAATCATTTTTCTTTATCATACAAAATCTCCAATCTGATGAGGTATAACACTGGCCGTTGCTAACGCAAGACATGTTTTGCGTTCTCTCATCAAAAGAATGAAATTGTTTGAATTCGTGTTGGAATTTCACTCTTGCTCAATTACCTTCGCCACGAGGAATGGTCACATTCTCTTTTTTGATTTCGTTTTCGCTCAAAATCATTCTCAATAATTTATCTTTCAATTTGGTAACGCTGTTGATGTTTAAAATCAGAAAGAAAATAACAATGGAGTGTTAATGATGGCCCAACCCCAATTAAGGTTGTTCGATTTGTATTTATAGGAGTGATTAATTACGGTTAGAGTACATATTGAAAAATAATCACTGAATGGCCCTATAATACATATGAATGACACATCAATACTCCCCTCAATTCTTAGTAGGTGTAACAACCGAGAGATTTGATCTCGATTGCATGTGACACGGACTAGGTAATCCCCTAGTGAAGACATTTGCTAGCTACTCCATTGTAGGCATGTAGAGAACACATAAATCACTGGAAACAACCCACACCGCATTATCTCCTTGTAGGCACGTTAGGAGGTTGGACTAGGGAAGAGAAGAGAGGCAGATGAGAAGCTTGAGGGCCAAAAGAGCTAGAAGGAAGGGAAGATTGATTTACGGGACTAAAAGATGAAGGATTTTGTGAAAAATAAAAAATTCTCCTCATCAAACCAAACATGATGACCGATAAAGATATGACCACTTGACTGATCAAGCTAATGATAGCCTTTGTGATTCTACACGTACCCAAAAAATACACATGACACAAAATGTGGTGCCAACAGCGGAAAAGGATAAATATCAGATAATACAACAAAGGGAAATCGATTAATAGTGTAAACAACGGTGAAAAGAGTATCATCTCAATATGAAGAAGGCATATATTATGGATTAATAAGTTTCAAGATGTTTTGACTAAGTGTCTAATTTTGCATTCTTACAAACCATTTTGAGATGGGGTATCTAGACAAGAAAAACATTGAATACAAACATTTTCACATATGTATGTTTGGAACAAAGTATTGGTATATTTACCTCCCTCGTCAATTTGTAAAAATTTAATATTGGCATTACACAAATTTTTGATAAAATAACAAAAGTAATGAAAGTGTGTAGGCATTTTCAAATTTTTATGGTGAAGACCCAAGTGAACCAAGAGTAGTTATCAATAAAATATTTGAAATCATAATTGGATAAATTGGACTCGTCCATACATCAAAATAAATTGCAACTAAAGGAAAAAATGCACTGTGATTAATGGACTCAAAAAGCAATTGATGAGATTTGCCCACAAGATAGGATTCACAAGATACCAACATATAACTAGAATTGCAAACAAGACTCAATACTTATTTGTCGATATGGCCAAGGAGAGCATGCCAACTAATGAGTGAAGCTCGGGAAGCCACGATAGGATGCTAGTGAGATAACACCAATGAGTTGGAAATCTAATAAAAACCATGAGAAGAAACATATTGGGGGAAAACTTTCTTGGTTCATTGGCTCTTCAAAGAAAAGGATGAACCATTAAAATCAATAGCACGAGAATTTTATAGCAAAGTTGAGTAAATGAGAGGAGATCATGAGCAATATTAGGGACATGATAGACAAGAGATAATAGTAAACATCGAGAACTAAAATGTAAAAAGGCTTTACCAACTTGCTTAATAAGCAATAGATGATCGTCACCAATTGAAACTTTCATCAAATTGTAAAAGAGTTAAGGATTTAGGATTTAACCAATATCACTAGTCATGTGTGTTGACGCTCTGCTATTAAGTTACTGTATTGGATTAAAGCACTGATCGCGAAGGTTGAGAAGAAGTCTAACAAATTAGTAGCAATGAAGGCATGGTTGAACTCTTGTCGACATTGTAGCGTAGTGTATCCCCATTATAGATTTGACAAGAAAGATGAGGCCTAGAAGGGTGAATGGTGGAATATAGCGTCTTGAACTACCACAAGGCCGATCAGGGGAGGTGGAGGAGCAACAACCTTAAAGGGCCAAGAATGACTGTGAATTGAACCGATCATAAGAGGATTGCCGACCTAATTGATTGCCCGAGAATTGGTCCTTGACTGAATCTTCAGTCTCTAGAATTACGTCCCACTCGAGCCCCTCAAAATGATGGATTGGATGAAGTGGCATGACCAATCAAAGCATGATAAATATAACATGAAGATGAGACATTCGATTTTCGGAGAAATCGTTCTTCTTAGATAAGGAGGAGATCGATGATCACCGAATGAAGGTATTGTAAAGTTGTTGGTGACCATGGTTAAGGGCTTGAATCTCCAAGTCCTTAGTTGAGACGGAGCAATTGATTGTAGCGAAAGAGTTCGTAAATGATTTTAGATGTCTAAGGGAGTTAGACATAAATTGATCGGGTTTCTTATTGGCATTCTATAAATCAAATTTTAGTCTAAATTCCTTGACCGTGCAACGATCAGTAAAGCATCATCTAGAGTGAGCCAAATCTCCCAAGATGACTGAAGGTCACAAACTTCTAGAAAAATTTCAATTGTGAGTGTCAAATTTATCAAGCTATGAATGCATCGATCTGTCTTGATGTAGGTTGAATATGAGGTATTGACTACCACAGTACCGTTATGATCATTGATTAACTTTGGTGGACATGGAAAAAACTCATCCACATAGCCCAATAGATCATTGCATATTAGAATATATTTAAATTGAGATTTCCGCAAAATATAATTATCTACATCAAGCTTGATAGAGACAAGACTTGTGACGTTGGGAAGAAAATGGGACGACGAAGTTGATTGCATAATTGCAATTTGAGCATCGGCAAAAATGAGAGAAGTAGAGAAAAGGTGAAAGTGAGTCCAATGTTGATGAGAGGTGATGAGAAATTGGGATTATCGGAAAGAGAAGTTGATGGCTAAAGAGACGGTAGAGAAGAAAAAGAAAGATTTGGACGTGTATAGGACATTGTTAAGATAGCAATTGAAGGGCATGTTGATTTAGCGTAAAGATGTTGAAAAATTTGATGGGTCTTCCTATTCTTATGCCATTTAAAATGTGAGAAAATAATGGCAGTGCTTATGACAACTCAACCATAATTAGGATCAAATAATATGTATTTGCAGGAGTGCTTAATTATAGTCAAGGTATAGACTGAAAAATGATTACCAAAAGATCCCATAATACATATAAACTTCACATTAATAACATCTAATTTGCAAGGTAGCTTCAAAGTCTTCAATTCAAACATATGAAATCTCCAAAAAGGAGCATGTAATATGAAATCTACAATAAGATTCTTTTTATACTTGTGTCATGTTGTATAAATCTCTCTATTTATCTGTTCATGCCACTTGACCAAACCATATCATGCACGTTTTGTCCGTCAATGTCCAAAAGAGTGAATGATCTGATGATATTTAAGTTAAAAAATTGGAAGTTGACCCACCCCCAAATGCATTAATATGGCAAAAGAACATTAGGAGTGTCACAACTTTCGTACGGTGCTCATTTTGGTACCAAAATTATTTTTTCGCTCACTTGAATGTCACAAGTTTAAAAAAACGTTTACTTTAGTGACACTTCTGATTCGGCCACCAGAAAAGTTGACATGTGCCAGGTGGATGATATTTTAATATATTTATTAATTTTTTAGAATTTTTTTTGCTTTTTTTTTTCTTTAGGATTGGGCGAGGGTCACCTCGCTCTCGACTGTGAAGGCCCGGGGTGAGGCTGTTGGAGCTTCGAGGGTTGGCAAGACCCTCGCTAGCCACTAGCGAGACCGCGACCACCTTTGCTAGCCACTGGTGAGGCTGCAACAATCTTCAGCAGAGGCCGACGAAGCTTCGATGGTCTCGCCCTGGGCCTTCGCGGCCAAGGGAGAGGCAGCCCTCGCCCAATCTAGGTGAAGGTTCCATGGCAGCCACATTAGCTTTTCGGTGGCCATGTAAGCTTTTCTAGCGGTCAAATCGGGAGTGATACTCAAAAAGTTTTGACACCAAAAGTGAACGTCGTACGAAAGTTATGACACTTTTAGTGTTCTTCTGTCCATTAATATTTTGGTGATAATTTTCAAAGGATCGTTCAATGGGCGTGTATCCTAATCTAATTTGTGAACTTGCATGCGGATGGAGAACTCAGTCTTGAGAAATTCAATATACCTTTCGGAAAACGAACGCATGGTTGATTAATAGATCATAGGGTTTGGTACACTACAATAATATTACAATTATTAATTAATCGAACTGTCTATCTATACAAGTAATTGGTTCGTTGGGTACCTACGCGATAAGTCTCATCGTATCGATTTCTCGTAAGATCTAAGACAAAGCATATAAATACGTTCAAGACAGGTCCACGAAAATCGGACAGCATTCGACCCGTCTCTCGGGCGGTCGTTCGGCACAAAGGAGGGGAAAAGCCACAGGCACGTGTCTCGTCGCGCGGCGCAGAACGTGGAAGGGCTCGCTCTGAGTCGCCCGAAATAATTTAAAAAAAAAAATACATTAACATTAAATTAATTCTTTTCTTTTTTGACGTGTTTTACCCGCAATTATTGCCAATCGGGAGAAAAAAAAAAAGACGAGAAAAAGTAATCGCGTCACGTGGGACTTGTCCCCCCGCATCTCCGCTTTGACGAACGTACCGTCCGTACTCATTTCCGTGGTACCTCCTTTGACGCTTTTGCCCCTCCGCCGCGGCGGAATTCTATGATGCGACGCATCCGCGTCTTCTTTCGTGGAACCCCGCGATCGCTTGCGTCCAATTGAGATCGCCGTGAATCTTGACCTTTCTTTTTCCGCCGCAAGCTCTTCGGGATCTCTTGACAAATTGATACCAAATTCCGGAGCGATGGACGTAGCGTTTGAGGTTCTTATATTTCCTTTCTAAGGACGAACGTACGTAAAGGTTCTTTGCGAAACACATTTTAAGGCACACCTAACGGGGGTCGAGGGGCCATGATGCGAAGGATGATCATGGGACTTGACAAATAGGTGGACCCCAACTAGGTTTGGTCGAGAAAGTTAAACAGTATTGATTATAGGTGGGTTCGAATGAGGATTTTTGGGTCCAATAGAGGATCCATCTATCGGTTTGATTAGGCACAATTAGCTAGCTAGTGCTTGCCGTGAGTGAAAGCTTAATTTAGTAATTTATAACGAGGACGTTGTTAACGATTGTCGCCTAAGATACTAGTTAAGTTTAGCTAAAAATAGAAATAATGCTGTTCAAGACAATTTAGAAATGAGAATTGTATATCTTTCGGTGGAGCTATTTGCGTTGAATAAGGAATTTTACATTTTCAAAGCATATTCATTAGGGCCTAAACCAGTGCCCTACCCAACACCCTTTGAACATTTCTCCATCCACATTTAATGATGTGGAAAATTTTACACGCCGGTGTGCGCTTAAACGCCATGCAATTTCATCCTTTTTAATGACGAAATGGCCCACCACGAGTAAATAAATTCTTTTCGCATCCGAATCCATCCCCTAAGTCCATAGACCCAATGAGGTGTCGGCTAAAACTTAGCTTAAAATGTCAAACATGAGATCATTTTATGCCACACAACGCGCGAACGAGATAATGCAAGTGTGCCGGATAGTCACACGGGTCCTTATCTTGGACACTTTATTACTGAGGTCCCGTGATCATTGGATTGTCCAAATGAACGAATCTTTCGGCCCGTCATCGAGAATTGTCGAAATATTCACGAGCTCCGGCATCTTGTGCGTGTGCAAGAAGTGTAAAAGAGAAAAAATTGCACTTGGATACGCCGTTTCGAAAAGGGTGGCTCGATTTTTCCGAGGAACGCTGAAAACAAACCAACCCTGTACCCCCAAAGATGTCGAAGCCGCGACGAGCGGCCGTTCAATAGGGACGAGAGAGAGGGGAGGGACACGATCACGTGGTCATAAATTCGAGGAGAATAGAAATCATCAGATCACGGGCCCGAACAGGGAGTCTAATCTTCAACCTTCGACCGAGCCCCTTCACCTCGCATTCACTCGCCCCGAATTTTACGATCCGTCTATCCTAATATTTTACATAAATCAGATATGTCTTTCCGTTTGTGTCGTGACAACCGAACCTCTTCATGGGTTGCCATGTACTTCGAAGCTTGGAGCCATGCCCACCGACTGAATTTAGGACGCCATTCCTGAGAAAGGACACGCGTGCTTCTCCATTAAGCTGACAAGAAAACGGAGCCGGTTCGTACAAGCCCATAAAGGGCAAAAAGAATTATAAAAAAAAAAAAAAAGAGAGGGAGAGAAATTTGCGGCAGGGGTAGTCCTTCGCACGAGGGTTTCATTGCCTTCCGAAAATCAGAAAGAAGTTTTTATGTACGAGTTGTAATTGTAAAGGACGCCCTGGCCGCACCATGACTCTTGAACCAATGAGGGCCATCGTTACCGAGAGAAAGCGAATTTTCAAGTATCTCACCTCAGAGAAAATGACACAAATAACTATTATATTTCTATTCGCTATATGATATCATCCACGGACCTTTAATTTATCTCGTACGATTTTTAAATTTTGATATAATATTCAATGTCGTCTATTGACTTTTAATTTGTATAATATGATCCATGAACTTCGATCTAATACCTATTAAACAAAAGTTCAATAGCAATATTTTATATTGAATCAAAGCTCCTGAATTATCTAAATTATTATCTTGAAAGTTTAAGTCGGACCAGAAAAGACAAAAACAAAACAAAGGGAGGGGCTTTTGTTTTTTTTTTAATTTACTTTTAGGAAAAGGAAGATAGTACAGTAGGTGAGTCATGAGGCATTGAGGATAAGGATATACGGAGGCCGCCCCACGTTAGGCATCAATTATTGGGGGGCGCTTCGGCAGTACACAGTGGTGAAGAAACCGTCGTGTAAAATAAGGCCAGCATTTTCTGTGCCTGCCCATAAAAGTTTCTTCTCGTCCATTCGGTTCCATTTAGAAGTGTGCATTGCATAAGATCATAAGATGGATGAAAACAATGGAAATGGGCCTCTAATGTTTTTAACCTCTTCGCCCCCATCACTCCATTTAATGCTCGCCCTACACCCTTCACATGCCGCCCTCTCCCTCATGCCCCACCCCCACGCGTTGTCGGCGGCGGTTGGCTCCGGGACCGGGCGTGCTGGACTGGACTAGACGCCCCGCGTGATCTCCTCGAGTCGGGGTGACAGGTCGATCGGGTGCAATCTCGACTTGGATCGACTCTCTATATTTCGTCTTCTCTTTTGTCTTTTCGATTCATAAAGTATGATATGATATGATTTCGTTGATAATTGAAATGAGAGAACTCATGAAAAGAAAATAATCAAAAGGAGAGGGCAAATCCCATTAAAGGGACATGGACAGTGTCGTGAAACAACTTGTGATTTCACTTTCTTCAGGAAAGTGATATGGCGGTGATAATTCATGAAGATAATCCCGTCACGACTGTATAACGTTCAATCAAATGAATCGTGCACTCTACCATCTCATTTCACAAAGCTTATCCTCGCATACACCATTCAATCGGGCAGCTTGTCGTGTGGAGCTCATCTAATTCAAGGGCTCACACGCACCGAGCACATGTGCACTTCTTGCATGCGAAAACAAAAAAAATCTTAAAAATTTACCAATAACCCTAGCTTGTCTATTCAAGCCCCCACCCCCCCCAAAAAAAAATCAAAGAAAGGGAAAATGGCATTGAAGTTGGAGCTTTCGATGTGCGACCGAACCATCCAAAAAAGCATTGAAATTGAGGATTATCATGTTGTGGCGAGTGGACTGTTTGGTTTGTCCATTTTCTGGAAAAGTAGAATCTCATTTTTGATATTCATGGACCACACTCATGCCTTCTCTTCCCTCGTCCTACTCCTAACTTAGCTTTTGCCATTTTTTTTTTTAAATATAATTTTGGGTTAGGTGGGGTTGCTTTCTCCCGTCCAATTACGACAGCTAAAGTAAAGATATGATCTTCTTCAAAAGCATACAAAAAGTGCCCACTCTTCCCTTTAGATATATACAGCGATGAGCCTTTGAAAGTGAGTTGGACCGTCACTAATTCTCATGTTGACATGCATGAAATCAAGACATAATAAAAAAGGTGAAAAGCCATGGCCCTCCTCAAATCCCACTAAGTGAGAAAAAATAAAGATGCATGTAGACGAGAAAAAGATGAGAATAGACGTTGATGTATCTAACTATGTTTATCTATATTTGCATGCCTGCGGTGAGAGATGTTTTTTAATGAGACCGCGTGCGCACTAATCGAGAGCAGTTGGGTTTTCATCCGAATTTATCATACATATGTTCATGACACGAGAACTTTGTTTATTTTCTCATTTGAATTGAATAATTAGTGCACGTATCATATAGGTAAAAATAGGGATTAGGCCAAAGAAAAAAAAGGGTAATGCAACAGCCGTCCTGATTCGTGGAGCTAGTAGCCGCACTTAATATCTATGGACGGCATTACAAAGGCTTGAAGGCACTTTTGGGCGGGCTTAGACAAGTGCCGAATAGTAATAAGGCCAATCTGGCCTAGCCCCAATGGGCCGAAGGCTAGCCTGCCTGGCTAACATATTTCTTATATGTTCTTTACTTGATAAGATATATGGATACTTTTTTACGTACTGACTAATTTTAATAAGTGTCAAAAAATTGTTAATAGAAAATTTGACCGTTGACTTCTTTTGGATTACTTCTTAGTAGTTTATCGAGACTCACTCAATCTTGGTGCCAGTTCACTTATCATAGGGAAAATTACAAAAAAAAAATTATAAACTTATTATACAAATGCCAATTCAATCTTAAACCTATAAATTTGGTTAATTTAGTCCAAATTTTTGATAATTTAGTCATTTCGGTTAATTTTGATAGGAAATCGTTGACATGGTGTGACAATCGGTGTGATGGACAACTCTTGCAAAAATTTTATTTTTTTTATTTTTTTTACTCATTGTGGCCAGCGAGAGTCATCCCTCACCGAACATAGCCAAGGCTTTCAAGAGCTTGCAAGCCCTTGCTTAGGGAGGGTCGTAGACCCATAATGACAAAAAAAAAAAAAAAAAGAATTCAAAATTCAGTTTAATTTTTTTTTTATAAAATTTTCTATGCCGGTGCCGACCGTCGTTTTGGATGGATGACATCCATGTCAGAGTCTAGTGACTCGCTATGCTCCATAATCTCGAGTAGCATAAAGCTAGGCCTGGCAAGTCATTTATTTCTAGGCCCGCGGCCTGTCCCACTAGACCTACTCATCCCTCACCCGACCGGTCAATTCTAATGATGAGAGGACATGATCAAGAAGTTTTTGAGCAACAGGGTTTTGGTGGATATGGAAGGGCAACAGTAATAATGTTCCTAACAATTAATGAACGGCTTTTCCTTATGCTGATCATTTATGTGTAAATGACCTTCTTCATATTGATTAAGTAGAAAAACAAGTCATTAGAGAAGAAAGGACAGAGAGGTCGTAGTGCATACGTATCCTGATTGATCTGATCAAAATTATTTTATCTAGCACGTTGTTCTGAATTAAACGAGAAAGATTCCAACAACAAGTCACTGACAATGACATTCGAATGGGAAACAAACAGCCTTAGTTCAAGTATCCAAAACTCAAATCATGTTTGTCAGCCCTGTTTGAGATATCCACCAGTCTTGCCGCCTCCGCCATTGATTGTCATGTTCACCATATCAAACGCCTTCTTTCTTCTGCACTTTGTACACTCGATGAATTCCCTTCAGTATCTGATCATATTTTCCCAGCTCTCTCCTTCGAATCCTATGTATTGCAAAAAACTCGCAATCAAATTTTCTTTCTCTTAATCGGGGACGGCCTTTGCGCTCTTCCACTTCTACATCTTCTTCATCTATATTACCAACATGAGTAAATGAACTAAAACCGTGTACGGAAATCATCAAGTTTAACAAATTAGAAAGTGTTTCCGGAACTTACGCGATAGCATCATCTTCTGCGGCTGCCACATTGGAGGACATGATGGGCACAATGCAAAACGAATGATGCAAATTCCCAAGAGAGAGTCAATTTTTGAAGCCATCTACATGCATGTAGATTGTATACCGAATCAATATGATCCGCCTTTCATATATTAACTTGTGAGAAAGCATCAATGCCGGTCTACATGGGGAATGATTTAATATAATTGCACATACGTATGTAGAAGATCACAAAAGTTGACGTTTTCCTTTTGTTGTTATTGCTTACCCTAAATAAGATTAAAGTAGATAAATCATCAGAGTATGGAATGAATTTTTGACGTGGTGGCGGCTCTTGTTGGCGGGGGCCAGTTCATACTTGGTAGAAAACAACTTGAAACGTGTAAAACAAATAAAATAAAAATAATTGGTTTAGGGGAGGACACACCTATAAGGAGAAGTTTCATATAAGCAAAAGCCTGAATTGTTACGTACGACCGACTTTTGTTAGATTAAACTACTAACTAATTGTGGAATATCAATTGCCAATTGAGTTACTTATCAAAGTTTTATTATTTACCAGTTTTATATTGAGTTATCAACTTTTATTTGCATCGATTAGCAACCCATTAGAATTTATTATCTCTTTTTAGAGATTGCTAACTCAAATTAGTGTGACTCAAAACTTTTTCCCCTTTAAGTTTCCACATGGTAATGGGTATTAATTCTGACTTGAGTTACTTACCGGTTCGTTTATTATTTTTTTAATTTCTCGACATTTCTTATGGTTTACATGTTTTTTTTTAATGGAAACTAACAACTTAATCAGAGCGACTTTCAAAGTTTTCCTCAACTAAGTTACCGATTAGTTTTATGTTAACAACTTTCATTTTAGTTACGTAATAAGTTTACTTTTCTTTTAATTGCCAATTATTCTTATCCTTTATCAAATTTTTACCTTGGTTAACTATACCTTAAATTTAACAATCCTTAAATAAAGTTACCAATCTAAATTCGTGTGATTTGCCAAGAGATTAGATTCCAACTAGATTTGAGTTACTTACCAACATTTAATTATTCATGTTAACTGAACAACTTTTTTTATATAATTATAAACTTTTATTTGCCTTGATTAGCTAGCCATTAAAATTTACTAACTCTTTTTAGAGATAACTAATTAGCATGACTTACCAACTTTTTTCCCTTTAAATTGCTAATTCTTTTGAGATTTTTGGGGTCGTCACTGTTATTCGAGTTACTTACCGATATCTATTTGGTTCTATTAGTATGTCAACTTTTCTTCCTATTTACAACTTTTTCTTTTCTTGGAAATCACCAACCTTAATTAGAGAGTTTTACCAATTTTTTTTCGATGAGGTTAGCAACTGGTTTTTTGCTTGTCAGCTATTTTTTCTTTATTTTTACCAAATTTTATTTACATTATTTAACTAAATCTTAAATTTATCAGCTTTCAAAGGAACTGCATATACTCCCCAAATTGTCATTGACTTTCATTAAGCGAAGCATCCTATCGAGGGAATATTCATTACATTTCTTATTGGTTGATACAAGAAAGTCATTAATAACATGCGTCTATACCCTTTGGCGGGATTATACAGTAACTTTGTCCGAGTTAACTTCTTCGCCGTCACCTGCAAGAGCAGTGTCTTCACTGCCTTTGTACTTATACCACCTAGCGCACATGATGAAGTAAACTAGATTCAAGCCCACCACTGCAGTAACCAAGTAATAGAAATAGTCCAGCTTCGCCTTGTTCAGATCTTGAGCCAACCATCCACCATTTCCATCACTTCCTCCACCAGTGGTTCGGTGAACAATGGATATGAGGAAACTGCTCAAGTAACTCGACCCAGCAAAACCCAGGAAGGTGAAGGACCCGCCGATGCTTCTCATGTTCTCTGGGAACTGCTTGTAGTAAAACTCCACAAGAGCAATCACCGTGAATGCTTCAGATATGCCCACAAGAGTCAGCTGAGGCACTAACCATAGCCCTGACATAGAAGAAATTGCACCTCTTCTCGGGTCAAATCCGATGGGCTTTGAGAGCGCCAGAGTTCTCCTGTTTGCTTCGACGATGCCCGACACAATCATAGTGACGACGGCTAGTACCATGCCAAAGCCCATCTTCTGAAGGATTGTGATGCCACCTTCTTTGCCGGTGATTTTCCTTAGCCATGGGACTAGGACTCTGTCATAGAAGGGGATCCAGACAGTGAGGCCTATCATGTTGAAAATGGAGTAGGACGCGGCCGGGATCTTGAAGCCCGTGTTTCCAAGTCGCCGGTCGAATTGAAGTGCTTGGAAAACGGCGTACGTCTGCTGCTGGATTAAAGCTAAGTTGTACACCATGGCTGATACCCAAATGGGGAGGATTCTCACCACACACTTCACCTCTTCCACCTGTTGAATGCTGCAGAGACCCCATGGATTGGCTGCTGATCCGTCTTGGTTGATTTGGTCCTCTGCGGTGATGATAGCGGCCTTGTCGAGGAATCTACATAAAACGTCAAAACACCATTTAATGTCAATGAACATCAGAAGTTCATAACTCGACCTGCCGTCTACGTTCCCATCCAAGCATATTTTTGGACTAAAGATGGAAAAAGCAAGCTACCATACATCTTTCTTTTGTAACTCTTTACCTTGTCAATAAACATCAGAAGTTCAGAACTCGACCTGCCGTCTACGTATCTTATGAGATTCCGATCCAAGCATTTTTTTGAATAAAAATGGAAAACGCAAGCTACCATACTCCTCTTTCTTTTGTAACCCTTTGAGAGGTTCTATAATCTTCAATTATCAACATTTGGATGCTCAAATTTTATGGCCTGAAACACAGTCCACGAGGTTTAACCTTAACCATTTTGAGTACCCCGATCTAGTTATCCATTTGCCTCCCAACTCGCCAATTAAGTGCATCGTCCCGAGTGAGCTGAGCTGCTTATGTGGTTGGGCTTGGGTCAAGGCGGGACGAACTCGGGTTCGCAACATTGTCAAGTTGCAATATTTTCCTACTGACTGAACGATGTACGTCATCAATTTTGTATTTTGGTGCTACCTCAACCTATCAAACTAGGGCCTACTGAGTCCTTATTGAAGAGAGCTAATCAACCATCGGATGTTAACCTCTCTTTGTTTGCATATTCGCTGCCCGCTGGTCAAAGAGCGTGCTAGAATAATGGGCGGGCTTGTCGGATATAGCAAATTGTGAACCCATGATCAGGTTTATCTGGTGAAATGATTATTCTCTGCCGGAGGAGCAATCATTTCACCTTTAGAATACTCCTCATAACTGGAAAGAGGTTGTCTTTCTCTGATTTCTGTTAGGTAAGATGTCAAAACTCTAGCTGACAAGTGGCGTTGATATGACAATCTAGGGGACAATCATTGAAGTGAGGACAGACTGTAAATTATTGTAAGAACAATGTAATGTGCAATTTTTACCCAGTTTTATGTGCATAACAGGAAGATTCAGGCAATAATTGACTCAGCTGCAGTGTATGCCAACTTAAACAATAATTGATTTAGCTGCAGGGTATTTACTATCGAAGTTCAAACAAAATGACGATCCGATCAAAATGTCTTTCAGTGATGACCAATTTAACTGGATCAATACTTAGTTCCGATTTTAGGCTGCTTTTCTCCTTGTTAAACGTTGGGACAGCGATTGGATCATCTCAGACAGTATGCTCCTCTCATTAGGCTTCTAGATAGTAATTCTCAAGCCTCTGTGATCAACATGTAGACGTAGTATGCCTTGCAAGCTTATTGTAAACGCTGCCAAGGACTGTAGAAGAGCGTAGCTAAAGGAAATCTGCAGGAAATCCGGAGAGATTACCTGAATTGATCAGTGCGGGAAAGCTTGGAGTTGATAGAGCTGTAGGGAATGTAATCAAAAAGGGAGAGACAAGGTTGAGATTGAGAATGTAACGTCAACTTCCTCTTCTTGATCGAAGCCACTATCACCCGCAACAAGCTGGTCAAGGGGCTACCTTCTGGTTTCACTTTCACAAAAATTCTTGAACCCGTGAAGAAGAGTAATAGAGAAACGAACATAAGAAATGCGGGAATGGCTAACCCCCAAGCCCAACTCACGTCGGACTGCACATAAACGATGACGGTCAACGACATCATCACGGCGAAAGTGTAGGTGAAATAGTACCAATTGAAGAAGCTGGTAGTTCCCTTCCTTCCGGATTCTGAGTTGGGATCGAACTGATCAGCACCAAATGCTAGATTACATGGTCTAATACCAGCACCACCAAGCATTAGCAGACCAAAACCACTTAGTAGGAAAGCCATTTGCCACGCATTAGCACTGGGGCATGTACTGTTCTTCTCTGATCCACAAGGGAGGATGCATCTTTGGAATTGCAGCTGTTAGAGCAAGTGCAAGCAATCCCTTCGGAAATAAGGTAAAAATTATGTCAGATTCCGATTATTTTTCTTCTGGAATTTTACTTGTATAGTGTTCATGAGCAAAGAAGGCATAATCTTTTTATCTCGGGTTATTCTAGTGCGCTTCAGAGATTAGGGTATCAAAGATAGTAAAAGATTTGTGAAAACGAGTTAAATAATGCTAACGTAGCTTGACATCGAACTTAACGAGTATATGTTACCTAGGAAAAAGCAAGTCATATAGACGTAAAGATGCTTGCATGTGTGAAAAAGAGAATTGGCATCGTTACCAGAACTGAGCAAATGGTGGCAAACACTAGCGTCTTATAGCGCCCAAAGTAAGTGTCGCAGAGGAAAGCTCCAAGCAAAGTGGCGAAGTTGGTGGTGCCATTGAAGATGTTGATGAGATTAGTAGCGGTGATGCTCTTCATGTTGAACACAGAAGTTAGATAGACCAATAGGTTGGACAAGGTTCCGATCGTCCCGAGCTTCTCAAAAGTCTCATTTCCTGCACGTATATCAGATTAGAACCTCATGATTCTGAAATTTTCGCAGTGGTCATGCGTGTATATAACAGAAGTCACTAGTTATTATCATATACCTATGACAAAAGGCATGGCCTTCCATCCACTGTAGCGAACTTTATGCGTCTCATCGGTTGCGACGCTCTTCTCCTTCTGCTCCATTGTTTCGACCTTTAGAACCCCCTTGTTGTGGTGTCCAAGTTCAGACGCTGGAGAAGCTCAATTAGCGCACAACAATGTCATTCAGAAACGGATATTTATATACTACTGCTCTTGATCGGCATACGTCGTACTAGACAAACAAATAAGTTCACCTTTTCCTTTTGGTTTCGTTCTGACCATTGAACCACGTGCTCATTAGATGCTGACCAGCTGACATGAGTATACAAAGCTTTTAAAGTTGGAAGCACGGCTGTAAAACGTTCCACTTGTCTTGTGTTTGTATGTGGTACTGAAATTTAAGATCCATGAAAACGGGCAATTATTCCGAATAACTCCAACGCTAGTTCTGGTGGAGAATGGAGGATAGTGAATCTAGTGATCATCAAGATTCTGATTCTACTCAATCCATCAACATCTTCACCAATAAACGGTAACGGGGAGTCAACAAGTCACCGTCTTCTGACTCAGTCAGAAAAATGACTACCGCACGAAATATTTTAGTAAGTCTGCACGCCGTTCAAGCCAATGGCTCCGCAAGGAAAAAGAAACACATCGTGAAACTAAATTGCTCGGTCGGACTGATCATTGTCGAAGCAAATTAGGACGCCGACCCAGGAACAGAAGCATTAGAGTGTGAATCTAGGGAAGCAAAAGCATGATACTCCACAAGATTCAGCAAACAATTACTCTCTACTGCAACATTAAAAATCTTTCATGACTCAAATTTTGGCATAGCCCACAAACAACTCTTACTACTTCCTGACAACTACAGAAATGCTTAAATACAACAATAAATCATCAATTGTCAGTCAGATATACAGGTAAAAGATAATTTCTTTCAAAGATTTTACATATGCATTGACTAGCCAGCCTTCATCGTTGCCAAGAAACTTAAAAACCCGACCCAGACCTCCCACTCCATAGCAGCCAAAACCCACCAAATCGAGCTCGTCGAACACAAAAACTGGCAACGACTCTCCAAAGCTTGTGCTTTAGGCTTAAGATTTCCAGTTAGTACAAGCCCACAAGGCACACTTTGATCATCTGAAGAGCTTATAGTTGACATGTGCCTTTTCCTTCGACATTTGAAATAAAAGGACCACTCTGTGGGCATGCAAAAAGGAAGATTGCAAACCATTTTGATTATACCACAACGGACTGTCCAGTAAGAGCATCATGAAGATGCAATGAACCATCTTTCATCAAGTTAAGACTCAAGCTCTTGAATCTCTCCCTTGAATATTGCCGAGACGCCTTTCGCCAATCCGTTCCAGTTTTCATCATTGCAACAAATTCTTCATAGCTAATACGCCCGTCCTGGAAGGAGTTTGACAGAGATTAGTGCAAATCAAAAGATGCTGCAAATGCAAGAACAAGCGAAAAGAGATTGTGGTAACTAAGGTAAATTTAAAGTTCTGGCATTTCGCCTTCCTGTCAGCCTCTTGAAATTCCTCTGCGTTTGGATTCTTTCATATGTCCTGTTAATTCGAAATCTCATTGGTCCAAAGAGTATCTACTTTCTTCAACATTAAACTCTCCTTCAGACCAGAGTGACACTTTTTGTGAAAAGAACAAATCGGGTGAAAATATCTCCCCCACCCGGTGATGGTGATGAGAAGGAAAAGGGCAATTGAAGGAACGACACTCTTCTTTGTTCTAGGTATAACTACACAATATGGCCACATCATGGAAAAAAGAAAGGATTTACATGTTTGAAAGTCAAACCAGAAAGGATTTACATGTTTGAAAGTCAAACCTTGTCTGTGTCGACTTCCCGCATGATCTCATTCACGACATCAGCATCCATTTCATTGGATTCATCTGCCAAAGCTTCGCTCAGCTCCCTAATTCAATGTATTTACTGTCATCCTTGTCAAAAAACATAAAAGCTCGGCGAAGATGCTCATCATTCTCCATCCTCTGCAAGTGAATAGTCACTGCAGCAAACTCTCCATAATCCAGCACTCCATTACCATCAACATCAGCCTAAAACAAACATTCAGAAGAGAGTAAGGTGACACCCCAGAAATCTCCTCATCTATCTTAAAAGAGAGAATTTTTCATCGCTTACTAATCTTACTCAGCTATTTGTCTTCTTTAGTAAATGGCCATGTCGGCTTATATGGTCCCAGCAATGATGGAATAAGGTCTTTCTTTGGGGGGTGGGGGAAGGAGAAAAATGATTTAATCCTCACTAATTAAAAGACATTAAAGGTCATGTTAAAAAGAAATTTATCACACATATCACAAGAAAAGTCAGGCCAATGAAAATTTTGATGACTTAACAATTTCCAATTGAAAATTAAGTTCTGAACTTGATGTTTATCCATGCACTAGAGCAACGCTTCAAATAATCCATCTCTCACTTCCTGGTGAAACACAACCTCTCCACTGCTTAAAACCAATTCAGTGCTATCAGTAAACATTCAAACTTCTTGTTCTCTAATCATAGCTGATGACAAGTAGATCTGAGCTAGAACCTCAATCAGAAAGCAAAAGCTGATGTTATGGTCCACTATGATTGGAGATGTGCTTGGCTAAATGGTCTCAGAATCAGATATCAATGGTCTTAGATATGGCAATGTAGGTGCTGGACAAGAATTATAAGTTTGGTCAAGAGGAGACAGACTCCTGGCATGTGAAATAATATAACAATCGCTTCTTAGGTGTTGGCAGCATGGTGGCATGACAACTTACTCTGGATAGTGGTTGATTGCCAAGAAAAAAAATATGAAAAGAGAAAATCCAACCTCTTTTATCAAAATTTAAGAACAGAATTATCCAAGATGACTTTAGAGAGGATTCATTAACAAACATCTTAGAAAAATGGAATGATATTTGCAAGCAACGACACTTCAAGGTAAAACAATTTCCATTAATCGGCATTAACTAAATATAATTACCACTTCCATCAGCATCTTGATCTCTGGTTCTGCCAACTGCGAACCAACCTTCTGAAGCCCAGCCTTCAGTTCTGTATACGTTACCTTGCCATCACTATCAGTGTCCATCAGCGTAAACATCTCTCTGATTACTTCTACCTCTTCTATGGATAAATGCTCTGCAATTACCTGCAAGTCCAAAGTGTTAAAAGAATTAATTGATATAATCTATAGCTTTTTGCTGCAGAAAGAAAAAGGGAGTGGGAATAGGAAGTGATTTAATGTGAATAAAACCTAATTCTTACTCGCAGGGCCTTTTTCTTGAACCTATTCATCACAGAGAACTGCTTGAGCCTTGTCCTCACTATATCTCCTAGTGGGACATTTGAAGCTTTCTTGGCATTCTGAATCCAGGGATGCTCTAGCAAAAAGGAAAAAGTATAATAGGTCCAAGTTCCTTGAAAGCAGACCACTTGGCACTGAATTAAAAGCATAAAATTGTACAAGAAAGTGTGTAGGGGTACGTGACAAGCACAGAAAACATCCAGCCAGCGAACTTTACTTATACTGAGAATAACAAGACCACGAGCATATAACGGAGAAAACAGGAATTGTAGGCATTCTGAAGATGTCCTACAAAGCCCTTGTCTAAGACAGACAGAAAAACAATCTCAGACTTGCCTATTAAGCTCTCAAAATCATGTTCTGCACTGACACAACCTTAAAGGGTTAACCTCTCAAAGAGGTCTATCTAGCTAACTCTGCTTTGTAGGAAAAGAAAATGGCGCTAGTAGTAGTGTTAGGCCTTAAATTAGGCTTATAATCTGCATAAATGAAAATTTTCTTTAGTTCATTCCCAACAAAGGCAAGAAAATAGCCAGATGCAAGTGATACTCCTAGACCCAAGGCCCAAAGCTTCTCTTCCAACAAAAGTGACATGGACAAATCAATTTTTGCTCACTCTCATGTCTACAAGAAAAAACTACCCGCAAGACTAGCATTCCACCCGAAATGATCAAATTAGAGAATTCAGCTTTTCTACTGCCTGAATAGGACTTACCGAGCACCTCCCGAGCAGTTAATCTTTTTCGGGGCTCAGGTTCCAACATTTGGCGGACAAGATTCTTCGCAGTATCTGAAACCTGAGGCCATGGCTCCCTCTTAAAATCAATATTTCCCCTTAAAATAGCAAGAGCAACACCCTGCTCCGTTTCTACAAGGAAGTTTTAAACAGTAAATGTACTTTAATCTTGTGTTCAATTGCTACATTCTCTTTAGTTCAAAGAATACACATCAACAATCAATAAGTTTCTCATCGACGAAGAAAGGGACAAGATTACCTGCCCAAAAAGGAGGAACACCACATAACAAAATGTAAAGAATTACACCGGCGCTCCACACGTCAACCTCTGGCCCATAGTTCCGCTTCAATACCTCAGGTGCCATGTAGTATGGACTCCCTACAATTTCTGAAAATCGCTCACCTGAAATCAATCGCAATCCAACTTCAGCTCTAGAGCCGAAACGATCTCATATTTTCACCGATTAAAATTGGAATGAGCTCACAACCCATTATCTATCCAAAACCCAGTTTCATCTTTTCGACCAAATAACCAGCATACCAGGCTTAAAGAATACTGAAAGGCCAAAATCAATGGCCTTGAGTGCGGAATTCTCCTTCTTGTTTGCAAATAGGAAATTCTCGGGCTTCAGGTCTCTATGCATAACTCCGTTTGCATGACACATTCTCACAACTTCTGCTATGGTCCTTGCGACACTGGCAGCCGCTCTTTCGCTGTAATGCCCCCTCGCAACAATTCTATCAAACAGTTCGCCTCCCTCACACAGCTCCATCACCAAATGCACATTATCATTGTCCTCATAAGTTGCCTTCAGCTTCACTATATTCGGGTGCTCAGGTAGTGTGGACATGATAGCAACCTACATTTTGAAGATGGAAAGCACAATCTTACCCAAGATATACGAGACGAAACATGCAAAGCCAAGAAACTATGAACACAAGAACAAGGATATTATGAAAAAGGAAGAACACACGAACGACACTATGTAAACCCAGATTATATTTTCTCAATATGAGACAACAGAACAGAAACACTCCAAAATCCGGGTGAAAAAAGGGTAAAAGCAGATACACAAACCGAAAATTTGTTACAGAAAGAGGTTTTGAACAAACAAAGAACCCAACATTTGACAAAATTAGTCTATGCATGATACAATTAAGCATTAAATCAACAGAACAACTTGAGCCGAATAAACAAGGAAAGAAAAATATTATATCAACTCGCCTATTTCATACTGGCATGTAATCTAACTAGTAGAAGTTGCAGCTACTCACGAAATCAAGAAACCACTTCCTACGACCAAACAAAGAAATACCCACAACCAAAAGCAGAAAAATTAGAAAGAATAGAACAGAAAAACAAAATCTCTCCCAACTCTCGAATTCAATAAGAGAAGTACCCAAACGAGGGAAATAATAAAAAAAAAAAAAAGAAGCAAAAAGGAAAAACCTTTCCGAGAAAAAGAGCTGAAATTGAAACTGAAACACGGACCTCACGCCTAACATCCTCAATATCAACAGCAGTCCTGAGCTTCCTCTTGGAGATAGATTTGCAAGCGAGAGCTTCTCGGGTCTCTCTGTCCGTGCACAGGTACGTGATCCCGAACTCGCCACGGCCGAGCTCACGTCCGAGCGTGTACTTGTCGCCGATCCGGCTCCGGTGGCTCAGCGGGATCACGTCCTTCAGGACCCGGATCGGCGCGGGCGAGCGGACCGGGTCCTCCGCGTACGGGTTGGGCTTTCTCTCTTGCTCTTCTTCTTGGGGTGCTTGCCGTTGGACTCCTCCGTTGACTCCGGCCTCACGCACGCGTTGCAGTTGCCCATGACGAACTTCTTGTCACAGAGACAGAAAAACAGAGAGTTCCAAGCTGAAAATGAGCGTTCTCGACGCCGGTTTTCTTGATCTTGGGCAGTTGAACACGGTGCGCTTTTGGGATGCCCCGGCGGCGGCGGCGGCGGCGGAGGCGGTTCTTGGTGGTGGCGGTGGGGGTGGTGGAGGTTGGTGGGTGTAAGAAGTAAGAGAAGCAGAGATAGCGAGAGAGAGAGAGAGAGAGGTGGGGGGGAACGCGGGTTCAGTTGAGGAAAAGAGCAGTCTTTTATTCTTTTCCTTCTAAAATAAATGGGGAATAATCTATTTATGTTCGTGTTTAATTTTATTTAAAGCCATAATTTACCGGTGGGATTACTGGGGGGATGAAATTGAATTTTGAAGTGGGAGATAAAAAAAATTAGCAATTTTTTAAAGATGATTGACTCGGGCGATTCTCCATTGGGTTACTCAGTGTGAGTCATCATAATGGTTGTTGAGCGGCCCAACTCACCCTTATCTACAGTTTGACTTTTTTTTCCTTCCACATTGAATACATTAGCCAATAAAAATAAACAATTTACCCGAGAAAGCAAGCATTATACAAACGAAGAAAGAAGCAACAAAAATAGTCAATCCAAATTATAACAAGACCAATCCGCCATTATCAAAATTCGATATCACAAACTAAATAATGTTTCATCGAGCTTAACTTGGAAAATGATTTAATAATGTAGTTTGTTGCGAACTAATATTTTCTAAATGTGAATCTTTATACGACGAAAGACGAAAAAAAGGCTTATGTTGTGGTTGAGTACGGAAGAAAATTTTTGGTGCAACGAGTTGATGGAAAGGTTAAAAGCATCTCATCCCGTTTTATTTTACCACGGAAGCCGGATTGACAAGCGGAATAAATAAAAATTAAAATTAAAATTATTAGTCGGAATTGAACGGTATTTACGTCGGTCTTTTTTGGCCCAACAATTTTTCTTTGCGTCGAGCTAATCGCCAGTGCTGACCGTTGACTGATGACAGCGACAGATATTTCCCGTGGGTGCAAAACAAACGGACAGCATCCTGGGTATTTTACACATGAAGGAAAGGAGCATTTTGGGTATTTAACTGTCTTTCCATTTCTGCTGACGTGGAATTTCGTTTAGTTTTAACGGTTGGGGGGTCGATAGTATGGTATGGTGGGGGAGCATTTGGTGCGTGTGTGATGGAACATGGAATCTACGATGTTCCTTCATCTTGGATTTCCAACCTCTCTTCAATTCTTGCCAATAAAGAAAGAAAAAAAAAACATTACATGGCGAGCAAAATTTGGGGACATAGCATGATGCGATGCCGCGTTTAGCTTTTGAATAAGAAAATAGACCCGGTAGCATGGATACGCGTCGATAACTTCTCTATCAAATTGATGTAATTTGATAGCTTTGTTATTGCAATTCACGAATTAATTATACCAATTTTTAATATTGGGTATGTCCAATTAGAGATCTCATGGGAGCATGCGGATTCTGTGGTGCATATGATCATACAGAACCTTTTTATTGGACATAGATGAGGCCTTAATGCCGACAGCCGATGATAATTTGTCGATGGGTTAGGTTTTCAGTTTTTTCAACGGAGCAAAAGGATTGTTGGGGTCGAAACAGACGGGTCAAGTAAAGACGTTGACTTTTGTCAACCACTTCCGAGCAATTTGTAGCCCCAACGATTGAC